>CM070671.1:22623503-23241003 GCA_036346575.1 Dendrocalamus sinicus
CCCATCTAGATTGCTTGGAAAACTTTGAGGATCACTATAGCACTCGGCATACTGCCTCATGCTGTGTGTGTTCAAGAGTGTATCCAACTTCAAGGTTGCTGAGCATTCATATTTCAGAAGCACATGATTCCTTCTTTCAAGCAAAAGTTGCCCGTGGTTTTCCAATGGTAATAAACTAATAATCATTTATCCGTTGAATATTTTTTTACATGCTGGTTATTTCGATTACAGACCAGCCAATTTTACGCAAACTTAGAATTTCCAGTATAGTGTCTTTTAGGCTGATCAGCTTAGAATTATTCATAGTAGTCAGCAGCGGCATCAATTAGCAATCACATATTTTCCTGATCCCGCTAATGAAGCTCTCCATATGTAATTGGCATTGACTCTTGCACAGATTTGCAGATGTAATACTTGTATATTATGTTTTCTTTCGATAACCAATTAACCATTCACACACTGATATATGCAATTTCTGAAACAGTATGAGTGTTTGGTGGAGGGTTGTGGGGTGAAGCTGAAGAGCTACAAAAGTCGGCAGCAGCACCTTGTTGATAAGCATCAATTTCCCAAGTCATTTGAATTCTTCAAAAGGGCACACCCTTCCCAGCGCCAGCGTCAGAAGTATCATCAGAAGCAAACTGCTTACAAGGGAGAAGAGAAAAGGGATACTTTGTTGGATGTTGATGGAAAGAGCCCAAGGCTAACAAATTGGAGTTATCGACGGAAGCAACAGCATCATACGGATTCAAAAGAAAATGAACACCACAAGAAGGTGGCGAAGGAGAATGAAATGGAGGTTGAACAGAAGATTGGCGAGCTCACCTCAGCTGTATCAAAATTGAGCACAGCTGATTCGACGCCTTCGAGCATAACCTTTGGCCATCGTCGTTCTCGTGGCCTCACTTTTGTTCCAAGGTCAATTCGGCAGAACAAGCAGGTCTCCCAGCCAGAAGCAAAATGACAACACTTGCTGTCATTCTCTATTTTGACTATGACAATCTTTTGTTTGTACCTGGACGTTCAAAGTTTCCACTAATGTACATTCTTCTATCAACTAGATAGATGTTTTCTTGGGTGTACCCATTTGGTCTTCTAGCAGCTCTCTGCTTGTGGATGTAACTAAGCTTGCTGTGCTGTTACTGCCATGTCGAAAAAAAAAATGCTCTGGAGCTGCAAATGAGGTGGTTTTTAAAATTTGCAAGTCCGGTGCAGTGTCCTACAAAAGTTTCCTAACCATGCTAATCTAACCAAGTCTTGCATCTCCTCCTTTAGTATTGGATGTTTCTTGTTTAGGTCGCTCTGGATCTCTCCGACGACGACCGGTACATCGTGCAAAGTAAGCAATGATCTGTACATGTCTTTGTATTGATTTTGATGATTATAACTCTACAGCGTGCTGTTTTATTTTCTAGAGATTTGTATCTGGTGATCATCTCCTTATGCCACATCAGGCGAGGGAAAATATTCGGTCCACAGCAGCTGGCGATGGAAGGCAACACGAGGGCGGGTGGCGGCCGCCGGCTGGACGTGCGTGGCGAGCGGACCAATCACGGGAGCAGGCAGCGGCAACGCACTACGCGGATGCGCGCGCGGCGAAGGTCCCTGTTGATAAAGGTAATTTGCAATTAGAACATTGCCACACACGTTATTATTCAAACTTGTATTCGCAGATTGCATCAAAATATGCCAAATGGAATTAAACTGATGCTACTACAGTGCAAAATTACTAAAGAAACATCTATGTGTTTTATAATTGGAAAGGTCCACTTAAACCCGGCATCGGTTCAATTTTCAACCTTGAACTGTGAGATCGTCTGGAACACAATTGTGAACTACTAAAATCGTACATTTCATCCCCTGTGACGTACTCCACTTTGATTTTAGGCTGACTTGGACACCACATTGGATACAGTTATACAGTCAAATGAAGCATCGTCAACATTGAGTCTAGTCAACGAAAATCAACAAACAAATAAAATTTGAAAAATAATGGGGTCCACACAAAATTCTCAAATTCCCCTTCTTTCTCCTCCCTCCCTCCTCTATCCATCCATCTGAACTACGTTGGCCATTGGGTCCTAGCCACCGGTGATCACCACCGTCTACCCTCCCCATGCCTTGAGATTATTGTGGACACCACGGTCAATCAAAGTCAAGTATGAGCTCAGATTCGACGCTAGCCAAAGCAGATAAGAAGATGAAGAGCAACCACAGTTGTTGCACCGTCTACTTCTTTTCTCTCCCGTCCAATACTTAGAGCTTCTTTTCCTTACACTCCATTCCTTAGAGCTTCCAGAGACGCCGTCACCACCAAGCTCTACCGCGTGGCCATGGTAGTTGCCATTGCTGCCGCGTGGTGGCCGATCAATGCGACCTGCGCTGGCGCGCGATGGCGATGGTCCGCACTGGCGCAATGGCGACGACACGTGTGGCGATGGGAGCCAGCGAAGGATTTTCTCTACGCGTGGGACTAGTCGACGACGACCGCTGGAGAAAAGGAGGAAAGTAGAAAAAGGCTTCTAGGTTTTTTTTCCAATATAAAACCTCAGCTTCCCCATCGCTGAAACAAATAAAGAAACATAGGTTCACTGATCTGTTCATGATCTATTCATCACTTCCACTGAAAGTTGCAAGTGACAGCACAATAAAAAACCAAGAAGAAAAGCCTCTTATCAAGCAAAGATTTGTAGCAAATGAGCAAGCTTTGGACAATCCTCACTCACCTTCACTCCCTTGCAGCCTTGCAGGGTATGTACAAAAATCATCTCTCATCTCTTTGATTTTCTTCAGTTCTTGTACAGTTTTATACCCCTCTAGCTGTCAGTTCAGCTCAACTTAATGTGCAAATATTTGCTCTTCTTTGGTGGTGTTGCTGCAGACCTACCGTCATGCTCCTATACCCCCTTGTAAGTGCACACGAATTTCTACTTTTTAGTTTTTAATTGGTGCTTCTGTGTTTCCTTTGGTTTTTACCTGGAATATCATGGGCTCAAATCATTTTGCCATGTTTCTCTGCAGGTATGCGTCAGTGCAGGCGATGGAGAGCCCGTCGAAGCTGGACAACGAGCAGTGGCTGGCCTACTGGATACTCTACTCGTTCATCACCCTCATGGAGATGGTCGTTGAGTCCCTCATCTACCGGTAATCAACTGAAAGTTCATGCTCAAGGACGATAAGTCTATTTACAGATTTACTGATAAT
Organism: Dendrocalamus sinicus; assembly: GCA_036346575.1. Classification (NCBI taxonomy): domain Eukaryota; kingdom Viridiplantae; phylum Streptophyta; class Magnoliopsida; order Poales; family Poaceae; genus Dendrocalamus; species Dendrocalamus sinicus. The sequence goes on from CM070671.1 coordinate 22,626,708, forward strand.
TATGTGACTGCATGTATTCTAAAACGACGTCTACTAAGAATAGAGGGAATAATATAGATGCAATATTAAGTCGATTTTGTGAGGGTTTTACATAAAAAAGAATGAATTTTCAGGATACCTATTTGTTACGAGCTGAAGCTGCTGTTCATCGCGTGGCTGGTGCTCCCGAACTTCAGGGGAGCAGCCTTCATCTACGACTAGTTCGTAAGGGAGCAGCTGAGGAAGCATGGCCTCACCACCGCTGGCGCCAGCAGCATCTGCAAGAAGAACGGCAAGGACAAGTCGTCGTCGCCTTCTCCCAAGGACAAGGAGAGGACCAAGCGCAAGTTCCTCTCCTTTGTCACTCCCAAGAAGGTGAGCTTCTTCTCACCAGTTTCAGACTTTTCAGTCTGTTGTTTAACAGATCACAAATTTTGAACTTTTTTTATGTGTTCTTGTTTGACTGAGCATGTGGTTGATTGATGTCTTTGTTTGTGCATGCCTGGATCATGAAGCTTACTGAGCCAGGAAGCAGTGATCAGATCCCTGCACCTTGTAGTGTTTTAAGTAGTGTTTAGTTCTGTTTGTTCCTTTTATTCACACAAGGCAGTTCCATGTATGGCATTGGCCATTATTGTGTATGTGTGAACTTCATTGGAGTGAGCAGCTGAGAGTTTCCCTATGAGTAGTGGTTTGGGTTGATCTAGCTTGTAAATGCATTTCAGAATCTCTGATGAATGAAATTCAAAGAGACCAGACAATAATTCATACAGTGTTCTGTGAGTGACCTTTTCAGTTAGAATAACTCCTGCTTTCTTCTTTGGAACATAAATATTGGTCTATCCAGTAACATCTCAATGACATGATTGTATAGAAGTGCTGTGACAAAGTATAACTTCATTTCTCAGCCTCACAAACAACCAACAGAACAAATTTGACTGCGATTGTTTGTACAGAGATTAACAGAACAAATTTGACTGCGATTGTTTGTACAGAGATTATCAGACTATACAGTGATTTATAATCCTAGTAAGAAGAAACTAGAGATTGGCAAATGGCAACAACCCAATCTGATTTGTTTTTGAGGACATCGTTGAGCTAAACGGCTTTTGTTGCTTGTTGTATGGTTACAGGGTACATGTAGGCTCAAATATAACCGACTAAAGAGGAGTGAATAAGAGGTTTTAAAATTTTGTTGCTCTAATCAACAATTTTAACAAGTTCCGGCAATTCAAAGTTACTAGCATAAGTCCCGAGCTGTAGGTTCAAATACAACCGACTAAATAGGGGTGAATAAGAGGTTTTAAAATCTTGCTACTCTAATCAACAATTTTAACAAGTTCCGGCAATTCAAAGTTACTAGCTTATAACCTAAGTTTTCCTATGGCACCACAAGCAATATCTCTACTAAATACAATTCTAGCTACACAAATTAATCCTATTTCAAGCTACACAAATTAATCCTATTTCAAGAGTTAGAAATATAAGTGCGAAAGAGTAGAGACAAAGAATAACCACAATGGAGACATGTGAAATTTTTCCTATGGTATCGAAGACTTACCAATCTTCATTAATTCACGTTGAGGTAAACCTAAATAAATTAGACCGGCTCCATAAATTAAACCTTAAAAACATCAAATACACTATAGTTGTTTTTCCTCCACTCTGGAAATGTTCAACACAGAACCACTCGTAACGGTGCCAGGCCTCTTCACAAACTTCTTGAAGAGATCACCATATAATCTTTCTCTAAGTCATTTAGGTGCCGGCAAATGTCAAGAGCAATAAACCAAATCTTTTACTAGAAGGAAATCAATTGTCAAAGGATCAACTAATGAATAAATATACTTGAATACTCTTAACTACCTTAAAATGTAAAAATTGAGTAAATGAGTAGTTGGGAGTGTAAAAAAGCTTAAGGGATATTCAATAAAGTGTTCTCTTTTGAGCTTAGTGTTGGTGAGAGGGTATTTATAGCCTCTAACAATAAATTTGACCGTTTGAGTATTTTTCCTAAAAAATTCAACAGATACGGTACTACCATCATGTATCGACCGGTACTTACTGCACCCATACGGATTCAAAAGAAAATGAACATCACAATTAGGCGGCGAAGGAGAACGAAATGGAGGTTAAAGAGAAGATTGACAAGCTCACCTCAGCTGTATCAAAAAATGAGCACAGCGGATTGGACGTCTTTGAGTATAACCTTTGGCCATCGTCGTTCTCGTGGCCTCACTTTTGTTCTAAGGTCAAATCGGCAGAACAAGCGGGTCTCCCAGTCAGAAGCAAAATGAACACTTGTTGTCATTCTCTATTTTGATTATGACAAAATTTGTAACCGGAAAAGGGAGCAAAAAGTGCCCCGTATTCTTCAGGCCAGAGAGCTATGCGTTTGCCGTACTGGATTGGCTAGGTGGGTGTGTTGGTGAAGTTAGAATTATTGTTCCTTTCTTCACGTGTCAAGCGACAACAGATCCACCAGTCGGATGGATTCGGAGGTTGATGACACGAATTTGAAGGTGGTGATATCTTTGATGGTGAAAGGAGGATTGCAATTTCAACTTACGCAGAAGGGCTGAATTTGCTGTTTCTTTACGGTTGTTTGGTGTGGTCACTGCTTTTTTTTTTGTTTAAGACGCAGAAGAGCTTACTGTGGTGGCCACTGACTCACTGTTGCTACCAATGCTTTAGGCCTTACGCCGAACGCACGATTCTTGTAGACAATTTCGAGGGATACTGGGAGGCTTCACATGAGAGGTTGATGTTGGTCCTCCATTTACTGATGGACCCTTGATTCGGGTGAGCATATTATGTCGCGACATACATAGCTACCATTAGATGGTGCTAAAATTTAAAACTAAAAAACAGTCCTCTATTTACCGATCGATCAGACCCAAATCGCGAAGTCTGAATATGCGCCTAGCAGGAACTACAGTTAATGCATGAATGTACGCCTAGCATGTTGTTTTTTTTTATTATTATAGTGATTTTTATTTATATTTTTTAAGATGATATAGTACGTAAAAACACAAATATGAACATAATGATTTAGACTTAGAAAGCCATTTAAAAATTGCCTTTTGAAGAAGAGAATTGGTTCGGTCCACGTAGAGGTGTTGGAGGTGTTAACACCTCCACTGCATCTAGCCGTTAATTAACGAGGGGTATAACTGCACCTAGCACCACTCCTGCACACCACTCAGAGACACCGGAGGTGTTAAGATCATGAGAACCATTGGATGAGCTATATTGAACGGCTGAGAATAACTCTTTGAAGAAACCAAAATACAAAACCTGAAATCGCAAAAGATCATTCGATGGCCCCGGGCCTTTTACCCTTGCGCTCCCATCCCATTGGCCAGCCAAGCCGTAAGCTGAATCTGCGAGTCGCTAGGCCTCGGTTACAGTACCGGCCACCGTAATCGCTCGCGCGCCGAACGGTTTGCCCTCTCGGGAGCAGGAGCTGCGCTGCAAAGCGCCGCGTGGGCGGCAGACGGACGCGACGCGTGCGGATCCGCCGCGCCGAACCTGACGCCTTTCCTTCCTCCTCTCCGGTCTCGACAGCTCCCAGACCCCGTGGCGCGGGCGGCGCGTGCCACGCCCTGCGTGGCGCTTAGTGCGGTTGTGCCTAACAAAGTGTTCCTGATTCGAGGTGGTTGATAGCTCTTGGTGATGATTTTGCTAGCTCCACATCGGCAGCGCCCTTTTGTTCTAGCCTTGAAATTTTTCGGATGAACATAATAAAACAGAGGAAGTACGACAAATACTCAATCATATCATAACCAAGACATAACAGAGTGATAGGTGATAGCGATACGGTTTTATAATCCTTGAGTTTTTGGCGGATTTAGCATTTTTCGGATTAGTATTTATAAAAATGACGGTCATCATGCGGAAATTACAAAATGACACATTCACCACACGGCCACCGTGCGGCAGCTCAAGAGGGGGCGACACGTGCACAAGGCCGCACGGTGGCCGATTAGTTAGGTAATTAGTGCTAATATAATTATAATTAGATATTTCATTTCGGTGTGCTACTTATTTGATTTTTTAGATATAGAAAATGAGCTCTAAAAATTATAAAATTTTATGTGGAGTCTCACAACACAGCATACTTGCTTGTGTAATTTTATTGTAATTTTATCCATCCTGAATTTTACTTAAGAATTTGTTGAATTATGCTATTGGTAGGGATTGTTGCATACAGCAAACGACCTCAAAAAATTACGATTTTTTTGTGGACCCTCCCGACATAGTTGACTTGATCATGTAATTTTTTGAAAATTTTATGCACTTCGAATTTTCATGCTAATTAATGATAATTTAATGGTAATTAGCAACATGAGTTGTTCATTTAATTCGTAATCCGCAAGGCCACCATGCGGTTGCCATCTTTTGCAGTGCCCAGCCTTCCTCCTCCGCACATATGTCACACACATGTTGCTACCCCCCTTGCCCCCTCGCTCCCCCGCACAAATGTCACCTTGTCCATGCCGTGCCCCCTTGTGTCCTCCCTCCACACATATGTCACCCCATCTGTGCCATCCCCCCTTGCCTGCGGTGGTACGCATCGACAACCACTCGACAACCACTCTGGAATTTTTGGTGGCAATGTAGCAGGTTTCCTTTTTGCTTGGCTATAAATACGAGCTTTCGCAGTCGCTCATCACTCATCTCAATTGCGTTTCGCTTCTCGTTCTCGTGCTCGTTATTGCGAATGAAGAGAGCGTAACATTATTAAGTTTTCTTGGAGAGTAAATATCGAAGTAGTCATCACGATCATAACAGTGCTGACTACTTCCCTAGAGGGTAGGTAATTTTTTATCGCATGCGTTTGTTATTATTCACGTAGTCATAATTAATCAATGCTAGTCAGTTAGTTATAATTAATGTACCTTGTATTATGAAGTAAGTAGGTTATAGTAATTTAGACGTAGTTTTATACTGTTTATAATATAGTCATAGGTATGGTATCCGTAATTTATTAGTGCATAGTACTTTGTGGGATTAATCAGTCATAATTAATTTAGTGGTAATTAATTAGTCATAATTAGTCTAGTGCCAATTAGTTAGGGTAAAGTAATGAGTTAGTGGTAAGTAATTAAGTGCTAATAAACTGTGGTTTAATAGTGGTAAGAATGACGATAATGAATTACTTGAATTAATTTTCGGAGGAGCAATCAAATTTTTGGTAATTAATGAATTATTCGCATGTAATTACATGTGTGTAATCGATCAATAGTATGTTGTTTGTCATCTTTATTTGTTCTAATGCGTACTGCAGACCGAGTTTTGTGGCTTTAGGTAATATCGAATATGCAGGACTTGTTAGTGTTTTATGGCGATGGTCTCATACGGGCAGCACCCGGTAGGTTGGACTTGTTGAGATGCCAGTACAAGGTGGTCCAAGCGGAGAGGCCGATGGTGTACCTAAATTTCATAAGGCGTCGGAAAACCTTGATGAGCCCTTCCCCTCTACAATTTGGCAATCGTAGGGTGAGCTTGAAGATGGTAGCAAGGAATGTGCTACCTTGGAGAGGAGACTCGTGCACAATTTTGTGCAAAATAAGAGGGCGGAATCATGGTGGTCGCCCGTATTGACTACCACGAGTATATACAAACAAACTCAGGTTGGAGTCTGACGAGAACACCGACCTAGGCTCCGATGGTAGTGATGATGACACCAGGCTGGTGGTCCAACCGGGGGAATTGTGTCATCATAGGTACTCTTTGTGGCCTCCAGTCTCGATGATATTGTGGTGCATTCCCTTGTACTGCCGCAAGAAGAAAGGTCCTAGTGGGGGTTTCATGCCGACATACTCTTAGTTGGGCAGTGTTTCCTTAGCAAGATAGCTGTGCAACAACTATAGCACAGTATGCCTTGTCCATCAGCTGGGTGTACCAAGTGCACCGATCCAATCCAAGACATTATGCAGTGAAGTGCATAGTGGAAGGATGCCCTGGAAAGGTTAGCACTCAACAAGCAAAGATTTTTGGCTCGGTCTTCACGGTCAAAGCGCTGACCGACCACACTTGCAAGTTTATCGAGCCCCTGCGATAGCATCAGAATGTGACTTCCGCATATGTAGCAAACCTCATCAGCCACCTAGTTGTGGGGGATGTGTCCATCTCCCCAAAGATACTGATGTTGGAAGTCGCCAATCTAGTTGGCTGTCCTGTTAGCTACAGAAAGGTCCAATGAGCTAAGCAGAAGATTATCAAGTCCATGTACGGGACATACGAAGAGGCGTACAACCTTGTGCCTAGGTTGCTACACCAGATTGCTGAATCAAATCCCGGCACGTACACAACAAGCTTGAGAGAGAAGATGCTGACAGAGGATCAAACTACTTCATACTAGACCGGGTGTTTTGGGCTTTTGCCCAGACCGTTGGGGCCTTCAAGTTCTACCATCATGTGCTCACGATGGATGGCACTATCTTCACGGGTAGTTATAAGAGCACCATTCTCACCGTGATGGCGGCTGATGCGAATGACTAGCTTCTCTCGGTGGCATTTGTCATTATGGAGAGTGAGAACGCGTCCAGTTGGTTCTAGTTCCTAGCGAACATGAAGCGGGCGATGGTTGGAGATCGGTGCAACGTATGCCTTATCATGGACCGCAATGCTGGGTTGTTGGCGGCGCTCAACACCATGCAGCATGGACGGAACCCCCTTACCAATGAAATGATGTGCAAACTTGGTGGTATATGAGGCATCTTGCATCTAACTTGTTCATGTGGTTCTGCAGTCAGAAAGTTATGAAGACATTTAAGGCATTGTGTCTGTAGAACCAGAGGCGGAGGTTCGACTCCATCTGGAGAAACCTCGAAATTCAGACTATGAGGCATACAAGTGAGTCCACCCTGGAGGTAACAGAGGGAGAGTAACCCAGTAGTGCTATAAATTTCTCTGAATGGATTCATCAACACACTTCTGAACTAGAGAAATTATCCCTTCTCTATAACATAGATGGTACGAGGTACAAGATTATGATGTTCAACATGTTTGAGGTATACAACAGCGTCCTAAAAGGAATGGGGTGCCTCCCCAGCACTGCGATCATCAATGAGACATGGACTCGCACTGTCGGTTATTTCATCAATAGAGCCATTGCAGCCAAACTACTGTGGAGGAAGGGAAGTAGTGGTCCAAGAACATGTAGAGGGACATGGACTAGAAGATGGAGAAGACCCTAATGCATGACATTTAGGTAATCAATGGCCTCAGGAGGAAGTATGAGATCATGCTTCGGCAAAAATATGTCGATAGTCATGCCAGGGGTGAAACAAAATAGGCATGCACCCTGGGTGATGTGACGACATACACCTGCAACAAGCCATGCTCGCATGTGCACAAGGCATGTGCGCAAATGAGGCATATGTCTACGTCGTACATCTTTGAGTACTACGACATGCAGCAACTTTTCGGTACATGGAGTGTAGACTTTCACTCCTACGGCTTGGATATGAACTACAAGGATTTTTGGTCGAACATGGTGCAATGGGTCCTGAACAAGGACTTGAAGACATTTGGGAAGGAACATCAGCAGACGTGGCACTTTCAGAATGACATGGATGCCAGCCAACACAGTAGCATTAACCGCACAATCAAGTGCAGGACATGCAAGACTCTCGGGCACTCAATGAAGGATTTCTCTAATAGACCAAACTTGTACGGTCATCATTCAGTATCGTAATTTCGTGCACTGTTTGCCTTGTTTTTAAATGCACATATGATACCAACATATGTCGGATATGCTTTCTCATGCATTGTCCCATAGTGTGATGAATGTGCACACTTTTATCTTCGAATAGGGTTAGTAGTTGTCATTATTGCTTCGACGTCTGCGCATCACATTGATTCACATGAACCCAATGTGGCATGTTTTCACGGTGGATTGACCCAATGAGGTTGGTTTGCGTGCCGATTGACCCAACAAGGCAGCTTTGCAGATGAAGTAACCCAACAAGGCAACTTTGTGCAGTGACATGGCCCAATGAGGCAGCTTCACGCAACAATGTGACGCACACTGCAGCAAGATTCCTCCTCAGGGCTGCTGCCTCATGGACGCAAATTTGCATCAACCCAATTGGACTCCAACCGTGCACGCCGTCCCGCCTCAGTGTATAAGTACTACCCCTTCCGTGGTGGCCTTTCCTGCTAGAAGACTACAACGCAACCTAACTCACATGGAGAGCCAATGGGAGGAGATCAAGCAACTAGCAAGGCCTGGTGTAGCCCATGATGAGTAAAACGAGCATGCCAGGAGGCCACCTCTCTGCAATGACCCCCTGTAACTCCAACCTGTACCACAACATTCCCACCGAGTATTTGTCACAAGACCTGCTCGAGGGGGAGATGCTGCCCCTCTGCTAGTACGAGGACATGTGCATGTTCTTGAAGTCCAAGCAGTGGCTGAGCCTGGACATATATTACTGGGGTTGCCATAACTACGCTTGGGACTACTCTGACCGGTGTTGGGATACGAGGCGGTATTGACAACCGGTAAGAATCAATTAAGTATATTCTCCTTGCATTTCTCTTTGAAAGCACGCACTAACTATCTCTCCACTCTATCCGTAGTCTCTGGATCTGCTATGCACGTTCTGCAAATAGATTGACTAAGAGATCCACCCATACAACCAGTGACGTCTTGCTTGCGATGAGTGGGATGTCGAGATTGACCACAAGAGGAGGGAAGAGCAGCGACGCAACAAAGAGAACAACGAGCGTATCCGGCGGGAGACGTAAGCTCATCTGGAGGCGTCCAAGACCAGCGAGCTCGAGACTTGTGAGGAGAAGCGCAAGAGAAAGTGTAAAAGGGTGGTTAAGGCTAGGGCGGCCGGCATGGACTACAACGCCAAAATTGGAAGGAAGAGCAAATGGCCCCAGTCCACATAGTAGATCAGGCAATTCTGTAGTATCCCTTAATTCTATCCACCATATTTTTCATATCTCTTAAAGGCTTGTATTCATATATGGTTCGGATGCTTATGTCACTTTGTACCATAGTTGTAGTGTGATTGACAAAACTTGAAAGATTAAATCTAGCATGCAAAGTAACAATTTGGGGGCTGTCTATTCCTTGTGTAATTGAAAAAAATTAACCATGAAACCCTAACTCAAATGGTTGCCTGAAGCGACAGGGCGACATAAGTGTGGATGAGGGAGGTCGTGCGGTGGCCTAGTCTTTTAAGAGTGTCTCTCACTTAGAATAGTCATGTCATACTAAATTTCCCACATTTCAAGTCATATGAAATCATAAAACCCTAATTTTGAAAACCTGAAATCCAATTTTCGGAGACCTAAACCCTTGATTTTTGAGATAATTTCGAACATGTAAACTCTGAAAATTACACAATTAAGTTCACTATGCAAGGATCTTTAAAAAAATTCATAATTTTTGGAGCTTATTTGCTACAAATAGTCTACTTAAAAGATTCTTGAGTGAAATTCAGCATAGATAAAACTACAAAAAAAATTACATAAGCATGTACGCTACGTAAAATTTCATAATTTTCAAAGTTCATTTTCTATATCTAAAAAATTAAAAAATAGTGCACCTAAACGAAATCCCTAATTACATTTATATTAGCACTAATTACCCTAGCTAATCGGCCACTACACGGTGGCTGTGCGTTCGAGTGCACGTGTCGCCCCCACGGAATGCTGCACGATGAATGAGACATTTCTGCTAATACCATACGTACAACGATCACCATTCTTACAAATACGGAACCCAAAAACACTAAAATGACCAAAAACTTAGTCCTCTACTGGTATTCCTCTATGGTCCTCGTCCTTATGACTCGTCTACATTTGGACTTGTACTTAAGATTTATCACGCATACTTACGTCTTCTATATTTGGACTTGTACTTAAGATTTATCACTCATACTTTCGTACATAAGATATAAGAAATTGGTTGGAGTAAACTTATTTGAAATACATAAATTTCAAAAAAAATTAATTCTCGCTCAAATAAAAAAGCCCTATATTTCGGGGGGAAAAACCTTAAAGGTGGTCTAATTGAAACCACGAGCATCATGTGGAACAATTTTGGCATCAAACCAAACAGCCCCAAAACTCGACCACCTTCCGATGCCGTAAAAAATTCCCCGAATAATATATTCCCCGAATGATCTGCCTTTTGACCTCCTTGCCATGCCCTAGATATCTCATTAATCCAAACAAAAAAAAACCAAAATTTATCAAAGTACCTGAGTACCTGACCTGGTCGGTGCTGTACCATATTGCCACGTGTGCAAGTCCCCCCTCTATTTCCATCAAGCAGAGACAAAAAGAAACTTCCTTTCAATGGCACTGCGCCAAGTGTCCTCCATCCTAGTCACACTGTTGCTTCATATGTAAACCTCATCTTCCCCATCACTGAAACACCACATCGAAACGAAGAAACATTAGTTCACTGACCTGTTCATCACTTCCACTGAAAGTTGCAAGTGACAGCACAATCAAGCACCAAGAAGAAGAGCCTCTTACCAAGCAAAGGTTTGTAGCAAATGGGCAAGCTTTGGACAATCCTCACTCACCTTCACTCCCTTGCAGGGTATGTACAAATCATCTATCATCTCTTTGGTTTTGTTCAGTTCTTGTACAGTTTTATATCTCTCCTTTAGCTCAGTTCAGCTCAACTGAATGTGCAAATATTTGCTCTTCTATGTTGTTGCAGGCCTACCGTCATGCTCCTATACCCCTTGTAAGCGCACACGAATTTCTACTTTTTAATTGGTGCTTCTTTGTTTCCTTTGGTTTTTACCTGGAATATCATGGGCTCAAATCACTTTGCCATGTTTCTCTGCAGGTATGCGTCAGTGCAGGCGATGGAGAGCCCGTCGAAGCTGGACGACGAGCAGTGGCTGGCCTACTGGATTCTCTACTCGTTCATCACCCTCATGGAGATGGTTCTTGAGTCCCTCATCTACTGGTAATCAACTGATAAGTTCATGCTCAAGGACGATAAGTCTATAACTGATAACTATTTGACTGCATGTATTCTAAAACGAGATCTACTAAGAATAAAGTGAATAATATAGACACAATATTAAGTGGATTTTGTGAGTGTTTTACATAAAAAAGAATGAATTTTCAGGATACCGATTTGGTACGAGCTGAAGCTGCTGTTCATCGCGTGGCTGGTGCTCCCGAACTTCAGGGGAGCAGCCTTCATCTACGACAAGTTCGTAAGGGAGCAGCTGAGGAAGCATGGCCTCACCACCGCTGGCGCCAGCAGCATCAGCAAGAAGGAGAACGGCAAGGACAAGTCGTCGTCGCCTTCTCCCAAGGACAAGGAGAAGACCAAGAGCAAGTTCCTCTCCTTTGTCACCCCCAAGAAGGTGAGCTGATTATCACCAGTTTCAGACTTTTCAGCCTGTTGTTTAACAGATCACAAATTTGTAGCTTCTTTTGATGTGTTCTTTTTGGCTGAGAATGTGGTTGATTGATTTCTTTGTTTGTGCATGCCAGGATCATGAAGCTTACTGAGCCTGGAAGCAGTGATCAGATCCCTGCACCTTGTAGTGTTTTAAGTTATGTATAGTTCTGTTTGTTCCTTTTATTCACACAAGGCAGTTCCATGTATGGCATTGGCCATTATTATGTATGTGTGAACTTCATTGGAGTGAGCAGCAGAGAGTTTCCCTATGAGTTGTGGTTTGGGTTGATCTAGCTTGTAAATGCATTTCAGAATCTCTGATGAATGAAATCCAAAGAGACCAGACAATAATTCATACAGTGTTCTGTGAGTGACCTTTTCAGTTAGAATAACTCCTGCTTTCTTCTTTGGAACATAAATGTTGGTCTATCCAGCGACATCTCAATGACATGATTCTGGAGGTGTGTTGACAAAGTATTAACTTCATTTCTCAGCCTCACAAACAACCAACAGAACAAATTTGAGTGCGATTATTTGTACAGAGATCATCGGACTATACAATGATTTATAATCCTAGTAAGAAGAAACTAGAGATTGGCAATTTAAGCAACAGCTGGCAATTTTTGTAGCACACTTTTAAGTCAATAGTATGATAGAATATGAGTTACCGTACTCAACAGCTGGCAATTTAAGCAGATTTTCTTTGTACTTTCTGCTGGATAGTCTTGGATGTTTCACCAGCCACGTACGATGCATCTATCTGTGCACAACTTGAAGCTAATTTGGCCGGCAAATGGAGAGAGTCTACATCATCATCTTCTTGCCTAGTGTAAACATTCCAAACAACACACATAGGTTACACCGTCCATTAATCACTACCTTGCACAGAAAGTTGCAAAACAAGAAGCTAAGGAAAATTAGCACCACTGAAAATGGGCAAGCTATGGACAATCCTAACTCACCTCCACTCCTTAGCAGGGTATGTTCAGTTAAAATTGCACAGTGATGATCACTTGCCAATATGTGCTTCAGTTAATAAGTTTCTTGCTTGTTCTTAGTGCTTGCAGGCCTACTGTTTCTCTACTGTACCCCTTGTAAGTTCACAAGACTTCTACTTTGTGAATGGAACACCTTTTTTGGTGGATTGCTTGGAAATTTATGGATTCATCACGCCATGAATGTGTAGATATGCGTCGGTTCAGGCGATGGAGAGTCCTTCGAAGCTAGATGATGAGCAGTGGCTGGCTTACTGGATCCTGTACTCCTTCATCACCCTCATGGAGATGGTCCTAGAGTTCCTAATCTACTGGTAAAATTGACAAGTTCATCATTTTTTTCACCCTCATGGAGATGGTCATAGAGTCCCTAATCTACTGGTAAAATTGACAAATTCATCATTTTTTCCTTGATGCAAATCAATGACTGAGATCAAGTGCTACAGGATTGAAGTCCTAGTGCGCAATCTCTACCGTCCTGATTTCACAAACAAACAGCTCTTCATGAAACTGACTAGAGTACTACTACTAGACTGATGTTTTGCGAAATATCTCTCAATTTGCAGGATACCTATTTGGTACGAGTTGAAGCTGCTGTTCATGGCGTGGCTGGTGCTTCCAAACTTCAGGGGAGCAGCATTCATCTATGACAAGTTTGTGAGAGAGCAGGTGAAGAAGCATGGCCTGATGGCAAGAAACTCTGGTTGCATCAGCAACATGGACAGTGATCAGGACAAGTCTCCTCCGGCCCCCAAGGAAAAGAAGACCAAGAGGAAGTTACTGTCCTTCATCACCCCAAAGAAGCTGAGATTCTGATCAATCTGCATTTCTGAAACAACCTTTTGATCTTTGCTACGTGTTATATGCATTTCCGTGTGATATGTAGCTCATGTCTTGCTGTATTGTTCATGACCTTCAGCCCTTCACACGAAACAAGGATGTATCTTGTGTGGGCTTTCTGTGCGCGTGTAAATCCTGGAGGAAGAACTCCATTCTCGGAAAGTACTTCGGATAGTTTCTGCCGGATCTGGATGGATACGGATTGTGTCGGATCGGATTTTTTTCGGATAGTTCTCGGATCGGATACGGAGACGGATTTTTTTATCGGATACGGATACGAATACAGTAAGCCTAGTATCCGTCGAATACGGATACGGATACGGATTATCCGGATAATACGAAAACGGATATCCGAGGGGAGGGGAGGGACTTTAATTTTCATTTTTGATTTTTGGATTTCAGAAAAGCCTGGGAAATTCATTTAAGCTCAGAAAAATATGAAATAAACTCCAAAAATTCCAGGAAAATTCACAGAAGTTCCTGGTGACATTTTGGACTTAATTAAAATATTTCCAACTAATGTTGGTATTTAATGTTCATACTTAAAAATACTTTTTAATTTCAAAAGTAGACCTTTAAACTCCAGAAAATCCAGGAAACCAAATAACTCCAAATAATTAATTTAAAGTACGATTTTTATAGAAAATCAAGATATCATTTTATTTAATGTCTATTTTTTTGGTTTTCACTTAATTTATTTTTCAAATAGGGCTTTTTTAAAAATAGAAAATCCAGGGCAAAACCCAAAAATAAAATTTAGGTAACAAAAATACTTATTTTAATTTAAATTTTATTTTAATTAATTTTTATTTATTTATTTATTTATTTTTATTTTAATAAAAACCTGAGCTGTTACAACTTGATGGATGAAATGGAGGAATGAAATGTTCTTATATTTGTTCAAATTGCTATCATGTCATCATGTGTATTCCATGAATTGCACGTTGTTGTTACTTATGTAGTTACGTTATGATCGACTATTGGGTATATTTTCATTGTGGATGAAAAGACTATGCTTGTTTAGATTTCATGAATGTTTTGACAAGATGAACTATTTACGTATTTTCGTTAATTTTGGATGTATAGTTTAAGAGGTTTTCATGTTCTGATAAATATTCGTAACCGTATTCGTTTCGATTCGTATTCGATCCGTATCTGTATTCGATATTATTCGTATTTGTATTCGTATTCGAGTTATCCGTATTCTATCCGTATCCGAAAAAAAATATGAAAACAAATATGGTAGAGGCATTATCCATCCGTATCCGATCCGTTTTCACCCCTAATTCAGATTGTGAGTTTCAAAGACCAGAGAATAAATTATGGACTAGTGGAGTAATGTTTTCTAGGAAAAAGGGTTAACTTGCGTTTTACATTTTTATATTTTTAGCAACAGTATAAAAATGTTTTGGCATCTGAGAGGCTCCACTTGGAACAAGGGAATATATACCATTTGATTCTTGCGGGAATTATACTGTTTCTTGAGAAATTCTCGTATAACTTCTGTGTTTCAAATACGCCCTGGGCAGATGACTAGAGCTAGGCTTAGATAGGGCCACAGTTCTTAGAAAATTTATACTTATAGGATCGAATACTGTAATCAGAGGGGGTGAATAATTGTACTGATTTTTTTGCAATTTATTGAGAACGGCTTGCGTTGGATTGAACCGACGATTGAGGACACTTGTGTAGCATGCACGATCATGATGTGTCAGCACGCCGCCGAGGACACAGAAAGATGATGGATAAAGTTGTTGTGCTCAATATCTGCTTTGCTTGCTGATGTTGTTGTCGACGATTGAGTGGCACGAGTGAGAGAGGAGAACCATCGTAAGTCTTCGGTCATATGGCGAGAGCAACCAGAGTCAATGAACCATATGTTCTCCTTCCGCTTGCCACGAGTCCACAAAGCACACACAATCATCGATATCTTAGTACTGGGGTTAGAAAATAAAGACTTAGGCAACCAGTACTGAGATACATGATGAATAGGAGCAACAACAGGCAAAGATAAATATTTAAGTAAAAAATTAGTCTCTGTCAGATTTTAGTCAGACTGTTGTTGAAGTGTCGGTCTGACCGTTGGGCGGTCTGACCACCGGCTAGTCAGACCGCACCACATAATGGCGGTTTGACCAGTCCTATCACAAAACTCCCAAACCTGTAGAAATTGATTAAAAGGGCCAAAACGATGATAAGGAGCTTGCACAAATTCCACTCCAGAACGAGAAGCCTTCCTTAATCTGTTTTTCTTTTCTTTCTTCGCTTTTCGAAAGCAAAATTGAATCAAATGACCATCTCTACCACAATGAATGCATTGATACTTGACTTGATGAGAAGTCGTATCTATCGTCTTCACGACACCTACTTTGGTAGATAAATCCTTTGCAATACCAGTAGATTTAAAGATGATTTGTTTTGGTTTATATTTTACTTCAAAATTTTCAGGTTCAAGTAACTTAACAACTTTAGGGGGATTATTCTTAGCTTGCTCAACAAAATTAAATCATAGACCATGATATTTCACACTTATTTTTGACTTGTCTAGAATCATATTCAGATTTTCTTGTTAAAAGAAAATTTTCTCTAAAGTGTTCTTAAGATATTCATTTTCTTTAGCCAATGAGGGACAAGATGTGCACTTAACAAGTTCATTCACTAAATTCTTGCAAACACTAAATTGAGCCATTTTTTTTCCAGCAAACTAATTTAACTGCCTAGTTAAACTAATTTAGAGTTTGGGTATGAAATTTTTTATAGCCTTATATATATTTATAGTATGTGAGTTTTGAACTTTGTTTGAACTAGTTTTGAAGGCAATGCTACTAAAGTGATGATATACTATGAAACTAGCTCAAACTAAATAAACTAAAACCGCAACCCACCACATGACCCTAGTTTTCCACTGCACCATAACCCCGTCTTCCACCATGCTGTCCCCCTACCCGCCGTCTTCCATCATGCCACCCTCTACTCACCGTCTTTGACTGTAAAATTGCACGAGGCCATTCACCACAACGTGTGGGAGCCCACGCCATCAGTAGTAATCAATCACCGTCTTCATGTCATGGAGTTTCGCTGCCACCTCACATCCATCGTCTCCTGTGTTGACACCACTTCTGTGTTATGGCGGTAATAAAAATGGAAATCTCGTTTATGACCATACACAAAACCAAGTTATGGCCAGACGAATGCGCTTTTACTGTACTTACCAATTTACATAATGCGGTGTTAGAGTTTACTGCTACACCTAGCCGTGACACATGATGGCCATGTGATAGCACCAGTAAAATGAATACCATATTTAAGTCCAGATACATTTTAATTTACAGATAGATAAGAAAATGGAACCATTATGTGATGGCGGTAGTAAAAATAGATTCCATATTTATGACCAGGTACATTTTAATTTACTGCCAGATTAAAAAATAGAACCGCTTGGTGGTAGAAAAGTGGATTCCACATTTAGGTCCAAATATATATTTCAATTTACAACCAGATAAAAAAATAGAACCACTATGTAGTGACGGTAGTAAAAATCGATAACATATTTATGTCTACATACATTCACATTTACGGTCAGATGAAAAAAATAGAATTATTGTGTGATGGTTATAGTAATAATAGATATCACATTTATGTCCAAATACATTCACATTTACGGCCAGATGAAATTGCCTTTTCTATATTTACGAATTTAATGGACGCATCGTTAGAGTTTTCTACCCCACCTAGCTATGGCGCACATTGACCATGTGACGTCAACATTAGGGTCATGGGTTTGGCGTCAGCCAGTGGGGACAAACGGGTCATGCGGCTCGGTGGGAGGACAAGCTCGGTTGGGATGAGGAGAACTAGCTGGAGTACACTTAGGGCAGTCCCAGTGCAGAAACCACTTAAGTAGTTTCTATCTATGCCATGTCATATAGACACTACTTTAGACACTATTGTCTCCAATGCACCATGTCTATTTATAACCCAAGCAATTAATTAAGCGTCAAAATCTCTCTCTCCTCTCCACCAATCATAATTTTTCTCCATCTATCATGAAGATACCACCATATCTCCAATGCAAAATTTGGTAGTGTCTATTGCATTGGTTTTCTCATAGAAACTAGGTCTTGCATGAGACCTAGTTTCTTCCTCTTTTTCTTCTCTCTCTTATTTAATATAGCGCCACATCATCTAAAACTCCTACATGGCAATCTAATTAATGCCATAGACACTATCCTACGTGGAGCACTGGGACTGCCCTTATGCACAGAATAGTGTGTATATATGTGGGCACGCGACAGGTCAACCATGTCAGTAAGCATTTACTAACGGCTAACCCTGACAGTACCAATCGGGGAAATAACTGGCATCAGGCGATTTTCGATGGTGTGAAGGGGTAGAGCATTGTCCGACAGTGCGAATCTGACGACTACTGTGGGTTCAACCAGATCAGGCAATGGCCACCAGTGACAGGAGGTGATTTAGCTACGAATGGAACGACATCGGCTAAAAGAGGCAAGGATTATACCTTGCATAATTTTGATGGATGATATATCAGGTGTATCTCAATTTTCGGTGCACTTCAGTACATTGTTTTCGAAACATGATGCAAATAAAAAGGAAAAGCTATTGTTCATTGAGATTTGTCCTTTTATTTCTAATAATATACGTGTCGTTTTCAATGGAATTTTTTTCATGATGCTTAACTGCATCATGACTTATCTAATCAAAATTTTTTCGTAATTTTTCATAACCATTTACATCGTGTTTGACAGATAACGTATGAGATTATAAAAAAGTTAGAATACACTAGGCACGCCCTGTTTTGTTGAACTTTACTGCCATTTATTGAGCTGTCGTCGAAGAAAGCCCGCGTAACAAGGCCCACTCGGACCCATCTGGCCCGCTTCAAGCAGTCGGGCCTAACTAAGCAGCTGAGTTCTTCTAAAAAAACTAATTAGCAGAGTTGGTCGAGGTTAGGCCACGTAAGCCAAGACATTTTAGGGGTTCAATCGGGCTCCAGCCTAGATCCGTTGCTTGTCACCTACTAGTTGGGCTCACTTTTTTGAACAAGGTCCAGATAATCTTTTGGATCGCGACCACAATTTGCATTTTTTTCTAGAAGTCACAAAACAAACAAACAAACAAACAAACAAACAAACAAACAAACATACATACATACATACATACATACATACATACATACATACA
Organism: Dendrocalamus sinicus; assembly: GCA_036346575.1. Taxonomy (NCBI): domain Eukaryota; kingdom Viridiplantae; phylum Streptophyta; class Magnoliopsida; order Poales; family Poaceae; genus Dendrocalamus; species Dendrocalamus sinicus. Next base: position 22,645,128 of record CM070671.1, read on the forward strand.
TACATACATACATACATACATACATACATACATACATACATACATACATACATACATACATACATACATACATACATACATACATACATACATACAATAGATATGCATATACATATACATGTACATTTGCATATATACATACATATATACACACATATACATGTACATACACATACACACCAATATATGTATATGTATATATATGTGTGTGTGTGTATATATATATATATGTATATGTGTATATGTATATGTGTATATATATGTGTATATGTATGTGTATATATATGTGTATATGTATGTGTGTATATATATGTGTATATCTAGGACGCTGAAATGGTGCACCATGGTATCTGAGCACCAAACCTCCCTACCTTTGGATTGCTTTTAGATGTGTACAAGTGCAATTCATTGATTTAGCATGTTGAATCAATCATGGACGAAAAGTCTTAATCATGGATGTAAATTTTCAATCATGGAGCCTGGGCACCATGGCACGGTCTGGTGCGGGTGGCCATGCGGGGCTGGCAGCGCGGCACGAGGACCGAGGCGGTGGTTGGGCGGCTCCTACCGCTGCTTTGGCCGGCGGCAGCTTTGGACCGGTGCGCATGGAAAGGCCGGTGGCCGGCTTCGGGCTAGTGCGCGTGGGGAGTCCGTATTATGGCGACCAGCCCTCGATTGCCTGCATTTCTAGAATCATCGACATTACATAGCAAGACATATGAAAGTGTACACAATAGTCGGATTGAGTTTGACTCACCGGTGCACAGCATGCGGTAGGAACTTGCCATCCAGAGGAGGCACGGCCTGGTGCAAACCCAACTGTCGCATCATGTGCTGTGGCACATAAGCCTCCATCATGTATGAGAACACAAGATGATGTGTTGTCATCCATAGCTACCCGTCCTCTAGGCAATGCATGGACAGCCCGTGCGGCGATACACGAAGCATGAAATCTACCGTCCAGGGAGTCCATATGACGTCGCTGTCGTGCAACGACTTGAACTCGTTGTGCCACATCAAGTAGCACCTCAACGGTTTGCCCTTCGCCCACCGTAGATGGGCAGCAGTCCACCACATGCCCATAGTGGGCCCGTCTATCAGGTTGTCGGCGAACTCGCCGAATGGGTGCACTGGCTTCACGATCGTCGGACGTCCAACAGGGAAGTGCTCTCAACTCCACAGCTGCAGGAGCACGTAACAGATGGCCAGATTGGGGTATCACCAATGGCGCGCTAGCAAGCATCATATAACCCCCGATATGTGGCGCACAGAACCGTTGATCTCCATCTATACTGAGGCATAGCCCCGAACTCTGCGTCCACCAAATACTTTGCGAGGCCAATGAATTCGGCATTGCAAATATCACCGTGTGTGATTAGAAACATACTCCAACCAAAGAGCTGGATAAGGAACGCGACGAGGTGCGTCCTGATGACCTCCGGCATTGCAACCTACAGGCACACACTGAAATTGCTAAGCCACGTGTGGGGGACACCATGTGCACTCTCCGGGATAGGCCGGCCGAACCGGTCCGCCAGCCTCTCCTTCCAGTCGGCTGGTGCAGGGGCTAGAACAAGTGCGTCGCCTCCGAGAGGAAGACCCATCAAGAACACGACGTCCTACTACTAATATTGGTTAAATTCATGTTAAGTTAATCCAGATAATTTGGACTATATAAAATTCTGGAAAAATTACATAATAACTATTACTACATCGGGAGGTTTTACATAAAATTTTGTAATTTTTGGAGCTCGTTTCCTATATGTAAAAACTCATAAATATCAAAGTTTTATGAATTTTAGTAATATTCGCCATGGATAAAATTTCCCAAAAATTACACTACGAGAAATGTTGTGTCGGGAGGCTTTACATAAATTTTCGTAATTTTTTGAGCTCATTTGATATATTTAAAAATTCAAATAAACACTAAATTGGGAAAAAATTGGGCAGGTAATTAGGCTAGCTAATTAGCCGGTCTAATTACCTGCTGTCTGGTGGCTGGGCGACTGGCGCCTGCCGCCATGCGACAACGCCACACGTCGCCTCACGAGTGCTGCCGCCCGTCCCGCCGACAGCAAAAATGACATTTTTGTCAATACGTCTCGCATACTGCCACTTTGATTCTATTTTGATGGATGATATATTAGATGTATCTCAATTTTTGCTGCATTTTGCTACATTGTTTTCGAAACACGAAGCAAATAGTTATTAAAAATTCTTAAAAAAATGACAACATTGACACAAAAATCAACTTAGCATGCCACAAAATTTCAAATCTAAATTTGACGTACGTATGGAGGATAAAAAGATAAATCCTGCAGAAAATGAAATCTGAAAATAAAAGGAAAATCTATTATTCACCGAGATTTGTCCTTTTTGGTTTCTCATAATATACGTGTCGTTTTTCAATTGAATTTTTTCATGATGCTTGACTGCATGACTTACCTACTCGAATTTGTTCGTAACTTTTCATGACCATTTGCATCGTGTTTGAAAAATAACGCGTAAGAATATATAAAAAAGTTAGAATACACTAGGCATGCCCTGTTTTGATGAACTTTATTGCCATTTATTTTGTCGTCGAAAAAGGCCGCTCAACAAGCCCACTGGGCCCATCTGGCCCACTTCAAGCGGTCAGGCCTAACGAAGTAGCTGAGTTCTTCTCAAATAAAAAAACATTTTAGGGGTTCGGTCAGGCTCCAGCCTAGACCCATTACTTGTCACATACTACTTGGGCCGACTTTTTTTAACTAGCTCCAGATAATCTTCTTGATCGCGATCACAATTTGCTTTTTTTTTTTCTAGAAGTCACAAAACAAACAAACATATATATAGGATGCTGAAATAGACACTTTGGTGTCTAGACACCAAGTCTCCCTACCTTTAGATTGCTTTTAGATGCGTGCAAATGCAATGATATATAATATAGCAGGATGGAAAGTCTTAATCATGGATGGAAGTCTCAATCATGGATGAAAAGTCTTAATCATGCATCCTAGGCACCATAGTGCCCCTTATACTACATATATAGTATAAATAACAGGGGTACCATGCCTCTCTGCCTTTGGATTGCTTTTAGATGCGTGCTAGTATGATTGAGACTTTCCATCCATGAGTAAGATCTTCCATCTATGATTGATTTAGTATACCTGATATATTATATACCATTGCACTAGTACGCATCTAAAAGCAATTCAAAAGCAAGGAGCCTTGCTGCCCCATTTTAGCGTCATATATCATGCACCCAGGTGCCTAGGCACCCATATCAATACCCGTTGATTTGCTTTGAGATTCGCAACGTTTGATGTGGGTATCTTCATATACCCATAAAAAAATATATTTGAGATGTCAAACTCCGAAAAAAAATTAAATTCAACTTCAGTTTAATTAGTTTGAACTATTTCTATGGTATATACTCACTGTAGTCGCATCGAACTCAAAAGTAGTTCAAACTAGTTTGAACTGAGTTCAAAACTTACTTACCATAAATATATCAAGGGTATAAAACATTTTCATACTCAAACTCAAAAAAATTATCAATTATACACGTGTATCGGACAGTTCTTGATGTGGGTGCCTAATGTAATCTCTCTCTCTCTCTCTCTCTCTCTCTATATATATATATATATATATATATATATATATATATATATATATATATATATATATATATATATCAATCATACAAGCCCAAATATTTTACGGAATGCCCATGTCCAGTTGCTACAATGTAAGGGTCCGTTGATAAAAAAAATACTTTATAGATGCGCTGCAATTGGGCCAACTAAAGTCAGCATTTTTCATGATTTTGTTCAGAGAGAATGGAAATACGTACTCTTGCAAAAAAAACATATATATAATCCTGTCCTGTTGAGTTCATACCTTGCCAAAAAAGAAAAAAGTCTTAGAGTAAATTACATGTGGTTTTTGTTGGATATATAGTCAATTTTCGGCATATTTTAATCCAGAAATTTAGCATATAAAACATGACATACAAAGATATGAGTGATTCAATGATGATATATTCATATTCGCTAATGAACAAGCTAACAGCTGCACCTATTAACATATTCATAGCGCACAGAAACAAATATACCAGAGAGGTTTTAAGGTAATACCCTCGGCGGGGCGATGTCGGTGACACCGGAGGCGCCGTTACCATCAGTCGACATGATGGCTCGCTCGATGTAGTCGATCTAGGCGTGATGCGTGACGAGGCGTGATGCAGAAGATGTTCGCCGTGCGAAAGGTCGCAAACAGCTTCACCACCAGATTGAGCGATCGCGCCAATGCGCTCCCAAAACTTGATCGCCGTCTACCCGCAGTACGCAAACGGACGGAGTTCCGAGGCCTACTCGCCCAGAAACTTGTGCGCGCAAGGTTCTGGACCGGAGATTGCAGAGAGCAGCAACAAAACAGAGGGAGAGAGAACTGTACTTTCGTATGGAGAGAAGAGCCTTCTTATGCTGTTCTCTTGTAACAAAAAAATGAAGAGATCGTAATCGCAGCCATTACTCAAAGTAATCGCAGCCATAATCCTCACCGCTATCGCCACCATCGGTGCATTTCGTTTTTCGAATAGATAAAGAAAAACGTGCCCGCACCCGACACGCCTGCGCGCGTACGCACGCACGCACACGCACACGCACCGCACCGCACGGCTCGGCTCGGCGTGGCGTGGCGTGGCGTGGCGAGGCAGGCGAGCGAGCGAGCGCGCGCACGTGTAATGGCTCTCTCCAATTTCACAAGGGGGTTACCACGTTCCACCTTTTAAAGTGGTGTAACTCCCATTCAACTCTCCATATGGGACTAAACAGTTTTTCCATGTGGGCCTAGGAATTTCATTTGATTAATTGCTAAATTAAATGGATTAAGCCCAATTAATCCAACAATCCCCACCAAATTTCAAGGCACACGAGAAATACTCTCAGTTCTGCTGTTGTTTGATATACCAGTGTTTGGATGGAGACTGTTGTTGAACATCCATCTAGGAAAGGAGTTACACTCATCCACAATCAACAATGGACTATGCCTTGAATTGACAGCTGCGAACAAGCTTTACCCAATTCCTTTACTAGTACTAGGTCGCCTAAAGCATCCCCTCGGTTGGAGCGTATAAGTCATACTCCATGTCTATTCATGAGTATCTAGAGATCACCCAAATCTCATAGATTGTGACCAGCAGTCGAACTCATATAGGTGTGTTCCTTCTAAGATGTCCTGTAGGCCGACATCTCTGCTCTAAATAAGCCACTCGGATCACATTAAGGTAAAAACCAACCTGCCATACAGAATAGGAGAGAAGCGCATCATTGAAGAAATGAGCCCTGTAAAGGTCTCTCCTCCCAGTCAACCAACAGCTAGTTTCACCATCCTACTTCACGGATCTCCGATCACGTAGAACAAAGTTACCACCGTGGTATGACTCATGTGGGTCTCGAGCCCATCTCACTCGATGCACTATCTATCACATTACGTGATAAACCCTTTGTAAATTGGTCCGCAGATTCTTAGCTGTCGGACATAGTCCGGCTATAACTCCGAGTTTTTCAGCTTTCTCGACAGACTTCAACCGCCTCTTAACATGCCTAGATGACTTCATGTTGTCCTTAGAACTGTTCACCTTGATAATTACAATCGATTATCACAATTCATCGTGATAGCCGTATCGGTTTTTCAACCACCGGCAGATCCATAAGGAGTTCACAAAGCCACTCACCTCAACAATGGCGGTATCTAACGCCGTGAGTTCTGCTTCCATTGTTGACCTCGTTAAGATGGTCCGCTTGCAAGACTTCCAGAAACAAAGACCACCTCCAAGTGTGAACACATATCCACTCGTGGCTTTTATCTCATCAAGATCGTAAATCCAGTTTGAATCATCAGAGCCTCCAAGACTTTTGGGTACCCAAAGATAGTGAATTCCATAGCTCACGGTTGCCTTTAGATAGCGCATTACTCTCTCAAGAGCACGCCAATGATCATCTCCGGATTTGAAACAAACCGCTTAGCTTGCTCACAAGAAACGAGATGTCGAGCCTCGTAGCACTAGCTAAATACATCAATGAGCCAATGATCTGGGAGTATCTCAATTGATCCCTTATTATTCTTCAGTTTTTCCTCAATAACACACTAGGATCATAAGGAGTAGAAGCAGGCTTGCAGTCACTATAACCAAAGCGACTCAAGACCTTATCCACATAATGGGATTGCACGAGTGTAACCCCACCATCACCTTCTCTCAGTAGCTTAATGTTAATAATCACATCAGCCACTCCCAAATCTTTCATCTCAAAATTCTTGGACAGAAAGTCCTTGACCTCCTTAATCACATTGAGGTTGGTCCCAAAAATCAGTATGTCATCAACATACAAGCACAAGATCACTCCTTCTCCCCCACCATAGCGATAGTACACACATTTGTCAGCTTCATTCACAACAAAGCCAGCAGATGTCAAAGTTTTGTCGAACTTCTCATGCCATTGCTTAGGTGCTTGCTTTAGGCCATACAAAGACTTTAACAACTTGCACACCTTTCCTTCTTGACCTTCTACCACAAATTCGTCTGGCTGATCCATATAAATCTCCTCCTCCAACTCTCCATTTAGGAAAGCTGTCTTAACGTCCATTTGATGAACGAGAAGACCATGAGAGGCAGCCAGGCAAGTAGTACTCGAATTGTGGTCACATCAGCAACAGTGAATAAGTATCAAAGAAGTCCTCGCCTTCTTTCTGGGTATAACCCTTGGCCACAAGTCTTGCCTTGTACTTTTCAATTGTACCATCAGGCCTAAGCTTTTTCTTGAAAATCCATTTACATCCTACAGGTTTACACCCATAAGGACGGTCAACGACCTCCCAAGTTCCATTAGACATAATAGAGTCCATCTCACTCCGTACTGCTTCCTTCCAATAGTCAGCGTCAGGAGAAGAATATGCCTTTTCCATGGTTCTTGGAGTGTCATCCACGAGATATACAATGAAATCATCACCAAAAGACTTTGCAATTCTCTGTCTCTTACTCTTTCGAGTAACTTCATTGTTATCCTCTTCAGGATTTTCCATAGGCGTTTCCTCAACATGTTCTATCGGCACAAAGGAATCAAGGGAAATTATAGGTTCTTGACTAGATGAGCTAGGTACATCACATTTCATAGGAAATTCATTCTCAAAAAATGTAGCGTCTCGGACTCTATGATTGTACCAACACGCATGTCAGGTACTCCAGTTTTTATAATTAAGAACCTATAACCCATGCTGTGCATAGCATAACCAAGAAATACACAATCTACGGTTTTTGGTCCAAGTTTGCGCTTCTTGACAATTGGCACGTTAACTTTGGCCAAACATCCCCAGGTGCGCAAGTATGAGAGAGTCAACTTCTTCTTTTCCCATTCCTCGAATGGTGTTACTTCTTTATTCTTTGTAGGAACTCTATTCAGGACATGACACGCGGTCAAATAACCTCACCCCACCATTTCTTAAAAAGTCCCGCAGTTGTCTAACATGGCGTTAACCAAATCAGTTAGAGTGCGATTCTTTCTTTCGGCAACCCCGTTTGACTCGGGAGAATAGGGAGGCGTCCTCTCATGAATAATTCCATGTTCCTCGCAGAACAAAGTAAACTCATTTGAAAAATACTCTCCCGCACGATCAGACCTTACCCGCTTGATTTTCCTCTCAAGTTGGTTTTCTACCTCAGCTTTATAGATCTTAAAGTAATCCAACGCTTCATCTTTTGTTTTTAATAAGTACACGTAGCAAAATCTAGTGCAATCATCTATAAGCGTCATGAAGTATTTCTTTCCACCTTTAGTCAACACGCCATTCATCTCGCATAAATCAGAATGAATGAGTTCTAACGGTGCCAAATTCTCGCCTCTTTGCTGCCTTGTGAGGCTTGCGAGGTTGTTTCGATTGAACACACGCATGGCACTTAGAACCTTTGACCAAAGTGAATTTCGGGATTAAACTCATATTAGCTAAGCGCGTCATACACCCAAAATTAACATGACAAAGTCGTGAATGCCAAACATTAGACTCATCATCATCATTACACACATGGTTCACAATTTTATTACAGGAATCCATCAAAGAAAAACGGAACAAACCTGCGCTCTCATAGCCTTTACCAACAAATGTTCCATACTTAGACACGACACATTTATTGGACTCAAAAGCAAGCCTAAAACCATCTCTACATAGTAGAGATCCGCTAACGAGATTTTTCTTTATGGAGGGACATGCTGCACGTTCTTCAACTGCACGGTCTTTCCAAGTAAACTTCAGATCGACCGTACCAACACCATGAACAGCTGCATGCGAACCGCTCCCCATCAACAAGGAGCAACCTCGACCGACTGATAAGATGAAAACAAGGAAATATCAGCACAAACATGAATATTAGCACCATGTCAACCCACCACTCGGTGATTGACAAACGAAAGAAGCTGTAGGTAAATAATTACCGTACCCGATGTTCCTCCAGCGTCACTAATAACCATGTTGGCGGACTTCTTCCGCTTATCCTTGCGATCCGACAATCCTTAGCCCAATGGCCAGAATCACCGCACACAAAGCAGCTGCCCTTTCCTTTGCCTTTCTTCTTAAACTCGTAGTAGCCTTGGGCTTGACAAAAGGCTTATTTTTCTTTTGTTGTGGAAAGCTCGAGGATTCTTCTTCGCACCAAATTGGCGCTAGAACCTCCTCAAGAAGAACTTTCTTGCCACGAGTATCTTTTGCCCTCGCCTTCTCTTCAACACCAAGAGTGCCAATGAGATCAGTAACACTGAACTCTTGCCTCTTGTGCTTTATAGAAGTAGCAAAATCCGACCAAGAGGGTGGTAACTTAGCGATAATACCGTCAGCCACAAACTTGTCCGGTAACTCGCACTTATTGTTCTCAAGCTCCTTTGCCAGCGCCTGAATCTCATGAGCTTGCTCTACTACAGAACGGTCATCGACCATCTTGTAGTCATAGAACTGCTCCATGACATACAGCTCACTGCCAGCATCGGAAACTCCGAACTTGGCCTCAAGTGCATTCCACATATCTTTGCCCGTAGGCAAATGCATGTACACATCCACAATGTTATCTGCCAGTATGTTGACAAGTGCACCTCGAAAAAAGTTATCCGCTACATTGAACTTGCGTTCATCCTCATCAGACAGAGGCTTAGCGGGCTTTCCTTGTGCAACATGAAAACATTCCATGGCAGTAAACCACAGGATCACGCGTGCACGCCATCTCTTAAAATTTGAACCATCAAACAGAGGGTGTGGCTTAAGCGACGCAGCAAAGCCAACTACCGAAAAAGACCTATCAAGTTTTTGGATTGTTGGATATATAGTCAATTTTTGGCATATTTTAATCCAGAAATTTAGCATATAAAACATGACATACAAAGATATGAGTGATTCAATGATGATATATTCATATTCGCTAATGAACAAGCTAACAGCTGCACCTATTAACATATTCATAGCGCACAGAAACAAATATACCAGAGAGGTTTTAAGGTAATACCCTCGGGCGGGGCCAGTGTCGGTGACACCGGAGGCGCCGTTACCATCAGTCGACATGATGGCCTGTTCGATGTAGTCGATCTAGGCGTGATGCGGGCAGGCGTGATGCGAGAAGATGTTCGCCGTGCGATGTCGCAAACGATTCACCACCAGATTGAGCGATCGCCAATGCGCTCCCAAAACTTGATCGCCCGCCTACCCGCAGTACGCAAACGGACGGAGTTCCGGAGGCCTACTCGCCCAGAAACTTGTGCGCGCAAGGTTCTGGACCGGAGATTGCAGAGAGCAGCAACAAAACAGAGGGAGAGAGAACTGTACTTTCGTGTGGAGAGAAGAGCCTTCTTATGCTGTTCTCTTGTAATAGCAAAAAATGAAGAGACTGGTAACTGCAGCCATTACTCGAAAGTAACTGCAGCCATAATCCCTTACCGTTACTGCCAGCCATCAGTGCATTTCGTTTTTCGAATAGATAAAGAAAACGCGCCGCACCGACACGCTGCACAGACGACGCACGCGCGCACACGCACACGCACCGCACGGCACGGCACGGCACGGCACGGCACGGCTCGGCGTGGCGTGGCGAGGCGAGCGAGCGAGCGAGCGCGCGCGACGTGTAATGGCTCTCTCCAATTTCACAAGGGGGTTACCACGTTCCACCTTTTAAAGTGGTGTAACTCCCATTCAACTCTCCATATGGGACTAAACAGTTTTTCCATGTGGGCCTAGGAATTTCATTTGATTAATTGCTAAATTAAATGGATCAAGCCCAATTTATCCAACAATCCCCACCAAATTTCAAGGCACACGAGAAATACTCTCAGTTCTGCTGTTGTTTGATATACCAGTGTTTGGATGGAGACTGTTAAGTTGAACATCCATCTAGGAAAGGAGTTACACTCATCCACAACTGAACAATGGACTATGCCTTGAATTGACAGTTTTGTGCGAACAAGCTTTACCCAATTCCTTTACTAGTACTAGGCTGCCTAAAGCATCCCCTCTGGTTGGAGCGTATAAGTCATACTCCATGTCTATTCATGAGTATCTAGAGATCACCCAAATCTCATAGATTGTGACCAGCAGTCGAACTCATATAGGTGTGTTCCTTCTAAGATGTCCTGTAGGCCGACATCTCTGCTCTAAATAAGCCGCTCGGATCACATTAAGGTAAAAACCAACCTGCCATACAGAATAGGAGAGAAGCGCATCATTGAAGAAATGAGCCCTGTAAAGGTCTCTCCTCCCAGTCAACCAACAGCTAGTTTCACCATCCTACTTCACGGGATCTCCGATCACGTAGAACAGGTTACCACTGTGGTATGACTCATGTGGGTCTCAGGCCCATCTCACTCGATGCACTATCTATCACATTACGTGATAAACCCTTTGTAAATTGGTCTGCCAGATTCTTAGCTGTCTGGACATAGTCCAGTGCTATAACTCCGGAGTTTTTCAGCTTTCTGACAGACTTCAACCGCCTCTTAACATGCCTAGATGACTTCATGTTGTCCTTCGTGCAAGATTACATAGAGAGGGGATTGATTGCTCACAGTGACAAGGAGTAAATCATGGTACCCTTCAACCAAGGGTAAGTGCTTCACTTGTTGCCACACAAGTTTTATTTGCATTTTGTGTGTAGCATGAACTTAGGATTAATCACTATGGCGACACACATGACTAGGTCTCACTGGATTTTGATTGTGATTGTACCAAAGTGGAGCAAGATAATATATCTTGATTCCCTACTTAGGAGCAACCATAACTTCAGTCGTGTGCAAAGAGCAATTAACAGATAAACTTATTTCCTCCATACATAACTCTATTGTAGTTTTTCTTTTGTTTGAAATGGCCGAAGCTAACTTTTTTAGAATCACGTAGGTCATTTACCGCTTATGTTGCCCTGGGAGGGAGACACAACGAATCCACCGACACGCTGCGACACAGGACGCGATTTCCGGTACCCACTACAACACAACAATCCTATATCACACTTTATTATAATGCCTCTAGAATTGACAATACCTATGTATGTAATTCTATATTTGTAGTGCCACCAGCAGCTACAGGGCAACGTATGTGGATTCTACGTTTGCCGCCATATGAAGGAAATCAAGGACACTAGGATGAATGATTCAAAGGTTTGTCAACCTTCCAATAATTATTATTTTTTGATTATATATATGTCTATATATATATACACACACACACATGCTAATTAATGACTTAACATTTGCTCCTAGTGACAGCTGGTGGAATTCGACGAAAGCGCATATGATCTTGACAATCTCGTCGAAATTCGTGGAAACCTCTCCCAATTCTTGCTAGCAGAGGTCATAAACAAGAGAGGAGAGTTCCACACCGGCAATGGTGATAATTAGATGTTAAAACATTGGATTCAATTGTACAAATCACTCAATTGTGCTTAATTAAACAATTCATTCAATTTAATTCATTTGTGAGATCTGTGTAACGATTGTCATACTATATATATGTGTTCTGTTGGTGTTGTTTCATTCATCTGTGTGATTTATGTAATGATTGTCCTATGCTATATATGTGATCTTGCTTGTTTTCAGAGGGTATAGCTAGCATATCCTGAGGCTAGCTGAAAAAAGGCAAATAAAATGGCTGTTGAAATAGCTATCATAGACGGTTCGGTGTTCCAAACCGTCTATAATATATATATCCCAGAGGGTTTCAAACACTGAACCGTCTGTGATATGAACGATATCACAGACGGTTTTTTGTTATTAACTGTCTGTGATATGGTGTATATCACAGACGGTTCGGAACACCGAACCATCTGTGATATGAACTATAACACAGACGGTTAATAACAAAAACCGTCTGTGATAGTCGAGTATCACAGACGGTTTGGTGTGGGAGCCATATGTGATAACTACCTATTATCACTGACACATAAATACAGACGGTTCCTGGGGTCAGAAACCGTCAGTGATGACGATTCCGAACCGTCTGTGATAACACTGTTTATAGTAGTGTAATTTTTCATGATCATTTACATCGTGTTTGAAAAATAACGCATGAGAATATATAAAAAATAGTTAGAATACACTAGGCATGCCCTGTTTTGATGAACTTTACTGCGATTATTTCAAGCAGTCGGGCCTAACTAAGTAGCTGATCCTTCTAAAAAAAAACTAAGTAGCCGAGTTGGCAACTAAAGTCAGCATTTTTCACGATTTTGTTCAGAAAGAATGGAAATACGTACTCTTGCAAAATAAACATATATATAATCCTGTCCTGTTGTTCATACCTTGCCAAAAAAGAAAAAAGTCTTAGAGTAAATTACATGTTGTTTTGGTTAGGCATAGCTACAATTTGACAGTGGGTTGTGTTATGCGGATGGCCCAGGATTTCCATTAGAATTTCGTAGAAAACCCTGATGGACGTAATCCACTGTATCAGACCAAACAAACTATGCTTATCTAGAAGAGTGGTATGATGTGTCGCACAACTAAGGGTCTGTTTGGATGAACTAGGACTAGTTGTTAGTTAGGACTAGTTATTAGCTGACTAGTAGTTAGCTGGCTAAAGATTAGCCCAGTCCTGTTTGGATCCAAGGACTAATAAGTACTACTATCTCAGTACAAAGTCTGTTATACCCCTATGCATGGCGGTCTGGGAGGGTTGGCGTGGGTATCAGCGTCTTTTTTCCATCCTGCTGGTCCCTTAGCCCTCATTAGCTGGGTTTGGCCAACTAGTTGGCTAACAACTAGTTGGGGCTTTGGCTAAACTTTAGCCCACTCATTAGCCCTCCTGTTTGGATCCACAAGGACTAAAAATTAGCAACTAGTTGTTAGCCCATGCGATCCAAACAGGCCCTAAACTATACGTACACCTATATCGGTTACAATTAGTTCTATTTTTTTTACTCTAGCTAGTTACTCCGTTTAAAAGCTAGTTACTGTAGAAAAGCCGAAAAGCAGCTTTTAGAAGCTGAAAAGAACATACCTTAAGTTACCGTATAGGTGGTTAACTTCCACTGTGATATATCCCCATTTTCAATCTACATGAAAATAGCAAGTTTCAGGTGTTGCTTGTATCAGTGGTCAGCGCCACAAAGAGATTTCTTTGGATGAACAAAATAGTGCTTCTTGAAGATGAGCTCAATCGATGGTCAGATGTCTCAAATTTTCTATAAAATTGTTGATTTGGTTGTGTCTGGCTCCTGCATTACCTTTTTTCTGTCATGTTCTGTGGATTATTAAAGCAATTCGGTTTGTGTTAAGTTTTGTGCAGCCTCCACTAATTTTGTGCTTGCTGTTAGTTCGGGGTGATATATATCTTGTTCCTGTACTAATTATTTTGCTTGCCGTTAGTTAAGTCGATATTGCAGCATCTGATTGTGTCGAAGCAAAGAAGGCGAAGCTAGAACCAAAGGGCGAAGACAGCCCTGCAGAGAGGGCAGCTGAGGCATGAATATAAAGTTTCTGCCATGAAGAGTATTGACTGCCTGCCATGCATCTGCTCGTAGTAGACAGATGCTTCTATTCTTCAGGGTGGGAAACAGTGTGTAATGTTCACAAACTCTTGTAATGCAGCATGTATTATAAGGATGGAGACGGGACGTTTTTAAATAAATGTGATATGTGTGCCTTTCGTGATTGCATAGCTAACGGCTTGATGGCTTCAAGAATATAGATAGTACCATAGAAGTTCCTTTCGATGGTGATATGTGCGACTTATATGCCTATGAACATCTTTTGTACATTCCTTTTGTATGGAGACATGGTAGTTATCCATATTAATATTTAAAATTATGATTTGAAGTCAAATGTATTGTCATGAAATTTTAATATTAGTTTTTCAATGTTTGAACTAAGTACTACAAATTTACAGCATAAATATCTCTTCTATCAATACATAATCAGGACATCAACTCACCTAAGGGAATTTCAGTCAATACATCTATCAGGATACCAGCTGCACAGTTAGAATCCAGGATGCCAAACAGGTTAGCTACTCAGATCAGCTGCTACTCAGACTAGCCAGCTACTCAGCCTAGCCAGCTAGCTACTTAGACCAGCTAGCTACTCAGAATCTCCAGCTCCCCAAACAGGCCTAAGTTACCGCATTATCCCTGCAAAAATGCTCACTCTACAGTTGCGCGCTGCACTTGATAGCAACAAAGCAATTGTTGTTGGAATCACAAGTTACGCGCGCGGTTGCTAATTGCAGGCTCACTAATGCCTGAACTGCATTACGGTTATAGGTCACCAACTCACCATCTTGTAGCTGGAAGTCAGTTTCCTTCAGACAAAACAGATGCAGGCGGGCATATGAAATTGACATGAAATGGACAGCACAAATTCATTCAATGCATTTTGTCATAATTTTATTTATGAAGTTAATGATCATGTGCAAACCTGGTTATTTCGAGTGGATAAAGTGACATGCCTAAGAGTGAACCTTTTCTTCAGAAAAGTGAAGACTGAAGACCCTTGCTAGTGAATAGCTTGTGTTAGGCTTATGCTGCTGATTGGTGAGCTCAGATTTAGTTTGCTTTAGTTAAGAAAAAAGTATTCGGAGTTTCTCAAACGATATTAGTTAGGTGGTGGTACAGTGTTAAACAATACATCAGGGGACCGTTCACATAATTTGAAAAAACCATCAACATATTGGACAATGTCACATTGATAGCCACAAGAAGCATATCAAGCAGCCATATTATTGGAAAAAGCCAGAATTGACCATTTGTGGTTGGAACCATCTGGGATAATCTGCAGTATTAAATACTGGGCGTACGTAGTTTTGACATAGATCTGTCTTCCTTGCGCTGCATCAGTGGAGCGAGGCGGCCGGCTTTAGGGAGTTCGATCGGTGAAAAAATATCATCGTCTTCTTAGTGATTAGAGGTTAGTACTCAATTTCTTCTAATAACTTATATGCATGCTTTTGTACTTGAAAGAGATGATAGATACGTTTTTGTTTAGATCTAGCTAGCTAGCTTTAGAAAGATAATGTTAGTTTGCTCAATTTCAGTGAATGGGTAAGTACTCGTAGTTCACTTCAATATATTCTTGCTTAACATTATTATGTCATGAATACGTAGCTATCTAGCTACCTACGTAATAGATATAGATGTCATGTGTAAGTATATAGCTAGTCTGATTTGCTATATAGTAACGCTAATAATCATTTTTGACACTCATTTGTTACATGCGTAGCGTAGATGGACTGAGGCTGGATGTACATTGAGAACCGTGTGAGTGAAGAGTACATTAATGGCGTGGCTGCTTTTAGAAGAGCGGCTGAACTGGATATGTTGAAGAAAAGGATAGAATATATGTATTATCCATGTATTGATTGTGATAATCTAAAGATGTTTAGCAACTCAGCGCAAATCGAAGCTCACTTGATTCGAAGAGGTTTCAGAAAGGGGTACAAATGTTGGACCAGTCAGAGTGAGGAGAAGAATACACAACAAGCTGGTAGTTATGACATCGTCGAGGGAGACAACGATATGCCAGTTGTGGACTGTGCTTTTGATCATGAGGATAGGTCGCAGGATGACAATCTGGATCAGATGCTACGTGATGCGGAAGGGAACTATAGTGAGAGAGAGTTTGGTAAATTCGAGGGCTTGATAGAGAACTCGGACAAACCTTTGTTCCCGGCTGCAAGCTGCAATACACGAGGTTGTCATTAGTTCTAGAACTGCTAAAATTGAAGGCAAGCAATAGTTGGTCTGACAAGAGTTTCACGATATTGTTAGGTCTCCTAGCGTACATGCTTCCAAAGGGAAATGTGTTGCCGAGAACCACCTACCAAGCAAAAAGATTATTTGTCCATTGGGATTAGAAGTAGAAAGAATACAAGCATATCCGAATGATTGTATCCTGTATCGTAAAGAGTATGCTAACTTACATGTTTGTCCGGTGTGCAAAGCATCCCGATACAAGCGTAAAAATGACTTTGATGATGGGAAGGGCATCAAGGTAAAGCAAGGACCTCCTAATAAGGTGTTGTGGTATCTTCCTGTAATTCCCCATTTGAAGCGTTTATTTGCAAACCGCAAGGATGCAAGATTGATGCGTTGGCACTGGGAGCAGCGTAAGAAAGACGAAATGATAAGACACGTTGTTGATTCTGCCCAGTGGATGAACATCGATAGGATGTTTGTAGATTTTGGTGTGGAACCGAGGAATATAAGATATGGGTTGAGTACAGATGGAATGAATCCTTTTGGTAACATTAGCAGCCGACATAGCACCTAACCCGTGACTCTATGCATGTACAACCTTCCTCCATGGTTGTGTATGAAGCAGAAGTATATTGTGATGTTACTACTTATCCAAGGGCCGAAGCAACCTGGGAACGATATTGATATGTATGTAGAACCATTGGTGGAAGATCTTGCAATACTGTGGAACGAAGGGGTACATGTATAGGATGAGGACAAACGAGAGAACTTCACTCTACGCGCCATGTTGTTCTACAGCATTAATGATTTTCCGGCCCTTGGTAACCTGTCAGGGTTGAGTACGAAAGGAGCCAAAGCCTGTCCACACTGCTTAGATTATATGGAGAGTGTGTGGTTGAACAACTCGCGCAAAACTATATACATGCGTCACCGTAAGTTCTTCCAAAATATCACCTATACCGCAAGATGAAGAAACAATTTGACGGGAAAAAAGAAGATGACTCAGTACCAAGGCCTTTTAGCGGGAAGGAGGTGTATGATATGGTCAAGGATATCGACGTTGTGCTTGGGAAGGGACGTAAATTGAGGACCTATCGGAAGAACATGTGGAAGAAGAGGTCAATATTTTGGGAATTGCCTTATTGGGAGCACATAGAAGTTCGCAATTGCATTGATATCATGCACGTAGAGAAGAATGTATGTGACAGTTTGATTGGTCTCTTACTGAACATTCCTAATAAAACAATGGATTGTGTCAACGCAAGGCGTGACTTGGTTGCTATGAACATCAGGACCGAGTTAGCACCGATAGAGACCGATAAAGGCTAGACGTACCTTCCCCTAGCTTGCTACACTCTGTCTAAGTCCGAGAGAACTCAACTGTGCTAGTCTTTACATGGTGTGAATGTTCCGTACGGTCACTCCACCAGCATGAAGAAACTTGTTTCCATGGAACATTTGAAATTAATTGGCATGAAGTCTCATGACTGTCATGTGCTAATGACACAAATGCTACCTGTTGCAATTAGAAGTATTTTGACGAACAAGGTTCGAGTGACAACCATAAGGCTATGTTATTTCTTTAACGCAATTGTTCAGGAGGTCATTGATCGCGTTGGACTAGATGCTTTGCAGACTGAGATGGTGACAACTCTATGTCATCTAGAGATGTATTTCCCTTTATCATTTTTTGATATCATGGTCCATTTCACTGTCCACCTTGTGAAAGAGATAAAGATATGCGACCAC
Organism: Dendrocalamus sinicus; assembly: GCA_036346575.1. Lineage (NCBI taxonomy): Eukaryota > Viridiplantae > Streptophyta > Magnoliopsida > Poales > Poaceae > Dendrocalamus > Dendrocalamus sinicus. The sequence goes on from CM070671.1 coordinate 22,663,069, forward strand.
GTGTTTCTACGTCATATGTACCCATTCGAGAGGTACATGGGAATTCTCAAGTCCTATGTACGCAATCGATCTCGACCGGAGGGTAGCATCATCGAAGGTTATACAACAGAAGAGGTCATTGAATTCTGCATCGGCTACATGGCTCAGGTCGAGCCCATAGGTGTACATCTATCTCGTCACGAGAGGAGGCTAGAGGGTATCGGGACTATCGGAAGGAAAGCAATAACTCAGGATCAAAATACATATGTTCAAGCCCATTTCACGGTTTTATAACACATGACTGAAGTGACCCCATATACTGAAGAGTACAAGGACATGCTACACCAAGAGAATACAGGTCAGTCAAAAGTTTGGATCACGAGACAATATAACCGTCAGTTCAACGAATGGTTGAAGGTGTGATTGACTAGGAGGTTGTCAAGTGAAACACTACAATGGTTGGCAAAAGGGCTAAAACATACAATTATGACATGGCAAGGATACGACATTAATGGCTACACATTTTATACAACAGATCAGGATATAAAGAGCATAATGCAGAACTCAGGTGTCTGCACAGATGCCTATGATGCGCACGTCAGTAGCGCTGGCCCAAGCTCGTGCTACGGGCTTGTAGAGGAGATTTGGGAGCTTGACTACGTAATTGTGAAGATTTCTTTATTTTGGTGCCGTTGGGTCCAACTCCCATGAGGTGTAAAGGTCGATATGTACAACGTCACTATCGTGGACCTCGAATGTGTAGGATTCGAAGACGAACCATTCGTACTCGCGAGGCAAGTTGTTCAAGTATTTTATGTAACCGACCTAACAAATAAGATGCGTCAAGTAGTTCTTTAGGGAAAAAGAATGATTGCCGGAGTTGAGAATGTTGCGGATGAGGAAGAGTACACAATCAATTTGATGAGCTGCCTCCATTTGGAGACGGCATCAGGCTCGAGGAAGAACAAGGCGATGAAGCAAGCTATATGCATGTCGATCATCGTGAAGGGCTTTATTTAAAAGGAAATAGGCAAGTGTAATAAATGATCCCACAAAGCCAGCACCTATTTGGAAATTGTTGCAATGTAATCATAATTAGGAAACTCGGCATGTAATTATGGAACTAATTCCATTGTAATTGTAAATGACTCAGGAACTAAAAAATAGTTATATTTATGATTATGCTTGCGTTTTTCATAATATTGCATGGCTAGCATGTTATTTTGGGTAGCTAGATTTAGCAAACTATCACAGGCGATTCTGTAAGTAGAACCATTTGTGGTAATCAATATATCACAGACAGTTCTGTAAATAGAACGGTCTGTGATATTTGACATATCACAAAAGGTTATATAAATAGAACCGTCTGTGATATTCGCATATCATAGACAGGTCTGTAAATAGAACCATTTGTGATAGTTTCCCTATAAATACTCGCAATAGGTTAATTTTACAGAGTCCTCACTCACGCACACTGCCGCCGCCCCTACTATGTTTTGCTAGATCTGACTGCTCACTCGCGCGCGACACCGTTGCTCCCTCCCGTCGCCGGCCGCAACTCCCTCCCGACGTCGGCCGCCTCTCCCACCCGATGCCGGCCGCCTCAACCTCACTCTGCCACCGCTCCTTCCTGACGCCGGCTGCCACTCCCTACTGACACCGCGGCCACTTCTTCCCGACGCCGGCCGCCACTCCCTCCCGACGCTGGCCGCCACTCCCTCCCGACGGCGGCCACCACTCCCTCCCGACGCAAGCCGCCTCTCCCTCCCAACGCCGGCCGCCTCAACCTCATGCCACCGTCGCTGCTTCCCGACGTTGGCCACCACTTCCTCCCGACACCAGCCGCCACTCCGTCCCGACGCCGGCCGCCACTCCCTCCCGATGCCAGCTGCCTTGACGTCACGCCGCCGCCGCTCCTTCCCGACACCGTTCGCATTTGTCTCAATAGTTGGCTAATACTAAAATTGAATATTCAAGCTTGAGCTCTAAATTTTTGCTATAACTGCCATTTGTCAATCTTGTGGTCTGTCTCAATAGTTGGCTAAATTGTTTTATGAACTTTAGTACTTTATGACATATGCTTCGCTTGTTAGTTACAAGATCTAATACTAAAACTGAATATTCAAGCTTGAGCTCTAAATTTTTACTATTACTGTCATTTGTCAATCTTGTGGTCTGTCCCAATAGTTGGCTAAATTCTTTTATGACCTTTAGTACTTTATGATAAATGCTTCTTTTGTTAGCTACAAGATCTAATACTAAAATTGAACATTCAAGCTTGAGCTCTAAATTTCTACTATTACTATCATTTGTCAATCTTGCGGTCTGTCTCAATAGTTGGCTAAATTGTTTTATGACCTTTAGAACTTCATGATATATGCTGCACTTGTTACCTACAAGATCTATTTGGAATGGCATGTTACTATTCCAAAGGAACCTTGTAGTAATAACATATGCCACTTAGACCTTCAAAGGGCATGAAGCAAGTGACACACTCCAGTGTATCCGGTTCAATGAACTTGATACACTGGTTTGTGTCATTTGATTCATAGAACTTTGTTTAGGCCCATAGCTCGCTGAAGTTAGTTTTTTCTTAGAAGAGATATGGCGTCTACACAGTCGTCGTCGACGTCATCTGGGTCTCACACTCCCAAGATTGGGATAACTAAGTGTGGCCGAGGAGTATCGAAAAGGCCAAATGGCCGAATGACCATCACAGTGGTCTCTCCAGATGGGGTCCCTCTGCAACCGAAGAAAGCAGCGGCATCATTTCGGACTACCTGCGGGATAATTGGAAGGCAACGGGTCTCCATCACCATAGCAAGCTGGAAAGATTTGGCAAAGGATCAGAAAAATCAGCTATGGGAGGAAATTACAAATTCGTTCGAGATCCCAACAGAAGTACAAGGACTCGTGCAACGGCATGACTTGCAATGGGAAAAGCATGGAAGAATTTTATGAGCACTCTTGTCACGTAGTACGTGGGGAAGGATCTCACGCCCTTCAGGAGGTATCCTTTTGTGACACCGTAAACATGGGAGGCCTTTGTGCAGATGAAGACAACGACCGAATTTGAACAACAAAGTGTGGCGCACAAGGCTCTCCAGTTACAAAACACTCACCCTCACAGACTCGGCACCGCTGGGTACGCGGGTAATATCCCACAGTGGAGGATGCAGGACGAGGTCGCAATCCGATCGGAGGCCTCCCCGCCATTTGCTGGGATCGCAAACGAGCACGCTCGAAACTGGTTAAGAGCGAGGTCATCAACCACATCTTCAGGTGTCTCTTTCGAAAACCTCGTAGACGAGGAAGTGTTCCAATACCTGGTAAGATATGTTAAACTACATAGATGTTAATACCTCTTGAACTTCATGGGTTCAAAAATAACATGATTGCCTCTTGCAGCAATCATTGACTACCGAATCTTCTCGAGGCCCCTTCCAAGAATACAGGGAGAGAGATGTACTATCACAGGCCTTGGGAAACAAGGAACACCCAGGTCGCACACGAGGCTTAGGGGTTTACATATCTTGGAGGCACAAATTTCCAAATGACTCCGAGATATATAGGAGTTGGAAGAGTCCCAGGCCTACCGCAACAAATAAATAAAATTGGAGCTTCGTGCTCAACTTGAGAAACAACTATGTACCTCACTTCAAGAGTAGACTGCCTCACTTTGAGGAGAGATAGATTCATTGAGGGAAGAACTGAGATAAGTCCGCAACCAATCGCAACTCAACCTGTTGGTGTGGTACCCAGTCCCCCTCAACATCGCAGTAGCTACGCGTCCACACCTATTACTGAATATAGCGATGCCCACTTACCTATTGACGACATCTAGGTAATGTACCTCTTTAGAATGCTACATAGATCTCTCTGGTAGATGCCTTATATAGCTCATCTTGTATCGTTATGTAGGAGCCCATGCCTTGCATCCTCAGAGTTAGGCTTGTTGGCTCTATTCCCATTGACGCTGGGCAGGGGATGGCGTATCCATGGCTGTCAGGGACGCTGGTGCACGGTGTACAAGAAGAGACCGGTTTCATAAAGGTTTAGGTGGACACGATTAATGATGTTTTTAAGACCGTCCCTCTTGAGAAGCCCCCAACGAAGAGATTACGACATTAGGGGATGCCGTCCACACATTCATCCAGTGGTTCAAGAGGGACATCGCCCTCGACTTGTCCGTGCCACGATCTCCACATCCAGTGGCCCAAGAGGGACATCGACCTAGACTTGTCATATCGGCTCCGATGGCTCCACCTCCAGCTCCAGTTCGGAAACCTGTTGCATCGGCTCCTGTGGAGACGCCACCGAAAATGTATCATAAGCGAGGCTCTAAGACTCAAGCGAAGAAAATTAAGGTGCGTCCCGAGCCATGGATGTTCATTCTAGGAGTGTCGTTGGTCCCCGAGTCACAATTACGTCGGCTTGGTCTGGTTTGCAATACATTGCATACCTGTTACATGCAGAGGTCCAACATGAAGCCAAACTGACACAGTGGATTCACTGTGAGATATATGGAGGCGCATTTCCTCCAGGACATTGGCTACTTTGTTGTGCCATTCGAAGAGTTATTCTAACTATTCAATCTCGACGAACTCGATGCCTCACTTCTACGATGCTGGACACTGTAAGTGCATCGTACAATGAAGTTCTACATTCACGTCATACCGATAAATGTCATTACTCTTTCCTTATGTATAGATACATGATCCAACAAGTCCGGCGACGACGACAACTGGTGGGTTTCCTCGACCCACACTTGGTCTCGGAGCAATCTATCAATGAAATGCATCCTTCGTGCAAGATTACATAGAGAGGGGATTGATTGCTCACAGTGACAAGGAGTACATCATGGTACCCTTCAACCAAGGGTAAGTGCTTCACTTGTTGCCACACAAGTTTTATTTGCATTTTGTGTGTAGCATGAACTTAGGATTAATCACTATGGCGACACACATGACTAGGTCTCACTGGATTTTGATTGTGATTGTACCAAAGTGGAGTAAGATAATATATCTTGATTCCCTACTTAGGAGCAACCATAACTTCAGTCGTGTGCAAAGAGCAATTAACAGATAAACTCATTTCCTCCATACATAACTCTATTGTAGTTTTTCTTTTGTTTGAAATGGCTGAAGCTAACTTTTTTAGAATCACGTAGGTCATTTACCGCTTATGTTGCCCTGGGAGGGAGACACAACGAATCCACCGACACGCTGCGACACAGGACGCGATTTCCGGTACCCACTACAACACAACAATCCTATATCACACTTTGTTATAATGCCTCTAGAATTGACAATACCTATGTATGTAATTCTATATTTGTAGTGCCACCAGCAGCTACAGGGCAACGTATGTGGATTCTACGTTTGCCGCCATATGAAGGAAATCAAGGACACTAGGATGAATGATTCAAAGGTTTGTCAACCTTCCAATAATTATTATTTTTTGATTATATATATGTCTATATATATATACACACACACATGCTAACTAATGACTTAACATTTGCTCCTAGTGACAGCTGGTGGAATTCGACGAAAGTGCATATGATCTTGACAATCTCGTCGAAATTCGTGGAAACCTCTCCCAATTCTTGCTAGCAGAGGTCATAAACAAGAGAGGAGAGTTCCACACCGGCAATGGTGATAATTAGATGTTGAAACATTGGATTCAATTGTACAAATCACTCAATTGTGCTTAATTAAACAATTCATTCAATTTAGTTCATTTGTGAGATCTGTGTAACGATTGTCATACTATATATATATATGTTCTGCTGGTGTTGTTTCATTCATCTGTGTGATTTATGTAATGATTGTCCTATGCTATATATATGTGATCTTGCTTGTTTTCAGAGGGCATGGCTAGCATATCCTGAGGTTAGCCGAAAAAGGGCAAATAAAATGGCTGTTGAAAAAGCTATCACAGATGGTTCGGTGTTCCAAACCGTCTATAATATATATAGACCAGAGGGTTTCAAACACTGAACCGTCTGTGATATGAACGATATCACAGACGGTTTTTGTTATTAACTATTTGTGATATGGTGTATATCACAGACGGTTCGGAACACCGAACCATCTGTGATATGAACTATATCACAGACGGTTAATAACAAAAACCGTCTGTGATAGTCGAGTATCACAGACGGTTTGGTGTGGGAGTCATATGTGATAACTACCTATTATCACTGACACATAAATACAGACGGTTCCTGGGGTCAGAAACCGTCAGTGATGACGATTTCGAACCGTCTGTGATAACACTGTTTATAGTAGTGTAATTTTTCATGATCATTTACATCGTGTTTGAAAAATAACGCATGAGAATATATAAAAAATAGTTAGAATACACTAGGCATGCCCTGTTTTGATGAACTTTACTGCGATTATTTCAAGCAGTCGGGCCTAACTAAGTAGCTGAGTCCTTCTAAAAAAAAACTAAGTAGCCGAGTTGGCAACTAAAGTCAGCATTTTTCACGATTTTGTTCAGAAAGAATGGAAATACGTACTCTTGCAAAAAAAAAAAACATATATATAATCCTGTCCTGTTGTTCATACCTTGCCAAAAAAGAAAAAAGTCTTAGAGTAAATTACATGTTGTTTTGGTTAGGCATAGCTACAATTTGACAGTGGGTTGTGTTATCCGGATGGCCCAGGATTTCCATTAGAATTTCGTAGAAAACCCTGATGGACGTAATCCACTGTATCAGACCAAACAAACTATGCTTATCTAGAAGAGTGGTATGATGTGTCGCACAACTAAACTATACGTACACCTATATCGGTTACAATTAGTTCTATTTTTTTTACTCTAGCTAGTTACTCCGTTTAAAAGCTAGTTACTGTAGAAAAGCCGAAAAACAACTTTTAGAAGCTGAAAAGAACATACCCTAAGTTACCGCATAGGTGGTTAACTTCCACTGTGATATATCCCCATTTTCAATCTACATGAAAATAGCAAGTTTCAGGTGTTGCTTGTATCAGTGGTCAGCGCCACAAAGAGATTTCTTTGGATGAACAAAATAGTGCTTCTTGAAGATGAGCTCAATCGATGGTCAGATGTCTCAAATTTTCTATAAAATTGTTGATTTGGTTGTGTCTGGCTCCTGCATTACCTTTTTTCTGTCATGTTCTGTGGATTATTAAAGCAATTCGGTTTGTGTTAAGTTTTGTGCAGCCTCCACTAATTTTGTGCTTGCTGTTAGTTCGGGGTGATATATATCTTGTTCCTGTACTAATTATTTTGCTTGCCGTTAGTTAAGTCGATATTGCAGCATCTGATTGTGTCGAAGCAAAGAAGGCGAAGCTAGAACCAAAGGGCGAAGACAGCCCTGCAGAGAGGGCAGCTGAGGCATGAATATAAAGTTTCTGCCATGAAGAGTATTGACTGCCTGCCATGCATCTGCTCGTAGTAGACAGATGCTTCTATTCTTGAGGGTGGGAAACAGTGTGTAATGTTCACAAACTCTTGTAATGCAGCATGTATTATAAGGATGGAGACGGGACGTTTTTAAATAAATGTGATATGTGTGCCTTTCGTGATTGCATAGCTAACGGCTTGATGGCTTCAAAAATATAGATAGTACCATAGAAGTTACTTTCGATGGTGATATGTGCGACTTATATGCCTATGAACATCTTTTGTATATTCCTTTTGTATGGAATTGTTGTTGGAATCACAAGTTACGCGCGCGGTTGCTAATTGCAGGCTCACTAATGCCTGAACTGCATTACAGTTATAGGTCACCATCTTCTAGCTGGAAGTCAGTTTCCTTCAGACAAAAGAGATACTGCATATTTGTTCTTGACCACAATGGCGGCATATGAAATTGACATGAAATGGACAGCACAAATTCATTCAATGCAGAGAATAATGTGCATATATATCTGTGCGCTCGCGACAGGTCACCATTTCAGTAAGCATTTACTAACGGCTAACTCTGACGGTACCAATCAGGGAAAATAACGGGCATTAGGCGATTTTCGATGGTGTGAAGGGGTAGAATAGAACGTCGTCCGACAGTGCGAATCTGACGGCCACCGTGGGTTCAACCAGACCTGGCAATGGCAACCAGCGACAGGTGGCGACATCATGGATGTTCAACGAACCTGGACTGCGGTGCATCCGTGCATGTAGATTTAGCTACGAATGGAACGGCATCGGCTAAAAGTGGCAAGGATTATACCTTGTATAGGTGGATAATTTCGATGGATGATATACTAGATGTATCTCAATTTTTGGTGCACTTGGCTACATTGTTTTCTAAACACGATGCAAATAGTTATTAAAAATTCTTAAAAAATTGACAGCATTGACACAAAATCAACTTAGCATGCCACAAAATTTCAAATCTAAATTTGATCTATCGTATGGAGAATAAAATGATAAATCCTGCTGAAAATGAAATCCGAAAATAAAAAGGGAAAGCTATTATTCACTGAGATTTGTCCCTTTTGATTTCTCATAATGTACGTGTCGTTTTTCAATTGAATTTTTTCATGACGCTTGACTGCATCATGACTTACCTAACCAAATTTGTTTGTAACACTACTACAAAAGAGACTATATTGGATGGCTACATTACAGACGGTTCATCTGGAACCGTCTGTGCTTAAACAATCGCAGACGGTTTATAGTAGCAACCGTTTGTGATATTTTTTCAGACAGTTATTGACATGAACCGTCTGTGATAATTGAGACATCACAGACGGTTCTTAACACGAACCATCTGTGATAAGTGAACATCACAGACGGTTCTTAACACGAACCGTCTGTGATAAGTGAGACATCATAGATGGTTCGTGTTAAGAACCGTCTGTGAAAGTTGCGAACATCACAGACGGTTCATATAAAAAACCGTCTGTGATATTTTGCACATGACAGACGGTTCTTATAACAAACCGTCTGTGATATTGCGGACATCACAGACGGTTCGAATTAATAACCGTCTGTGTAATTCACAAACGGTTATTAATACGAACCATCTGTGATATATTGGTATCACAGACCGTTTGTGGTTGGAACCATCTGGGATAATCTGCGGTATTAAATACTGGGTGTACGTAGTCTCGACATAGACCTGTCTTCCTTCCGCTGCATCAGTGGAGCGAGGCAGCCGGCTTTAGGGAGTTCGATCGGTGAAAAAATATCATCGTCTTCTTAGTGATTAGAGGTTAGTACTTAATTTCTTTCAATAACTTATATGCATGCTTTTGTACTTGAAAGAGATGATAGATACGTTTTTGTTTAGATCTAGCTAGCTAGGTTTAGAAAGATAATGTTAGTTTACTCAATTTTAGAGAATGGGTAAGTACTCGTAGTTCACTTCAATATATTCTTGCTTAACATTATTATGTCATGAATACGTAGCTATCTAGCTACCTACGTAATAGATATAGATGTCATGTGTAAGTATATAGCTAGTCTGATTTGCTATATAGTAACTCTAATAATCATTTTTGACACTCATTTGTTACATACGTAGCGTAGATGGACTGAGGCAGGATGTACATTGAGAACCGTGTGAGTGAAGAGTACATTAATGGCGTGACTGCTTTTAGAAGAGCGTCTGAACTGGATATGTTGAAGAAAACGATGGAATATATGTATTGTTCATGTATTGATTGTGATAATCTAAATATGTTTAGCAACTCAGTGCAAATCGAAGCTCACTTGATTCGAAGAGGTTTCAGAAAGGGATACAAATGTTGGACCAATCAGAGTGAGGAGAAGAGTACACAACAAGCTGGTAGTTATGATATCGTCGAGGGAGACAACGATATGCCAGTTGTGAATTGTGCTTTTGATCATGAGGATAGGTCGCAGGATGAAAATCTGGATCAGATGCTACGTGATGCAGAAGGGAACTATAGTGAGAGAGAGTTTGGTAAATTCGAGGGCTTGATAGAGGACTCGGAGAAACCTTTGTTCCTGGGCTGCAAGCCGCAATACACGAAGCAACCTGGGAACGATATTGATGTGTATGTAGCACCATTGGAGGAAGATCTTGCAATACTGTGGAACGAAGGGGTACATGTATGGGATGAGGACAAACGAGAGAACTTCACTCTACGCGCCATGTTGTTCTGCAGCATTAATGATTTTCTGGCCCTTGGTAACCTGTCATGGTTGAGTACGAAAGGAGCCAAAGCCTGTCCACACTGCTTAGATAATACGGAGAGTATGTGGTTGAACAACTCGCGCAAAACTATATACATGCGTCACCGTAAGTTCCTCCAAAATTTCACCTATACCGCAAGATGAAGAAACAATTTGACTCCGTGTTTCTACGTCATATGTACCCATTCGAGAGGTACATGGGAATTCTCATGTCCTATGTACGCAATCGATCTCGACCGGAGGGTAGCATCATCGAAGGTTATACAACAGAAGAGGTCATTGAATTCTGCATGGGCTACATGGCTCAGGTCGAGCCCATAGGTGTACCTCTATCTCCTCACGAGGGGAGGCTGGAGGGTATCGGGACTATCGGAAGGAAAGCAATAACTCCAGATCAAAATACATTTGTTCAAGCCCATTTCACGGTTTTATAACACATGACTGAAGTGACCCCATATATTGAAGAGTACAAGGACATGCTACGCCAAGAGAATACAGGTCAGTCAAAAGTTTGGATCACGAGACAATATAACCGTCAGTTCAACGAATGGTTGAAGGTGTGATTGGCTAGGAGGTTGTCAAGTGAAACACTACAATGGTTGGCAAAAGGGCTAAAACTTACAATTATGACATGGCAAGGATACGACATTAATGGCTACACATTTTATACAACAGATCAGGGTAGAAAGAGCACAATGCAGAACTCAGGTGTCTACATAGATGCCTATGATGCGCACGTTAGTACCGCTGGCCCAAGCTCATACTACGGGCTTGTAGAGGAGATTTGGGAGCTTGACTACGTAAATTTGAAGATTCCTCTATTTTGGTGCCGTTGGGTCCAACTCCCACGGGGTGTAAAGGTCGATAAGTACAGCGTCACTACCGTGGACCTTGAATGTGTAGGATTCGAAGACAAACCATTCGTACTTGCGAGGCAAGTTGTTCAAGTATTTTATGTAACCGACCCGACAAATAAGATGCGTCATGTAGTTCTTTTGGGAAAAAGAAGGATTATCGGAGTTGAGAATGTTGCGGATGAGGAAGAGTACAATCAATTTGATGAGCTGCCTCCATTTGGAGACGGCATCAGGCTCGAGGAAGAACAATGCGATGAAGCAAGCTATATGCACGTCGATCATCGTGAAGGGGTTTATTTAAAAGCAAATAGGCAAGTGTAATAAATGATCCCACAAAGCCAGCACCTATTTGGAAATTGTTGCAATGTAATCATAATTAGGAAACTCGGCATGTAATTATGGAACTATATTCCATTGTAATTGTAAATGACTTAGGAACTAAAAAATAGTTATATTTATGATTATGGTTGCGTTTTTCATAATATTGCATGGCTAGCATGTTTTTTTGGGTAGCTAGATTTAGCAAACTATCATAGTCGATTCTGTAAGTAGAACCGTTTGTGGTAATCTATATATCACAGACAGTTCTGTAAATAGAACGGTCTGTGATATTCGACATATCACAGACGGTTATATAAATAGAACCGTCTGTGATATTCGCATATCACAGACGGGTCTGTAAATAGAACCATTTGTGATAGTTTCCCTATGAATACTCGCAATAGGTTAATTTTACAGAGTCCTCACTCACGCACACTCTGCTGCCGCCCCTACTATGTTTTGCTAGATCTGACTACTCACTCGCGCGCGACACCGCCGCTCCCTCCCGTCGCCGGCCGCCACTCACTCCCGACGCCGGCCGCCTCTCCCTCCCGACGTCGGCCGCCTCAACCTCACGCCGCCACTGCTCCTTCCCGACGCCGACTGCCACTCCCTAATGATGCCGCCGCCACTCCTTCCTGACGCCGGCCGCCACTCCCTCCCGACGCTGCCGCCACTCCCTCCCGACGCTGGCCATCACTCCCTCCCGACGCCGGCCGCCTCTCCCTCCCGACGCCGGCCGCCTCAACCTCACGCCACCGTCGCTCCTTCCCGACGCTGGCCATGACTTCCTCCCGACGACGGCCGCCACTCCGTCCCGACGCTGGCCGCCACTCCCTCACGACGCCGGCCGCCTTTCCCTCCCGATGCCGGCTGCCTTGACCTCATGCCGCCGCTGCTCCTTCCCGACACCGTTCGCCTCTGTCTCAATAGTTGGCTAATACTAAAATTGAATATTCAAGCTTGAGCTCTAAATTTTTACTATTACTGCCATTTGTCAATCTTGTGGTCTGTCTCAATAGTTGGCTAAATTGTTTTATGACCTTTAGTACTTTATGACATATGCTTCACTTGTTAGTTACAAGATCTAATACTAAAATTGGACATTCAAGCTTGAGCTCTAAATTTTTACTATTACTGTCATTTATCAATCTTGTGGTCTGTCTCAATAGTTGGCTAAATTGTTTTATGACCTTTAGGACTTCATGATATATGCTGCACTTGTTACCTACAAGATCTATTTGGAATGGCATGTTACTATTCCAAAGGAACCTTGTAGTAATAACAAATGCCACATAGACCTTTAAAGGGCATGAAGCAAGTGACGCACTCCAGTGTATCCGGTTCAATGAACTTGATACACTAGCTTGTGTCATTTGATTCATAGAACTTTCTTTAGGCCCATAGCTCACTGCAGTTAGTTTTTTCTTAGAAGAGAGATGGCGTCCACACAGTCGTCGTCGATGTCATCTGGGTCTCACACTCCCAAGATTGGGATAACTAAGCGTGGCCGAGGAGTATCAAAAAGGCCAGAGGGCCAAATGACCATCACGGTGGTCTCTCCGGATGGGGTCCCTCTGCAACCGAAGAAAGCAACGGCATCATTTCGGACTACCTGCGGGATAATTGGAAGGCAACGGGTCTCCATCACCATAGCAAGCTGGAAAGATTTGGCAAAGGATCAGAAAAATCAGCTATGGGAGGAAATTACAAATTCGTTCGAGATCCCAGCAGAAGTAGAGGGACTCGTGCAACGGAAGGCACTCGCAATGGGAAAAGCATGAAAGAATTTTATGAGCACTCTTGTCACGAAGTACGTGGCCAAGGATCTCACGCCCTTCACGAGGTATCCTTTCGTGATGCCGGAAACATGGGAGGCCTTTGTGCAGAAGAAGACAACGACCGAATTTGAACAACAAAGTGTGGCACACAAGGCTCTCCAGTTACAAAACACTCACCTCACAGACACAACACCGCTGGGTACGCGAGTAAAATCTCGCAGTGGAGGATGCAGGACGAGGTCACAATCCGATCGGAGGCCTCCCTGCCATTTGCTGGGATCGCAAACGAGCGCACTCGAAACTGGTTAAGAGCGTGGTCATCAACCACATCTTCAAGTGTCTCTTTCGAAAACCTCGAAGACGAGGAAGTGTTCCAATATCTGGTAAGATATGTTAAACTACATAGTTGTTAATACCTCTCGAACTTCATGGGTTCAAAAATAACATGATTGCCTCTTGCAGCAATCATTGACTACCGAATCTTCTCGAGGCCCCTTCCAAGAATACAGGGAGAGAGATGTACTATCACAGACCTTGGGAAATAAGGAACACCCAGGTCACACACGAGGCTTAGGGGTTTACATATCTTGGAGGCACAAATTTCCAAATGACTCCGAGACATATAGGAGTAGGAAGAGTCCAAGGCCTACCGCAATGAATAAATAAAACAGGAGCTTTGTGCTCAACTTGAGAAACAACTATCTACCTCACTTCAAGAGCAGATCGCCTCACTTTGAGGAGAGATAGATTCATTGAGGGAAGAACTGAGACAAATCCGCAACCAATCGCAACTCACCCCTATTGTTGTGGTACCCAGTCCCCCTCAACATCGCGGTAGCTGCGCGTCCACACCTATTACTGAACATAGCGACGCCCACTTACCTATCGACAACATCTAGGTAATGTACCTCTTTAGAATGCTACATAGATCTCTCTGGTAGATGCCTTATATAGCTCATCTTGTATCGTTATGTAGGAGCCCATGCCTTGCATCCCCAGAGTTAGGCTTGTTGGCTCTATTCCCATTGACGCTGGGCAGGGGATGGCGTATCCATGGCTGTCAGGGACACTGGTGCACGGTGTACAAGTAGAGACCGGTTTCATAAAGGTTTAGGTGGACACGATTAATGATGTTTTTAAGACCGTCCCTCTTGAGAAGCCCCCAAACGAAGAGATTACGACATTAGGGGATGCCGTCCACACATTCATCCAGTGGCCCAAGAGGGACATCGCGCTCGACTTGTCCGTGCCACGATCTCTACATCCAGAGGCGCAAGAGGGACATCGACCTAGACCTGTCATATCGGCTCCGGTGGCTCCACCTCTAGCTCCGGTTCCGAAACCTGTTGCACCGGCTCCTGTGGAGAGGCCACCGAAAACGTATCATAAGCGAGGCTCTAAGACTCAAGCGAAGAAAATTAAGGTGCGTCACGAGCCATGGAAGTTCATTCTAGGAGTGTCGTTGGTCTCCGGGTCACAATTGCCCCGGCTTGGTCTGGTTTGCAATACATTGCATACCTGTTACATGCAGAGGTCCAACATGAAGCCAAATCGGCACAGTGGATTCACTGTGAGATATATGGAGGCGCATTTCCTCCATGACTTTGGCTACTTCGTCGTGACATTCGAAGACCTATTCTTACTATTCAATCTCGACGAACTCGGTGCCTCACTTCTACGGTGCTGGACACTGTAAGTGCACTGTACAATGAAGTTCTACATTCATGTCATACCGATAAATATCATTACTCTTTCCTTATGTATAGATACATGATCCAACAAGTCCGGTGACGGCGACTACTGGTGGGTTTCCTCGACCCACACTTGGTCTCGGAGCAATCTATCAATGAAATGCATCCTTCGTTCAAGATTACATAACGAGGGGATTGCTCACAGCGACAAGGAGTACACCATGGTACCCTTCAACCAAGGGTAAGTGCTTCACTAGTTGCCACACAAGTTTTATTTGCATTTTATATGTAGCATGAACTTAGGATTAATCACTATGGCGACACACATGACTAGGTCTCACTGGATTTTGATTGTGATTGTACCAAAGTGAAGTAAGGTAATATACCTTGATTTCCTACTGAGGAGCAACCATGACTTTAGTCGTGTGCAAAAAGCAATTAATAGATAAACTCATTTCCTCCATACATAACTCTATTGTAATTTTTCTTTTGTTTTGCAATGGCCGAAGCTAACTTTTTTGGAATCACGTAGGTCATTTACCGCTTATGTTGCCCTGGGAGGGAGACACAACGAATCCACTGACACGCTGCGACACAGGACGCGATTTCCGGTACCCACTACAATACAACAATCCTATATTACACTTTGTTATAATGCCTCTAGAATTGACAATACCTATGTATGTAATTCTATATTTGTAGTGCCACCAGTAGCTACAGGGCAACATATGTGGATTCTACGTTTGCCGCCATATGAAGGAAATCAAGGACACTAGGATGAATGATCCAAAGGTTTGTCAACCTTCCAATAATTATTATTTTTTGATTATATATATGTATATATACACACACACATGCTAATTAATGACTTAACATTTACTTCTAGCGACAGCGGGTGGAATTCGACGAAAGTGCATATGATCTTGATAATCTCGTCGAAATTCGTGGAAACCTCTCCCAATTCTTGCTAGCAGAGGTCATAAACAAGAGAGGAGAGTTCCACACCGGCAATGGTGATAATTAGATGTTGAAACATTGGATTCAATTGTACAAATCACTCAATTGTGCTTAATTAAACAATTCATTCAATTTAATTCATTTGTGAGATCTGTGTAACGATTGTCATACTATATATATATGTGTTCTGTTGGTGTTGTTTCATTCATCTGTGTGATTTATATAATGATTGTCCTATGCTATATATGTGATCTTGCTTGTTTTCAGAGGGTATGGTTAGCATATCCTGAGGCTAGCCGAAAAAGGGCAAATAAAAAGGTTGTTGAAATAGCTATCACAGACGGTTCGGTGTTCCAAACCGTCTATAATATATATATCCCAGAGGGTTTCAAATACTGAACCGTCTGTGATATGAACGATATCACAGACGGTTTTTGTTATTAACCGATGGCCCAGGATTTGCATTAGAATTTCGTAGAAAACCCTGATGGACGTAATCCACTGTATCAGACCAAACAAACTACGCTTATCTAGAAGAGTGGTATGATGTGTCGCACAACTAAACTATACGTACACCTATATCGGTTACAATTAGTTCTATTTTTTTACTCTAGCTACAGCTAATTAATTGGACGTAAAATCAACAATCATTTCTATTTTTCATTTGCTTTCAAATTCTGAAGTTTAATTAATTCCTCCTGCACAAGCATAAGTGGACTTTAGAGAAAAGTGTAGATCCCATTTATTCTATTTGGTACCGCAAGTATCTACAGACGCAGGAAGTAGAGATTACAAGATCAAATCCTGAAAGTCATAAAAGGTTTTGAACCACTAGCAGTCCCTAGGAGCTGCTTAATTTCACACAAATTCTTTTGTTCCAAAAGCTCGGAGACTAAGTTACCGCATTATCCCTGCAAAAATGCTCACTCTACAGTTGCGCGCTGCACTTGATAGCAACAAAGCAATTGTTGTTGGAATCAATAATGCCTGAACTGCATTACGGTTCTAGGTCACCATCTTGTAGCTGGAAGTCAGTTTCCTTCAGACAAAAGAGATGCAGGCCGGGAACTAATTTGGCCATTATAAGGATGGAGACGGGACGTTTTTAAATAAATGTGATATGTGTGCCTTTCGTGATTCTATAGCTAACGGTTTGATGGCTTCAATAATATAGATAGTACCATAGAAGTTCCTTTCGATGGTGTTATGTGCGCCTTATATGCTTATGAACATCTTTTGTACATTCCTTTTGTATGGAGACATGGTAGTTATCCATATTAATATTTAAAATTATGATTTGGAGTCAAATTTATTGTCATGAAATTTTAATATTAGTTTTTCAATGTTTGAACTAAGTACTACAAATTTACAGCATAGATATCTCTTTTATCAATACATAATCAGGACATCAGCTCACCTAAGGGCATTTCAGTCAATACATCTATCAGGATACCAGCTGCACAGTTAGAATCCAGGATGCCAAACAGGTTAGCTACTCAGACCAGCTGTTACTCAGACTAGCCAGCTACTCAGCCTAGCCAGCTAGCTACTCAGAATCTTCAGCTTCCCAAACAGGCCCTAAGTTACTGCATTATCCCAGCAAAAATGCTCACTCTACAGTTGCGCCCTGCATATTTGTTCTTGACCACAATGGCGGGCATATGAAATTGACATGAAATGGACAGCACAAATTCATTCAATGCATCTTTTCATAATTTTATTTATGAAGTTAATGATCATGTGCAAACCTGGTTATTTCGAGTGGATAAAGTGACATGCCTAAGAGTGAACCTTTTATTCAGAAAAGTGAAGACTGAAGACCCTTGCTAGTGAATAGCTTGTGTTAGGCTTATGCTGCTGATTGGTGAGCTCAGATTTGGTTTGCTTTAGTTAAGAAAAAAATATTCGGAGTTTCTCAAACGATATTAGTTAGGTGGTGGTACAGTGTTAAACAATATATCAGGGGACCGTTCACATAATTTGAAAAAACCATCAACATATTGGACAATGTCACATTGATAGCCACAAGAAACATATCAAGCAGCCATATTATTGGAAAAAGCCAGAATTGATTGTCACAGGAAACAATGTGAATATAACGTGCAATTAATGCCACGTTTTAATAGTGAGTTCCATCTCTCCCTCTCTAGGAAGTTAGTTCAATCTTAACATTTAAGGTTGTTCCTTGTTCTTGAAAAATCAGTGCTGTTCTTCCAACTATAGCGATGTAGAATGTGATTTTTTTCGGATAAACACATATTAGTTTTCTATTCACACTAAAAGAACTCAGTAGTAGTTATGTAATCTTCAGGCCTTATTTTAACTTTTAATTCAAAATATATGAAATTCCTGTCCATGTTTTTACAATATCGACAATGAGTTAGGATGTATCAAATGATAACAAACTTCTCGGTGAGAACCTTGTCAGAACTAAGCTTATAAGTCTATAAAAATTCTCAAAACATTGTTGATGTATGGAGAGGGAAGGTTACATGACCCTGCAAACTCTAATGACTAAAGTGTACTTGAGAGAAACGAAACACAAAAAATCAGCTTTAAAAAAGCAGTGAGAAACACTAGCTAGAATTCATCACGCAGACCTTCTCTCTCTCCCAAATGAAATCAAATCTGAATCAGCTGATCATGATATTTATCAGGGTCATGTTATGTCCCTTCCTATACATCCGTGAATAATTTGAAGACTTGTACGGTTAGTTGTTCTGATACAGCCTTAGCCTGGAAGTGTTTCAACAAGCAGTACTATTCCTTGCTCATATAAGATGAGAAATATACATTGGTAAAAGGAGTATATACATTGGTGAAAAATGGAGTATAATACAAAAGAGTTTATTTTGCATCCAAACTGAATTCATGTACGTGCTTGGTCGGCTTCAGTCATTAATCCTCTGCAAACTACATACTGCCTGCCTTGCCGTGGAGCAAAGATGCAAGTTTGCCATCAGGCGATGAGAGACTAGACACAAGTATACTCGTGGAACTGAATGCAAATGTAACTCATCAGTTTTTAGTAGTGAGTATGAGTATGTAGTATGTACAAAGTGGAATGGAGTATTTTAAAAAGTTAGTACAAATGCTTTGAAAGTGGTATGTGTAGGTTGTGCTGAGTTTAAACATTAATCTAAAGTCTTAACCCTAGGCTCTAATCATGAACACAAAATAAAAATTAGTGCGGAAGCGTCACATACCCGAAGAGGAGGAAGCCATGGAGAGGTAGTTAATGCAGCGAAGGAGGTCGCCGGAGTTGCGGTGGTCGATGCCGACGGGATGAAGAGGTTCCGGCCTTCGTTCACCACAGCGCGTAGATTTGATCGGGACTATTAGGGTTTGTACGCTTGGAACAACTCGTAACCCGAAGCCCTGCTGAAAACCCTCTTTTTATTTAGCGCTAGGTGACCGGGACCGCAACCAAAAACCTGTTGGTAACCGCCTCCGATCAAGGCACGAGTGGAGGCATCACCTACCTGAAATCTCGGGGTAGTTAGCCGAGATCAACCCAACATTCTCCCCTTTGATCGTAAGGCTAACATCATAAGCCCATTCTCGATAAAACAGCATACCAAGGCAATGTGTTGCATGGCCAATTAAGTGCCGTACAACCTCAGTACCTATAGTGTACTCTCCTATCTTGAAATGGATATTCATCATACTTAATGGGAGTTGGTTTGCTTTAAGGTCCTTTTTTATCCAGAATCAGAGGCTTTCCAATAAACCCATGCTGGCAACATGATCACGAAAAATATTGGGTGGTAAGCCTTTAGTAAGCGGATCCGCAAGCATTAATTTAGTACTAATATGCTTGATACTAATGGTTTGACCCTGGATTCTATCTTTCACAACATGATATTTAATGTCAATGTGTTTGGCACCACCACTTGACTTGTTGTTATTTGCATAAAAGACTGTGGGTTCGTTATCGCAGTATAAGGTGAGTGGTTTAGAGATGCTGTCTACCACTCTAAGTCCCGAAATAAAGTTCTTAAGCCATACCGCCTGCCCAGTAGCCTCATAACATGCCACAAACTCAGCTTGCATCGTTGAAGATGCCGTAAGGGTTTGTTTGGAGCTTTTCCACGAGATAGCTCCTCTAGCGAGTGTGAAGATATAACCTGACGTGGATTTCTTAGTATCAACACATCCCGCAAAATCTGAATCTGAATAACCAATAACTTCAAGGTTATCAGAAAACTTATATGTGAGCATGAAATGCTTAGTTGCTTGCATATAACGCAAAGCTTTCTTAACGGCTTTCCAGTGGTCCGGTCCTGGATTTGACTGATATCTGCCAAGCATCCCAGTTACAAAAGCTAAATCAGGGCGTGTACATACTTGAGCATACATAATGCTTCCGACAGCTGAAGCATAAGGAACCGACTTCATCTGATCAGCTTCATATTGGTTCCTTGGACATTGAAATATCCCAAACTTATCGCCCTTAACAATAGGAGCAGGTGAGCCAGAGCACTTATGCATATTATATCTCCTCAGTACTCTATCAATGTATGCCTTCTGAGATAAACCTAATATTCCTTTGGACCTATCTCGGTGAATTTCAATGCCAAGAACATAAGAGGCATCACCGAGATCCTTTATATCAAAATTAGATGAAAGAAATCTCTTGATCTCAAACAGCATGTCCTTATCGCTGCTGGCCAATAAGATATCATCCACATAAAGTACTAAGATGGTGAATTTACTCCCCTTGAACTTAACATATATGCAGTTATCAACTTCATTTTCTTTGAAGCCAAAACTTCTTATAATCTTATCGAATTTGAGGTACCACTGCCTCGACGCTTGTTTTAAACCATAAATGGATTTCTTAAGTCAACATCCCATATGCTCCTTGCCTTCCACAACAAAACCTTTCAGTTGAGCCATGTAAACATTGTCTTGCAAGTCGCCATTGAGAAATGCCGTCTTAACATCCATCTGATGCAGCTCTAAATCATAATGAGCTACAAGTGCCATAACAATTCTGAATGAATCTTTAGTTGAGACAGGAGAAAAAGTGTCATTATAGTCAATCCCCTCTTTTTGGGAGAAGCCTTTTGCTACGAGCCTTGCTTTGAACCTTTCGATATTTCCCTTAGAGTCATGCTTGGTTTTATAGACCCATTTACAACCTACTGTTTTGACTCCGTCAGGAATTTCTACTAAGTCCCATACATCATTAATGCTCATAGACTTTAGCTCATCCTCCATGGCTTCAAGCCATTTAGAAGAATGTTCACTCATTATAGCATCCTTATAAGAGGTGGGATCATCTACCTTCCCTATATCATTAATATCCTCGTTTATATAGACAACATAATCATTTGGGATGGCAGATCTTCTCTCCCGCTGTGATCTTCTAAGAGGTTCATTAGTTATTTTAGGAGACTGCTGAGGCTCTTCATTAGGTATAACATCAGGAATTTCAGAGACCTCAACAGTGGGTGCAACAACAGTATTCTCTACTGGAGGTGCAACCACCTGAGGCACAGGAATAAAAATCTCTGGGATGAGCGGTGCAGGAACATAAACCCGCTTCTCCTCAAGATCTATTTTCCTAGGCTCCAGGTCCTCGTTATTTTCTAAGAACACAGCGTGCCTTGTTTCTACAAATTTAGTTATCCTATCAGGACAATAAAAGCGATACCCTTTAGATCTCTCAAGGTACCCAATAAAATGGCAACTTACTGTCTTAGAGTCTAATTTCCCAATGTGTGGATTAAATAACTTAGCTTCAGCACGACAACCCCACACTCGTAAATATTTCATACTCGGTTTCCTCCCAGTCCATAATTCATAAGGTGTCCTAGGTACTGATTTACTGGGAACCCGATTAAGAATATGTGCGGCTGTCTTTAGTGCTTCCATCCACAACCCAATTGGTAAACTAGAATGGCTAAGCATGCTCCATACCATATCCATAAGTGTACGGTTGCGTCTTTCAGCTACACCATTCTGCTGAGGTTCGCCCGGCATACAATACTGGGCAACGATGCCATTTTCCTGAAGGAACTTAGCAAAAGGGCCAGGAATTTTCCCATAAGAGGCATGTCTTCCATAATATTCTCCCCCATGATCCGATCTTACCACTTTAATTTTCAGGTTGTGCTGATTTTCAACTTCAGCCTTAAATATCTTAAATTTATCAAGTGATTCAGATCGGTCTTTAATGGGAAAGATATAACCATAACGGGAGAAATCATCAGTGAATGTGATGAATGTATCAAAACCATTCACTGATGTCACAGGAAAAGGACCACAAATATCAGTATGAATTAATTCTAAGAGTCCTGTGCTGCGAGTAGCTCCCGTCTTTATTTGCTTAACATATTTTCCTTTAATGCAATCAATGCAGTGGTCTGAGTCAGAGAAATCTAATGGGTGGAGAATTTCTTCTTTAATGAGATGCTCCATTCTCCCCCTCGAAATGTGGCCTAAACGACAGTGCCACAGTTTTGAAAAAGTCTCATCATTAATTTTACGCTGAGCATCACAAACATTCAAGGATATAGGAGATTCATTAAGGGAAATCATATAGAGCTTGTCTTGTCTAAAGGCAAGACCAGTATTATTTGAATTAAACTTAATAATACATTTATTGTCTCCAAAAATACATTTAAAACCTTCATCGTCCAATAAAGAAACTGAAATCAAATTCCTCCTGATGGAAGGAACATAAACTACATTATTAAGACGAAGAATGAAGCTGCTATCTAAAGCTAATGAAACAGATCCAACTGATTCTCTAAGACTTCGCTCCCCCTTTCTTAGTGTTTTCACGGTAAGGAATCCCTGTAAAGAGTTGGTAACGTGCACAGTTGCACCAAGAACTAAGCGAAAAATCAGCATAAAGAGTTTCATCAATAAACGTTTTGTATCATTACCCCTTTTGACGAGCCACTTTAGGAAACCAGCACAGTCCTTTTGGAAATGCCCTGGCTGCTTGCAGAAGTGGCATTCCCCCCTTTAGATGCTCCGGCGGGAGCAACAGGAGGCTTAGGTGTATTGTGCACTTTAGGCCCCGACTTGTCTGAGTTAGGGGAGAAACAGAGCTTCTTCTTGGATTTGAAGTCCCCTTGGAACTTCTTTTTGTTAGAGCCGCCCACATGAAAAGCAAAATCCTTCTTTTCTGTTCTTATTCTCTCTTCCTCCTAGACACACATGGCGATCAAATCGCTTATGCTCCATTTCTCTTTCTGAGTATTGTAATTAATCTTAAAGCTGTATACTCAGAAGGAAGAGAGGTCATAATGAAATGGACAAGGAAACCATCAGAGATTTCCATGTCCATGCCCTTGAGTTTTTCTGCCATATCAGTCAGCATCATGATATGCTCTCTTATACTGCCAGACCCATCATATTTGCTGGTCAAGAGCCTCTGAATTAATGTACTGGCATAAACTTTAGTTGAGCCTTTAAATTTCTCCTCGATTGAAGCCAAGTACTCCTTAGCATTTTCGGAATCGGGGATTGCTCCCCTAATCCCAACTGAAATAGAGGTCTTCATGATCATTAGCGATAAGCGGTTAGACCGCTCCCATTTTTCAGCATTAGCCTCATAAACTTTCTTTTTCTCATCAAAATTCTCCTCACCTTCGGTGGGAGGGATGAGAACGGCTACCCTTAAGGTATAGTCGAGGTCCAAAACCCCAAGGACAACATGAATTCATTCTTTCCATGTGGGAAAATTGCTCCCCGTGAGCTGCTCAATGTTATCAATAGTGGCGGCAACGTTTGAAGCATTAAGTGCTGAATTTCAAAATAAAAGGGTAAAAATTAGAAATATCATAAAGATATATGTTGCATGTAATTAACCCTACGTTGGTCTGATTAATAACATGCAAAATTATAGTTCTAATTCATATCACCGTTGGGCAGAAAATGAAAAAGAACTTAATTTTATATGGCGACATATGATTATAAACAACGTTGGTCAGAATATAACCACATGCATACATAATGCCAATATTAATCATAAAAATCTCAAAATTAAAATATCCCGTTGGTTCAATTTTAATCCGAGATTATACATAATAATAGGGTAAAGATACATTAAAATTGGGCCACCGAAAATAATTAATAAACAGTGCATAAAATAGACTTAAAGCATAAAAAATACACTGGAAAAAGAAAAGGGGAAAAAATACTATTGCAGCCGACCTTAAATAAAAAACAGCCCAAAAACAACACTCACGGCCCGCAAGTAATTTCCCGCACGGGTGCCCAAAATTGCCGGCCCCAAAGCATGTGCGCGCGGCCCAAAAGAGAAAAGTCGCACGTGGGGCCCATAAACGCGCGTTTGGCCCGAAATGCGCCCGCAACAGCACGCGCCGTCCGATGAGATCGGACGGCCGAAACCCGCGCCCAGCTGCATACATAGGGCTCCAAAACCTAACCCTAGGGTTATTTCCACTGTCTCCACCCGGAAAAAGCGGACGGGCGACGGCGGTGGCGGCAGAGCGGTAGCAGTGGCAAGGCGGCGCCCGGAGAAGCGCCCAGAGCGACAGCGCCCGAAGGCGAGAGGCGACGCAAAACGGCGCGCTCGGGGCGGGCGGCGCTTGCGTGGAGCGGTGGCAGCTCCCGCGGGGCGTCGCTTGAGCGCCGGCGGTGACTCCCCATGGCTCGGCTGGAGGCGGCCCCAGAGCGGAGTAGCGGCGTGCCGGTTAAAGGCGTAAGTTCCACCGCCGCCATTCGATCTAATTTTTTTTGTTTCGATTCACTGCCGATCTAGTTTTCTATTTTTGTTTGTATGGTGGCAGAATCATGGGGAATTTTCTTAGGGTTTTTGCGAAGGTTGGATTCACCTCCTTCTAATTTCTAAAATCCGAGCCATAAACATAAAACTAAAACCAAGCCTCCAGATCCGAGTTCGGGAAATATAATTTGAGTCTAATTAGAGTTCTTGAAGAGTTCTAGGGTGGCTCTGATACCACAATGTAGGTTGTGCTGAGTTTAAACATTAATCTAAAGTCTTAACCCTAGGCTCTAATCATGAACACAAAATAAAACTTAGTGCGGAAGCGTCACATACCCGAAGAGGAGGAAGCCGTGGAGAGGTAGTTAATGCAGCGAAGGAGGTCGCCGGAGTTGCAGTGGTCGATGCCGACGGGATGAAGAGGTTCCGGCCTTCATTCACCATAGCGCGTAGATTTGATCGGGACTATTAGGGTTTGTAAGGCTTGGAACAACTCGTAACCCGAAGCCCTACCGAAAACCCTCTTTTTATTTAGCGCTAGGTGATCGGGACCGCAACCAAAAACCTGTTGGTAACCGCCTCCGATCAAGGCGCGAGTGGAGGCATCACCTCCCTGAAATCTCGGGGTAGTTAGCCGAGATCAACCCAACAGTATGGATTATTAAGAAAATAGTATCTATGCATAGGAAAGTCAGCAATTTAAAAAATTCATGGCGAACAGTACTATATATATTTTGCATTAGTGGAGCGAGGCGGCCGACTTTAGGGAGTTCGATCGGTGAAAAAATATCATCGTCTTCTTAGTGATTAGAGGTTAGTACTCAATTTCTTCTAATAACTTATATGCATGCTTTTGTACTTGAAAGAGATGATAGATACGTTTTTGTTTAGATCTAGCTAGCTAGGTTTAGAAAGATAATGTTAGTTTGCTCAAATTCAGAGAATGAGTAAGTACTCGTAGTTCACTTCAATATATTCTTGCTTAACATTATTATGTCATGAATACGTAGCTAGCTAGCTACCTACATAATAGATATAGATGTCATGTGTTAGGCTTAGGGGTTTACATATCTTGGAGGCACAAATTTCCAAATGACTCCGAGACATATAGGAGTAGGAAGAGTCCAAGGCCTACCGCAACGAATAAATAAAACAGGAGCTTCGTGCTCAACTTGAGAAACAACTATCTACCTCACTTCAAGAGCAGACTGCCTCACTTTGAGGAGAGATAGATTCATTGAGGGAAGAACTGAGACAAGTCCGCAACCAATCGCAACTCACCCCTGTTGCTGTGGTACCCAGTCCCCCTCAACATCGCAGTAGCTGCGCGTTCACACCTATTACTGAACATAGCGACACCCACTTACCTATCGACGACATATAGGTAAAGTACCTCTTTAGAATGCTACATAGATCTCTCTAGTAGATGCCTTATATAGCTCATCTTGTATCGTTATGTAGGAGCCCATGCCTTGCATCCCCAGAGTTAGGCTTGTTGGCTCTATTCCCATTGACGCTGGGCAGGGGATGGCGTATCCATGGCTGTTAGGGACGCTGGTGCACGGTGTACAAGTAGAGACCGGTTTCATAAATGTTTAGGTGGACACGATTAATGATGTTTTTAAGACCGTCCCTCTTGAGTAGCCCCCAAACGAAGAGATTACGACATTAGGGGATGCCGTCCACACATTCATCCAGTGGCCCAAGAGGGACATCGACCTAGACTTGTCATATCGGCTCCGGTGGCTCCACCTCCAGCTCCGGTTCCGAAACCTATTGCACCGGCTCCTGTGGAGACGCCACCGAAAACGTATCATAAGCAAGGCTCTAAGACTCAAGCGAAGAAAATTAAGGTGCGTCCCGAGCCATGGAAGTTCATTCTAGGAGTGTCGTTGGTCCCGTGCCGGTCTGGTGCCGCCGGTCTGACCAGTTCATGAGTGCGGTCGACCGCGTTCTGGTCGATCGACCGCCGCAATTAACTGTCGACCGCTCCCGATCCCGAGAACAACTCGAGAGCGGTATCAGAAATCGAAACTCGGGAAGTATTTTAGTTCTTCAGAAAAGTAAGAAATTGGTGGATAGTTCCCAATCTTTTCAGTCCAGAGCAATACAATAACATCCTAAATAACAAGAGAGGCTTGGGAAACAAAGGAATCCAACTCAAAATCAATAATTTCGGATTTGAGCCAAAATCTGAAAAACTACATAGAGCTGTCCCAAAAATCGAATTCCCATCCAATCTAAGATTTTTTGCCCATGAAACTTTGAGAATAGCTAATTAATAGCCTCAGGACTTGAGATACCAAGTTTCATGCCATCTCATGAAGGGAAACAAGATCCACCTCAAACCCTAGAAAGAAAAATAAGAACAGAGAAGGCCAAAAAGCAAAATCTGGAATTAAACGTGGTTTGCTCTTAGGATTGACTAGCCAAATGGCTTTTGAGCATCTCCTAGATCACAACAACCCATTTTGCTACTTCTTGGCAAGAAAGAACTTAAGAACACAAAAGTTCAGAAATCAAACAGAGAGGAGGACGAAGGGAAAACAGGCATGAACAGGAAATAAACTTCAGAGATTTCATTCCCAAGCTACCAAGGATTACAGAGGAGTCCCGATACGCGATTGAAAACCGAGGAATGATTACATGGTGGCTCAACTCATCATATTCTCTCCCAAGCTCAAGAACTCAAGGACACTATATGCTTTGAGAGAACACACAGAGAGGAGACACACTCCAACAACACTCTGCCTCTCTCAACCACTAAAGCCCCTAAAGCAAAACAACCTCTCCAAAGGCCATTTTGACTAAAGCAAAACCCTAACAACCCCTAGAATCCATTGAATCCCTGCAGCCACAAGGAGACATCCCTTCCTTATATAGGCTTTGGCTAACGGGTCTCCAACCCGTTATGCCCGCTAAAACCCGAACGAAACCGCTTCCACTTGTGCAGCTTTGCGTTTTTACCGAAACGCCCCTCCTGCACCTTCCGGGAAGCTTCCGCGTTCCTTGTCATTCAAGCCTCGCAACCACCTCGAGTCTCCGCCGTCTTCGACACATCTAACCGTTCTAACCTCGACACCGCCCGTGCCTAGTCCGGTCACCTCGTGCCTCGCCACGATTCTGCCTCGACGTCCTACGGCCATCATAGACAAGAAACACATCAAATAGCACCGCTCGACACATGTAAACATAAATAGCATCAATGAACCATACTCAAGCAAGACATTGCCTAAACGACCAATCGGGAAGGAAAATATGCAATAAGACCGACTAACCATACCCGACTGCGCCAAATGCCGACCTGGCACAAACCACTCAAACCAAACTCAATCTTTGCAACATACTTGTCAATTACTCATCATAAACATGTGGCCACCTCGACATGGTCTCTCATCGGCATATATCCCTGAGGTCCAGCTGGGCCCCTGGCTCGGCCTCCCGCACCGGAGGCAGCTTCGTACCTCGCCCCTAACGTGCTAAACATTTTATTTTACGCACATACATTTCACAAATAACATCCAGGGACTAAGGTCACGTGCAGATTTAGCTTCAGCAGGTGGGGTGCGGAGATGGGCAAGCGCTGCTCTATCCTACAGTGCCATCCAACCACCGTCCTTGAGCCGCGGGGTACCACCTGGCCCTGCAATTCCTGGACCGCGCGAACGCTCCGGAGTCTGCCCGTCAAACCTGCGCAGCGACGCCGAAAGCCGCCACGACTTCGAAGTCCGCACGATAGCCTCACAGTCGGACCAGCGGGGCTCCGACCCCCGCGCCCTTCACAATCAGGGAGCGCGACCGTTCACCTACAACAAGCTTCGACCTGTTCTTGTAAATAGGGCTCCTTTTGTTCATCCACGCTCGCTGGTGTTAACGTCAGTAGACGCAATCATCAAACACAGATGAACAAAAGTAGGCCTACTTGTGAGAAGATAACTACGTCCAGGAACAAGGCGAGCAACCGGGGGTGAGGGAGGAGCACGCCATAGTACCGGCGTACTTATACCCGGTCTCGCCCAGCGGGGAATCGCCACGCTGGTGGAAGGTCAACCGACGGCAGTCCAATCGACGGAACCGCAACCACCGGGTGCCTGGCGGTTCGGCTCCCCGCCATCGAGGAGCGCAACCGCCGATAGGAGAAGCAGCGCAGTCGCAAGCTGCTTGATAGTGCACGGCACGCCAGTAGCATCCCGCCACGCGCCTCACCTCCCTCAACAAGGGACGCGGGAACACGGTCGTGCGACTGCACCAATCGCGCCTCGTCGCACATACCCTTCCAGCGGGACAGCGCGTACGGTTGCGGCTACTGCCCCTGACATCTCAGGGGTCGGCCTGATTCATGCCGGAATTAGGACGATGACGACGGACCACAAGGCGGTTGGGCCACGTGTCAGCCCCACGTCTATAGCGTGACCTCGGGCAGCACTCCCGCGACGAGCTTGCCTCAGACCCGTCTCCGGGCGAAGTCCCCGCAGTCGGCCCCGGGGTCAAGCACGGCAGTTGGCCCCGCCCGACGCCTCGACCTGTCCGCGACAAGAGCACTCCTCCGCCGCGACTTCGACCTCGACCCCGCCACTGAAGGGCCCTGCGGGCGAGGACGGCTTCGGCAACCCGCCCAGCGCTGTACCCTCGCTGCGGGCGGACACTGCACCAAGCAATAAGGCTCCATCAAACAATATAGAAGTTCACAGGCCGCAGGGACGGAGGGGGCCAAATGGCTCGGCAACATGGCTTCGGCCCGTGAAGCCCGTCACCATGAGAGGCTCCTGTTGTAGGGGTGGCCCCCACCTAAGCCCAGCCGGCCTGTTAGAAGATTGTAAGGCCCAAAATGGGACATGTATAATGACATAAGTGCCCCTGAGAGGGATACTCAAATGTAAGGGTACTGTTGTAAAAACACTCCCCATGTGGATATATATATATACGATACAGGCCACGGGGAAAACCCTAAGCCCTTGCTCACCTAACTCTCCACTACCATACTCTCTCTCTCTGTTTGGTCTGTAGCCACAACAGCCACACTCACAATACGCTTGGAACACCAGAATATCTCTAATCTATCCGGATGGCCAGCGTTGCTCAGTGGCTTCGATCCATCTGATGAATCACCGCGGTGAGATCTTCTCTGCTGTCTCCAATGCCTTCATCTTGGTATGATCCATCTCCGATTCAGCCCAGGTTGATGAAGACTTCATCATTCTTTTGGGGGATTGTAAGGGATTCGTGCGAGATTAGAGATTGATTGGAGGTGGAGAGCTCGAATGAGTTGAAGCAAATAGGGAAAGTGAAAAACCAAAAGTCACCCCCGGTAAATCTTTATAACCAATGCGTCGGTTGCTTCTCTTGGGAACAAAATGCTTTGGGAACCAATTCGATGGACAGCTCAAGGGAAATTTATTGTATTTTCTCTGTCCGATGTCTTTCTGTCTTCACAACTCAAGTGAAATTACCAAGTCGACCAAACCAAATTCTAGTCGATAAGGGTCAAGATGGTCTTTGCTTTTGACCACTCTTTATCTACGACCATGCTTAGTCGAATAAGTTATTTTCACTTGAAATTGGGGGCTAGATGATGAGGATAGAATAATCCTCAAATTATTACAACATTATATTCTCTGAATATACCCCTTATCGATAAGAGGTAAATATGGCAGGATGGTCGTAAGCACTTCTATGACCATATAGTTATAAGTTCTTGTACGACCGCATAGTCGTAAGTCTTACTGCGACTACCCTCTTGGTCATAATTCTTCTATGACCATATAGTCGTAAGTCTTACTGTGACTATCCTATGGTCGTAAGTGTTGGAAATATGCCCTAGAGGCAATCATAGAGATGATGATATTTCGTTGTATCCATGATTTAATAAATGTTCCTTGAATATTGCTTTTGTGTTGATTAACAAGTATGTGACTTGTTTGTGAAACTCTTTACTTATATGGTTATTCTAAAGTTGTCCCTAGTCGGAGTTCATGTGAGGACACACGTGAATGATGGATTAGCACATGTATCGGTTGATGACCATGTTTCACAGGTCATAGACATGGAGATGTCAAACCAATAATGTGGACACATGTTTAGAACATGGGGTTGGACCGACCCAACATGAGACATAGCTATTATACTTATGATTCTCTCTACACAATGTGTACGCCTTGTCCTTAGACCTGAGATTGTCGCATGTACTTGAGATGTGAATCGACCTACTTAGGGGCTATCAAACGCTACTCAAATCGGGTAGTTATAAAGATAGCTTTGGGTTTGTCATGAAACATGCTGCGAGGCATGGTCGGTCGAGATGGGATTTGCCCTCTCTACCGAGAGATATCTCTGGGCCCTCGAGTGATCGGATCCAGAAATGCATGGCCATGCTACTTAAGGTTAAGAGTTAACCTAGTAAGGGATTTGAATCACGGGATCGAGAAAGACTGGTCAGCTTGGAGCTCGACCGAATATCGTGAGACAAAAGGATTGGCATGTACATAACGTTGTGATGGTTCGTCCGATATGATATTTATGTGCGTTTAGGAGTTGGCACGTCTTGCTAGAGGCGCTACCAACTATTGACCGAGTAGGTATACTCGCGTCATGTCTAAACATACGTGAACCTATAGGTCACACACTTAAGGGTGAAGCCTAATTCGGATTGGATCCGAGTTAGATCGGTATTGAGTCCTAATGGGCCTCTATTCGTAGAAGCCCATTGTAAGGACGTCTATAAAAGGAGGGCAAGGGCGCACGGGGTTGGGGTAGAGAAGTTTTCGTGACATCCTCAAACCCGGCGCCACCCTCCCATGCCCTGGTCGCTCGCGCGGATCTAGTAATCCGGCGTGCGTCGCTTCCTCCCGTACGTGTGGATACTTTTGGCGGCGCTGCATCTGTAGCGTTTGGACGAACCGCAATAGAGGAGTTGTACGTGGGACGCCGCGACGTGGACGAGGAAGTAGTACGACTACTCTGCTCCGACGTGCTGCATCAACTTAGTACGACTACTCTGCCCCGACGTGCTGCATCATTCCGCACCTGCGCGTCTAGTGGTAAGACCGTGATCTATAACTGCAGTGATCTTGGTTTACGGGTAGAAATTTTAATTTGCGCTAGTGTAGCCTACCCGTAGCACTTCAGTAAGTCCTTCTACAACCAAGTAGTTGTAAGTCTTACTGCGACCACTCTGTGGTCATGGGAATTCCTATGATGAGTCTATCTCCAATTTACTTGTCTACGACAGTGAACTACATTGTCGGTTCATCTGACAAGGTGGTTAGAATGTGAGTTAATCCACTAACCGCACACAACCTCTCTCTGACAACAACCGCTACATGGTGAATGGCCCTCTTATGTTTCTTTGATAGTAACTTTCGTCAAGCGGTTATGATCTAAAGTGTCAAGATGTTTTTTGGTGTGGAACAACTGTTGTCACTTCACCGGCTATATAAAGGTTAACGTCAAAGGGAGGGGGGGGGGACAAATTGGTGAATCATTCACGCAAGATAGCACTAGCCATTCGTGCAATTCTTTGTTGTAATCCACTTTCTAGCAATTAGCAATCACACTGGATGTAGGAGAAGGCCCGAACCAGGATAAAGTTTCCTATGTCTCTACTCCGCATGCGCATACATCGGGTCTTCTAAAAGGTCCCCTGAATCCAAACAAATCATACGTAAGATTGATACTAAAACATCGACATAGTTCATGGCAAAATCTTGCTTTAGTTAACCTTTACATGAGGACCCATTGAATAATCTTTATTGGCATGAAATTAACCAAAGTTATGTTTTTAGTTTAATTACATAAACCTTTTTAATTTATTCTCATAATCAAATTCTTATTCCCAATATAAATCATATTTTATAGTATTTTCTCACTGAATATTTCTCAAACATAACTTCACAAGTTAGCTATAGGTAAAAGATATGCATGTAACAACTTATACATTCATTCAGCGGGACCCACTTGTCATTTGACAATAAATAGAGGGGCACTCGGCTAGTATAGACATGGGAAAACAGGGCCGAATAGGGGATGGGAGGGGCACCAGCCGAGCAGCTGAGTTGCTAGCGACGAGGGACCAGAGATGGGGCAATGACCACCAAAACGGGGTCCCAAAGTGATGTGGAGGCAGTGCTAGGGCTGGCTGCCAGCTGTGCATGGTGGTCAGAGGCAGGGGCGGAACGAGGCGGTGCCACCATGGGGGGAAGAGAGGGGAAGGTAGGGGAAGCATGAGCACTAGGGGAGTGGGATGAGTCTTACCCTGTAGTCCGTGCAGGATGAGATGCACCCAGGGAGGCTAGCAGTGTGAAACCCGAGTAGCGGCGATGGTTCCACAGTGCGAGTGATCCAAGGCAAAGAAGAGCCCTTGGTGGTGATTGGGGAAGCAAGAGGATGGCCTAGTGATGCTACCGGAGAAGGGAATTGGACCAAGGTGCATTGAGCAAGGATGGTAGTGGTGGCATCGGTTTTGGCCGGCCATGGGGAAGACGGGCGTCTTGGTGAGCCAACTTGTGCGGAAAGCCAATTAAACTAGAGGGGAGGTAGATGGGGCCTAGAAACATGATATGACGTGAGTACTTTGTGGAATGGATGGCCAGAGAGGTGGGATGCTATGAGCTTGTGGCGGCCGGAGCGCCAAGCACGGCTTGGCAATGGAGAAGAATGGGGGAGAATGCATGGAGAATGGAGGAGGTCAAGGCCCTTTTATAGCTGAAGGAGGGGGCTTTGTGGTGGTACTGTGGTCGACGACCTGGCTACAAGTGAGGAGTGGCCGTGGCGTGTCTTCGATGTGGTCACGGACGCCGAAGCAGCTGTGGCAGGGCACTGGTGGGGCATGGTGGGGTGACGACGAAGTGAGCATGACTGGCGGCGCAGGGTGAGGTGATGGCAACGTGAGTGTGACTAGCGTAGGGTTTCATGGGCATGGTGGCTGAGGTGTGGTAGGATTCGTGGGCATGCAGGTGTGTAGGCGGGGCGCAGGGCCATGGCACGGCGGCAAGGCTCTAGCTGGGGAGGTCAAGACTACGAAGGCGGGTCGTGGCTGTGCGTTGGGCAGAGGTGGCACGGGGAGCAACGTAGGCGCACATGGGCGGGCGCACGACCGGTCGACCGAGCTAGAGACAGAGAAGCAAGAGAGAGAGAGGGAGAAGGATGGAAGAAGAAAATAGGGAGGGGAGTGGGGCCTAGCGACAGTGAAGAAGAGAGAAAGGAGAAAAGGGTAGCAAGATCTTGAGAATTTGATTTTGCTAGACTCTTTGAATGCAATGCTTGAATTTGCAACAAGATTTTGAATTCATGTTTTTGGCTTACCTGGATGAAGGCAAGTTGAAATATTGCTTTGCATTTTACATTTTATTTTATTCAATTTCTTTTTCGATAAGTAAATTCAATTTGAATTAATTTTTCAATTTATGCTCAAATTGATTTTAGAATATATGGTTGTTGGTTCAACATTTTGATTTCATTATTTAAATTATTTAGCAAAGAACCAAATTAAGAATCTCAAGGAACGACAAAAGTTTTAAATAACACTGGGAATCGATGAAAGATATTTGATTTTAGCAATCAGACTATTCCCATATTTTTGGGATGTTACAACATGCCACTTATGGAATTTTGTCTTTGTTTATGCATATAATAGTGCTCCACATGAACATCATACTCACTACTATTATCATGATTTATTAAGAAGAGTAGCTAGAGAAGAAATAGATACAAATGTTGCTGCAAACAGGGTAAATCTACCTCATGATAGGATAAACAACATCACCTAGTAACTAAGGGACCAAGGAAATTAAAGCATAACATCAAACAAACATGAGTAAACTGAACTACCGAAACCTAATTCCTATCTTTAAGGGCGTATACATGGGTATATATCCAAATTGGAACATAAACTTTTTTCTAAGACTAAATTGGTATAGAAGTTTGTTTGAATTAATATATAATGGACCTTCCACTCCGGTAATTCTTTTAAAAAGAAGAAATAAAAGGATAAATCCACAATTTTTTGAACAACCACAGTGACAAAGTGGGTAACCAGCACAAAATCGCAGATTAATTATTTATAGTGGATCCATCAAAATCAAACAACTACTGCTAAGCTAATTCTCCCATCATGCAAATTGCGCTATATACAGTAATAATTTTTTGTCGTGTCTGATTCGATTTTTAGGGGATATGTTTGTTATGTGATACTTTCGCTGATTGTTAAGTGTGCCCATTATATAGGGTTGCATATACAGGCTTTGTCATTTTTGGTTAGAATGATTAATTATCTCCAGTGTAATATTCCAGCAATACACTCTTGAGAACCTGTGCGTAAATAGTGAAACGAAATAAGTGAAAATGGAATGTGTGAAATTTTAGAGGTTCAATTGGTTTCCTAGAACGAATCGTACGAGAAGTTAAAGTGAGATTAGGGTCTTAACTTGTGTTAAATAGGGAATGTAGGGCGAGAAAAGCTAGCCCTAGCTGTTCTTGTTCCTTTCTCGGCTACTTTCGATCTCGGTGGCCATCGTCATCTGAGTCCGCTGGTTTTAGCTCTTGCTACGTGCCATGTGGACAGCAAAGTCTCCTCACCTACCCGCACACCGGATGAGGGTGTTTCCCGCACGATGGCTACGCGCGTTGGCCAACACGGTTTCGTGTTGCCTGGGCTGCCCATTCGCTCGGCAAGCTAATCCACACCTATTTTTGGGTCTGTTTTTTCGGCTGCGACTTATGACTTTTGATTAAAATTTTTAAATTTTGGCTATTCACGATACAAATTATGGAGAGACAGATACTCACTTGCGATTTTAGCTGGTACAGATGTTGGGCTTTTAACGTGTAGATCGTTTAACTTGTAGACCCCGTCTTAAAAAAATACTCCATTTGAAAGTTAGGTACTGTAACAAAAATCAAAAGCTGCCAGCTTTTGAGATAAAGAACAGGCCCTTTGTGTTGGGGTGCGTGCCTGCAGAGGAGATCGTGTTCCCGTGTGGGAGGTGCAGTCTCACCAGTCGTTCAGCGATAGGTGGACCAAGGGCGGCGCAGTGTCCAGCCGAAGGAGAATTCAAGGGAGATTCAAGAAGAAAAGTTCTAGAGAAAGAGAGAATGGAGAAGTGAGAAGGAAATCACGATCTAGGCTTTTCATCTCGTGGGTAAGATCTAGTTTTTCCCTCTGTTTGCTTCTGTAATTAGTGATTAAAAATCTAGATTAGAGAGAGGTTGCGTGTGTTCGTTAGAGAGAGTGATTGGGTAGATCGATTTAATCTGGTGAATTGTTATACTGCGATTGTGGGTACTATAGTCTATATGGTCATAATTTGGGAATTTCATCTAATAGAAAGTTGTAGAACGTTTCAATAGCTTTCTGCAGAAATTTTACTCATGTCAATCGGATGAGTAGATTGTGATGTATGAATTTTGTAAACCTGCTTTCTGATAAATTTGTCATATTTTGGCAGCACGTATTAAACTGTGTATTAAAAATAGTACATGAACTAATTTGGGGTTTGGTCTACATGAACATTTTAGGAAATTTTGTGAGGTTTCTACAAAGTCTAAGAATACAATTTTTAGATAAGTAGAATAGAAGTTATGAATTTGGGAGGCTGCTGTCCAGTACTGGGTTGTGCTGGTAATTTAATGGTAGAATTAAATTTTTAAGAACAACTAGGAAGTGGTAGATAATTTCCTGTAGTTTTTGAAAATGTCAAGTTCAATATATTTGCATATGTAGATGAAAACATATGAAATTATTAATTCTGCTGTCCATGAGATGACAAATCTATCTTCCAAGTTAAAAGGGGGTTTACATGATTTAATCTAGACATTTCGTCTACTAGAAAGTTGTAGAGAATTTTTTACACATTCTAGAACTGGTATGGTTTGCTATAATACAATGTAGGAGTTGAAAAGTTTTGATGATTTTAGTACCAGGACAGCAGAGGTAGCTGTCCGGTAAAGGGGGACAAATCTGTCTTCTGGGTTAAAAAGTGGTATAGATGATTTAATCTAGACATTTGATCTACTAGGAAGTTACAGGGAATTTTTTTATAGATTCTAGAACTGGTATGGTTTGCTATAATATGATGTAGGAGATGAAAGTTTTGATGATTTTAGTATTGGGATAATAGGGGTGGCTGTCCGGTAAAAGTGGAAGTTGTGGATTTAGAAGTGTTTAGAGGCGTCAATTTTACAAAGTAAAAGCGATGCAGGGATGTAGAGACCAAGTCACAGAGATCAAAGACACAACGGGCTTAAGGATTTATACAAGTTCGAGCCCTCGATGATGCCAGGTTTAATTTACATCCATGTTGAGCAAGTAGTGGTCTAGTAGTCCAATAGTTGGGGCACACCTGTCAGGTTTTTATGACTAGGAGGTAACTTATCCTCGTCAGTATATATTTAACCATATTATTGGGATTGCGGCCCTCCGCCGGTCTAATCCTCATCACAATTTTCTTTGTGTTGGTAAAATATTAACTCTGTAATCTGTATATATAACGGAGTGAATATGGTACAAACTTTTATTTTTATACACTTTATTTACATTTTTCATGTTTCACTGCTCCAACAAATGGGGCTTCGTGAGCTTTTGGAAAACATAGGATTACTACTGTAACTGACAAGTGTTTAATTTGTGCAATACCATCCTAGTGACGCACGATCCAGTTCACTGTAGGTCGCCAATTTGCATCTGATCCGACAGTTGTACATTGAAGAACATAGGGATAGATGGATAGCCTTGATAGGGTTGATCGGTCTTGCATCTGCCTAGACGAAGACATAGCAACTAAATCAAGAGTAAGAGGATAACACGTGTCACTCAATGGGGTAGGCGAATTTTTTTCCGAAGAATGTTTTCCCTGTTCCAGAATGTTCAACTGTGCTGGCCTATTCCGATCGATTTACTCCGGTGAAATTTGAGGGCAGAACATGTAAGACGTAATTATTTTTCTACTTGTACTTCAAGAGAGAATGAAGAAGTTTACTTGTTACACATCACATTCACACGTTTGTATTATACACGTTTTGTAGTCAAACTTTGTTAGAGTTAGGGCCTGTTTGGGAGAGCTCCACCAGCTCCAGATCCACCTAGATCCACCAGATTCACCTGGATCCACCGTGGAGCAGCTCCATCGTGGATCTGGGATTCGTCAAAGTGTTTGCTACAGCTCCACCTCCCTCTCTATCTCACTTCCACCCGGGCCCCACGCGTCATGGGGCAAAATGAAAAAAAAGAATTTCCGGCGGGCGCAGGCGTAGGCGAGGCGGAGAAGAGGAGGAGGCAGAGTGGCGGGGGGGGCGGCGCGGCGGCGGGCGCGGCTGTCCGAGGGCGGCACGCGCGCGCGAGGAGGAGGTGGAGAAGAGGAGGAGGCGGGCAGCAGCCGCGCGGCGCGCGCGCGCGCGGGAGAAGAGGAGGAGGCGGAGCGCGGCGGGC
The DNA here is from genome assembly GCA_036346575.1 of Dendrocalamus sinicus. NCBI lineage: Eukaryota > Viridiplantae > Streptophyta > Magnoliopsida > Poales > Poaceae > Dendrocalamus > Dendrocalamus sinicus. The sequence goes on from CM070671.1 coordinate 22,700,919, forward strand.
GGGCGGCGCGCGGCCGGGGCAGCGCGGCGGCGGCCGGCAGGCACGCACGGCAGCGAGGAGGCGAGAAGAGGAGGCGGAGCGCGGCCAGCGGCGCGCGCGCGCAGCGCGAGGAGAAGAGGAGGAGGCGGAGCGGCGGCGGCGGCGCGCGCGGCCGGCCGGCGCGGCGGCCGCCGTCGAGGGCGGCACGCGCGCGAGGGAGAGGTGGAGAAGAGGAGGAGGCGGAGCAGCGGCCGGCGAAGCGCGGCGCGGCAGGCGGAGAAGAGGAGGAGGCGGCGGCGGCCGGCGCGCGCGCGCGCCGCGGCGCGCGGCCGGCCGAGGCGGCGCACACGCGCGCAGGAGGAGGCGGAGAAGAGGAGGAGGCGGAGCGGCGGCCGGGGCGGCGCGCCGGTCGGCGCGCGCGCGGCCGGCCGAGGCGAGCACGCGCTCAGCGAGGAGGAGGCGAGCAGGCCGGCCGCGCAGCGCGGCGGAGAAGAGGAGGAGGCGGCGGCCGGCGGCGGCCGGCGGCGGCGCGCCACCAAGGGGCGCGCGGTGGAGGAGGTGGAGACGCGCGGCGGCAGCCAGGAGGACGGGAGGACGGCGCAGCGACGAGAAGAGACGGGAAATAAAAAGAACGAACCGTTTTTTTGTGTGTAATCAGTGGCATGGTGGGTAATTTTCCCCAACTCCACCAACTTGAGTTTGGTGGAGCACCCCTTGAGGTGCTCCATGGATTTGGTGGATCTGGAGTCAGATCCATGGTTTTGGTGGAGCAGATCCACGGTGGAGCTGCTGGAGCTAGAACTGTTTGGCTTGGAAAAGTGGATCCGGATCTGTTTTTCGTGAATCTGGAGCTGGTAGAGCTCTCCCAAACAGGCCCTTAATTCGTGTATGACGTGCATGTAGGCACCAACCCCTAACGTCGAATATGTGATCCGAGTCTTTCTCCTATAACCACGCAATAGGACGTTGCCTGTGTAAATGAAATGATCCCATGCGGATATTGTGTTTGGCAAACTAAGTGTTAAAACAACTTTTAAGACTCTGTCGGTGCCTTAAACAACATCTATTTAGTAATAGATCGTGGGGGTAATAAGAGTAACTCTAGCAGGGCCCCTACTTGAGCCCTCAAACCTCATATTTGAGGGCTTGAGGCAAAAATAGAGGTCCAGCAGAGCCCCTACTAGAGCCCTCAAATTTGAGGAGCCCATCAAATCCCCCCTTCAGCCCTCATTCCTAGGGGCCCCCTACTCCGGCTCTCATTTTTCAGCTTTCCTCGTTTTTTGTGGAACATTTGTGCTTTCAATTTAAATTCGGAACAAATTTGAATTTAAATTTGAATATTCATATTTGAATTCATATTTTAATTCGGAACAAATTTGAATTTAAATTTGAATGTTATGTGATGAACTTTGTGCTTTCAATTTAAATTCGGAACAAATTTGAATATTCGTATTTGAATTCGTATTTGAATTCGGAACAAATTTGAATTTAAATTTGAATGTTACGTGATGAACTTTGTGCTTTCAATTTAAATTCGGAACAAATTTGAATTTAAATTTGAATATTCGTATTTGAATTCGGAACAAATTTGAATTTAAATTTGAATGTTATGTGATGAACTTTGTGCTTTCAATTTAAATTCGGAACAAATTTGAATTTAAATTTGAATATTCGTATTTGAATTCATATATTTAAATATTGTCCCTCATTATGAAATCATAAATATTTTATTGTGTATTGTGCTTTTGTCCCATACATATGCATATAGTGTGTGAGGAAATAGAGGGAATTGAGAAGTAGGGGCCCTGTTTTGAGGGCTCCTGCTGGAGTGCAGCCTAGAAAACAGGGCCCTCAAAAGTAGGGGGAGCCCTCAAATGAAAAGTACGGGCCCTGTTTTGAGGGCTACTGCTGGAGTTGCTCTAACCCTGATCTCTTCAGGGGAATTGCAACACGGGAATTCTATTAGCGTAAAATTGCATTTCCAACCTCTAAATTTGGCGCAAAGTGTCAAATAGGTCCCTGAACTTCAATTTTAATTTGGCAGCCTTTTCTTCTTGTTGAGCTGAGGAAGACAGCACGGGAGAAATTCTTTTCAAAGCAATCCGCTTTCATTAAACATATACCAAATTGAGCTAACTAGCTAGATGTTTGACTCTCTGTGCAAGCGAATTTAGCCGCCGACGGGCTATATCTCCTTACTACTTCCAAATATTAAACAGCTACTGCATGACAGTCCGTCCGTCCAGCTTTACCTCTAACCTCTGCGATCCTCTAAGCACAGAAGACCCTACGGAGCGAGGTGATGTCCAAATTAAACTTGCAAACTATGTTATTTAGATCATTTTGGCTTTAAAATTAATTATAATGTTGTTAGCAGGACGGTGGTTGACCTTTGCAATCCTTTTGTCCGTTGCCATCCGTAGCACACACTCGGAGAAAGAGGACACTTTTGGGTGGAGGAATTGGATTGAGGTTAGAGGCGAGGTTGATAGATGGATTAGGCAACGGCAACAGTGAAGTAGAAGAGATGTACCAGAAGAAACTAATGGCCGTTCCCTAACCCAACGATTCCTAAATCCTAAGAGCAGCTATGTATTTGATAGTTACAGTACTGAGCGGAGTCTACTCACTACAGTTTGATTGACTCAAATTTTCTTAAAGAGGGTTATGAACCTGTACCTTAATTTGGAGGTTTCTAATTTTATAGTGATTTATATATTTCACAAGGTCTACAATTCGTTGCTGAAAAGTGTTAGTTTGTGTCAAATTTTCTTTTCTTTTGTTGATTGGGTTCCCGAATCTTCAACTGTACTGGCTTATTCTGATTTACTCCGATGAAAATTGAGGGCCGAACAGGTTAGCATGTACCCCAAATGCCATTGCGGATAACGCAAAAGGAACCAATTGGCCTACTTTTTAAATAAAACACATAATTATTTTTCTACTTCAAGAGAAAATGAAGAAGCTTACCTGTTGCACATCATGTTTACACGTTCGTATTGTTGCATTTCCAGGGGCATTTCGGTAATTTTCCAATTGAAAAAGAAAAGAAAGAGAGGAAAGTGGGGCCTACCTGTCAGTGGGCCGGTTGCAAGAGATAAGGGGGAGGAGACTTTGTCTCCTCCCGTGCGTCTGCGCTCGCATGCCACGCGGAGCGGCTTCGACCGCTTCGCCCGAGGGTGGTGGCGGCGGCGATGGAGGCATCATCGGCGCGGGCGCTTCGGCGCCAGCCATGACTGTAGCCCGCCGGCTTTCACCCTGCTCCCCTACAAATGGCGACTTCCTCTTCTCCATTGGGGGCCCTGGAAAAAAGCAGTGAGTTCTCTCCCTCCATTGATCTCAAATCTCCCTCAGTAGTTCTTCGATCTTGAGTCTTGAGAGCCGCCGGCTGGGTTGCTTCCTGTCGCTGTTGGCTGAGGAGCTCAAATCTTCGTTCTAGGGTTTTCCCCGTGTGGTTTCCTTGTGCCTTTTCTTTGGATCTGGCCAAAAGGAAAGGTGTGGGATTTACCTCTAGAGGTTGATTTGGCTCGGACTTGTGCTGAGTATTCGAGGGAGATTTGTGACTTGTCCTTGGTGTTCATGAGCGTTCTCAACCGGAGCTCTCGTTAGTCTTGTGCGGCGTCCACCCAACCCTCGGCTTCTACATCGGTTCTAGCTAGGTGGAAGTGTGGCATTGTATCTCCGATTGCCTTCATCTCCTTGCTCGGCTCAGTGGGGTGCTAGGTTTTCTGGGATATCGCAGTGTGCGTGCCTTGCCTTCTTCGGCTTCTTCTTGGTGGTTTCGAGTATCACCGGCTTTGTGAGTATATCGGCTGTCAGCTCTTTGCAATTTGTGATCTATTTCATATATTTCTGATTAGCCACTGGTTAATTATTGCAAAGAGATGCATGTGGGTTCGGCTGTTAGCTCAATGAGGGTATTGGTCTTATGCTGAAATTGAATGTTAAAGCTTGAGCTCTAAATCTCTGCTATCTCAGTCTTATTCCTATAGTTAGATACTTTTGAAATATTTTTGTAGTCTGTGATCACTGTTACCACATTATCTATATCTCCGTTAGCCATTTCGGTTTTTTGCAGAACTTGTTTACTTGTGAGTCTATACCCTTGAGCATATCCAGTTAGTTGGCTGATTTTAGAGATATTTGGTGGTCACTCTGTTTGGTGCTGTCTGTTGGCCGAAAGTTTTTTATAGTTCCAGTTTGTCAGAATTTTATTTGGAGCTCAAGGTTTAAAACTCATTCGACATATTCAATTAGTACCGGCCCCTACCACTCGGTCGATGCTGCCGGTGTTGACCGTCGCGCCCGCAGTGGGATAGCTTGCCGCGCGCTGGGCGGGGTCGGCCGTTGCGCCAGCAGTGGAGTCGATTGTCGCGCGCGGGGTGAGGTCGGCCGTCACAACGGCGGTGGCGGGGTTGGTCGTCACGCCATGAGCATTAATGTTCGTGGCTGCCGCACCCGCTTCGTCGTCCACGCCCGCGACTGCCGACGCCGAAGCCCTGGTGGTGACGCGGGACTCCGTCGCGCCCCCTTCTTCTTCTTAGCCGCCGATGATGAAGCTTTCTTCGGTGGCATCCTTCAGATCTTGAGGCTTGCTCTTGTCCTCCCCACGGATGGTGCCAATTGTTGTGGTTACAGACCAAACAGAGAGAGAGGTATGGTAGTGGATAGAGATGGCAACGGGTAAATACCCATCGGGTATTGCCATTCCATACCCGTACCCGCTAGGTGTAAATTTACCCGTCGGGTTACCCGTATCCGCACGCGGGTAGGAAAATTTACCCATACCGTACCAGCCGCGGGTATTACTACCGACGGGTAACCCGTACCATAAGCATACCGGTTCAACACATAAGAATATCATCAATTTAGACATTCATTAATCATACATGCAAGCACAAAAGCGTCTAATGATCAAAATTAGTACATCACATAAACATACTTGACATGACCATATCAACATATGACAAACAAATAAACAATCAACAACAAGTAGATAATAAAATTAACATTTGAGTAGGATGTCTAGTTGTCTAATGCGGTATTTATTACCGCGGGTAGGCGGTATGGGTAGTATATACCACACCCGCACTCCCCTACCCGCGGGTAGAGGATTTCGCCCAATAACGTACCCGTGGGTACATAAAATTTTCCATACCCGTCTCTTTATCGGGTAAAACCCGTCGGGTATTTGGGTATCGGGTACCCATTGCCATCTCTAGTAGTGGAGAGTTAGGTAAGCGATGCTTAGGGTTTCCCCCATGGCCTGTATCGTATATATATATATATCCACATGGGGAGTGTTTTTACAGTAGTACCCTTACACCCAAGTATCCCTCTTAAGGGCATTTATGTCATTATACATGTCCCATTTTGGGCTTTACAACTTTCTAACAGGCCGGCTGGGCTTAGGTGGGGGCCACCCCTACAACATCTAGCATTAAATAAATGGCTTCATTGTCCGATGTCGTTAAGCCAGAAGTGTTTGATGGTGTCACCTTTAAGTGTTGGCAAGCTAACACGAAGTTATGGCTGACTAATTTCAAAATATTTTGGGTCATTTCGAATCCTCCAATGTTTCCATTGGAAATTCCTGAAATGATGCGATGGAGGATGCGAACAACTCAGTCTTATCTTGTTTGTTAGCAGTCTTATCCAACTGGCTGTTCGACGTGTACGGAACTTTAAAGATGCCAAATAACTCTAGGACGAACTTGATGAGAAGTATTCCAAAGGGGATAACGGGAATGAGTCATTCGTAACTGCTAATTATTTGAACTATAAGATGATTGAGGGGTGGTCCGTGATGGAGCAGCTCCTTGAGCTACAACTCCATGTACATGACTTAAGTTAGTATGACTGCATCCTGCCAGAGAAGTTCCAAGTAAATGTCATCCTGGCTAAGTTACTGCCTTTGTGGCATGACTTCATGACTGCTCGTAGACATATAAAGGAGCGCTTGACACTCAATGAGCTGTCAGCTACTATCAATGTTGAAGAGTGTGCGAAAGCCAGTGACGGCACAGGAAAGGCTCAAGTCCAAGCTCATCAGGTGGAGATCAAGAGAACTAGAGGCTCTGGGAAACCAAAATTCAAGAATTAGCCCTAAGTCAAGCTCCAACAAAAGAAAATGAAGAAGAAAAAGGAGAACATCATCTGCTTTGTTTGCAGGGAGGCTGGACATAAGGCCAATTACTACCACAATCGCAAAGGCAGGGGTCCATCCTCTGGTCAGCATAAAGGCTGCAAGGCTAAAGTGAATGTCGCTCTAGCTAGCTCCAACTCGGAAGAGTATGTACCTCAGGCCTTTATGGCAAGTCCATCAATTGATTGGTGGATTGATACCGGTGCTACTAGACATATATGTGCTGATCGATCTTGTTTTTCTTCATTTCAGGGTGAAGGTGGTGGATCTATCCTAATGGGCAATGGAGCCACTGTGACAGTATATGGGATTGGACAGGTTTGCCTGAAACTTACCTCAGGCAAAACACTCATCCTCAAATACATACTGTATGTGCCTGCGATGACTCTCAATCTCCTGAGTGGGTCGATGTTGTGTAGGCAGGGAATAAAGCTTGTATTTGAGTCCAATAAGGTCATATTGACCAAATTTGGTAGTTTTGTGGGCAAAGGCTATGATAGTGGAGGCATGTTCTACTTATCCATTCTTGATCTCAATAATGTAAACATTTATAATATTTCCCATTGCAATAAAATTTATGATATTTGGCATTCACGATTGTGTCATGTTAATTTTGAGGCCATTGTGCGGTTAAGCAAAAAAAGTTTAATTCCAAGCAATAATTATGAGAAGGGTTCGAAGTGTGAGGTGTGTGTGCAAGCAAAGCAGCCCCAGAAACCTTTTCATAGCGTTGCAGGGCGAAGCACCTCTCCATTTGAACTAATTCATTTTGATCTTTGTGAGATGAATGGAATATTAATTAAAGGTGGCAAATGATACTTTTTAACTCTCATAGATGATGCGACTAAGTATTGCTACATTTATTTAATTAAGTCGAAAGATAAAGCACTTGAACACTTTAAAGTCTATAAAGCCAAAGTTGAAAATCATCTAGCAAAGAAAATCAAACGGTTAAGATCGGACCAAGGCGGTGAATACGTCTCACACGAATTCTCTCAATTCTACGAAGAAAGTGGAATAATTCATGAAATTACTCCACCATATTCACCCCAATTGAATGGAATAGCAGAAAGAAAGAGCCGAACTCTTTGTGAGTTAGTTAATGCCATGCTCCAGAGTTCAGGTATGCCGGACTATTGGTGGGGTGAAGCAGTTCTCACAGCTACTTATGTCCTGAATAGGGTTCCACCTCAAAATCAGGAGGAAACACCTTATGAAGGATGGAGGGGAGAAAACCCAACTTATCATTTTTTCATACATGAGGATGCCTTTGCAAAAGTGCATGTGCCGTTACCAAATAAAAGGAAGCTTGGTCCTAAGACCATTGATTGTGTCTTTCTAGGATATGCTATAAATAACACGGCTTATAGATTCCTAGTGGTCAAATTCGAGGTGAGTGACATCACTACAAATATAGTGATGGAATCTCATGATGCGACATTCTTTGAGCATGTGTTTCCTATGAGACCCAATGAAGTCATTGACCCTTTTGGTTCATATGAACACTCTATTCTTCCTAGTGCGGATAACCCTACTCCAGAGTTAAGAGTTGAAGAGGAGTAAGAGGCAGAGGACTGAAAAGTCACTCGGCGATGACTTTGTCACCTATGTCATGGATGATGAGCCATGAACCCTTTCAGAGGCATACACATCTCTGGATGTGGATTACTGGAAGGAGGCAGTCCGTAGTGAGATGGACTCCATCATAGCTAATGGAACTTGGGAGATTACTAATCTTCTACCTGGTTGTAAGCCAGTAAGCTGCAAATGGATCTTTAAAATAAAGCATAGACCTGATGGTACTATAGAAAAGTACAAGGCCCGTTTGGTGGCTAAAGTTTCACGCAGAAAGAAGGAGAAAACTAATTTGATACATACTCTCCTGTGGCTCGTTTACCCACAATTTGAGTGCTGTTAGCACTAGCTGCTGCATATAAACTCCAAGCACATCAAATGGATGTAAAGATCGCTTTCCTAAATAGAGAGCTAGATAAGGAGATTTATATGCAACAGCCTGAAGGTTTTGTGGTTGAAGGGCAAGAAAAGAAAGTATGTCAATTTACTAAATCCTTCTATGGTCTAAAGCAAGCTCCCAAGTTATGGCATGAGAAATTCGATAGTACGATGACCTCAGTCAGCTTTTGTGTGAATGAAGCCAATAAATGTGTCTACTATCGGTTTAGTGGGGGCGAAGGTGTCATCCTTTGCCTTTATGTAGATAACATATTACCTTTTGGGACTAACAGGGATGTGATCAATAGAACAAAGTCTTTCCTTTTCGAGAATTTTGATATAAAAGATATGGGTGTGGCTGATATTATCTTAAACATCAAGCTTATAAAGGGTGAGAATGGGATTACTCTTTCACAATCCTATTATGTGGACAAGGTCCTAACCAGATTTGGGTTTATAAACTGTAAGCCAGTAGCCACACCCTATGATCCAATGCAAATCTATATAAGAACACTGGGCATGGGAAAGATCAACTTAAATATTCTCAAATAATAGGATCCCTGATGTACCTAACTAGTGCAACGAGGCCAGACATCTCATATGTTGTAAGAAGATTGAGTCGTTATACGTCCGATCCAAGACATGATCATTGGATAGCACTAGAAAAGTACTCAGATACTTGAAGGGGACCTCAAATTTGGAAATATATTATTTTGGCCATCCGATAGTCTTGGAAGGATTCAGTGATTCTAACTGGATCAGTGACTTGGATGACATGAAGCTACGAGTGGCTATGTATTCACTCTAGCAGGTGGGGCTGTTTCGTGGAGGTCTTCAAAACAGACTATCCTTACATGATCCACCATGGAGGCTGAGTTAGTAGCACTTGATTCAACGGCTGTAGAGGTAGAATGGATTAGAGAACTCCTTTCTGACTTGCCTGTGCTGAAAAAGCCTATTCCAGCCATATTGACCTACTGCGATAACCAAACCGTTCTGGTTAAGGCGAAGAGTAGGAAGGACAATATGAAGTCCTCAAAACACATCAAAGGTGACTTAAGTTGATAAGGCATGCCAGAGAGATGGGTGTCGTTTATGTAGAATACATCCAGTCTGACAGGAACTTGGTAGATCCTTTCACTAAAGGGTTGGCGCGGAAGGCCATCCTTGCAGTGTATAAGAGAATGGGGCTCATACCCATGTAAAGGCTCATATTGGTGGTAACCTATCCTAGAAGATCGGAGATCCCATGAACTACGCTCTAGGACAACAAACTGTGTGGGATTAGAGAGCACACCTAACGGGTCCCATTAGCCACAGTGCTCTTTCTGTATGGACGGTCAAGCATTAGCTCTTAATGAATTCGATGTCTATTTGACTTCGGGAATCGTCCTATAGGATTCCTAAAAGAATTCACCTATGTGAGTGTGATTGTGAGGCCGCAATCAAAGAAAGATAAGGGTATACTTTCTTGAGCACTCATGAGCTAGATATGGAGACATGACCATAACGTCCCAACCCGAGAGGGAAAGGGCAAGCCACCCAGTACAGAATGTGACTTGAGCGAAAATTCTCACACCAAGGCATTGGATCAAGGCGAAGTCCTCCTTTGTCTGTGTAGAGTCATAGTCCTTATCGCTAGGCTTTGGGTTAAAACCCGTAAGGTACCCATCTTCGAACAGCTATATATTAAACAAGACTTGAAGCATCTTTTATCAATTGATAAATTGGTGGGGATTGTTGTATTTACAGGGGCATTTCGGTAATTTCCCAATTGAAAAAGAAAAAAAGAGAGGAAGGTGGGGCCCATCTATTAGTGGGCCGGTTGCAAGAGAAAAGGGGGAGAAGACTTCGTCTGCTCTCATGCGTGTGCGCTCACGTGCGGTGCGGAGCGACTTTGACTCCTTTGCCCGAGGGCAACCGAGTCAGGCCGCGGTGCCGATGGAGGCGTCACCGGCGTGGGCGCTTCGGCCCAGCCATGACTATAGCCCGCTAGCTTCCGCCCTGCTCCTCTACAAATGGCAACTTCCTGTTCTCCGTTGGGGGCCCTGGGAAAAAGCAGTGAGTTCTCTCCTTCCTTTGATCTCAAATCTCCCTCAGTAGTTTTTCGATCTTGAGTCTTGAGAGCGGCCGGCTGGGTTGCTTCCTGTCGACGTCGGCTAAGGAGCTCAAATCGCCGTTCTAGGGTTTCCCTCGTGCGGTTTCCTTGTGACTTTTCTTTGGATCTGGACAAGAGGAAAGGTGTGGGGTTTACCTCTAGTGGTTGATTTGGGTCAGACTTGTGTTGAGTATTCGAGAGAGATTTGTGACTTGTTCTTGGTGTTCACGAGCATTCTCGGCCGGAGGTCTCGTTGGTCTTGTGCGGCGACCACTCAACCCTCGGCTTCTACCTTGGTTCTAGCCAGGTAGAAGTGTGGCATTGTATCTCCGATTGCCTTCATCTCCTTGCTCGGCACAGTGGGGTGCTAGGTTTTCTGGGATATCGCAGTGTGTGTGCCTTGCCTTGTTCTGCTTTTTCTCGGTTGTTTCGAGTATCGCCGGCTTTGTGAGTATATCAGTTGTCAGCTCTTTGCAATTTGTGATCTGTTTCATATATTTGTGATTCATTACTGGTTGATTATTGCAAAGAGATGCATGTGGGTTCGGCTGTTAGCTCAATGAAGATATTGGTCTTATGCTGAAATTGGATGTTAAAGCTTGAGCTCTAAATCTCTGCTATGTTAGTCTTATTCCTACAGTTAGATACTTTTGAAATATTTCCGTAGTCTGTGATCACTGTTACCACATTATCTATATCTCTGTTAGCCATGTTGGCTTTTTGCATAACTTGTTTACTTGTGAGTCTATACTCTAGAGCATATCAAGTTATTGGCTGATTTTAGAGATATTTGGTGGTCACTCTGTTTTGTGCTGTCTGCTGGTCGAAAGTTTTTTGTAGTTCCAGTCTGTCAGAATTTTATTTAGAGCTCATGGTTTGAAACTCATTTGACATATTCAATTAGTGAAGAGTATACGACAATAGTAGCGGGATGGCCAATCTTGTGTAACCCTACATCGAGAGCACTAAACAATAAATAAAACTTGTGCTTTTTGCTATGTTTTATTAATTTCCTGTTCATGAGAATACTTTATGTGATTATTTTAGCAGTAATTTTAGTTCATATGATGAGTATAGTTCTTGTATAAATGACATGATAGAATTACATGTTTATATGCAATTTATGTTATTTATATTCTGCTGGAAATGCACTTTAATTTTGCTTTATTTTGTTGGAATTAGAACTGAATATATGCTTATACCGTACTATTTACAACACGTATTTTACACGTTGTGTTGTCAAAATTTGTTGAGTTCAGTTCGTGTATATCGTGCATGCGGACACTAACGCCTATAACTTTGAATACATGATCCGAGTCTTTCTCCTGTAACTACGCAATGAGCTGCTGCCTGTATAAATGAACTGATACCGAGCGGATCGTTGTGTTCGGGAAACTAAGTGTTAAACCACTTTTAAGACTGTGTCAGTGCCTTAAATAACATCTTTTTAGTAATAGATCGAGGGGGTAATAACCCGGATCTCTTCAGGGGTATTGCAACACGGGAATTCTATTAGCAGAAAATTGCATTTCCAACCTCTAAACTTGGATATATCAAAGTGTCTAATAGATCATTGAACTTGAATATTAATTTTGCTGCCTTTTTCTTCCTTTTGAAATATTAACTTAAATTGGGTCGGGAGCTGAGGAAGACTTCACGGGAGAACTTGTTCTTAAAGCAAAACATGAGCTTTTGTTAAACATAAACCAAAGAATTACAGTCCGCCGACTGGGGTATGCAAATGAAACTATGGCTCCCATTGAGCCAACTAGATGGTTACCTCTCTGTGCAAGAGAGCTTAGCACAACAATGGGCCGATTATTAGCCTCTCTTCGTACAAAAAAGAATGGCAAAACTCTAATCTCAAAGCATATTCTATCCACCATTCAGTTTTACTTTAAAAGTTATGCAAATCACCTTAAGAAAAGTTAAAGCATCTCCCGCAAAACAAACATAAAATCAAGAAAGCTCCCCGGCTTCGTTCACAATGCAGCCGACGGGCTATATCTCCTTACTGCTTCCAAGAATTAACACAGTACGTCCGTCTCAACCACTACCCTCTGCGATCCTCGAAGCACATGACCCTACTGAGCTTGGCGGTGTCTAAATTAAACTTGCAAACTATGTTATTTAGATCATTTTGACTTTTAAATTAATTATAATGTTGTTAGCAGGACGGTGCAGTGGTTGGCCTTTGCAAGCCTTTTGTCCGTTGCCATCACTAGCACACAGTCGATCACTCGGAGAAAGAGGACACTTTGGGGAGGCGGAATTGGATTGAGGTCAGAGGCGAGGTTGTTAGATTGGATTAAGCAACGGCAACAGTGAGGTAGAAGAGATGTACAGGAAGAAACTAATGGCCGTTCGCTAACACAACGACTGCTAAGATACGAGTTTTTAATTTGATAGTTATCTGACAATATATATGTTGGTGTTACAGGGAGCGGAGTCTACTCACTACAGTTTGATTGACTCAAATTTTCTGAAGAAGGTTATGAACCTGTACCTTGGTTTGGAGGTTTCTAATTTTATAGTCAAGTATATAGTTCACAAGGTCTACAATTTCGTTGCTGAAAAATGTAAGTTTTTGTCAAGTTTTCTTTTCTTTTGTTAATTGGCCGGGTTCCTGAATGTTCAACTGTGCTCTTATTCTGATTTACTCCGATGAAAATTTAGGGCAGAGCAGGGAAGCATGTACCCCAAATGCCATTGTGGATGACGCATAAGGAACCAATTGGCCCATTTTATAAAAATAAAAAAACACATTATTATATTTCTACTTGTACTTCAAGAGAAAATGAAAGGGACTTTAAAATTGACTCCCACCCTTTTTTTTAAAAAAAAATCTGATATTGATCGACCCCCATTGGAGAGCAACTTACACTCAGGGTTCACAATTTCGTTGAAATTTTAGCAAAATTTCAGAAAATTTGTCCATTTCGTTACCCCCAAAATATGAATGGCTCGGTCAAATTTGGCCGAATTTATTCCAATTTGAATTTGTTTTCCAAATTTCATCCAAATTTTGGTTTAATTTCATCAAAATTTTGAATTTTCATCCGAAATTTTCAACGAAATGAACGATTTTGTAGGGGTGGCCCCAACCTAAGTCCAGCTGGCCTGTTAGAAGGTTGTAAAGCCCAAAATGGGACATGTATAATGGCATAAATGCCCTTGAAAGGGATACTTGGGTGTAAGGACATAACTGTAAAATACTCCCTATGTAAATATGTATAAGCGATCCAGGCCATGGGGAAGCCCCCAAGCATTGCTTATCTAACATCTCCACTACCATACTACGATCTCTCTGTTTGGTCTGTAACCACAACAAACGAAATTTATTTCAATCTTTCATTCATCTCGCTGCCCTCCAAGATTTTTTTCAAAGCAAAACTTTGAACCCTGTTTGCACTAACCCCGAATAGTAGGAAGTTCTACCACTCACTAGTGCGCAAAAGGTCATCACAAACGGTTCAAAAATATCATCACAGATGGTTTCATGAGTCGTCTAATTTTATGGTTTAGTAATAATACGAGATCATCGCAGATGGCTTTCGAACCATCTGTGATGCAGACTATCACAGATGGTTTTTTGCAAAAACCGTCTGTGATATATGGTTTATCACATACTATATACAGAATATGTTTGAGGTCAGCCTGTTCCAACGGAGTTGTAGCGATGAACGGAACCTGTTGGTATGAAGATCAATGTTGTGCATATATATATATATATATATATATATATATATATATATATATAAAGTGATAAGTATGAAATAATTATCACAAGATTGACAAACCTCAGGACTTTTCTTCGCGGGACCGACGAGTAGTTGCATGTTGCGGTAAACATAGAATCCAAAGGCGTTGTTGCCTGGCGGCTGCTAGTGTCACTGCAAAATAGAATTTGTTAGTTCGAGAGGCATTACTACAAAGTGTTGTATCGGATTAATGTGTACTAGCGAATACCAAGAAATCTAGAACATGTCGCAGGGCGTCGATCCCTCCCTTGGATTTCTGTACCTTTGGAACGTACGTGGCGAACAACCTACGTGGTTCCAAAAGGTTTGCCTTAGTCATTGGGAAGGAATGAAAGACTACAATAGAGTTATCTATGGAGAAAATGTGTTACCTATCGATTATTTGTTGGACAACTGTGTAGTCAGTTTTGTACTTCTAGAATCTAGTGAAATCTACATAGTTATGTCATAGTCATTAAAACTAAGTTTGTGTTGCTTATAAAGTACAAATCAACAAGAATAACCACTAGTGTATCACTTATCCCTGGTTGTAAGGCATAAGTATGAATTCCTTATCGCGGTGACCCTCCAATGCATTCGTAACATAATTCTCAACGAAGGATGCACCTCATTGATGATATCCATGGCGAGCAAGCATGGGTTGAGGAAACCAACCGGTGATTTTGTTAATCTGGTTTCACTCACCATGTGTGTACACACACAAAAGCAATGAGTTATATATGACATTTATCAGCATTACACAAATGTAGACCATAATTGTACACACTTACAGTGTCCAGTATCAAATGTGTGAGGCATCGAGGGTGCCGAGTGTGAAGAGAAAGAATAAGTCCTCAAAGGTCACCATGAAGATACAGTCATGAATATTGTGCTGCAGATGATACAACAAGAACTTGATGTTGACATCGGAGCGCTGTTGTTCCTCCAGCTTGATGGCCTGTTCCATGTAATACATATGCAATCTCTGGCAAGATAGTCCTAGAGTTAGGAGGCACTCTTTCAGGATGACCAACGGCTCACCTGGTATGAATGTTTGGGCCAACGGTAAGTAGGGGATACATTGTACTAAAGACACACTGTGCACCAAGACCCTAGGCTCGGATGGATATGCCTGGCCCCAAGCAGTGCATAGGGCAACAGAGGTATATCTCACTTCGAGCCTGCACTTTGTAGCCACCAACATAACTATACAAAATTAGCTACTCCAACAGGCCTATCAATGGATCGAGCATTATAGAGATAATAATTATTACCAGGATGTCATCAACAGGAAACTAGTGGTCATTTTCCAAGGTAAGGTTGGATGCGCAGCTACTCCGACGGTTGGGGGGCTGCCTAGAACAGGAGTGGCGAGGGCTTCCTACTGATTTTCCCTATACCTGTGCATCTCATCTCTAATTTTTGTTGCAATGTCCTCTCGTACCTATGCCTCGAGCTTGGCTTTGGCTCCATTCCTTCTCTGGTACGCTTCGAAGTCCTCTGGGTAGCCATATTTCCAAGGAACATAAAGATCAAGGCCTCTCATACGACCCGTATGCTCCTTGTTTTCCAGGGTCACCGAGAGTAAATCTCTCTCCCTAACTGCCTCGAATGAGCCTTGGGAAGATTCTACACTCAGCACCTCTAGGCAGTGGGACACTTTCACGTCTGCAGGGTTTCAAAAGGAGATGGCCCTTGACGACACGATAGATGAGGAGGGCCCCATCGAGCATTCACAAAGCCTACATTTTATTATGCAAAGTCCCCAGTGCTAGCACTTATGAGGAGGGCCGCTATAGTTGCGGGAGGTGGTGACGGACTCGAGGGAGGCAGTGATGGCGTCGGGGGAGGTGGCGACGGGCTTGTGAGAAGAAGAGAGACTGCCTAGGGGGAGGAAGACCGCTGGAGTCGAGGCAGAAGGAGGAGGGCAGTACAATGGGGACAAATACTACTGCGCAATATATATAGGGGAATAATCATAGACGGTTCTATTTAAGAATCGTTTGTGATATTTATCATCATAGATGGCTCTTATTTAAAATCATCTCTAATCACAAAACATCACAGATAGTTTTAATGTTGAATCATCTGTGAATATATATCACAGATGGTTTTACTTTAAAACCATCTGGGATGTTCCCTACTCACATTCACACATATATCACACATTCTCATATACATAAATGCAAATTCATATATATATATATATATATATATATATATATATATATATATATATATATATATATATATATATATATATATATATATATATATATATATATATATATATATATATATATATATATATATATATATATATATCACACATTTTCATTTACATAAATGTAAATTCATATATATATATATATATATATATATATATATATATATATATATATATATATATATATATATATATATATATATATATGATTCATTCGATATACATAAATGCAAATTCACATATATACATATATATATATATATATATATATATATATATATATATATATATATATATATATATATATATATATATATATCACACATTCTCAAATACATAAATACATATTCACATATATACCACACATTCTTATATACATAAATGAAAATTCATCGATATATCACACATTCTCGTATACATATGTAAATGCAAATACAGAACATATGACACACAAACATTTCATTCATCATTCGACACGTATGTAACTAATTTTGTCACGTTCTTCCTCTACCATTATGCCATTTCTGAAAGGAGGCAACTCGTCAAATTGATTGTATTCTTCCTCGTCCACTACATTCTCAACTCCAACAATCCTTCTTTTTCTATGAAGAACTATGTGGCACTTTTTATTTTCTTGGTTAGTTACATAGAAAACTTGAATAACTTGGTTAGCGAGTACGAATGGTTCATCTTGTATCCGACACGTTTGAGGTCCACAGTAGTGACACCATACTTGTCAACCTTCACCTGTGGGAGATGGACCAACGGCATCAAAATAAGGGGATATTGAAAAGTACGTAGTTAAGCTCCCAGATCTCCTCTATGAACCCATAGTAGGAGTTCCTCAACCCATCGGTACTGAACGCATCTATGCATACATCGTTATTTTGGTTAGTGCTCTTTACATCCTGAGCATGCCTATAGAATGTGTGCCCATTTATATTATATCCTTGTAATGTCACAACTGTAAATGTTGACCTTTTTGCCAAGCATGTTAGCATATCACTTTACGAGCTCCTAACGAGTCGCTCTATCAACCATTGGTTGAACCGACTGTTGTGTTGTCTCGTGATCCAAACATCCGGCCGCTCCAGATTCTATTGCCATGGCAAGATTGAGGCACACCTATCAATTCAACCTAAGCAATGTAATCGACACAAAACTCAATGACCTCTTCGGTTGCATAACCTTAGACAATGCTACCCTCCGGTTGAGATCGATTCCATACATAGTACTTGATAATTCTTACGAACCTCTCAAATGGGTATATGCTACGTAGGAACAAAAGCCCGCACATTTTTATCTCCTACATAATGTGAACAATGAGATAGACCACAATATCAAAAAATGATGGTGGGAAATACATCTCAATATGACATAGAGTCGTCACCACCTTGTCCTGCAAAGCATCTAGTCCTTCTGGATCGATAACCTTTGGAGGAATTGTGTTAAAGAAATAACACAGCCTTAGGATTGTCTCTCGGACCTTGATCGGCAAAATACTTCTAATTGCAATAAGGAACATTTGTGTCATCAGCACGTGACAATCATGAGACTTCATGCCAATTAACTTCAAATCATCCATCGAAACAAGTTTCTTCATGTTGGTGGAGTAACCAGATGGAACTTTTACACAATGCAAATACTGGCACATTTCAGTTCTCTCAGTCTTGGATAGAGTGTAACAATTAGGGAGAAGGTAAGTTCGTTCTTTATCGGTCCTTGTTAGTACTGACTCAGGCCTGATGTCCATATCAACCAAGTCAAGTCGTGCGTGACCGTTTGTGATAATGCAAGATATCACATATGGTTCTTACTAATACCCGTCTATGATAATTTAGAAACGTTTACTGATAAAAACCGTCTGTTATAATGGCTGACATCATAGATAGTTATTTATTTAAACTGGCTAAGATATTTCACAAACGGTTTATAATATTTCACAGACGGTTTTTATTATAAACCATCTATGATAATGAAGTTATCACATATGGTTTCTACAAAAAAACCGTTTGTGATATGTTTTCTACCTCGTAATCCCCTAAAATTTCATAATCTCTTACCCAATTCTCCCCGAGATGAATTCGAGTCCGAGTAGGATTCCGTTCTGAGACACTTTTAGTAAAACGGGCATAACTTTTGGAAATGGTGTACGTTTTTGATGATCTTGTACTCGTTGGAAAGCTAATGATGAGCCCGATACAAAATAATGACTAACATGCACTAGCCACTCTCTAAGACCCCCAAAATTGGCCATCTTTAGCCCTAAATCTGCATCGCAAGTTTTGGTTTTTGTTTTTGCCAAAATGTTTGTTCTTTCCTTAGGAATTTTGGGTTTGCCTCAACTACAAAGTTGTAGATCTCATAGAAATCTTTCAAACGAGCATATATAAGCCATGTAAAACTTTGCTATTTCATCTTTTGAGACTAGTTGTTTACATTGTACCGATATATATATATGTATATATATAGGACGCTGAAATGGGACACCTAGGTGCCCAGACACCTAGGCTCCCTGCCGTTAGATTGCTTTTAGATACGTGCTAGAGCAATGGTATGCATGGTATGTAATATATTAGGCATGCTAAATCAATCATGGAAGGAAAGTCTTAATCATGGATGGAAAGTCTCAATCACACTAGCACGCATCTAAAAGCAATCCAAAGGTAAGGAGACTAGGTGTCCAGACACCTAGGTGCCCCTGTTATTTATACTATATATATATGTATATATATATATATATTGCAATTATGTATCACAGATGGTTTGTCGTTCAAACCGTTTGTGATAATTATGTATCACAGACAATTTGTAATTCAAACCATCTGTGATAATTATTTATCACAGATGGTTTGTGGTTCAAACTGTCTGTGATAATTATGTCCCTGATTGCTGGGCCCGTCGACCCACCCCAACCCAATCCTAGCCAATAGAAATCCACCAACCCCTCCCCACGGATCGTAGCTCCACCTCTTCATCCCCACGCCAAAAATTTTCGCACTCCTGCCCCTCCCTCCCCTAAAAATACTCACGCAAACCCAGCCTCCTCGTCGTCCTGTACGAAGCTGAGAGACCATGTGGAGGTATCCCCATGTCTGTGATGAGTAATTGACAGTTGTGTTAGAGAGTTTGAGTTTGTTTTGGGTATTCTAGGTTTGAATACCTTTTACTAATGCTAATGTTGGTTATGCTGTTTCGAGCGGTGCTATGTAACGGTTTGCTTGTCTGTGTGACTGCAGGACTTCGGAGCTAGGTCACGGTGAGGCGTGGGAGTACCGGGACTAGGCACAGGAGGTGTTGAGGTCCAGACGGTCGGAGACGTCGAAGATGATCGAGGCTGCTGAGGTGGCTACGAGTCGGGAGGCGAGGAACTAGAGCTGGAGCTACCGGTGGTGGAAATGACGAGCAACGGCGAGAGAACCGGGACTAAGCTCAGAGAAGAGTCGAGGTCTAGACGGTTGGATGTCGGTTGTGGTCGTGTGCAACGGAATAGACCAAGACTAGACTCTGGTGGAGTCGGAGGTCCAGTCGGTCGGAGTCAGGTGGACACGATGGGCAGCGGCGAGGTGGATCGGGACTAGACTCAGGGAGGAGTCGAGGTCCAAACGGTCAGGGTACCGGTTGCGGGAAGCTTTCGGGAAAGTGCTTGAGGGGCAATTTGGACAATTGACTCAAGTGGTTGGTTTCCCTCCATTTTCCTGGTGGGAGTTTGACTCTTTGCCTCTTTTGGTGTGTGAGGTTGGGAGTGGATTGCAGCTGACTCTTCTTGATTTGCTCGTTGTGTGGATGGTCTCAGTATATGAGGAGAAGGCAGGGCTGTTGCCTTTATCAATTGAGTGAGCAGAGTAGAAGCAAGGGTAGTGTGAGTGTCCTGTGTGTGTATGCTTCTCAGTGAGCAAGCATGTAGTGTCCTTTTTTTCTCAACTGCGTATGGGGACATAGTGAGTTGGTTGTATCTCATGTGTAATCATTCATGGAAATGAATCCATCTGTGTGTTTGTCTCTCTGTGATGGATTTTGATTTCTGTCTGTTCTTTGGTCCCTTCTGTTGTTTCTTTTGTATTTGAGCCTGTTCTTTGTTGAGAAGCTGCAAAATGAGATGCTCTGTGATGGGAAAATACTCTAGACCATTTGGCCATTCCATTCCCAAGAGCAAATGGAGGATTCAATGATTTATGTCATCTCTCTATGCTTCGCTCAATTTCCTCTCTTCTTGTCCTTCTAGGGTTTGATGTCAGGGCATGCTTGGACTCTTGGATTCTCTGAGAAATATTTATTCCAGGTGTGTGCTTTAGTGTTGTGAGATCATTGCTTAGATAAGCTCAAAGTCTCATGAGCAAAAGACTCAAGAATGGCAAGCAATTTGGAAATCATCTCACTCTCAGTTGGTTTTTCAGTTCTCTGCTCATTTTCTTGTTTGTGGCCTTTCTGGATGTTTTCTCTTGACTTATGAGGTTGAATTGCTATTTAGTTTGAAGTCTTTATCTTTTGTCTAAAAGAGAGCTGCAAGATTTGGTCAATTTATCGCATTTCAGTGAGTGACAGTATTTGGAGATTTTCAGTCAGCCACCTGCTGGCTTTTGCCCCTGCCTGAACCAGGGCCAGTCAGACCGGACCCCCCTTGGCGGTTAGACCGGACTTCCCATGGCGGCCAAACCGCCAACCCTAGCGGTCAGACCGGCTGGGCATGGGCGGTCTGACCGGCCTTGAAGCGGCGGTCAGACCGGTGGCTAGGCTGTGGTCAGACCGACCTCATGCCTGTGGTCTGACCGGCCTGTTGTCTTCTGGCTGCTGATTCTCTCTATTCTTTGTTATTTGCTGCTTTCTTTGCTTTAGTTTTTAATGCCTTGTTTCTTCCTCAGTTAGTTTGAGTTTCTAGAGAGCATGACTCATCTTCTTCATAGCTTTTGTAGCTATCGGAGATAAGAAACGCATGTGGATACTTGGGGGCAAATTTTAAAGGCACCATTCACCCCCCTCTGTTGCCATTTCCGATCCTACAGAAGCAGACGACACGCAAGTCTACGGAAGGCAAGGTGTCGTGGAAGCAGTTGGATACCAAGATAACGCGTATGTCTGTGGGAGGCAAGACATCGCGGAAGCAACTGGCTACCAAGGTGACGCTCAAGTCGCTGTCAGCGATGGTGGGCGTCAAGGACATCTAGCTTCCATGCTGCATCAGGGGCGAGATGGCCTAGGCATAGAGGCCTCATTGGTACGGTTGAGCTTCTACTGTCTACTAGGATCTCTATTTTTTCTCTATTCTTACCAAGTTTAAGAGTTAGGTTCATAGGATTATGAGATTTGTTCTTTTCATGTTCTTGCTATGTTAGCTTCATGGGTAACCTACTCATTATCTTGTGATGTTGTAATGGTGGATTCTAATCTTAATGTAAATGGAATATGCTGCTGTGTTTGTTGTTGTATTTGCTTATTTTCAGATGGCATAGTTAACATTTCCTGAGGCTAGCCGAAAAATAGAAAAAATTTATGTATAGAATGAACTATCACAGACAGTTTTGTGGTATAAACCGTCTGTGAAGGATTATCATAGACGGCTCGAACCAAAAACCGTCTGTGATACTCACGCATCACAGATGGTTCTATATACCAACCATCTATGATACTTACCCATCACAGACGGTTGGTAGCTAGAACCGTCTGTGATGTGTGAGTATCATAGACGGTTTTTGGTTTGAGCCATCTGTGATAGTGTTTCTTACAGACGGTTTTAATTACAAATGATCTGTGTTGTGATTATTACAGACGGCTTACAAACCGTCTATGATACCCTCCGATTACCACAAACATATAAATTCAGATAGTTTAGAAAACCGTCGGTGGTGATAGTTCCGAACCGTCTATGATAACCTTTTTTGTAGTAGTGCGTACATCCAGTTTCAGTTCTACGTTACGCATATAACAATTTAGTATAACATATTTAATTAATTAATTATTATACTATATATGTATGATCTAAATTAAATAGCTATATGTAGCAATAATAATTAATTAAATTGAATTAAGCAAAAATAGACTATGAATTGACTAAATCATAAACTATGCTAGAAGTAAAATAATCTTCTCCTTGCACCAAAAGTTATAAATCTAAATTATAATGCAATTAGGAACAAATTAGCAACCATAGGTAGTCAAAAACTTAGTAGATGTACAATTACTCTTGTCAAATAGTCTCATTTCACCAAATGGCCTCAAAGCCCTGTCTCCGGCTCAAACAGTAGTGTAGATCTAGAATTTAAGACAGAGAGTTGACGGGTTTACACACAATTAATATAGTGGAATCATCACAAATGGTTTTTTTATATAAACCATCCATGATAATTTAATTATCATAGACGGTTGTTAATACAAATTGTATGTGAAGTATCATAGATGGTTAAAATAAAAAATCGTATGTGATATTTTGTAATATCACAGATAGTTTTCACAATGAACCGTCTATGATATTTCCTTTTCATAGACGGTTTTTAGGGCTAATAGCAACACAGACGGTCTCTAAACTAAAATCATCTATGATTGTATTTAATACAGACGGTTTTGGAGAACCGTTTGTGATGTGACGTCTAATATTAGGCTTTTTGTAGTAGTGGTACTGTCAGTGCAATATACATGCTAAAATAGTAAAACCTGCCCAAACTCGTCTACTAACATAATGAATACAACCGGGTAAATGAAACATGAACAACAATGTGAATACGGACTCAAAAACTAGATTCGGAAAGTATGGGAAGAAATGCAAGCAGTAGGCGATACCACTGGGAGTAGTTACGACCGGCATGAAAGGCGTAACGATCAGAGCACCATGGGCCGGTGAATGACAGAGCTAGGCTCCATAAAATGGACACGCCGGTGAAGACGCGGACTGCCTGCATGAAAACCAGAACTTACCATTGTGTAGAGCACTGTTAGGAAGAGCAATGCTGGAGCAGAGGGAAGATGGAGAAGAAAGATGCTAAGAGAGCAAGACAGTGTGTAGAGCACTGTTCCTTTGTGGCTTTAAAAGTGCTATAAAAATGTTTTAAAGGATGGGAGGTAAGGAGGGAACCCCAGTGAGCTTCATTTCGCGCCTACAATGTTGTTGCATGGCATGAGATCTAGACCCTTCCTTTGTCCATCCTCTTCACAAGTCAATTACGATCAATTATGGATAATTCAGTATAGTACGAGTAAATTTAGTTAGGACATGACAAAACTTGGTCACACTTATCCCTTTTTGTTGAGAGGGTCATACTTATCTCTTTCTTAATTTGAAGGAGTTTGTTCATATAAAAGTAATCTCTTCTCTCTATCTAAAGTTCTCTCTGGTTTTTTGTCACAACTCAACGACGTACTCGTCTCTTCCAGCCTGAAGAAAATCAAGAGTTATTCTACACTATTATTTGTTGGGATTTTTAAGAATACGCTACATCAAAAAGAGTTCAGGCTGGAAGAGACGAGTACGAGTACCGGGTGGGCTGCGTACACTGTGGAATGACGACGTTTGTAGTTTGGTGTTGCCACTCCTGTGATATTTCAGTGCTGATTTTCTACGCCCGTGAGTAGCTACTGTTGAGGAACCGACGCTGAAGACCAGTCCGAGCGATTCCTCTGCTTAGAACAAGAACGAATCAATCACAGAATCACAGAATAATAGATTGAACACACAGAGAGATAGAGAGAACTCCTGGTCTTTCTTTATTGCTTTCATTCATCGAGGTACATAATGAGGGGGGGTCTAGGTCCCTATTTATAGTCTACGGTGGGGTGCCCAATTAGATCAGGACTCTGGATAGAGTCCAGGTTTCCTAACACTCCCCCTTGGGCACTCACCCAACATGCTCATGCCTCGTCAAAACTCCATAAAAACCCAGTGGGAAAAATTTGGAGAAAGAGTACATGATACATGTGATGCTGCGATGCACGAATTGCCTCATTAAAAACCTTGGTCGAGAAACTTCATGGAAAACTCGTCAAGGGAAAAAGAGTACAACTCACCCAATTTCATTTGGTCTTCAGGACTTTATTCCTTTGGGTACTTAATCTTCATGATCAAGATTTAATAACGAGCTTGAGAGGATTCTCCCCCTGAATTCTGCACTTCTCTAAGTCTCATCATTCCAATCCCTCACACGCACCTTTCAAAGCTAGATGCTGGGAGTGACTTAGTGAATAAGTCTTCATGACTTAGTGTGCAGTACTTCAATTTTGTCCATCTTTGCAATTCATGAGCATAGAGGAACTTGGGGTTGATATGCTTACATAGCCCGTCTGCATTTGCGCAACGCAAGCTGCATTATCTTCTTGGATAATTGTGGGGGGTTTGCACAATGTTCATTCCACATGACTGCTGGCTGGATGTGGTGATCCGTTCAGCGGAACCAAGCGCACTCTCGTGCGACTTCATACAGTGCTATAATTTCTGAGTGGTTCGTCGAAGTAGCTACCAGGCTTTGCTTAGACGATTTCCATGAAATTGCAGTTCCACCACACAGGAATACATAGCCTGTTTGTGACTTAGCGGTATGCGGTCAGCGATGATACCCAACATCTGCATAGCCAATCAAGTTCAGATCTTGATTCTTTCGTAAAACAATCCGAGGTCCTTACTACCTTGGAGGTATCGAAAAATGTCCTTTATGCCCGCCAATGCCTTTTGGTGGGCTCTGCTGCTGCACCTTGCTAACGAGTTCACGGCAAATGCAATGTCCGGTCTAGTGCAGTTTGCTAAGTACATGAGTGCTCCCACTTTGCACTCAAGTATGGGAATTCGGTCCCAGACTTCCTCCCCTCTTCCCTTGGTCGGAAAGGATCTTTTCTTGCTGTAAAGACCTACCGATCATCGGTACTTTCGAGGAAATGCCTTCTCAAAGCCAAACCTTTCGAGCACCTTCACGGGTGTAGGTCGACTGATGTACCAAGACTCCTTGAGGACATGCTCAAGCTGCAAGTCTAAGCAAAACCTGGTTTTGCCCAAATCTTTCATTTCAAATTCGACTCCAAGTAGGAGCTTGCTTCTTTTATGTCTTGGCTGTCCCGATGATATTCAGATCATCTACATACACAGAGATTATCTGAAATCCATTCAGGATCGCCGTATAAATACACAAGGACAGTCTTCATTGTTCGTGTAGCCTTTCTTGCAGAAAGTCGCTCAGCGATTATACCACATTCTTCCAGTTGTTTCAGTCCATACAAGGTGACTTTCTCGAGTTTCACATGCAGATTTCTATTTGCTCTGTCTTGGTTCGGAGAGGAATTCCTTGAGGACTCTCATGTAAATCTCGAATCCAAATTACTGTAAAGGTATGCAGTCACAACATCCATCAATTTCATTTCTAAATTCAAGTTTACTGCCATTAAGATCAAGTATCTAAAGGTAATTAAACTCATGACTGGGGAGTAGGTTTCTTCATAATCAACTCTAGGACGTTGAGTGAAACCTTGGGCTACGAGCCTTGCTTTATATCTCACTACTTCATTTTTTTTTCATTTCTCTTTCGAACAAATACCCACTTGTGCCCAATGGGGTGTACATGGGGAGGCGTGCAGCATACGGGCTCAAACTCCTCTCTTTTGTTCAGAGACAACAATTCAGTTGCTATTGCCTTCTTCCAATCTTCCCAATCTGATCTATTCAGCGAGCGATGCAGGCTCGGGATCAAGATCAATGATGGAGGCAATTTTCTTTGCGAAGTAGATATCGATATTAGCGATTGTCCTATTCAGGGACTCTCCCGTGTGCACATAATTTATAGCTATTTCTTCATGAGTTGCTTCTTCTGGAGCTTCACCTTGCGCATCGCTTCTTTTAATTGCGGTGGCAAATCCCTTTAGTTTTTCGGCTCCGATGTGTGCGCACACATCCATGCCGATTTCTTCTTCCATGGATATTCAGATCCAGTATGCCCTTTCTGAAGGTGTCATACTCATGCCAGGTCTCAACTGGCTCCCCTTCTCATTCTGGGGGACTTCAATGATCGGCTGTGATAAATCCCACTTATCCTTTTTCGCCAGGCGTCCCCGGTTACTAAGGATTCGAGGAACCGGAGTTCTCGTCCTCATTTTTTTCTGAGGCCTCTGGACGAGATTAGGGATACCTTCTGCTTTCTTTGGTATTTCAACCCTCTCCGGTGCAGTGCGTGCAGGCAGTTGATTTGCTAATGCTTGCAAATCTATTGTCTTCTAGACTTCTCTTGTCTTCTGGACTTCTATTGTCTTTTGGACTTCTCTATTTGCTTCACTAATGCGCGGGTCATCTGCATGAATTCCCGTGGCTTGCCATGTAATGTCTTCTGCACTTCTCTGGTGCGTGGGTCATCTACATGGATTCCCCAGGCTTACCACATAATTTCCCGACATTCTTCATCAAGGGGTTGATTTCCTCCCCCTAATGTTGGGAAATCTTCGGTGCTGACCATTGCGCTAGTTGCATAGGTGAATGGATGTTGTAGGCCGAAGGTCTAAGGTTGATGAGATTCGCTGCATGAAGGACTGCGTGTCCCCAACATGTAGCTGGCAAATTACTTTTATGCAAGAGGGGTTGGGCAATAAATTTAATTCTTTTGATTAAAGCCTCTGCCAAACCGTTCTGGGTATGGACATGCGGTACCAAATGCTCAACTGCAATTCCCATCGCCATGCATTAATCATCAAATGCCTTTGAAGTAAATTCTCCGGCGTTGTCCATTCGGATGGACTTGATATGATGATCTGGAAACACATTTCTGATGCGAATGATCTGCGAGATCAATTTTTCAAAGGCGAGGTTCCTTGTGGACAACAAAACCCACATATGACAACTTTGAGGAAGCGTCAATGAGCACCATAAAATTCTTAAATAACCCTAAGATGGGCTGAATGGGACCGCAAATGTCTCCCTGGATACGTTCCAGGAATGCAGGGACTTCATCCTTCACTTACAGTGGAGGGTCTAGTAATTAGTTTCCGGTGGCACATGCAGGCACACAAAATCTTCATGATTCGGAAATTCTTCACATTAATATTATGCCCATGCGAGTTATTATGTTTCTCATCATCCTAAGACTTGGGTGGCCTAATCTGTCATGCCGAGACGAAGAGTTCGAGCTTCTAGACACTTTGTTTTGAGCGATTATGCAGCGTAGGCGCTTTAATGTTGGTATAATATAGCCCGTGAAGGAAGTTTTCTAATATTCTTTTGCCATTCTCTTCGCTTCATAATGAGCGGTATTTCTTACCGTACTCTTCTTGATCTCAACGTGGAAACCATTTGCGCGGATATTCTTAAAACTTAGGAGAGTTCTAGTCGATTCTGGGTACAATAAGGCTTCTTCAATGACCAAAGTTGTGCCCATGTGGCTCTTCCGGAACCAATTATACATGCATTGCTTCCGGCGAATGTCGTAAGGCTGCTAGTGCTCTTACGAATCATCTTGAATTTGTTAGTCTCTCTTAAGATGGTATGAATTGTGCCGCTGCTGGCTAAGCACACTTCCTTTATAGGGCGCTACACTTGTTCTAATATAGGGTGTTTTATTAATATACATGAGAAGGCAATCAACACATAGATAAAATACTCCAATATCAGAAC
This sequence comes from Dendrocalamus sinicus, assembly GCA_036346575.1. Lineage (NCBI taxonomy): Eukaryota > Viridiplantae > Streptophyta > Magnoliopsida > Poales > Poaceae > Dendrocalamus > Dendrocalamus sinicus. The sequence continues at coordinate 22,728,630 of CM070671.1, forward strand.
ATATCATACCATCATAAACTGAATAAATAAATGAATTCATCAAATATCATCCAACCATCACGAGAAAATAACAATTCTTAAGTACCATCCATGCAAATTCTAACATATTCTTCTACACAAAATAAATGACAATTAAAGTCGAAATGCATTCAGTGCACTAGACTTCTTCTACTATTTTCTCGGGGTTGACATTCTCTTCAAAAGAAATCATGGCGTTAACTGCTTCTAGGTCGAGAGGGATTACTGCTGTCGTGATGGTTTCAACTTCCATCGGTGCAGGCAGTTACTCAGAATTCTCCCCCTCAACCGATGCAGAGTGGGCTTCATACTGCTCTTGACCATCCCGTTTTGGCTTGTTAGCCTTATTTTCACATGGAGCATCTGATTTGCCTTTCTGGGCTACGGCTTTACCCTTCCTCCCCCTTCTTCATCAAGTGCTTTCGCACCTTGTGGCTTCCAGCGTTGGCTTCATGGCCAGTGGAGCTCCCAGATAGCTGAGTGACTTAGTTCTTACGGAGAACTTCGTCCTGAGCCTCCGCAACTTGCATCATATCAATCAATTCGGCGTATTCCTCGTAGCCATCTTGACGATAGTTGCGTGCGGATTGTACTGCATTGGGGTGGAAGGATTTTCTCAATTTTCTGTTTTCGGGTACAAATCCTGTGCAAGGCAGAATTGTTTTCCCTGACCGTCTTAAAGTCAGCAAACCTTAGTCTGATCCACTCCTACTCTTCTCGAGGAAGAATGGTGTACTTTAGCCTCTCAAACCTGCTTCTTGAGTGCGGTCTAGAGTGCTAGCGCGCTCTTCTCTGCCACGTACTCATTCTTGAGAGTGAGGCAGAAGTGGTGCATGAGAAAATGAAGTGCCTGATCATTCTCTTTAGGCATGGGTTGGCGTCATTCAGTCCGCTAATCCCAATAGTCGCGCGGAGCTTCCTGGCTCCAAGCACAATCTCGACATCGGATGCCTACGTCAGATAGTTTTTGGCCATGCTGGGCCAGCTCCTCGAACTTCCAGTTCATTATGCTAGTCATCTAAATGTGTATAAGTCTACTACTGGTAGACATGCACGGAATAATTCACTGCAGGTAAATAAATGGTACAAAAGGTTCTCGCAATGTTTCAGAATTTTGTATATATTTTCTATAATTTTACTGCTAACTTCTGTGATTAAAAGCAATTTTTCAGCAATTACAATTAACCAAAACAGTAAATAAATACAGAAAATACATAAAACAGTAATGGCATAAATAAATAAGCTTCAAATGCTAAAAATAATGCAAAATTCGGATTCCCAAGGCCCTTTTATGTAAAATATGAAAATTTCAGCAAATTCTGCAATTCCAGAGGGTTTTTACGCAAATGTCCAGTTCAGAGGAAAATTCGCGCAATTTTCTGATTAACCGAGGGGTTTTCTGCAAAATTCTGGACCCACTCGTAAATTTGAGGTCTTATACGTAATTTTCAGAACTACGAAGCCTTTTATGCAAAAAAAATTCGGGGCTTAAACGCAAGTTTTAGGGCCTTTCGGTAATATACATGACTTCGGGGGCTTCTCTGCAATTTTTCCACAACCCCAACCGGCCGGGCCCTTTTTTTTTCAGCGTCGGCCTTCTCCCCATCCGGCCCATGCGGCCTATTTTTCTAGCCCAAACCGGCCCAACCCTTTTTGGCCTACTTTGGCCCGTTTCGGCCGGCCTACTAAGCGGTCTCAAGGGCGGGGTAGGGTTTCCCCTACCCCAAATGACCGAGTGGCGCGGCTCTTTCGAGCGGGGCCCACCAGTGGCGAGCGGCGGCGAGGGGGAGGAAGGGTGGCGTTCGGGCCAGCCGGCGGCCGCGCAAAGACAACAAGCGGCGCGCGCGGAGGCGCCAGCGGGTGCGGTGGTCAGCGCGGAGGCGCCGTCGCGAAGCGCGTCGCGGCCGGCAAGTTAGGTGGAGGCAGCGCGCGGCGGCGCTGTAGGGGGGGCCGTGGCGGCGGCGCCGGTAGAAGGCAGCGCGGCGGCATGATGGGAGGCGGCGCGGCTACGGCGCGCGGAGAAGCGGCGTCGCACGTTCGTGCGCGAGCCAAAGTCGGCCGGCGCCGTGTGGCGCGCAGCGGAGGAGCGACGGCGGCGGCGAGCAGGCGGCCGTGCGGGCAGCGTCGGTCGCGCGGGCCACGGCATAGACGAGGGGCTGGGGCCGACGGCGGGATCCGCGCCGTGCAACGCCAGAGCGCCGTCGCGGTGCGCGGCCGTCCATGCGGGGGCGGCAACAGTGCAGCCAGCGGCGGTGCAAGCGCGACCGGGCGTGTAGCGGCGGCGGCGGCGCAGCGTGTCTGGCGCGTCGCGCAGGAGACCCGACGGCGAGCCGATCGGGCGTGGCGGGCGGCAGCTTCAGGCCGGCGCCAATCCCTCTTATCCCCTCCCCTTTTTTCATGCAGAGATCAAACAGAGATGCTATAAAAGGAAGATGCAAAAACTTTTCCAATCTGCAATGCTCGTTCAGAAACATGAAATCAATGCATATATTTCTTGTGCTTGTGATCATGCAGGATCAGACAACACCATGCAATTTATCGTTTCCAATCTATGATGCAATCAACATCTACCCCGTTTCGCAATCTACCGATCGACATTGTGCCGGCGATTTCAGATCTGCTCGCGGTAGATTTAGGGCGGATTTGCATCGTTCTAAAGTGCAATCAACATCTACCCCGTTTCACAATCTACCGATCGGCATTGTGCCGGCGACTTCAAGTCTGCTCGCGGTAGATTAGGGCGGATTTGCACCGTAGAATTTCAATCTAGAACGCGAAAAAAATACAGATTTAAAAGCGATCTAGAAAATTCAATCTGTGCTTCGATGATTACCTCGTTCACCGGAGCGAAGTCGTGCTGATAACGTGTTGAGGAACCGACGCTGGAGACCAGTCCGAGCGATTCCTCTGCTTAGAACAAGAACGAATCAATCACAGAATCACAGAATAATAGATTGAACACACAGAGAGATAGAGAGAACTCCTGGTCTTTCTTTATTGCTTTCATTCATCGGGGTACATAATGAGGGGGGGTCTCGGTCCCTATTTATAGTCTACGGTGGGGTGCCCAATTAGATCAGGACTCTGGATAGAGTCCAGGTTTCCTAACAGCTACTCTCCCTAACGAGACTTACGGCTGTGCACATTACCACAGAACCGAAAAACCGTATCAAGCAAACCAAACCGTACCAATCAACTTGGTTTGACCGTTATTCGATATTCAGTACAGGATCTAGAAATCGGGCATCTTGGGGGTTCGGTTTTTTGGATAAAAACTGGTAGAAAACCTGAAAAAACGGACATACTAGCACTAGCGCAGCCCATCCTCTTGCTGTCCTCCAGTGTTCATATGATAACCAGGTCAGAGAAACAGAGACCAGACCACCCACCCCTTTTCTGAATTTTATCAAGATGTGGCCTCTGTTCTTGATGAGTCACTAATGTTACTTTTGTTTTGTTTTAATGTTTATACAAGGGCTAAGTAATTTGGTTTTTTCATTGGAAAATTAACAAGACGTACGGCTAGATTAAAGGTGGTAAAATATAAGAGAAGGTACAAAAGGCATTATTCGATCTTTTTGGAGAATACAAGAATGCGTACTCTCAAATTGGAAGCCAAGGTGCTAAACATTGTAGTGGTACTGAGGAACAAACTAGTGCTATTGAGTAGGGATGGAAACGGATCGAATACGGACAGATAATGTCTCTACCATATTTGTTTTATATTTTTTTTCTTGGATGCGGATACGAATACGGATACCTCGGATACGAATACAAATACGAATAATATCGAATACAGATACAGAGCGAATACGAAACGAAACGAATACGGTCATGAATATTTATCGGAACATGAAAAACCCTTAAACTATACATCCAAAATCAATGAAAACACATAAATAGTTTATCTTGTCAAAACATTCATGAAATCTAAATAAGCATAAGTATTTTTATCCACAATAGTCATACCGTTGTACATATTTTAAATCTTTAAGTGGCAGTTTATTTTTTCTAAAGTCCTAAATAATTCTTAATGGATTTCTACCATTTACACGTGACTAATAAATTAATTAAGTATTTAAATTTGCATCAAAATGATTTAAATGGGAGTACATCAATTTAATCGGTACAAATTTTAATCCACTTACAATATTAAATTTATTTTTAATAAACATAAATATTTGCTAGTGGTGTTTGTAATTTAATATGACTAAGGAACCTAATGCCTAAAGGTAATAGAGGCTTATGGCTTAGTTGGGCTAGTGGGCTGGTGGCACGGGAGATGAGAGAGGTTGACTTGGGCTGGGCAATGTTGGGCTGAAATCCCGGATATCTGTTTTTGTATTATCCGGATAATCCGTATTCGTATCCATATTTGCCGGATATCAGGCCTACTGTATTCGTATCCGTATCCGATAAAAATCCGTATTCGTATCCGATCCGAGAATTATCCGGAAAAAATTCAATCCGACACAATCTGTATCCATTTTCATCCGGATCAGTCGGAAACTATCTGATCCGTTTTCACCCCTACTATTGAGCAATCAACTACTGCATCTACAAATATTGTCACTACTACAAAATAAGCTATACTAGACGGCTCATCACAGACGGTTCATGGAGAACCGTCTGTGCTATTATTATCATAAATGGTTTTACAGTAGTGATTGTTTGCCATCTGTGATGAGCCACTATCACAGACAGTTCATATTAATAACTGTCTGTGATAGTTCACAGATGGTTATTACACAAACCGTCTGTGATTGTTAAAGACATCACAGATGGTTTGTATTAAAAACCGTCTGTGATAGTTCATAGATAGTTATTAACACAAACCATCAGTGGTATTTGCACACATCACAGACGTTTATTAATACAAACCGAGTGTGATAATTATGTAGATGACAATCTGGATCAGATGCTGCACAATGCAGAAGGAAACTATAGTGAGCGAGAGTTTGGTAAATTAGAGGGCTTGATGGAGAACCTGGAGAAACCTTTGTTCCCAGGCTGCAGGCCGCAATACACATGGTTGTCATTTATTCTTGAATTGCTGAAATTTAAGAAAAGCAATGGTTGGTCCGACAAGAGCTTCACGATGTTGTTAGGTCTCCTAGCGAACACCCTTCCAGAGGGAAAGTGTTGCTGAAAACCACCTACCAAAGCCAAGAAGGTTCTTTGTCTGTAGGATCGGAGATAGCAACAGAGGGGGGTGAATGGTGCCTCTTAAAATTTGCCCCCAAAGTATTCACAAAACATCTCTTCTCCAATAGCTATAGAAGCTATGAAGTTGACATGTTCAAACTCACTGGCAATCAGAGAAGAAACGACAAACAAAACGAGTCAAAGATCATAAATCAAACCAGAGAGCAACAGCTGGGGCGGTCTGACTGCAATGCCTTGGGTAGTCTGACCGTAGACCCTCGGTCGGTCCGACCGCCCGTACCTGGCCAGTCTGATCGCTAGGGTTAGCGGTCAGACCACCATGGCCAGTCCGGTCTGACCGCCATATGCCAACCGGTCTGACCGGCTCACTCTCAGCGAAGGACAGAGAGCAGAAATCAGTGTAGCCCAAAAATGAAAATATTCAGAACTTCAGAAAACAGGTAAAATGATGAAATGCTTCTGTTTTTCTCATGGCACCAGGTCAAGGCTTTAAACTAAATAGCATTGAGGCCTGAGAAATCAAGGGAATTCATCACAAGAGCAAGAAACAATGTTTTGAGCTGAAATCTAAAAATAGAGTAGAGAGGAGGCTAATTTTCAGATTTCTCATGATTCTTCCATCGTTTGTTCATGAATTTGTGAATCTCAACTGGAGATGTTCTCACAACAACAATGCATAAATCTTAAGCCAACTTTTGAAGGGAAATAAAAAGTTTCAAACATGCTCTGGCATGAAACCCTAAAAACTGAGAAACAGAGGAAGTTGCATCGCTTAACTCATAAAAGAGGGTATTCATTGATTCTAGCTTTTGCTCTTAGGAATTAAATGACCAAATGGTCTTGAGGATTTCCCATCACAGAGCAACTCATTTTGCAACTTCTCAAATAGAAATCAAAATCCACAGGAGCAAAGAACAATAGCCAGAGCAAAAGACAAATAGAGAAAGAAAAGATAAATCCATCTCAAACTAGAGGCATCTCAGATTTATACAAAGAGAGGAATGATTACATAAGGTTTTTACACCCATTTCTCACTACATCCCCATACGCAATTGACAAGAAAATGTCTACTCTCTAAATATGCTCCTCTCTTGAGCACACGAGAGCTCACACTGCTTGCTCACTCGCACTCTCCAGCCAACTCCCTTCCTCATATAGAGGGAGCTCACATGAGCACACACGCCACAAGGAGAAAATCAAGAAGAGGCAGCCTACATCCACTTCATTTCTCCACACACCAAAGAGGCAAGAAGTAAAAGCAACAGGAAATGGAGGGAAATCAGCCCCTCCACTCATTGCTTGAGTCAATTCTCCAAATTGCCCCTCAAGCACCTTCCCGGAAGCTTCCGCGATTGGCACCTTGTCCGTCTAGACCTCGACTCCTCCCTGAGTCTAGTCCAGGTCCGTTCCACTGCACACAACCGCACCCGGCATCCTAACCGTCTGGACCTTAGGTCCTCCTTGAGCCTAGTCCCGGTCCACCTCGCCGCTACCCGTAATGTCCACCCGACTCCGACTGACTGGACCTCCGACTCCACCTAAGTCTAGTCCTAGTCTGTTCTGTCGCACATGACCGCAACCCACATCCAACCGTCTGGACCTCCGACTCCTCCATGAGCCTAGTCCCGGTAAACTCGTCGTTGCCCGTCGTGTCCTCCACCGGCAGCTCCCGCTCCGGTTCCTCATCTCCCGACTCGCAGCCACCTCAGCAGCCTCGATCATCTTCGGCATCTCCGACTGTCTGGACCTCAACACCTCCTGTGCCTAGTCTCGGTTCTCCTCGCCTCACCATGACCTAGCTCCAAAGTCCTGCAGTCACACAGACAAGCAAACCGTCACATAGCACCGCACGAAACAGCATAATCATCAATAGCATTAATGAAAGGTACTCAACTCTAGAATACCCAAAACAAACTCAAACTCTCTAACACAACCGTCAATTACTCATCACAAACATGGGGATACCTCCATATGGTATCTCATTGTCCATTGGGAATGGAAGTAGAAAGAATACATGCATGTCCAAATGATTGCATCCTCTACCATAAAGAGTATGCAAAATTACACATTTGTCCAGTGTGCAAAGCATCCTGACACAAGCGTAAGAATGACTCCGATGACGGCGAAGGCATCAAGGTGAAGCAAGGACCACCTGCTAAGATGTTATAGTATCTGCCTATTATTCCCCGTTTGAAGCATTTATTTACGAACCGAAAGGATGTAAGATTTCTGCGTTGGCACTCAGAGGAGTGTAAGAAAGATAGAATGATAAGACATGTTGTTGATTCTACCCAGTGCAGGAACATCGATAGGGTGTTTGTATACTTTGTTGCAGAACCAAGGAATATATGGTTTGGGTTGAGTACCGATGGAATGAATCTTTTCGGTAATATGAGCAGCCGACATGGCACGTAGCCCGTGAATATATGCATGTACAACCTTCCTCCTTGGTTGTGTATGAAGCGGAATTTTGATGTGACTACTTATCCAAGGGCCGAAGCAACTTGCGAATAATATTGATGTGTATCTAGCACCATTGGTGGAACATCTTGTGACACTATGGAATGAATGGGTACAGGTATGGGATGCGGACAAATGAGAGAACTTCACTCTATGTGCCATGTTATTCTGCACCATCAATGATTTTCTACCCTTGGTAACCTATCAAGATTGAGTACAAAAGGAGCCAAAACTTGTCTGCACTACCTAGATTATACCAAGAGTGTGTGGTTGAACAAATCGTGCAAAACTGTGTACACACGTCACTGTAGGTTCCTTCCACGATACCACCCATACCGCAAGATGAAGAAACAATTTGATAGAAGAAAGAGGACGACTCGGCGCCAAAGCCTTTTAGCGGGTAAGAGGTCTATGATATGGTCAAGGATATCGATGTTATGCTTGGAAAGGGACGTATGTTGAGGAGCCATCAGAAGAACATGTGGAAGAAGAGGTCAATATTTTGGGACTTGCCTTACTAAGAGCACTTAGAAATTCACAATTTTATTGATGTCATGCACATAGAGAAGAACATATATGATAGCTTGATTGGTCTCTTACTGAACATTTATGACAAAACAAAGGATGGTGTCAACGCATGGCATAACTTGGTCGCTATGAACATTAGGACCGAGTTAGCACCGATAGAGAACAATAAAGGCCGAAGTACCTTCCATCAGCTTGTTACACTCTGTCAAAGTCCGATAGAACTGAATAGTGTCAGTGCTTGCATGGTGAGAAAGTTCCATTCGGTTACTCCGCCAGAATGAAGAAACTTGTTTCCATGCAAGATGTGAAATTAATTGGCATGAAGTCTCATGACTATCATGTGCTAATGACACAATTGCTTTCTATTGCAATTAGAAGTATTTTGCCGAACAAGGTTCGAGTGACAATCATGAGGCTATGTTATTTCTTTAATGCAATTGCTTAGAAGACCATCGATCCCGATGGACTAGATGCTCTGTAGATCAAGGTGGTGATGACTCTATATCATCTTGAGATGTATTTCCCTCCATCATTCTTTGATATCATGGTCCATCTCATTGTCCACCTTGTCAAAGAGATAAAGATATGCGGCCCCGTGTTTCTATGTCATATGTACCCATTCAAGAGGTACATAGGAATTCTGAAGTCCTATGTACGCAATCGATCTCGGCCGGATGGCAGCAGCATCATCAAAGGTTATGCAACTGAAGAGGTCATTGAGTTCTACGTCAATTACATGGCTCAGGTCAAACTAATAGGTATGCCTATATCTTGTCACGAGGGGAGGCTAGAGGGTATCGGGACCATCGGAAGGAAAGCAATAACTCCCAAATTGGATACATACACTCAAGCCGATTCCACGGTCTTGCAACACAAGACTAAAGTGTCCCCGTATATTGAAGAGCACAAGGACACTCTACACTAAGAGAATCCAGACCAGTTGGAGGTTTGGATCATGAAATAGCACAACTGTCGGTTCAACAAATGGTTGAGAGTGCAATTTACTGGGAGGTCGTCAAGTGAAAAGCCACAATGGTTGGCAAAAGGGCCAACATTTACAATTGTGACATGGCAAGGATACGACATTAATGGATACACATTTTATATAATAGATCAGGATAGAAAGAGCACAATCTAGAACTCAGGTTTCCGCATAGATGTATTTTGTGATGAGCAATTCAGTACTGTTAGCCCAAGCTCCTACTATGGGCTTGTAGAGGAGATTTGGGAGCTCGACTACGTAATTTTCAAGATCCCTCTATTTTGGTGCCATGGGTCTATCGGACCTTGAAGTAACAACTCCTGGAACCTCTGCGTAAATTGTACTAGTCCAGGATCAACTAGTGCACATAGTGGAACAAAGATACATATCAAACACAAATGACCAACTGAATTTAATAAAAGTGTACGCCCTTATGGCCAAATTTTACATTATCAATGCTGAATGGCAAAATAAATAAAGGAAATAACAGAAAAAACAAACTGATAAAAAGCCAAGCCCAAGAGCATGTCTACAAGCAGATGACAGTAAGACGCAGCCTACTTATCCAGATCTTCACCGTGGGAGGGAGTGTGGAAGTGGGGAGGTGGGCGCAGGGAGTGCGGTGCATGAGGAAAGAGGTGGGGCGGCGCTCGTGTGGGAGAGGGAGGTGGCTGGAAAGGGCGCAGCGAGCCAACGGCCGTGGCGGCGGCGTGAACACGGAAGAAAGAGGCACGGGGAGGAAGATGGCTTGACAGGCGGGGCTCAGGCGTAGAGAGAGAAGATTGGGTGGGGAGCGGGCGGTGGGGATTTTGGGCCAGCGTGAGGTGGCATGATCACATCCTGGAGTTTTCATGGCTCTGATACCATCTCTGTCGGACCCCGAAGCAACAACACCTGAATCTTCTGTGCACATAGTAGAACAAAGATATATATCAAGCATAAATAACCAACTGAATTTAACAAAAGAGTATGACCTTATGGCCAAGTTTTATATCACCAATGCTCATTGGCAAAATAAATAAAGGAAATAACAGCAGAAACAAACTGATAAATAGCAAAGCCCAAGAGCCTGCCCACAGACAGACGACAGTAAGACGCGGCCTACTTGTTCATATGTTCATCGTAATCGAAGTCCTCCTCTGAGATGAGATAGAAAGGTGAGTACAAACATGTACTCCGTAAGTCACACAGAAGAATGCAACATAATGATAAAGGCAACAAAGGAAGACATATAGGGTTATTTGTGCCTAAAACAACATTTAAAGAAATACAATAGATAGATTGGAAATTGTTGAATTTAATGCAATAAGTAAAGATAGTAATTTAAGGAAAATATTACTGTTGGAGCAGGCACCGACCTGACACCAACCTAACCACGGGTATCCCACCTGGACCATCTTTTTCAAAAAGATCTCATATGGATTCCATCCATACTCATTTTGTAAACCATTTTGAAAAACAAAGTCTAATCCATGAAAAACTTTACTCAGCATGCCCATGACCATGCGCACGCCTATCCAGGTAGATTATACACTCTACAGAGGTTGTACAACTTTACCCATAAGACATGATCATCCCATATTTCTACCAGATAAGCACACTTCCTTTGGTGTGCGGCGAGGAGATCATGACAAGGCCTTTATAATGCAAAGCCTTAAACCTGGCCAAGCCAACACTAAGGTTTCACCCTAGTAAGGAATTCACCAGACCAAGACCCCCTCTTGAGCCGAGACATCACATGGACTACGCCACACTCACTTTCAACCTACAATGAGACTCGGGTTGGGACCTGTAAATTAGTCAGGCAGGACTGTCCCATACTAGCCTTGTCATAGTACGAAAAGGGCTTTAAAGAGTAGCTCATAGACCAGTCCTTAACTTACTTAGTCTAAAACCACATACCCCTTGTGCCCAACAATCAACACTGTGTCACCGAACAGTAGTGCATGCATGCACCCACCACCTAACCATTAGCCTATGTCTAAACCAGATTTTATATTTTATTTTGAAATATTGTATAATTCTTCTTGACCCATCGAAGTCAAGAATACATTTGAAAAGCCCATCATTTTATGTGAAAGTGTATCCCAAGCCTAAAGTTATATCGATGCAGGTCTAAGCACTTGCTACAAAAATTCTCTAGCCATACTAATGTACTAACTAGAGTTTTATTCTAGGGTGAGAAGGTATCAAGGTATTCAATGTCAATGGAGGAATTACCAAGTAGGCAATAACTAAATTTAAAACTAGAATTGAAATACAATGAATAAAATTAAGCATGCAATATAATTTAAAACAACATAATTTTATTTTGCAAACTGGGATCAACATGATGAAGGTGTGTGATTTGCGTTGCTCTGCAGTCTGGTGCGAGTCGTCAAAGCGGAACTCTCCTGAATCGTCGTAGTCTACACGTGAAAATAACCCACTAAACTCAAATAAAATCCAAATAAACTCAAATATACTCCAACTAATAAAAAGGAGAGTAGAAATGGATAGATTGGCATTTTCAAAGAATTTAGGAATTTTAATGGGCTCAATCGGAGTTAGGATGAAGCAGAACGGGCTCTTGGAAGTTTGAAATCAGAGAAAAAGAATAAATCTGGATTTTCGGAATTATTTTTCTATGAGGTCAGCCCAGGGATTTTCCTCTTAGCCGATTTATTTTTTTTCTAGAAAAGGGAATTATGATGTCATGCTAACGTCAGCCCTTTGTTTAACTGAGACTGACTAGTGGGCCTGGTCATGTGGACCGAGTCCACAGACTGGAGGGTGGCTAAGGTGGCGAGGATGGTGATGTGGCATTTACGCGGCGGCTAATTGGGATGGATTTGCTGACGTGACGGACAGGTGGTTCTGATGTGGTTGACACGTGGTTGCCACATGGGCGTTTGGTTTGACGTGGCTAGTAGGGCGCGGCGTGGCACCTCGGTGCTGGCATGGAGCGCCATGTGGTGCCATATGGTGGCCACCTCAGTTGTGCCGTCTGACGTGGTCACGTCGGCGAGGGCGGCCCATGGGACCCGATGGTCGCTGGTGTTCCAGCAGGCGGCGGCTGGTGAGCAGTGCAAAAGAAAGGGGATAGTGAGGGGAGTGCGATGCTTCTCATGGATTTTACTGAGGGTGGCTGGAGAGCGATCGGTGATGAGGGAGGCGATGGTGTAGGTGGTGGCTCCGGCAAGGAGGGCTTTCCAGCAGGGCTTGGGCTCGACAGAGGGGCAGTCGAGGTCGGCGGAGGCTCAGCGTTGCCGAAGACTGGGTCGGCGGGGCTCGAGTGATGCCGGCGGCGCGGCAATCCTTCGTCGAAGATGTTTGCCGGTGTGGAGAGGGGGAAGATGACGCTGGAACTCCTCGGAGCTCGTGAGTGAGAAAGGGATGCGGGGAGAGGTGGAGTGGAGTGGGGAGGTGCTCCCGACGAAGTATTTATAGGGGACAGAGCGCTCCATGATCGGGGATTGCTCATCGGAGAAATAGGGGATGCGATGGCGGTTGTGGAGGGGATAAGGACAAGGCCGGTGTAGGAGTGGGGGAGGTGCGCGTGGGCTCACGACGTATGAAAAGGGGAGTAAGGAGACAAATGTGTGAGAAGGGGTAGTGGCCGGGTAGGGCAGAGTTAGCCAATGGCCGAAGTGGCAGGGCGGCGTCGCGGGCTGGGAGGGAGAAGGGGCATGGGAGGTATACAACGTGGGCGCCAATAGGTCGGGCTAAGCGTCAGAGGGAGAAGGAGAGGGCTTACGGTAGCCATTGGATGAGGATCGGATGGCTGTGAGGTGCAGAGAAGAGAGGGAAAGGGGCGGCGGAGCGGATGGCTCGGGTGGTGACGTGGGTGGATCCAAGCCGTCCATGCGTCGGCCTAGGGGAGAGAGGTGGGAGAATTAACAATTTAATTTTTGATTTTGATTTTTAGAAAAGCCCGAGAAAAACAAAAAGGCTTAGAAAAATACAAAATAAATTCCAAAAATTCCAGAAAGCTTCACATAAATTCCTGGAACCATCTTGGAATTAGGAAAAATATTTCCAACTTAATTTGGTATTAGATTTCTATAAAGAAAATACTTTTTAATTTTAAAATTTGAAATAGGATTTTTATATAAACTCAAAATATCCTTTATTTAATAATGTCTTTAGTTTTTTTACTTAAATTACTTTTCAAAATCCAGCCTTTTTAAAAGCAAAAAATCAGGGCTATTCAAATTCAAAACTCAGGTAACCAAAACACTTATTTTTGTTTTAAACTAAATTAATTTTAATTTAATAATTTTTTACTCACAAATTGAAATAAATAGCTGGGCTGTGACAATCCAACTCCCATATGGTGTAAAGATTGACAAGTACGACGTCACTACTGTGGACCTTGAACACGTAGGATACAAAGGTAAACCATTCATACTCGCAAGGCAAACTGTTCAAGTTTTATATGTAACCAACCCGGCAAATAAGAAGCGCGACGTAGTTCTTCATAGGAAAACAAGGATTGTCAGAGTTGAGAATGACATGGATGAGGAAGAGTACAATCAATTTGACGATTTGCCTCTATTTGGAGACAACATTAGACTCAAGAAAGAATGAAGCGATGAAGCGAGCTATATGCGTATTGACCATCATGAAGGGCATTATTTAAAAGGAATTAGCATAATGATCCCACACGGTGAACACCTATTTGGAAATTATTCCAATGTAATTATAAGAAACTCAGCATGTAATTAAGGAATAATTACATCTATGATTATATATGCTTGCCTTTTTTCATAGGGCATGGCTAGTACTTCCTAAGGCTAGCCGAAAGATAGGATTTTTTGTATTATCCCAAATGGTTCCATAATAGAACCGTCATCACAGACGGTTCCATAATGGAACTGTCTATGATGTTGGTATCATAGATGGTTCTATTATGGAACCATCTGTGATGTGGTTTATATCACAGATGATTCTATTATGGAATTGTCTGTGATATTAACATCACAAACGGTTCCATTAAGACCTGTCTATGGTAGTTCCTTCTAAAAGTAGGGCCCCACTAGGGTTTGAATCCTCACTCCTCACTCGCGTGCCCCTGTCACCCATCCACCGTGGCCTCCTCAAGTGTCGCCCCCTCCCCAATCTCCACATCGCATGTAGATTTTGCACCGCCTCCCCGTCCGGCCGCCCCTCGTGCAAATCCACCATAGCCAGCCTCCTGTGTCTCCGTCTTCTCAAACCTCGATGACCTCGGCCTCTTCTTCCCCAACCACAACAACGTCTTTGCCACTAGCGACCTCAATCAGCTTCTTCTTCCCCAACCACAACAACATCTTCATTGATTTCCTCTACTGATATTACTCCCCATCGGTATGTAAGTTAGCAGTTTATCTATATGCTTGTGAGTTAGCCATGAGTAGTTGTCTATGTTCTAGGATTTGGATCTAGGATTTAGACCAATGGAAGGAACCTCTTTTAACAGTATAGTTAAAATAAAAATAAGCCCTAAACTAACAATATGATCTAACAAGTAAATACATCAGAAAACATCCTTAACCTTCATTTCTATTATTGCATTGCACTTCGAAATTTGGTACATGGCTTTGCAATAGTTTTCACAAAATACCTATAGCTTTACAAAATTTTAATCATACCAATATAAATAGCCATTGAGACTAAATTAAGGCATATCATTTTCTGTGAGAGGTAGAAATTCCCATGGATAACCTAAGAATCCCTGGAAATTATCTTGTTAGTCAAGTAAAAAAGGGTTTGCATTATTGAAATTGTGGAGCTTGACTTAAATTATGCAAATTAGTCAAGTAAAAAAAAAGGGTTTGCACTGTTGAAATTCTTATAAAATCAATGTAAAGATGAATGCTTTAAGGGAAGATGAAATCAGTTTAAACTGATACTAATATCATAAACAGTTCTTTTAAAGAGAGATGTTGTCGTCGTCATCGATATCACCGATCGGGTCTGACGCTCTGAAGAATGGGGTAACTAAGTATGACAAAGGAGTATCTAAAAGGCCAGCAGGCCGAATAACCATCACGGAGGTCTCTCCGAATGGGGTCCCTCTGCAACCGAAGAAAGCAGCTGCAGCATTTTAGACTACCTGCGGGATAATGGGAAGAGAACGAGTCCACATCACAAAAGCAAACTGGAAAGGTTGTGGATGGAAATGTGTTGTGGATGGAAATTTCAAACTCATTTGAAATCCTAGCAAAAGTCCAGGAACGCGTGCAACGGCATGTGCTCCTCGTGATAGGAAAAGCATGGAAGACCTTCATGAGCATGCTTGTCAGTATATGAGTAAGGAACACATGCCCATCACAAGGTATCCATTCGTGTCACCAAAAACATGGGAGGCTTTTGTGTGGATTAAGACGATGACCAAATTTCAACAGGAAAGTGTGGCACACAAGTCTATCCAAGCATAAAACACTCACCCCCACAAACTTGGCACCGTCGGGTATGCAGGTAAAATACTGCAATGGAGGATGGAGGATGAGGTCGTAATCCGATCAGAGGCCTCCCCACCATTTGCTGGGACCACAAATGAGCGCGCCCAAACTTGGTTAAGAGCGATGTTATTAACCACATCTTCAGGCATTGCCTCTTACAAAAACCTCACGGACAAGGTGTCCCAACACTTGATAAGATATATTAAACTACCTACATGTTAATAGGTCCATAACTTCATGGGGTCTAAAATAACATAATTGCCTCTTGCAGCAAACATTGACTACCGAATCTTTTGAAGGCTCCTTCCAAGAAGTTAAGGAGAGGGATATACTGTCCATGGCCCTGGGAAACAAGGAGCACCCAGGTCGCACGCAAGGCCTAGGGGTTTACGTATCTTGGAGGCATGGATTCCCAAACGACTCCGAGGCGTATAGGAGTAGGAAGAGATCTAAGACCGAGCGTGAGGAAAGTATGAAACAAGACATTGATGCAAAACTAGAGGACATAACTGCCTCACTTCGAGGAGAGATAGATGCATTAAGGAAAGAACTGAGAGAAGTCCACAACCAGTGCAAGCCACTTACCTATTGATGACATCCAGGTAATGTATATCTCTAAAATGCTACATAGATAGACCTAGTGGACGCCTTAGCTCACCATGTATCATTATGTAGGAGGCCATGCCATGCATCCTCACAACTAGGGTTGTTGGCTCCATTCCTGCTGACGTTGGGCGAGGGTTGGCATATCCATGCATGCCAGGGACGTTAGTGCATGGTGCCCAGCTAGGGATCAGTTTTACGAAGGTCCAAGTGAATATGATTAATGATGTTTTCAGAGCCGTCCCATTGGAGAGGCCCCCAAACAGAGAAATCATGACACTAGGGGATTCCATCCACACATTCATCCAGTGGCCCAAGAGGGACATCACCCTGGACCCTTTCGTGCTGTGATCTCCACATAACCATACCTATCAAACATAATGCTCTATGACTCCACCTCAACCTCTCTTTAGAAGGCCAGTGCATCAGCTCCTGTGAAGGTAGTGCTGAAAATATACCGCAAGTGAGGCACTAAGACCCAATCGAAGAAGATTAATGTGCCTCCCGGGGAATGGAAGTTCATGCTCAGTGTGTCGTTGGTCCCCGAGTATAGTCACCCAAGCTTGGATTGGTTTGCAATACTTTGCATAATTAGTACATGTAGAGGCCCAACATAAAGCCAAACTGGCATAGTGGATTCACCATGAGATACACAGGCGCATTTCCTCCATGACTCGAGCTACTTTATCGTGACCTTTGGAAACTTATTCTTACTATTCAACCTCGACAAAATTGATGCCTCACTTCTACAATGTTGAACACTATAAGTGTACTATACAATCAAATTATACATTCACATAATACCGATAAGTGTCATAACTCATTACTTATGTATAGATCTATGATCCAACAAGTCCAGCAACGGTGAGAATAGGTGGGTTTCCTCGACCCACACTTGGTCACTGAGCAATCCATCATCGATAACGAACTCATCATCCAAGATTACATAACGAGGGGATTACTTGCTCACAGTGACAAGGACTATATCATGGTACCCTTCAACCGAGGGTAAGTGCTTTACTAGTTTCCATACAAGTTCTATTTGTACTTTGTACGTAACATGAACTCAGGATTAATCACTATGGTGACATACATGATTAGGGGTCACTGGATTCTAATTATGATTATACCAAAGTGGAGCAATGTAATATACCTTGATTCCCTACTTAGGAGCAACCATGACTTTAATTGTGTGCAACAAACACTTGATAGGTAAACTCATTTCTTCTTGATTTATACATAACTCTATTGTAGTCTTCACTTCGTTTTCAATACCCGAGGCTAACTTTTTGAAATTACGTAGGTCATTCAGCGCTTACATAGCCTAGGGAGGGAGATACAAGAAATCCAGTGCTACACTATGACATAGGATGTGATTTCCAGTACCCACTACAACACAACAATCCTATATCACACCTCGTAATAATGCCTCTAAAACTAACCATACCTATGTACGCAATTCTATTTTTGCAATGCCACCAGCAACTACAGGGCAACGTATGTGGATTCTACATTTGCCTCCATATGAAGGACATCATGACCACTAAGTCAAATGATCCAAAGGTTTGCAACATGCCAATAATTATTTCATGATTATCACTATATATATGCTAACGACTTTAACACTCTTAGCGACAGCACGTGGAATTTGATGTAAGTACATTCGATCTTGACAAATTCGACGAAGTTTGAGGAAAGCTCTTCCAATTCTTGATAGCGGAGGTCATAAACAAAATTTTAGATGTTGAAACATTTGATACAATTGTAATCCGTCAATTGTGCTTAATCAAACAATTCATTGAAATGTACTTCATTTAGTTGTTTAATTTATTTGTGAGATCTGTGTCATAATTGTCATGTGCTATATGTATAATATGTTTGCTTGCTTTCAGAGAGCGTGGCTATAATTTCCTAAGGCTAGCCAAAAAACAAGAAATAATATAGATATTCAGATGTTATATGCATGATATGATGTTAATGATTTGACATTCTCTCCTAGTGAAAATGCAACTCACATCATTTTCCTATCCTTTTGACAAATGGCTCGTGATATATCAGCAATCCCAACATCAACTATTACTTCTGAATCAGCTTTTAGAACTAGTGGTCGTGTTCTTAATGATTTTAGCTCCTTGACTCCATTAACACTCCAATACTTGATATGTTCATAAGATTGGTTGTGTCATTCAAAGCACATCAACATTGAAGCCAATCTAAAGGATTTGACTAAATTTAAAGAATGAGCTATAATCTAGACATGCAATTATTGTTCTCTAATCCTTGACTGCGATTCACAAAAGAATGGTACCTCCTCTCTGGTCTCTCATGCAAAATCTTGCAACAAGCATCCAGTTAGGAGCAATAATCAAACTTAATTAAGCTTCCAACTTAGTGCAGATGGCTGAAGTAGTTGTGTAGTTCCTTGGCAATACAATACTACATAAGTTAGGGCAGCGTTTACTCGCATGATAATCGTAGATGAGTTGCCTTTTATTTTTTCAGAACATAATCGTAGATGAGTTGCCTTTCATTTTTTGAGAACATGAAGTTTTTATTGACTTTATGTCCAAAGCTTGTCCTCGGTTCAGTGTGCCATCTAGGACAACAATTTATGGAAATGTTTTTCGCCTTTATGAAGATAAGAAAGCAAAGCTAAAAAAGTTTTTTAAGAACTCTCATCAAACTGTTAGTCTTAACTTCTGGTTGGTAGACAGCTGCAAAGGTGGAGACATTGGAAAAGCACTAGATAAATACTTTGTTTGAGTGGGGCATTGAGAATGTGTATACTATTATCGAAGATAATGCTAGTTCAAATGATGATGCTATAAGCTACATGAGGAGTACATTGAAAAATTGGGGTGGTACTTTTGCGAAAGGTTGCCAACTTCATATGAGATGCGTAGCTCATATTATTAATCTGTGGTTCAAGATGTATTGAAGACAATGGCTCCTTCTATTTCCAGCATTCATTGTGCTATCAAATATGTGAGAAGCTTCACTGCAGGAATGAATAGCATGAAAAGATGTGTGCAAGTTAGTAAGGTAGATGAAAAAGGTTTGGTGTCTCTTGTTGTGTGAACTAGATGGAACTTGACATATCTTATGTTAGAGAATGTCATAGGTTATGACAAAGCATTTGAAAGGATTGAACTTTGGGACCCCTTTTACAAGGTAGAGTTGGGTGTGGATGGGTTCCAAAACATAATGATTGGGTGTATGCAAAAGATTTCAAAGAGTTTCCAGAATATTTCTTTGGCCTTATAAAAAAAAGCTTCTAAAACTCAATATGTTACTTCGAACATTTTCTTTGAAGATATTGCTAGTGTAAATTATATATTGTGTCAATGGACTGAATGTGAAGATGGTGATTATAATACCTTCAAAGACATGGTTGTCAAGATGAAGGCAAAGTTTGATAAGTATGGGGTATCTTGAGAAGATGAACAACTTAATTTTTGTTGCTTCTATCTTTTATCTGAGGTACAAACTTCTTTTTTCCTTTTTCTAAATCTTATCAAGATATGGTTTCTATTCTTGATGAGTCATTAATGTTACTTTTGTTTTGTTTTAATGTTTATGCAAGGACTAAGTAATTTTGTTTTTTCTGATGGAAAATTAACAAGACGTATGGCTAGATTAAAGGTGGTTTGATATAGGAGAAGGTACAAAAGGCACTCTTAGATCTTTTTGGAGAATACAGGAATGCGTACTCTCAAATTGGAAGCCAAGGTGCTAAACATTGTAGTGGTACTGTGGAATTAACTAGTGCTATTGAGCAATCAACTAGTGCACCTACAAATATTGTGAAGTCTTTATACAACAAGAGAATGAAAGTTACTAGTGAATGTAGTGGTAAATCTGAATTAGATAAGTACCTTACTGAAGATGCATAAGATGATCTTAATGATTTGACATTCTCTCCTAGTGGAAATGCAACTCACCTCGTTTTCCTATCCTTTTGACAGATGGCTCATGATATATCAGCAATCCCTATATCAACTTTTGCTTCTGAATTAGCATTTAGTAGTAGTGGTCGTGTTCTTGATGATTTTAGCTCCTTGACTCCGTTAACACTCTAATACTTGATATATTCATAAGATTGGTTGTGTCGTTCAAAGTGCATCAACATTGAAGCCAATCTAAAGGATTTGACTAAATTTAAAGAATGAGCTATAATCTAGACATAATATTTCTATTTGTGAGTGATGCAGACTGTTTAAACTTATTATACTTTTTGTGTCATGTAGTAATTAAAATGGTAGGCCAAGTTGATGATTCTATTCTAACAGCAAGTGTTTTCTCCTCGGATTGACCTTGATACTTGAAAAATAAAGGTGTCTTTTGTTATTGTTTGAAAATTGGACTGATGTAAAATAGGTAGGCAAAATTAATCTTTTGTTACTATTTGTTTGCTATTTGGGCTGTTGGACCTTGAACATTTCAACTAGAACTATGCTATGGAGTTAGGAGTATGGACTATGTTGGATTATTGCCTTCATTTGATAGACTTTGAATTGTTGAATCCTGTTGATTGTCACCTGGATTGTTTGCTACTTTGCTTCAAACCTTCTGTAATCATAACCACTCTGCTACCTATGGCTGTTGGTTGTTGGTAGCATGGTGCTCATGCCTGTACACAACCAATATTTAGTCCACCTATACTTTCTCATGCCTGTACACATTTTGAATTATATTAGTTTATCCAGAGTTAATCTGGGTTACTGGCTTTGAGCTTGGTGTTGTCAAGTGTAGAAATTTTTGACTTTAAGTTGCAGACTCGGTATATCATTTATAATTCGCGTCAACTTTGGTAAATATGGTATTTACCGATACTATACCAAAATAAATAGAGATTTACCGATAACGAACTTCATTTTCAAAAATATCATATTTACTACCATGTTTACCATATATAACGTATGTACCAAACCATATTTACCAAAAATACCAAATCAACAAGTCTAACAAGACCACCTATCTTACATCCCATGCCTAAGGATCTATTTCGCTTAAGCACCTTATTGTCCTCTTTGCTACAGTAATCAGTATAAGCTTGAAAAACATAGCATCTTTGTTTCTAGGCCGGTTGTAGGAGTCAAGTATCGAGCTTAGCTCAGGTGGTTAGCGCTGTCATAGTGCTCGGAGCCGACCCGGATTTGATCTCTAGTATCGAATCTGATGTGTCTCACCTAAATAATTAGGATATGTATACGCATATACGTGTTCAGTGAAAAAATATGTACATATGCTTCATAAGATTTTAGTGCCTTCAAAATTCTTAAACACAGGTTAGACGCGCACATATAAATGTGTGATGATGTGAGTTATGTGTGTGGGTCTGTTTTTGCCGGTTGAAGAGTCTGTCTAGGATCCTATAGCCTAGGCAGTTGACACAGCTTTTTTTATATGCATGGTTACTTTATCTGCTATCTCATATGTTTATCCATATATATGATGGGGGAAATTACTTTTTCACTTTTCAGAATGTGTACAGTCTATTTGTTTATCTGTCTATATCTTACACGTTATCTGTTTATATGTTTATCAGTCTATATCGTAGCTTTTTTTTTTTTGCTAAGATGAGTATGCATGGCCAATCCAAGCCTACTTTCGAAACTTTTTAAAAGTACAAAATGACAAACTAAAATGGATGTAGATACCTAAGTTTCATAACATTCATGTCTCTAATTAGAGATAAAATATTACATCCAAAAAACTAGAAATAAGACAAGACACTACTACTTATGTTTGATGTGTTGGCGTCGTTATAGAAAAAGAGTATGTCCCATTCTTTTCAGCTTATGGTTTATGGTTACTCAGGATCAAATAAATATGATAGTTTCTTCATTGTCGTTTCGAAGCGATTTATTGGGACGGTCTTTTCTTATCGATTTAGCGCCATTCGATTCGGTCACATAATATCTCATAATAAAATAAAAGCCACCGATCATAGCTATAAACCATCAACCGGTCATTTCAGGTGGGGGCAAAAATGACTAGACGAGGGAAATAAATCGGGAACGATAAATAATCCAAATCAACCGTTTTCATCTTTGGGTGGCGTTTGATGAATGCAGTTATTTCGGGCAGAAAAAGTCTGAAAGGCCAATCTTTAAGTACCGTCTGAAATACTCGGCTTTTAGTGGTCTGAATTATTTTAAAATCTTGAATCGCTGCTTGTTCCAAAACGGTACTAGTTAACGCCCCAATTTTATCCAAGTGTCACGATATATCCGTATTTCTGAATTTGATGCGAGAACACTATACCTCAATTACAACATTATTTTGTTACAATTTTGGCAAGTATTAGGGACATCTTCAATAGTGTCATTTCAGTTATCTTTTAGATATACCATATCAGTAAATTTCTATATAGAGAAGAGAGGAGGGTGAGTAAAGACAATATGCTATCTCTTACTCCCTCCGCCCTGCAATATAAATCCATAGCCCATGATACCCACATATGAAAGAAACACTAAATATAAGAAAGGGTTAATGTTAGTGCACCATGTATACCCCTATTCAATGATATACTACAACTATTTATCCACTTTTCAGCATTAAATAAGGGGTATATGGTGAAAATAATACAATAACTATACCTTTGATCTTCGCAATTGACTTATATCGTGGGACAACGCTTCCCAAGAATGAGGACTTATATTGTGGGACGAAGGGAGTATACAACAAATAACCGAGCACACAAATCAATGCAAATAGTAATGAAGTGTGAGGATAAATGTGATAAAAATAATATAAAATAGATAGAGCAATTAATTTTACAGTTGAACTGTTGAAGATATTATTTCTAGTACTGTCTTAAAGTATCTAGTACTGTCTTAAAGTAAGATGAAAACATTATAGACAACTTTAAGAGATATACTATTGTATACCTCGCTTCAACCGCGTAAAGCCCTGACTTCTAGCTTCAGCTGTTGGTTTTTAGCTGTAAATACATTGTAGCGACTGTTAGCTTTTTTGGTCAAAAATAAGAAAAAAACCGTTATATCATCACGGACAATGCAAATAAACAAAAAAAAGGAAAAAAAACAAAATTCTGAAATTAAAAAACCAACACGTTCCAAGTAGCTTCGGGCTTTTGAAAACCAGAAGCCAGCCGGTTGGAATGGGGCCTTAAAGGGCATGTTCTTTTTAGTTTTGGCTTATGCTTATGGTTTTTAGCTGTTCATGAGAGAAAGTACGAAGATACAAATAGCTCGCATGTAGTTTTGAGTGATAAAAATAAAGTTGCTATAATTAACTTGTAGGGCTTGTTTTAAAATGATACTATATTTATAAGTTAGTTACTATCGAAATATCGAAAAATAGCTTTTAAAGATGAAAAAACAGTTCAAAAAGTCGGGTAACCACCGCGACGTGCACCTCTGAACCTCGCTAGAGTTATCTCATTACTGCATCACTGTCCCCGGTCCCAACAGTATGAAAGGCATGTATTGATTAGGCTCGTGGGCTGCGGACATTATGAGGCTCAGCATCCAGCTCTTGAGAAAAATAAGCCAAGTTCGAGCCGCTCGCGAGCCGCTCATTGGCTCGTGCGAGCTCGCTACTCACAAGGTTGCTGGGCTGCACCAGATTTCTAGGCCGTTACATGGGACGCATCTCGCAGCCCGTCGCCTGGAGCTGGTGGGATGGCTCACTGCCCCATGCGGTCGGTCATGCCACACTCGATGGTAGACTAGACTGGTAGATGATCGATTTGACCGAAACGGCTCGTGCATAGCCCGTATACGGGTGACACAAGCACACAGCGCACTCCCAAATCCCAATCCGAGTCCCCATCACACTCCTCCTTCCTCCACGGTCACAGCTCACAAGCACTAGATATCTGGCGGCCGGCGGTGGGACTCTCGGCGGAGCGCAGGAGCCGGAGCGGCAGGTGACGGGCCAGCGCGCGGCAAGGGGGGCAGGATCAGGCGTCCTGCGAGGTGCCGAGTGGGGGCAATCCAACTATCCAAGGCTCCGAGCAAGAAAATAATTGAAGACCCTTGCAAGAACCAAGGAGAAGGTAACGCAAGCAACTGAGGCAAACACTCAAGCAGTAAGCCCTAAGCCCCTAACGAAACCGGTGCTCTTTGTGGCTCAATCAGTGAATTGCATGTTTAGTTGTCAAATTTCAGGAATGAGCCGTTTTGGCTCGTTCGGGCTCATGAGCCGGCCCGAGCCGCATTTCGAGCCAAGACGAGCCTCTCGCTTAGCTCGTTTCGGAAACGAGCCGAGCCGAGCCTACTGTTCACCCAAGCCGAAACGAGCTTGGCTCGAGCCAGCTCGGCTCGTTTCCACCTCTACTCGTGGGCTCCTTGTCCAAGACTATCCTTTTCTCACCCAATTACTCCTGTTTTCTGCCCATGCCGAACGCTTGCAAGAGTAATGAATATCAGGTGCAAACATGATGCATAACATGTGCACCCTTAAATGAGCTCACCGATCAACATGGGAAAAACAAGTGCATTTTTTTATTTGCATCACAGGTTCTTCAAACAATGGAGTGTCCATCCATTCATGTGTGACATCGTATTTTATGAATCGATATTCAGTTATCCTGGTATCCATTCATGTCTAACTTTTAAGTTATCAAAATTGCCGCACGGCTGCTGCCGCCATTCGCTCTACACGGTGAGCTGCCGTTGCTCAGCGCGAGGCGCCAACCACCCGTATGCGCCGCGCTGGCCGCTCGCATGCGCCACCTGCAGTAGCACCGGCCGCCTGCACGTGGCACCGGCCGCCACTCATTTCTAATCGAGGCCTGCACGGCCGCTGGCTCCTAGCCGCCGCACAGCCAGCACAAGTGCCGACGCGGCCCGAACGCCACCTGGCTCCGGGTGAAGCCGAAAGCTGCCACTTGGCCCTGGGCGGAATTGCCATGCGTCTCCGCTGGCCCGAACGCCGCACGCCACTGATGGGCCAAGCCCCACTGCTGCGCGCCGCTCCCAGCCCGAAGCCACGCCGTCGCATGCCACTGCCGGCCCGAGCCACCGTTGCCTCCTGCATGCAGCCGACCATGCTGCCGTGTGCAACGGTGTTGCCCCCTCCCCTCGCATGGACGTCGCCGCCCACATGCGGCATGAGCGCCGTCGGCCCGGATGGCCGCTTTATGCGTCGAGCACCGCCGGCATGCACAGCCACTCCATGTATCGACTGTCGTTTCGACTCGGTTACGACTTCATCTAGGACTCGATTTTAGACTTCTGATTTCTTACTCGTTTTGGATTCGATTACTTCCAAAACTTGTGTACGACTTCTAAACAAGATTATTTACAACATAGCACGACCGCCGCCGCGTCGTCGGCCTCGGACAGTGTTGCACTGCCCTCGCACGGGCTACCTACTGGCGTCGCCCCGCACAGACTCATGCCACTCTCGCCGCCCTGGCCGCACCACATCGTCGGCCTTTTCCCTGCATGCACCGCCATGAGGTGAATAGGGGTAGGGGAAACCCCACCCCTTCCTCTTTGAGTCAGCCGAATGGGCCAAAGCAATGGGTCCATCCTAGGAAGTAGGGAGAAAAAAAGGAAAGAAAAAAGGGAAAAGGCGGGCTGGTTCCTGGATTTTTGCAAATAGGCCCCTAGAAAATCAAAAAATTATGTGCAAAATTTTCTTAGAATTGAAAATTAGCGGATGAGACCTTGAAAATCATAGAATTTACTGAAAATTCATATTCCAGCGTAAAAAGGCCTCGAGAATTCAAATTTTGAATTGTTTTTAATATTTGAAGCATGCTTGGCACTGTTAATATTACTTTCTATGTTTTTCTATATTTATTTATTATTTTGATTAATCGTAATTATTTAGTTGCCTTTAATCACTAAAATTAACAGTAAAATTTATAACAAAATACATAGAAAATTTTGGAACACTACGAGAACCTTTTGTAACATTGTCCAAATTATTTCATGCATGTTTACCTACAGTAAACTTACATATTTCTTTCATGCACATGTAGATGATAGGCATCATGAACCGGGAGTTCAAGGAGCTAGCCCAGCATGACCAAAATTACTTGACTTGGGCTTTCGACGTCGAGATTGTACTTGGAGCCAAGAAACTCTGCACTGCCAGTGGGATTGGTGCATCGGAAGATGCCAAACCCACTCCTGAGGAAAATGATCAGGCACTTTATTTCCTTAGGCATCACCTTTGTCTCACTCTCAAGAATGAGTACATGGCAGAGAAGAGCATGCTAGTCTTATGGACTACACTAAAGAAGCGATTCGAGAAGCTAAAGTGCACCATTCTTCCTCAGGCAGAGCAAGAATGGATCTAACTAAGGTTTACTAACTTCAAATGGTTGGACAGTACAATTCTGCTCTGTATAGAATTTGTACCAATCTTCAACTCTGTAGCAGGCAGGTCACAGATGAGTAGAAGATTGAGAAGAACCTCTCCACCTTCCATTCAATGCAGTGCAGTCTGCGTGCAACTATCGTAAAGATGGCTACAAGGAGTATGCTGAATTGATTGATATTATGTAGGTTGCAGAGACCCAAGATGAAGTTCTTCGCAAGAACTTTATCGCATAGCTACCTGGGAGCTCCGCTAACCGTGAGGCCAACGTTGGTAGCTACAAGTTGCGGAAGCCTATAATGAAGAAAAGAGGAAGAGAGGGCAAAGCCATGACTCAGAAAGGCAAGTCAAATACTCCACAGGAAAATAAGCCTAGCAAACCAAAGCGGGATGACAAGCCCTATGGTCAGTAAGACCAAATCTGCTACAAGTGTGGCAAGTGGGGGCACTGGTCGCGTATTTGTAAAGAGTCGCAGAACGTCGTGAATGTCGTCTAGGCCAAGAAGAAGAAGGACGGCAAAGGGAAGCATGAAACCCATTTTGCCTTCATTAAGGTGGTGAATTCTGAGCAACTACCTAGACCAATGGAGGTTGATTCCACTCCTACAGAAATACCCTCCCTTGATATTACAGCCACCGCCGCTATGATTTCCCGGGAAGAGCATCTCACCCCTGAGAAGATAGCAGCTGAAGTCTCTGGTTTCTTAGTAGATTCAGTCTAATGCACAGATCGAATACATTTAGACTTTAATTTTTATTTATTTCATGCGCAGAAGGAATAAGTTAGATTTTACATTGATGGTACTGAAATAATTTTCTCATGATGGTTGGATGATATTAATTATTTCAATAATTTGTTCAGTCAATAAATGGCATGTTATGTTCTGATATTTGAAGTATTTTATTTATGTGTTGATTGTCTTCTACTAATTGAAGAAGAGTATGGTAAGTAATATCTGCTCATTAGAAAGCGTGAAACAGATGAAAAAAAGGTATTAGAAAGACTTCCTTCATTTGAGACTGGGTTATACTACACTAATATTAAGGCACCCGTAGCCTATACTACCTTAAAAACAATATTTAGAAGCTCTGAACTCTTCTGTCTCTTGTTGTAAGACCGGATGAGGCAATAGAGGGAGGGGTGAATGGTGCCTAAAGATTTTTCCTCCCAATATTCACATAATACTTTTTCTCCAATACCTACAAAGATATAAAGATTGGGACATGAGGTCTACTGAAAAACAGAGGAACACAAACCACCGTACGACTGGTTCAGAGTACTGTGTGGTCGAATTACGACCACTCGGTGGAAGCACAGTGTGGTCGTATACAACCACTCAGCAGAGATACACCGTGGTCATAACAGACAGCGTAGTCAGGACTGACAATGTGGTCGAAGCCGACTATGTGGTCGAAACAGACTACGTGGTTGAAACAGACTACGTGGTTGAAACCGACTCCGTGGTCGAAACCGACAACGTGGTCGAACCATCGTGGTCGAAGCCAACGTGGTTGAAGCTAACGCGGTCGAAACCAACGTGGTCGTACCAACGTGGTCGAACCCAACGTGGTTGAACCAACATGGTCGAAGCCAACATGGTTGAAACCAACGTGGTCGAAACCAACGCGGTCGAAGCCAACATGGTCGAACCAACATGGTCGAAACCAACGTGGTCGTACCAACGTGGTCAACGACTGCTGACTTCCGACGTGGTCGAAGACCCGACTGCTGACTTCCGACCACGGCTAATCAAAGCGTCCGACTTGCTCTCAGACTACGTGGTCAAAGACCTTTGTCCAGTCAACACCACTGTAGAAAATGTTCGTGCAATTTGCGAACGACAAGAGATTGCATAGAAGTCAAGCGACCACACGACTTAAGATCATGGAGCGATAGAAAGCAAGTGTGGCCATAAATGGATAGAGATACCAGAGAAGGCACACAACTATTAGAACTGAACACCCGACAACGCGATCGAAGCTTACACCGTGGTCGTAAGTTCGACAACGTGGTCGATAGCTTGCACAATGGTCGTAACTTCGACCATTCGACCGAAGAGCAACTTGGTTGGAAATCGACGATCAAACATAATTCATTGTAGTCGATAACCACCAAAATCAAGACCGATGAGGTCGAAAGATGAGTGCGGTCGAAACCGACGTTGTTGTAAGTCAATGGCATGGTCGTACAATCAACATCGTCGAAGACCGACTAGCACCTGTAGCCGACTGTGATCATAGACAACTCGTGAGACAGTGGGGACACACGACCATGAGATCTACGACCATCAAGCACTCGGAAACCAGTGCAAAAGAAAGCAAACGATCTAAGTCTTGACCGGTCGAAAAGAGAAGTGCCTGAATAGAATGTGGTCGAAAACAGAACAGAGGAGGTTAGTGAAGCGCTCGACCACAAGATCCAATTTCTGAATATCTTTTGATTCACGGATCGATTGGTCATGAGACTTCAAACACTGTAAGACCACGTCCTATGGTTGAGAAAAACCAGAGTGGCCTAAGCCTCTCTGCCATGATCGAAGAGAATGGTGTGATCAAAAATGAAACAGAGGAGGCAGCGAGGCGCACGACCGCATGAACCAGATTTCAAGAATCTTTTGATTAAGAGTTCAACTGGTCATGAAACTTTGTACGCAGATTGCTTAAGGTCTCAAGAGGCTACACCAATCTTGAATTGAAAACATATCAACCAGATTGAGACCTTTTTGCGATTTGATCAAAAGCACACAAAAACCAAGTTCAAGAACCGAAGTTGTTGATTAGAACCGCTCGTGGGTCAAAGCTAGCCAAGTTATCTTGGAGCACAATCCCACATGTCACTACGATTTAGAGCAATCAACAAGAATAGCCCAAGAACGAGAAAAGGGAAAGAACAGAGAAAACACAATCAAGTCATCCAAACAATAACAGACAATACAACTCAAATAGAGGCAGAGAGATGAATGATTGCAGTGAAGAAGGTTTCATAGACACTCCCAACAGCCACTCCCCTCAGGAGGACAAGCTCTAAGCCTAGAGCTACACTCACATAGATAGACTCCCATGGGAGGGAGAGGCGCCATCCACCAGGGCTTGGCCAACCGTCTCCAGTCTAACACTTGCCACCCCTCTCCCATTTATAGCCTCACAAGCAAACCTAGACCTAATGGATCCACCCATTAGTCTTCACTGGGCATAACCCATAAACCCCACCTAACACCAGGTTTTGCACTCACGCAACCCCGCAATGACCCGTTACACCGACAGGATGCAGTCCTTTAATAGACCAGGTCCCCTTTTGCAGCCTTGAGTCAATTCTCCCTCAAGCACCTTCCCGGAAGCTTCCTATCCTCGCACGACCACACCTGCCTCCGACCGACTGGACTTCAACTCCTCTCTGAGTCTAGTCCCGATCCACTCTGCTGCGCACGACCGCATCCGGCATCTTGACCGTCTAGACCTCAGCACTTCTTGTGCCTAGTCCCGATCCTCCCATGCCTCACCATGAAATAGTCCGAAGTCCTGCAGCCACACAGACAAGCAAACCATCACATAGCACTGCTCAAAACAAGTAGACCATCAATCGGCACACCCAATAAGTTTTCCAGTGCATAATCACAGCAAAACATCTGGTCGTAAACCCCCTACGACCGATCGAATGCACAACACAAGAAGTGGTCGAAGCCCTGGAAGACTTCCTAGCTGCCTTCGACCACACAGCAGGTCGTCACGACCACCTCAAGCTTGCTACGACCATGAAGAAGACTGCTACGACCATCGCTAGCAGCTATGACCTTATTGCACAGGGTCTAATCCCCATACGACCACTCTATTGCACAAGACAAAGAAGCACTCGAGCCCACCAGAGAATTCCAGCAGCCTACGAGCACTCACAAGGCTGCTACGACCAGCGAGACACCAGCTACGACCTCACAGAACTAATCGCAACCAATTCCAGCGGCGTCTGACCGCACAAACTTTGACTTCTGCACCCGATCGCTCAACCGGTCGAAGCTACCGACCACCTACCACAGTGGTCGGAGCTACCGACCACCGACTGCAGGCTACGACTACCAAGTCGTAAAGCCAAACTACGACCATCAAGTCGGAAGGCACCTACGACTACCAAGTCGTAGGCCTTCAGCTGACCACCAAGTCGTGACGTGCCTACGACTAGCAAGCCGAAGTGCCGACCACCACTCGATCGCCTACAACTACCGACCGCAGCAGTCGAAGCTTCCAATCACCGACCACAGCAGTTGAAGCTGCTCCTTCCGATCACTCACAGCAGATAGTCAAAGGCCATCAGACATAGAGCTAACAGCTACTCAATCCTCAAAAACCAAACTCAATCTCTCTAGATCAAGAGTCAATTACTCATCACATCCATGGGGCGACCTCCACATGGTCTCACACTTGCATGATAGATTAGGCCACCCAGGTTTTAGGATGATGAGAAATATAATTAACAATTCACATGGACATAATATCGATGTAAAGAATTTTCCAATTAAGAAGATTTTGTGTTGCCTGCATGTGCCATCGGGAAATTAAGTACTAGACCTTCTACTCTGAAAGTGGATGATGAAGTCTCTGCATTGCTGGAACACATCCAAGGATACATTTGAGGTCCTATATAGCCATTATCAAGGCCATTTAAATATTTTATGGTGTTCATCGATGCTTCTTCAAAATGGTCGCATGTATGTTTATTATCTATGAGAAACCATGCATTTGCAAAGCTAATCTCGTAGATAATTTAAATTAAAAATAATTTCCCTAATCATCATATAAAGCCCATCAGAATGGACACCACCAAAGAATTTACTTCAAAGGCATTTAATGTTTATTGCATGGCAATGGGAATTAAAGTTGAGTTTCTATACCGCATGTCCATACCTAGAATGGACTAGCACAACCATTAATTAAGGAAATTAAATTTATTGTCTGACTACTTTTGGAGAATTATAATTAACCAACTACATGTTGGGGACATGCAGTCCTACATGCAGCAACTCTCATTAATTTTAGACCATCGGCATACAACATCCATTCATCTATGCAACAAGCGCACGGGTTAGCATAAAAAATTCTCATCTCCATAGGTTTGGGGTGCAAGGTTTATGTACCTATACCCCCTTCACAGCGTATTGCAATGGGCCCTCTCCGAAAGTCTGGGATATACGTTATTATGAGACAGCATCCATAATCAAGTATTTGGACCCCATGACATGAGATTTGCATACAGCCCGTTTCGTTGATAGTATATTTGATGAGGATAGTTTCCCAACATTAGGGGGAGGAAATCAACCCCTTGATGAAAAATAACGAGAAATTATGTGGCAAGCCATGGGAATCCATGCACATGACCCGCGCACTAGCGAAGCAAATAGAGAAGTCTAGAAGATCATTGATTTGCAAGCATTAGCAAATTAACTACCTGATCACTTTAGTGATTTAAAGAGCGTGACCAAGTAACATGTACCTACACACAATACACCGAAAAGGGTTGAAATACCGAAGAAAATTGAAGGTATCCCTAATCTCGTCCGGAGGCCTCAAAATAAAAGGACGAGAACTCCGGCCCCTCGAATCCCAAATAACCAGGAACGCTTGGTGAAAAAGGATAAAAAGGACTTGACACAGCCAATCACTGAAGTTCCCTAGACTCATAAGGGGAGTCAGTTGAGACCTATCACTGGTATGATACCTTCAAGGAAAGGCATACTGGATTTGAATATTCCTATGGAGGGAGAAACCAGCATGGGTGTGTGCGCACACATCAGAGCTGAAAAACTAAAGGGACTTGCCCCTGCAACTGGAAGGAGTGGTGAGCAAGTAGAAGCACTAGAAGAATCAACCCATGATGAAATAGCTATAAACTATGTGCACACGGGAGAATCCATGAATAGGACAACAACCAATGTTGATATTTATTTTGCAAAGAAAATTGCTACAATTATCGATCTTGATCCAGAGCCTGAATTACTCATTGAATGTAAGAAAATATCAGATTGGGAGGATTGAAAAAAGGCAATAGAAACTGAATTATTATCTCTGAATAAAAGAGAGGTGTTTGGGCCTGTAAGCTACACGCCTCCTCATGTGCACCCCGTAGGGCACAAGTGGATATTTGTTCGAAGAGAAATGAAAAAATGAAGTTGTAAGATATAAAGTAAGGCTTATTGCATAAGGTTTCACTCAACGACTAGGAGTTGATTATGAAGAAACCTATTCCCCGATCATGGGTGGTATTACCTTTAGATATTTAATCTTGATGGTAGCAAACTTGAATTTAGATATGAAATTGATGGATGTGGTAACTGCATTCCTTTATGAAAACTTGGATTCGGATATTTATATGAAGGTACCTGAAGGTATCTCTGTCCTGAACCAAGATAGAGCAAATAGAAATCTATACAGAGTGAAACTCAAAAAATCACTGTACGGACTTAAGTAATCGGGCAGAATATGGTATAATCACTTAAGCGACTTTCTATGTAAGAAAATCTACACGAACAGGGAGAATTGTCCTTGTGTATTTATACGATGATCCCAGAATGGATTTTGTATAATCTCAGTATATGTAGATGATCTGGATATCATCGAAACCCTAGAAGATATAAAGGAAGCGAGCTCTTACTTGGTGTTAGAGTTCGAAATGAAAGATTTGGGTATAACAAAATATTACCTAGGATTGTAGCTTGAGCATGTCTCTAAAGGGATATTAATGCATCAGTCCCCCTACACTCAAAAGGTGTTAGAAAGGTTCTGCTTTGAAAAGGCGTACCCAACAAAAGTACCGATGATCGGGAGATCTTTCCAGCAAGATAAGGACCCGTACCGACCTAGAGAAAAGGGGGAGTGTTGTAGCTACAGGCTAAACAGGAATGAAGGGGACTAGTAGAAGAGGAAGGGGGAGTCAGACTGTGGAATGGTTGGTGAGGATGAGAGGATCCCCCCTTTGCCCCTCCTGGGGGTTTATATATATGAGTGGGGTAGAATGGGAAATCCCCATTCTACCCCTCAGTACTTACAAAGGATGAGGGTACATTGGTATATTTACACTGGTATATTCCTCTACACTATTGGGCCTATTACATGTTGGACTAGTTGCACGGCCCAGTCACGGGGGGTTGGGCCACCCCTACAACAGTACTCCCTCGACAACAAGCGCTGAGGTCCCGATGGGCGAGCTGACGCGATCAACCACCCCAGCCCCCCGTTCCCCGACAGCAAGCGCGAGGGTGCCGAGAGGTGAGCCAATGCAACTGGTAGCTTGCAGACCCCAGAGGCAATGCCTACGAGGAAATCAGTGAACTCCTATGCTGAATCCCACACGGTCCTGCCGAGGCGATGCCTACGAGGCGAACGGTGAAGTCCTGTGCCGGAGCCGTGCCATCCCACCGAGGTGATGCCTACGAGGCGGACGGCGAAGTCTTGCGCCGATAACATGCCATCCCGCCGAGGCGATGCCTTGAGGCGGACGGCGAAGTCGAGCGCCGGCGACGCCGACGGCGAAGTCCTGCGCCGGAGCCGTGCCGTCCTACCGAGGCGATGCCTATGAGGTGGACGGCGAAGTCCTGCATCGGAGCCGTGCCGTCCTGCCGAGGCGATGCCTACGAGGCGGACGGTGAAGTCCTGCGCTGGAGCTGTGCCGTCCCGCCGAGGCGATGCCTACGAGGCGGACGGCGAAGTCCTGCGCCAGAGCTGTGCCGTCCCGCCGAGGCGATGCCTTCGAGGAAGATGGTGAAGTCGAGCGCCGGCGACGCCGCCGTTCCCCTACCTTCAAAAACAGTGCCCGCGGAGAGCGGGTGCTTGCGGCGTAGGCTGAGGGCACTACGCACGCCGAGGTAGGGAGGCGAAGCCGCCGTTCCCCTACCTTCAAAAACAGTGCCCGCGGAGAGCGGGCGCTTGCGGTGTAGGCCGAGCACACTACGCACGCCGAGGTGGGGAGGTGAAGCCGCCATTCCCCTACCTTCAAAAACAGTGCCCGCGGAGGGCGGGCGCTTGCAGCGTAGGCCGAGGGCACTACGCACGCCGAGGTGGGGAGGCGAAGCCGTCGTTCCCCTACCTTCAAAAACAGTGCCCGCGGAGCGCGAGCGCTTGCGGCGTAGGCCGAGGGCACTACGCACGCCGAGGTGGGGAGGCGAAGCCGCCGTTCCCCTACCTTTAAAAACAGTGCCCACGGAGAGCGGACGCTTGCGGCGTAGGCCGAGGGCACTACACACGCCGAGGTCGGGAGGCGAAGCCGCCATTCCCCTACCTTCAAAAACAGTGCGCGCGGAGAGCGGGCGCTTGCAGCGTAGGTCGAGGGCACTACGCACGCCGAGGTGGGGAGGCGAATCCGCCGTTCCCCTACCTTCAGAAACAGTGCCCGCAGAGAGCGGGCGCTTGCGGCGTAGGCCGAGGGCACTATGCACGCCGAGGTGGGGAGGCGAAGCCCCGTTCCCCTACCTTCACAAACAGTGCCCGCGGAGAGCGGGAGCTTGCGGCGTAGGCCGAGGGCACTACGCACGCCGAGGTAGGGAGGCGAAGCCGCCGTTCCCCTACCTTCAAAAACAGTGCGCGCGGAGAGCGGGCGCTTGTGGCGTAGGTCGAGGGCACTACGCACGCCGAGGTAGGGAGGCGAAGCCGCCGTTCCCCTACCTTCAAAAACAGTGCCTGAAGAGAGCGGGTGCTTGCGGCATAGGCCGAGGGCACGAAGGTCGGAAGTACGGCGCCCCTACCTTCAAAAACAGTGCCCGCGGAGAGCGGGCGCTTGCGGCGTAGGTCGAGGGCACTACGCACGCCGAGGTGGGGAGGCGAAGCCGCCATTCTCCTACCTTCAAAAACAGTGCCCGCGGAGAGCGGGCACTTGCGGCGTAGGCCGAGGGCACTACGCACGCTGAGGTGGGGAGGCGAAGCCGCCGTTCCCCTTCCTTCAAAAACAGTGCCCGCGGAGAGCGGGCGCTTGCAGCGTAGGCCGAGGGCACTACGCACGCCGAGGTAGGGAGGCGAAGCCGCCGACGCACTCCATAGTGCAATGCGCGCGAGGGCGCGATATCCAAGTGGTGCGTCGCTGAAAGCGAGGCACTCCCTGGTGCCTCGGGCATGTAGTAATTTTTATACTCCGTAGAGTGCGTGGGAACTTCAACCGCGTCTATTTATACTCCAGAGAGTACGTGCGGGAGCGACGCCCATACGTGCGCGAGACATCCGCGTCTTGTTTATACTCAGTAGAGTGCGCAGGGACAACATCCGC
This sequence comes from Dendrocalamus sinicus, assembly GCA_036346575.1. Classification (NCBI taxonomy): domain Eukaryota; kingdom Viridiplantae; phylum Streptophyta; class Magnoliopsida; order Poales; family Poaceae; genus Dendrocalamus; species Dendrocalamus sinicus. The sequence goes on from CM070671.1 coordinate 22,764,355, forward strand.
GTCTTATTTATACTCCGTAGAGTGCGTGCGGAGGCGGACCTCGACGCTACGTCTTATTTAGAGTGCGTAGACTGGTGCGTGCGGAGGCGTACCTCGACGCTACGTCTTATTTAGAGCCCATAGACTGGCGCGTGCGGAGGCGGACCTCGACGCTACGCCTTATTTTAGAGTCCGTAGACTGGCGCGTGCGGAGGCGGATCTCGATGCTACGTCTTATTTTAGAGTCCGTAGACTGGCACGTGCGGAGGCAAGCTCAACGCTACGTCTTATTTATACTCCGTAGAGTACGCCGAGGCGCAAGGCCGTCGTGCGATTTAAATAAAAAAACAAGGACCAAAACAGAGGCATCAAAGAAATGCCCGAAGATTTGCGACAACAAAATGCTCCAGAGTGCAGCACCAGACAAACATTAGATGCTACGGTAGCCCGGAAAAGGCCAAAACTGGAGAAGTAAATATGGCCAAATCAAATACTTTTAGAATGGAACCGTAGCTGCAATGAATGATATGATGAAAAACCATCTCTTCAAAGCCAAACACGCAAGAAATACAGGGGCTGCTATTAAAAGCATCATACGTGATCACATGCAGTGCGTACCGGGCACGATGGTGGGGACGCGGGTGCGGAGACCTTGACTACGCATAGCTCACAGCAATGGGTCAGCTCAGACTTCGGCCAGACGAAGGCCAAGATCGACTCGGAGTCTTCGAGGCGAGTCGGGATTCGTCACGTGCGTAGGAGGCGCACCTTCACGGACTCCGGCTTGGAGGTCGGCTGTGAAGGCTTGCAAGGAGCCGAGCACGCGAAGGCGAGGCGGTGCCGAGGCCGGTCCACGGCGTCTGCTGTCTGCCGCGCCGCGCGCTGCTGCGAATCAATCGGCAGCTGCCCTGCACGCCAGCGTGAGCCGTCGCCCGCGCGAGGGATCGCGCCAAGATCGCCGCAGCGCAACCCAGCCAGAGCGTTAAATCGCTCTACATGCACACGCATATGCCGCGCGGAGGCAGGAGGTCCGCTCCCAGTGCGGAGGCAGGGGCTGGGACGTACATGCACGGGCCATGCATGCCGGGCTTTGCACATAGACTGACTGCCTTCGCACATGACTGCAAATAGTTCACCCGCATACGCTGTGTCCCTTGCTGTGCCTGTCGACTGCTCGGCGAAGACCACTCCGATCGCGACGGAGGCTCCGAAGAGGTTGGTGGAGACTCCGGGGGCGTTGGCGAAGGCTCCGAAGAGGCACCGCCGATGGAACACGGGAGGTCCCGGTGCCGACGGTGGCATGCGCGGAGATGCGGGGTCCGATCGAGGTCCCAGTCGTGCGGTGGCGGAGGCCGGCGAAGCCGTCCCGAGGCTGAGCCAAACGCCGATGACGTCGCCGCAGGGTTGAGCTGGGACCGGCGAAGCCTCGCCGAGGTCGTCGAAGGCCCGCAGGGAGCGAAGGCTGCGACTTGCTGCTCGTCGCGGAGACTTCGCAGCGGAGGCAATGGCGCAGAGGCGACCTCGCAGTCGCAGCTGTGAGCGGGTCCTGAAGACGACACCCTTGACGTCGCTGGCCGAGGTATATACGCCATGCAATGATGCAGCTTGAGCGCGCCGAGCCGGAGACTTCGGGCTGGAGACTCCGCGCATGCATGTAGTCCCGCGCTTAGACGCCGAGGGCGCGAAGGCCAGAATAACGGCGTAGACTCCGGCAATGTGCGAGTCGAAGCGAAGTCCGAGGTAGGTCATGCTGTCTGCGTGAAGGCCGGAGACAAGTCGAAGCCAAATGCCACCGATGCCGTGTTGGAATAAACCGCGTACGTTAATCGCGCGTACGCGCCGCGTACGTTAATTGCGCGGTCACGTTGAGTGCGTGTGGCGCGTACGCATTAATTGCCGGACTTCATGCGATTTGTTGCGCTGAATAGCAGTACGTGTGTGTGCGTGTGTTGGTTATAAAAGGCTTGTAAGCGTTGTGCTTTGGCAAGCAGAAAAAAATACAAAAAGCGGCGTTACGTCGCGGATATCTTCAGGCTTCTTCCTCACGCTCGTAGCGTGTGCGTTTCTGGCAAAGCCAACATTTGGTATCAGAGCCGGTGAAGTTCGACAGCAAGCTGATGGCCGGTGACGAGCGTACGCCGCCATCGTCTCCGAAAGGCGTCGGCGACCCGAAGTCCGGCGGTAGCAACACACGACGTGAGGTCATGGTGGAACGCGTCATCAAGGAGTCCAGCGGGTCGGTGGAGTTCCCGGTGTTGACGCGGGCCAATTACCACGAGTGGGCGTTGGTGATGCAGGTGAACTTGGAGGCGCTCGGGCTCTGGCGTGCCATGGAGACGAGCGACGTCGAGCGTCGCGAGGATCGGCTGGCGTTGGCCGCCATCCTGCGCGCGGTGCCGACAGAGATGCGCTCGGGTCTCGCCGTGAAGAAAAGCGCCAAGGAGGCATGGGCGGCTGTGAAGACGATGCGGATGGGCGACAAGCGCGTGCAGGAGGCGAACGCGCAGAAACTCCTCAAGCAATTCGAGAATGTGGCATTCAATGTTGGTGAGTCCATCGACGAATTCGCCATGCGTCTCGGCTCCCTCGTTGCGGAATTGCGCGAGCTGGGGGAGAACATCGAGGAGGTGCGCGTCGTCAAGAAACTGCTTCGCGTGGTGCCGGCGAAGTACAATCAAGTCGCCGTGTCCATCGAGATGCTCATGGACTTGAATACGATGTCGTTCGAGGAGTTGGTTGGACGACTCCGAGTGGCTGAAGATCGGTGCGGCGCCGAGGCGATTTCGGACGGCGTCGGGCAGTTGCTGCTCACTGAGGAGCAGTGGGAGGCGCGCCGGCGTCAGGGCAACGGGAGGCAGCGAGCGCGCATGGACTTCGTCAAGAACAACGGCCGTGCAAAGGGCGGCGGCCGGAGCGACGACGACGACGACACGAGCAGCATGAGCTCGGGGACAAGTAGACGTTCGCGCCGCGCCAGGCGAGGAAGGTGCTACAACTGTGGCGTACGTGGCCACCTCTCTAGGGATTGCCGTGAGCCAAGGAAGGAGAAAGCACTGCTCGCCGAAGGCGACGACGAGCCAGCACTCATGTAGGTCGGGCGCATGGGGGTGTCGTGGTTTAGGGGGTGATTGTTGGAATAAACCGCGTACGTTAATCGCGCGTACGCGCCGCGTACGTTAATTGCGCGGTCGCGTTGAGTGCGTGTGGCGCGTACGCGTTAATTGCCGGACTTCATGCGATTTGTTGCGCTGAATAGCAGTACGTGTGTGTGCGTGTGTTGGTTATAAAAGGCCTGTAAGCGTTGTGCTTTGGCAAGCAGAAAAAAATACAAAAAAAGCGGCGTTCGTCGCCCAGATATCTACTGTGCTTCTTCCTCACGTTCGCGTGCGTGTGTGCGTTTCCTGGGCAAAGCCAACATGCCGCACCTTCTTCCCCTGCGCCAGTTCGCGGCTCTCCCCCTGGGCCGGCGCCGCCTCCGAGGCTGATACCAGCAGCCACAACGCCGCCATCGCATATGCCGTGAGCCTCCGTTTAGCGACCGGCGGCCACCCCATTGCCGGCGCGCGCTGACCGGTCAGTAGGCCGCTGGCCTGCTGCAACTCGGAACGAGCTAGTCGGCTACTTTGCTTGGCATTGTTTTCTCGGGGCGACGCACGTAGATGGTGTTTGGAGTGGAGGGGAGCCGAGATGCTTGACGCTTCGGGGGTTGTCGTATGTACGCATGGACCGCGCGGAGACGCGCGGTAGTGGACGTAGGGGCCATGCATGCATGCGCAAGATTCTGGGATTCAAAAGCCTAAAAATTTCGGTAGCCACCGAATTGGACGAATTTCGGAAATTTCGGACCGGTTTTCAGCCACATTGACCAGTCAAATATTTCGTATTTAACCGAATTTTGATCGAATTTTGACAAATTTAGTACAAATTGACAAATTTTCAGCTACACTGTCCGGTTCACACCTTTCTCGGGCCTGTCCGAAATGGACGAAATTCGGTGAGATTCGTTCCTTTCGAGGCGAATCCCAGAACCCTGTGCATGCGTGATGCAAGCGGCACTCAGCCTTCGCGCGTGCGGCATGGCCTCCGCGTACAACTTCATGCATGCCATGGGACTTCGCGTGCGGCATGGCCTCCGCGCTGCCAGTCCTCGCGCCCCTTCTCCGAGTTTCATACGGACTCCGCACCGGCCTCCGAAGAAGTTGATGCGGATGGGGTGGTAGAACTCGCGGCAGACAGCCTCGAAGTGGAAGCGTCTTCCACAGCCTCTCCTGGCTGCTCGAATCTGTAGGCGACGTTTGCTCCGTCCTGGCTGCTAGGCTCACAGAGCACCCTTTCCTGCATGCAACATATGACACAAAGAAGTGCTTTGCGTATACACTTGATATTCTTCTCTGCGTGAAGGCGAGCAGTGGACGCGGGGTTCCAATAAGCGAGTTAGAGCAGGTCCAACAGGTAATGTAAATATCATCATGCTATTTTAGATTATTTAAGGGCTAATTAGTCCTCCAACAGATACTGTACACGTCTCGCTATTATACCTCGCTCGCTATTCCTTTGGTTCCGCAGTTCATTCCTGGCGTACGAACTTCGCTCGCCAGTTGCCTCCCTCGCGCGCTCTCCCGGCGAAATCGCCCTCCCCTCGCGCGCTCTCTCGGCGAAATCGCCCTCCCCTCGCGCGCTCTCTCGGCGAAATCGCCCTCCTCCCTCGCGCGCTCTCCCGGCGAAATCGCCCTCCCCTCGCGCGCTCTCTCGGCGAAATCGCCCTCCTCCCTCGCGTGATCTCCCGGCGAAATCGCCCTCCTCCCTCGCGCGCTCTCCCGGCGAAATCGCCCTCCTCCCTCGCGCGCTCTCCCGGCAAAATCGCCCTCCTCCCTCGTTCCTTCCCGCGCGCCAATTCACCTCCCGCGCTCCCGCTCAAGCTCTTCCCGCTGGTCCCCACTGCCCCGCCGCACCCCCTACTCCGACCCACCCCCACACCGCCCGCCCCGCCGCGATTCGGACCTGCAGAGCAGTGCGCCGGCGGAGTGAGAGGTACGGCAAGGGCGGCGGGGCTCTGCAGCAGCGCACGGTGCGGAGATGAGGCCATCTGGTTCGTCGCCTTCTGTACATCCACGTTGTCCGATGGCGCGCCGTCGTGTTACGTCCGAAGCGTTCTATCCTCCCCGGGCGAAAGGACCGATCCAATTTGTGGAGGCCGAAGCGTATGAGGTTGAAGACGGTGGCCAGGACCTCGCAGCCGGCGGCGTGGAGGTCTCATCCCAGTACGGATCATCAATTCCTGAATATGGGGATGGGTATGCACTCCCTAACCAATTTGGAGGTACAATTTGCATCATTGACCAAACGATTTGTGCTGATTGTTACAATCAATTAGCAGGTTAATAGTTCAAAACTAAAAGCTTGGATTTATGACTGGCCTGTTTTATTTTAATTCCGAATGCTGCTCTATCTATTCAATGAGAATTCTACAATTTGGCGCCTACAAATACAACTAGAGTGGTTAATTTGGATTTCAGTTGTTCAGTTGTATTGTTATGCTTAGCCTACCATTTGGTTAATTTGAATTCTACAATTTGGCAACTACAAATACAACTACAAATACAACTAGAAAGCTATTAGCCTACCATGTTACTGAGTGCCATGTTACTGATAAAACTAGAGTGCTGCCCTCTAATAAGTGCCATGTTACTGATGCTCTTGCTGCCTCTTTCAACCTGACATGCACTGATATGTTCTTTTGTTATGTAAAAGCTTGTCATTTCATTGACACATGGCAATGAGTTGTTCACAAGACCTTTAGCATGGTCTCATTTAGCATAGTTAACATTCTACTGCTTTGAAAAGAGCACAGAAGTCTTCTGATAATTAGTCAAGCAGTCAAGCAACTATATCTTCTGATAATTAATCATACCAGTATTTTTCTATTTGTACTGCCTTCTGAAAGTAACAATGGTATGCCAAACAATGAATATTATTGCTGTTCTGTTTCAGGTAACATGCCAAACAATGGTTATTTTACCTCTGTGTTGAATCCAGCCAACAACGAGACATTCTTAGAGGAGTTGGTGAATCAAAATGAACCTTTATGTGGGGTCAATGATCAGTCGTCGCAACCAATGCCACAAAGTAGCGTAAATCCTGGAAAAGGATCCAACAAAAGGACCCACAATTTCAACCAAGAGGAGGATGAAATGTTATGCATTACATGGGTCAATGTTTGCATCGACCCTATCCACGGCACCACCAAAGTTCGCCACATATTGGAATAGAATGCTACAAGATTACAATGCCCACAAGAAATTTGCTCGCTGTCCGCAATGCAAATTCCTGCAGAATCGATGGTCCGGGATACAGTGCTGTGAGCAGATTTTCAGACTGCTACTCCCAAATTGAGCGGGCTAATCAAAGTGGTGTAGTCATCCAAGACACGGTAAATAAAAATTGCATGTACGAATATTTAAAATTACGCAATATAATATTATATGTTAATGTTGTTCTATGTTTTCAATAGGTTCTTGAAGCGAAGGAGCTTTACAAGAGGACTCATCCCAAGAATGAGACTTTCAAGTTAGAGCATTGCTGGAGATATCTTCGCGATCAACCAAAATGGCAAGACAAGGAGAAAGAGATTTCACAGAATAAAGCACCAAAAAGGAAGAAAATTTCAGTCACAGTTGCAACTCCTGTCATCGATCATACAACTGATCTGGACGAGCCTAGCACTGAACGGCCAGAGGGCAATGCAACACGGCGCCCCATAGGTAATAAGAGGGCAAAAGAAGCTCTGAAAGGTAGTGCTTCGAAGGACCGTGTCTTGGCTGTGTTTGAGAGTATATGGGAAAAGAAGAAAGAGGCTGATTCAAAGAGGGATGAGAACTTCAGACTTTTATATGAGCTAGAAAAGGAGGAGTTTGAGCACAAGCGAATGTTAGATGACGAGAGGATAATGACAATGGATATTTCAAACATGTCTGGGCATCAACAATCCTTTTACATGCGTTTGAGGGAGGAAATAATTCAGCGCCGTGGGTTAGATGGTGCTGATGTTTAATTCCTGCTGATCTGCATCCTGATGATCTGATCTGCATCTGCATCCTCACTGATCTGATCTGATCTGCATCCTCACTGATCTGATCTGATCTTTTTAATTTTCCATACTGATGCCCATTTAGTCATTATTAGCACATTCTATGTTATTCTAGAACTAATTCTGGAACTGTATGCTCTTTTTAATTTTCCATACTGATGCCCATTTAGTCATTATTAGCACATTCTATGTTATTCTAGAACTAATTCTGGAACTGTATGCTCTTTTTAATTTTCCATACTGATGCCCATTTAGTCATTCTTAGCACATTCTATGTTATTCCATTGAAGTAATTCTGGAACTGTCTGAAAGGGAAGCCACTTGTTCTTGATTTGATTCAGATTTTGTTGGTCCTACACAAGTTGTCACTGTAGCATTGCCTTTGGTAACATTTTTGGAACATTTCAATTCCTACTCGCTGTCCACTTGCACTGGCAGCTGTCTTAACAAATGCAGATTCTTTATCTGAGTCTTTCCTTGTTCCATCAATGATAGCTGTAGAATTTCTATTGTCCTCTGTATCTGATTTTCCAGATGACAACCAGCTTGCTGCCCAGCTAAATACGCCTTTGCTGTTTTCTGCATTTGCTAAATTCTCCTTGACATTTAATTTGTCAGAACAGTCACTAGAAGGGATATTCGACAAACTAGTGCTAACTGCTGAAGTGCTATCAAGATACTTTGGTAACATTATATGTTATTCCATTGAAGTAATTCTGGAACTGTCTGAAAGGGAAGCCACTTGCTCTGATATGACTTCTTTAGAGTATTGTGTCGTCTTTAGAGTATTCTGGAACATACAGAACACACAGAACATTCTATGCATCTTTAGAGTATTGTGTCATTCTTAGCACATTCTATGCATCTGGAACTGTCTGCTCATTCTACACACAGAACATACATAACAATCCTCTTTAGAGTATTCTGGAACATACAGAACACACAGAACATACAGAACATACAGATTCTAGAACTGTCTGCTCATTCTACAAATTATCTGACTTCTTTAGAGTATTCTGGAACGTATAAAATGTAATACAAATTTCAAATCAAACGTGGTACTAAATAAATACAATTTGACACTCAATATTGGTCTCCATGACGTTGCCAGAGATGCTCTATTAAGCCTTCCTGCAGCTGTGTGTGCACTTCCTTGTCTCTAATTCTCATATGTGTCTCCATAAACTCATGAAGCTGGGGAGTGCGCTCATGTGAAACCGACACAGTTTCTCCGATGCCAATGTAGTTAAGATCGGTTTGTGAATCTTTCTCGTCTTCAATGATCATGTTATGCATTATGACACATGCTTTCATTATCATGGCCAGTGTTCCTTCATCCCAAAATCTAGCAGCACCGCGCACGATGGCGAAGCGAGATTGTAACACACCAAAAGCTCGTTCGACATCCTTCCGGCATGCTTCTTGAGCTTTAGCAAAGTATTTCCTCTTGTTTCCCATTGGCGAGGGTATTGTCTTCACGAATGTTGCCCAATTAGGATATATACCATCGGCTAAGTAATATCCCATCGTGTACTCGTGCCCGTTGATGGTGTAGTTCACTTTTGGAGCTTCGCCGATTGCCAACTTCTCGAATAATGGAGAACGTTGAAGCACATTGATGTCGTTGTTCGACCCAGGCAGACCAAAGTATGCATGCCATATCCAAAGGTCCTTAGACGCGACAGCTTCTAAAATTATCGTTGGCTCCTTCACATGTCCGCAATACATTCCTTGCCATGCTTTTGGACAATTTTTCCACCTCCAATGCATACAATCAATGGACCCAAGCATACCAGGAAAGCCTCCATCATTTGCAACAGCAAGTAATCTAGCGGTGTCATTCGCATTGGGTGATCGCAGATACTCCTCGCCAAAAACATCAACAACAGCTGTGACAAACCTCCGTAAGCTCTCAATAGCAGTGCTCTCACCAATCCGTACGTAATCATCCAACGAGTCGGCAGCTACTCCATATGTTATCATCCGGAGAGCAGCTGTAACCTTTTGCAGACTAGTCAGACCAAGTTTGCCTGGAGCATTCCTTTTCTGAACAAAGTAGTCGTCATGCTCTTCTATTGCGCGCAAAATTCGTAAAAACAGTGGTCGACGCATACGAAACCTATGAACATCAATAAAGTTCTTATTTATAAAACTGAATTAACCAAAAAACAAACTAATATGTAATATTGGCGAACTAACCTTCGCCTAAAATAATTGGGACCATAAGTAGGATGTTCTGAGAAGTAGTCTTGATATAATCGCATATGTCCTAGTTCTCTTTCACGATTAAGAACCTGATGGCCCTGAACTGATCCACCAGGTTGTGCATCTTCCGAATCCTCACCTTCAATGAGCAATGCTGTAGTCGTCGCTTCAAATAAAAAATCATCATCATAACCATCTAACAGGGCTTGTCGCAAAGCTCGACGCCGTCTCTTGGACGAATCCATTGGCCACGGCAACTCTGTACATGATGAGGTGGAAAGGCGCAAACGGAATTAAGAGATCAAATCATATAGTTAGGGTATGAATTCCATGATTACTACAGATGTCATAATAGTAGAGGCAAGAAATAAATTATTAGAATAAATCTTCCTTTGCACGGCTGCATGCTGCGGATGAATGTGCAGTGAGAGATTGAATGTCTGCATGGTGCGTATGCATTGTGCGTAGGCATTGATCCTACGTAGGCGAGCGTATGCATTGTGCGGATGATTACTTTGAATGTCCACCGGACGGAGGCGACGAGGATGGAATCGCAGATGGGATCGCAGCGCTGCCGCGAGGACGGCTGCCGCGAGGATGCTGTCCAGATGCAACGGCCCAGGTCCGATTTGAAATTGTGATAATCTAAAATAGAAAGGCTGCTGTAGAGGGGGATATATAGGAAGTATAGATTAGCCTTTTGACTCTCTAAATATGAAGTTTAGCCTACCTATTATGGATTATCTCTTGGAGATGCTCTTAAGGAGCGGGTGTCTTGGAATAGTTTCACAGAGTTCTCCGGAAAGGTTCCGCTGATCGTCTGACTTGGATTCCACTGTAGGTCTTCGAATCAGACTTGTTGCTCCCAGCCCCCTTCGACCTGTCCATCTCCTTTGGGGAGTACACCGCGTAATTCTTGCACCGCGGGGCAGCGCAACTGTGTGCTCGCGCGTAGACGCTAGGCCGAGACGGAGGCGGGCGTAGCGCCCACACCATGTACCGATGTACGTGCATGCCTGCCCTCGATGTGGAAGACCTTGGGCCACGGGGAGCTCGTCGCGCCAGCTTCATCTCCGCAGCTTTGCGGGGTACACGCATTCCGTCGGCTTCATCTCGCCAGCCCGTCGCGCTGGCTTCGTCTCCGCCCGCTCGTCGTGCCAGCTTTGCGGAGTACACGTACTCCGCCTGCTTTATTCTCGCCATGACCGCTCCCTTGCTCAGGCGCGCACCCACGAAGGCCCGTAGAGACAAGGACAGAGGGTAGATATACATGGAGGATATTTCATGCATGCAAGAATAAATACTCGTAATGGCTCACAGATGAACATGTGGGTGCATGCACGTATGGGGGTGCGGATAAATACTCTGGACGCGTTGCTCGGTATGGAGACTCGATGTCCTGCGGAGGCTCGACGCGGGGGCTCTACACCGTGCAGAAGGTTACAACGCAGAGATCGGCGCCGAGACCCTGTCGCTGCACTTCGCTGCTCAGGCAGTACTCAGCAATACTAGTAAAAAAATCAGTTTTGGAGAAATATGCCTCACATGCGCACCAACTCATAGTTATCATGCAACATAGGTGTTCAATTAATACTCACGATGACAGATTGATGGATCTATCATATCTGCACAGGGACTTACCTGCAAGATCGGTGGATCTATCAGATCTACGCAGAGACTCACCTTTTCTTGCTCTTGGCCGGATGTCTCCTAGCCCAGCCATGGAGCAAATCTTCCTCGCGGTGGTGACTCTTCCTTTCGTGACTTCTAGCCCAGTTCCCACGGACGGCGCCATCTGTTGTAGCTACAGGCTAAACAGGAATGAAGGGGACTAGTAGAAGAGGAAGGGGGAGTCAGACTGTGGAATGGTTGGTGAGGATAAGAGGATCCCCTTTGCCCCACCTGAGGGTTTATATATATGAGTGGGGTAGAATGGGAAATCTCCATTCTACCCCTCAGTACTTACAAAGGATGAGGGTACATTGGTATATTTACACTAATATATTCCTCTACACTATTGGGCCTATTACATGTTGGACTAGTTGCACGGCCCAGTCACGGGGGGTTGGGCCACCCCTACAACAGGGAGAAAGTCCTGGGACCGGAATTTCCACACTTAAGTGACAAATATGTTATGTATTCTTATGTAGTGGAACTCAATTTCATGGAAATCAACTAAGCAAAGTCTTGTATCAACTTTGACGAACCACTCAAAAATCATAGTATTGGATGAAGCCGCACGAGAATGTGCTTAGCTTCGATGAATGATTCACCACATCCAGCAGTCACGTGGATTGAATATCGTGTAAGTTCCTATAATTATCTATGAAGATAATACAGCTTTTGTTGCATAAGTGCAAACGGGTTACGTGAAGAGTCATCTTACAAAGCATATCAACCATACGTTCTTCTATGCTCATGAATTGCAAAAGATGGATGAAATTAAGATACTGCATACTAAGTCATGTGAAAATCTTGTAGATTTATTCGCTAAGTTACTTTCAGCACCTAACTTTGAAAGGTGTGTACATGGAATTGGCATGATGAAATTTAGATAAGTGCAAAATTCAAGGGGAGATTCTTCTCAAGCTCGCTATTAAAGCTTGATCACTAAGATCAAGTACCCAAAGAATAAATCCTATAGATTAAATGAAATTGGGTGGATTGTACTCTTTTTTCCTTTATGAGTTTTCCAGAAGTTTCTCAATCAAGGTTTTAATGTGGCAATTCGTGCAACACAACATGTATCATGCACTCTTCCTCCAAATTTTTTCACTAGATTTTTATGGAGTTTTGATGATGAACATGTTAGATGAGTGTCCAAGGGGGAATGTTGGGAAACCTGAGTCTGGGCCTGCACGCTTGACCCATTGGTGAGCACCCTCCACTTAGTCTATAAATAGGGGGTCCCAATCATTGTATAGTGTACTTGAAATAAAAAGCAATAAAGAAAAAAGGAGTTCTTCTATCTCTCTATGTTCAATCTTGTATTTTCTTATATTACTTTGTGATTGATCCATTTCTTTTGCCTAGAAAGAATCGCTTGAACTGAACTCACGAGCGATAGATCCTTGACAAGTAGTAATGTTATTATCAACGCTCAACGGAATGCCATCGTCAACTGTCTTGCCCTCAAGTAACCTGGATTATGCACGAGTTATCGAAATCTGAAACTGCTCCTTCAGACGGCCAGTTTGCCAGTTTTGTATGAGTAGACCTAACGTATGACCTCATACACGGAATCAGTAGCGGAGCTCGACTAAATTTGAAGTGGTTCAACTCTCAAATATGTATTTTGTGGTCGATTTCTTGAAACTTTTTACACTATTCTTGAACTTCTATGCACTTTTCTGTAGAACATAGGGTGTGTGATGCAAATATTTGTGGCTCGCCGAATTGACCTAAACCTAGCAACATGGCTCCGCCTCTGATTGGAATAGTGGAGAAACAGTGATTCACCTACTTGCTAGATGAGTGTTATGCATGTTAAGGATTTCATTTGCGCAAATCTGTAGGAACAGTTGCAAGACAGCAGAACCCATCAAGGGGCGACGGCAGGTCCATAGTCATCTAGTCGGTGCACATAGGCCTGTGAAATTCAGAATTCGCAATAATTTTATATATGTACCTTGTTTATTTGTTTTGTAAAATAGAGGCTTAAATAGTACATTTTTGGGAGGAGTACCCTCCAGTAATTTCGTCGAGATCCGCCACTGGCAGAGCGCATAATTCAGAAGCCTCGCTTGTACACCATATATTTTGGAGGAGGAACTCTTGGTACCCAGCTTAGATGGCACCTTCTGGAGCTTAGATAGCGGAGCACTCAACCCCATCTCATTGGAATGGAGTATCGCAGTGCACATACATCTATCCAGCGAAGAAGATTATGCTCAGAAGTGGATTTGGGATCAAAACACTTATGTTTTAAGTTTTGAGATGTTGATCATATTACTCTCGCTGAGAGTATAAAGCACAGGTCGGAAAGCACATCAGTGATCTAATTTGCATGCGCTCACTAGCTAATAACCATAGGCGCCATATATATTGCCTCAAGATTATGACATTTAGTTTTATTACAAGGAGCATAGAAGCACTAGTCTGTGATATGCCTTAAAAAAGATCATAGAGATGATATTATCACTTATATGTTTATGATCTTTGGAATAATATGTTATTTTGTCCCTTAAATAAATGTCTTTTATATTGATCAACAAGTACGACATCACTTATCCGTGAAACTCTTTAATCATGTATTGACGTTATTCTAAATTATCCCTGATCTTATATCATTATGTGAGGTAATTATGATTTATAGAACAATACATGCAATGATTGATGATCATATTTTACGGATCATGGATATTGAGATATCAAATAAATAATGTTGACATGTGTTGGAGAATATAGTATTGGATTGCCCTACCATGTGACATTACGGGAATTAGTATATTCTTAAGTGTCATTAATTGGTATTACAGATAGTGTATGTAGAATTCTTAGACCTGAGATCGTCACAGTTTTCTCCATATATAATAGCTACTTAGAGGTTGCCAAGTACTACTCTATAATTGGGTGGTCATAAAGATAGCTTCCGGATTTACTATGAAACATATGGAGAAATATGAGTGATCAAGATGGAATTTACCCTTTCTATATATAACGGGAGAGATATCTCTAGGCCACTCGATGTGGTTAGATTAAGTAAGTGCATGGCCATGCCGATATGGTTGAGGAGTCAATCACAATTGAGTAATCCGCTATAAGTTCGAGTGAAGGATTGAACTATAATAGGATGACACGCTTCTCGCCTTGAGTTCGATGTGGTATCGTGAGGCAAAATGATCGGTACATAAGCACTATATAGGTTTGTCTGATATGATCTTTATGTATATTTAAGAGTCATTGTGTCCTATTAGAGACCGCTACCGACTTATGGGTTGAAAACTCCTTTTTCGGCCCATGCTCAAATATACTTAAACCTATAGTGTTACACACTTAGCGGGTTGGAATGATAAGGGTTCGGATAATAGATTTCGAGTGAGATACAATCTCTACTCATATTGGATCTAATTGGAGGCCCTCCAAGTAGGATACGATCTTTACTTGTATTGGATAAAAATCTAGTTAGAGACTTTCCGAGTTGGATATAATATCTGATCGTATTAGATAAGGATACAATTGGCGGTTACATAAACGGTGGCGTGGGGCTGAAATAGGTATCCTGAGACACACCCATCGAAACTCTAACTGCCATCTCTCATAACTCCTATCACGCGTTGGTGCTAGCACACCGACGTACGGCGTTCCATCCCTAGATGTATGGATTTTAGTAGAGGTGCTGCTACGAATGCAGTGTTGATTGGGATGATCATGAAGCTCTAGGACGATCTTGCACATTCTTCTGTTGTGGGACAAACCTTATTTTAAAATTTAGAAGCGAAATGTTGTTTTGCTTATATGAAGGTGCACTACCAGGATCCAGGGAATTCTCGACGTCCAAATACTGCTAGGAAAATCTTGAAAACCGTCGGTAAAGGTGTTACATGACGGTCACCGTCAGGAAAACCCGACAACACTAAGGTGTCGGCACATTGGAGAAACCATGAATTGAATCTTTTATCATTATAGCGTATCCTCGGCTTGTTTGAGATAAATAATAGAAATAAAAAAGAAAAGGAAAAAATATATGCAAGGGATTTTCTCATTAATAAATTTGCATTGGTGTATAGACGGCATAGTCCATTATTATTTTATTTTTTGCGATGGCATAGTCCATTGTTTTTCGGATGGTTTCCCGTTCGGGTGAAAGTTACAGCAATCAACCATTAATTGATAAATCCAACTGATGGGACATAAATATGCAGCAACAATAAAAGGCAGTATGGGCACAGCATGAATCTCGAACCATACATGATACGATGTGTACTACCGACTCTAAAAAACGTACTTCAAGCTTAGATAAGGTCAATCCTCACATTTCTTGCCATATGCAAATCGATCCTTTATTTTCTCCATCTTTCCAATTACCTTTGCTGATTAATCTCTCATGATCTCCATATAAAGTGCCTACAGTTGTTTGGTAGATGAAGCTGTCAAAACTGACACATAATTTGGTGTGAGTGATGTGCTGTGTTTGGGATGTGAAATTTAATTCTATAAAGTTAGACGATTACTCCCCCTAACACATGTGGATATATGTTACCAACACTAACCCATCATTTCCTTCTCTTTATCTTGAGCTGTGGAAAATTCAAAGGAAGCCTCAAATTTGTTTTCTCTTCCAAAATGGTTACATTTTTAAGTACCCACAAGAAATAATTATTACAACGATCAATCCTTGGCGGTGTACATATTTGAAGCAAATCGTAAAAAGATATTAACATGCAATTAAGCAAGCTACCCAAACGAGACATGTACAAGCGCACCTGCGCACAGCGGAGCTATCTATTTCCACTCCTGTAGCTGTTTCATAATACAAGGTCCTATTACACTCTTCACCAAACCCCCCCCCCCCCCCGGGTGAAATCAAGTAAAGAGAAGTAAAAAAATATACAAATGCATTCTGATATTAATGCAGGTAATCATGTATGCCTAGGATGTAAAAAATTAAAGTAATATTATATAAAATTGGATCATACTTATTCCTATTGAGACAAGTATGATCTAATTTTATTAAATATTATTTAAATAATATATCTCCATGCTATACGCCAGACTAATACTTTGAAACAAAGAGAGAGTGGTTAAGTGCCATCTTTCACCCTATAACTACAGTGGTACATACCTGGTAGTCCTTCGATTTTCTGTTCAGATGAAAGCTAATTTAGTTTGCACACTACTACAGAAAACCGTATTACAGACGGTTCAGAAACGTCGTCACAGACAGTTTTCTGAACCGTCTGAATTTATGGGTCAGTGATAATCGAAGGTTATCACAGACGGTTTTCAAACCGTCTGTGGTGTAAATATCACAGACGGTTTGTAACTAAAAACCGTCTGTGATAGCTGATAATCACAGACGGTTTTCAGACAGGTATAACCCTTTTTGAAACCCCTCTGAATCAAGTGCACTTCAATTTGCCCTCGGTTCTTAAACATCTTTAAATTTTCGCAATCAGTGCATGGACAGTACATATATTCCACCCCCTTATTCAACATATCCTCCTCGGCAGCTCTTGTAAAAGCAGACACACCATTAATGTACTCTTCACTCACACGATTCGCGGCATACATCCAGCTTCGGTCCTACGTTATGTATATATATAACAACTTAGTATTAAAAATTAAATTAATTAATTATTACTACATACATACCACATGCATTGAGGCTTTGCTAACTTAATTCATATTATAAACACAATAGCTATTTCTCCAGCGATCGCTGAAGGTATATAACCAACAATTTTGACAAATTTGGCCTCCCACATGACGGGAACTGATCATGTATGGTCAAGTAGATGCAAACCATCTTCAATAAAACTCACTAAAACTTAGATCTAAATTGTAATGCAAAGAAAAATAAATTTCATTACTAACCATATATAGAGCAACCAGAAACGTATGAATCTTCAAAGCTCAATCTCTGCCTCCTGCCACCAAATTAATTGGCCTAAAATCGCCTGGCTTGCCTCCTGAGCGAAAGAGTGCAGCACCGGCTAGATCTGGATCGAAATGAAGACAGATACGGTTTTGAGCGGCGCAATAAATGTCTAGCGGCATTATCATAGACAGTTTTTTTATTAAAAACCATCTATGATAATTCTGATATTATCATAGACGGTTTTTAATACAAACCGTTTGTGATAATCAGCTTATCACAGATGGTTTTTAATAAAAAAAACCGTCTGTGATAATTCCAGATTATCATAGACGATTCATCGGTAAGAACCATCTGTGATAATTCCAGATTATCACAGATGATTCATCGGTAAGAACCGTCTGTGATACTCATTTTCTCCGACGCCATCAACACAGACGGTGTCCAAATTAAAATCGTTTGTGTTAGTGTCGGTCACAGATGATTTTGTCAAACTGTCTGTGATTTGGCGTCTAGTATTAGGCTTTCTGTAGTAGTGGCAGTACGATGAGCACAACTAATTATTACGACCTGTCCATGTTGCTTTTGCTTTTAACTTCTACCAAAAACAGGCTTCTTGAAGCGATTTTCTCACTCCTCTCATTCTTGTCTCGTTTTGAACATAAGACAGAGTGTCATGGGCTCGCTCCCTTCTCATGTACACGTCTCTCTTACTTCCCCATCTTCCCCATTGCTCACATATCTTTCTAGAAGCCACTTCTTTTAGCCATTACTATTTTTTTTAGCCAAAGCCTTCAGCTTCAGTCTATATGAACATGCCTTAACAAAATGTGGTCAAGATTGAATTAGGTCTTGTTCCAAGCAGCTTCTCGTTTTTAGCTTTTAGAAGTCGAAAGTTGAATGAGAGTAGCTTCTCAAGATGGTTTCTATAAGCAGTTTGTAATAGTCACTGCAGGAGCAACTTTGAACAAAATAACTTCTCAATATGAGTATCACAATCACCATCACCCAAAACCACAACTAAAACCTAAAGGCCATAGCACTTTTAAACATGCCTTAGTATTACGGTGCGACGAAAGCAACTAAGCAAGTGGTCTAGTACTAGTAGCTGTGATACAGGCAATCACCATTGTAGACTACTAGCCTTTTCTCAAAGGGATGGACCCATGGTGACAAGACCACCGGTATTAATTCCGACCATCTCCTCCAGTGGCCACCTAGCTCGCTTATCTCAACTAGAGATGGGAGTTGGGTCAGGCTTATTTGTGCCAGCCCGAGGCTCGGCTAGCCCAGCACGACCCAAGCATAGCACATGCACACCACATGGTGGGCTGTGCCGACAAGGCACGAATGTTAGGCTGGGCCTAGAAAGCCAGCCTTCAGGCGGCACAGCACAGCATATCATGCCATTCTTGGGCTGACTCGGCCCAACGAGCACGTCCAGCACGAGGGGCACAGCCGGCACGATAGCGCCCGTGGCCGCCTCGGCCTCCCCTCCCGCCGCCCTCTGTTCTCCTGTGTCGGTGTCCACCATCTCTTCAAAAACGATGTTTAGCATGGTAGGGAGAATAATCGAAGAAAGGAGACCATTCCTCACGCCCAGGATAGTGGAGGCAATCACATGCGCTAAATACTAGGAATTAGCGCGGCAGCAGCATCAATTGGAGAATCCTGAAATCATGCATGCGTACGCTGACCTTGAACGTATGAACGACCTAGACATTGATGAGTAGATACTATGTACGCATGTTATAATTAGTATGTACATATATTGTTACTATAGCCTTTTTCCTTACTCGGGATACTCCACTCTGGGGCATAAGGTTTTTAACGAGGCAGTGACATTGTATTTTGAAAATACCAAGAAATTCCACTTTTTCCTGAAATATTTACATCATTGCGTGCCTATATTTTTATGCAACTAATTCAATTTCAACTAGTTTTTAACGAGGCGGATACGAAATAAAGGAAGATGGCGGCCGCCGTCACCATTGTCGCTACTGCCTTCGTCATGTATAGTTATATCGGGCTGGGCTTGGGCTGGCACGGCATGAACGTCGGCATGGTGTGCTTTGGGCCATGCTTGGGCCTAGCCGGAGATGAGGCGGGCTGACACGGTATGATGCGACAAGATGACTGAGCCGAGCTAGCACGGCATGAAACGGCCTAAAGCACGATAAATCCAAACTGTGCCAATACGCACTACTACAGAAAGCCTAATACTATACGCCAAATCACAGACGGTTTGACAAAACCGTTTGTAACCAACACTAGCACAGACGGTTTTAATTTGGACACCGTCTGTGTTGATGGCGTCAGAGAAAACGAGTATTACAGACGGATCTTACCGATGAACCGTCTGTGATATTCCAGTATCACAGATGGTTTTATTTTCCCACCTTGCAATCCCTCAAAATTTCATATTTTCCCGCTTGAGTCCGAGTATGATTTAATTTTGAGACACCTTCAGTAAAACGGGCATACCTTTTGCATACGGTGTCCGTTTTCAACGTTCTTGTACTCGTTGGAAAGCTAACGACGAGTCCGATCCAAAAAAAATAACCCACTTGCGCTAGTATCCTTCCAAGACCCCGAAAATCCACCATCTTTGGACCTAAACCTGCGTCGCAAGTTTTTAGTTTCTGTTTTTGCCCTTTTTCTTGGTCTTCCTTTCGGAATTTGGATTTTGCTTCAACTGAAAAGTTGTAGATCTCATCGAAACCTTTCAAATGAGTATATATAAGCTATATATAACTTTTCTATTTTATCTTTTCATACTAGTTGTTTATATTGCATCAGTATATAAAATTTTGTGCTCTAATTCACAGATGGTTCTGTATATAGAACCGTCTGTGATATTCATTCATCACAATGGTTCTATATATAGAACCATCTGTGATAATCTGACCGCTGGGCCCATCGATCCTCCTCAACCCAATCCTAGCCAATAGAAATCCACCAATCCCCACCCCACGAATCGTAGCTCCGCCTCTTCGTTCCCGCGCCAAAAATTTCGCACTCCCGCCTCTCCCTCCCCTATAAATATAACCAAAACCCAGCATCTTTGTTGTTCTCCTCCTCCTTGCTATCCTCCTCCTTGCTGTGTTGTCCTCCTCTTCCTTGCTGTCCTCCTCCTTGCAGACGACGCACAAGTCTACGGGAGGCAAGACACCGCAGAAGCAACTAGCTCGTGCCAATTGTGCAGACGCTCAATCAACGCCGACGATGGTGGGCATCAAAGACTTCCAGCTCATGTGTTGCATCAGGGGTGAGAAGACATAGAGGATCTTTGCTTTTTCTCTGTTTTTGTTATGTAACCTGCTCGTTGTTTTGGGATATTGTAATGGTAGGCTCTAATCTTAATAAAAATGGATGTTTTATATTTGTGAAATGAATTGAGATGTGAATTGGATGTACACATGAACATGTTGATCTGCTTGTTTCAGAGGGCATGGTTAGCATTTCCTGAGGCTAGCCAATAAACAGAAATAGGTTTAGGAGTAGAAGGGAATATCACAGACGGTTTTTAACTAAAAACCATCTGTAATAGTTATAATCGCAGACGGGTTTTAGTTAAAAACCATCTGTGATTTATAAATATCACAGACGGTTTTTAGGTAAGAACCGTCTGTGATATTTATAAATCACAGACGGTTTTTAGTTAAAAACCGTCTGTGATATTTGCACCACAGACGGTTCGAAAACCGTCTGTAATGACCTCGTATTATTACTGACCTATAAATTTAGACGATTCACAAAACTGTCTGTGGTGATGTTTTTGAACCGTTTATGATGATCTTTTTCTGTAATAGTGACGGTACAATCTAACTCCCAGCTCTAGTCTCAAGATTACACTAATCTGGACTGGATTGAGCCTGACGTTGCACTTGCAGGAACGATGGAGACCCTGTCTCTAACCACAAGCCAACCAATGCACAACAGTACACAGACATCTCACCCTCTGACTACAACATAAATTAATAATTAAATACCAAATATATTAATTCCATGTAACACAATATCATATAATATACTACCATCAAATATATTAATTCCAGCGACCCCCACCCACCTATCGGCCATCAATTCCCCTCTCTACCCCCTCCACGCTTCATAAATACCTCACCACAAGCTCACCATTTTTCCCCTGAGCCAGCCAGCCCTTTTTGCTAGTGAGAGGAGCAAGGAAGCTTGGGAAGCAGCCATTGACGACCGACATGGCCAAGCAGACCTTGGTGAGTGGCTTCCTCAGCTGCTTCATGCCGGTAGGGCTGGTGCTGGTGCTCGCCGTCTACCTCCCGGTGTCCTTCGTCTGCCGGCTGCTCGCCAGGCTGCTGCTGCGGCCCTTCGTCGCCGGCGAGGACCTCCGCGGCAAGGTCGTGCTCGTCACCGGCGCCTCCTCCGGCATCGGAGAGGTCAGTGCCTACATATATATACCTATAGACGTGCACGCAGTGTATGGCTGCGTATGTACGAAACGCGTACGAATCTCTCGGAGGATGACCACTGCTAGGCGGGTCCGACCTACGGGTGCATCGCATGCACCGTGGTGGGGCCTGCTGCCAGTGGCTGACTCTGGAGAGTGGAGAGTTCTGTACGGATCTTAAAGGGAAAATTGTTCCGATAAACATCACTGAATATTTTTTCTTTCAAATAATTAACTAAATTTTTTTATCATTAGATATACGCGATAATTCGTGCGCCACCATCTCCAATTTCTTCTCCGACGACTCTTTCTTTCTCCTCTCTAAGGACTCCTTCCTCCTCGTCGGCAAGACCGAGGGGAGAATTCCATTCCACGTCTAGGTTTTCCATTCTCCAGGCATAGAGGGTCGTACACGTACTTCACCTTTTTCTCCCATGCATGTAGGTACATAACATAGCGTACATCTTTGACCGTTTAATTGGACACTTTTGCCACTCTTTTGAATTGATTTATTTTAAAAAACAAACGTGAGCACAGTTATCTTCACGCAAATTCTTCCCTTTTTGTTCCTTTTTTGGGGCATATGGAATGGTGTTTATGTTGGTCTCGCAGATTAAAGGCTGCATGGATCGGGCCGGGTGTTCGTAATTTAAATGGGTTTGGTTGGCTTTTTGTTGGTATGATTTGGATATTTAAAGCCTGTGGATCGGGAGCTAAAAAGCAAAAGCTGTGGACATCATTAGTGAGTGGGGGCATGATATATATTCGAACTTAAATTTGCACCTGTGCCGACCGAGGCATGCGTCGTCGAATCATCAAAACTAAAACCATCTAAACGTGTTGGCACCAAATAAAATTTATTTTTCATTTTGGTTTGGTGATTGCAGTTTTACTTTTGCCATCGTGTTTTGAGAGAGTGATTTGATGATAGGTTTGGTTCTCCATGCATTTAGATTCGAGATGTTTCTGAGAAAAGTTAATCAAACATGCAGGGTCATTTTCTTCTTAGGGTGGAAATGATGCTGAATCTTGACTTACGAAAAAACTTCACGAGAGAAACATCTCAACAAAATTGTTGCATAGGCTAAACATTCATTTAGCTTTCTGTTTTGGGGAAGGGATATTTCATAATCATTTTCGTAACAGCTATATAGTTGGGACAAAAGAAAATATCTCCTTCAAGCGCAACTAATTTGGTCAACACTAACTCTAGTGACCCTATAATAATAATAATAATAATAATAATAATAATAATAATAATAATAATAATAATAATAATAATAATAATAATAATAATAATAATAATAATAATAATAATAATAATAATAATAGCACACAACGTACCCATAAAAAATACCAGCTTCACTATTTTTTTTTTCTGAAATAAGGTATTTTCTTTTTTTCACCGAAGCCTGCATGGGTTGTACTGCTGTACTAATATGCCACCCTGCACCTCTACACTTCACCGCTATCGAAATCTTTTTTTTTCATGTAAAACCAAACAAACCCGCACAAAATATCAATGAAATGATATAAAGAGGAGAGATATAGGCAGCTGCAAATTAAATTAGGACCACACGCGAGGAATTATTGATGATGTAGATCACTTCCCACTAGGGTTGATATGACGTTGAACCTAGCTATCAAGATATCGATTGCTGGATTCTCAGGCCGAAGTAGTAATAAATTTGCACCTTCTATCCCATTAAATTCATACCTTAGGTTCCCTCCCATCAACCTCCTTGAAGTGAAGCTAGCACATCTCATGCATAGGCCTGCTGCATGTGGTTATCCATTCATGACCTGAAGCGAACGATCAACTCGCCCGTTTTAAACAAAATTTGGCTTCTGTCTTCCACTTTTAAAAGCTAAAAATTATTTAAAACGTATTATATCTTTATCGTGCCTTTTTTCTTTTTAATTATCCGTGAAGATATACGGGGTTTTTCATTCTTTTTCATTATTTAAAACAGTAGCATGTCAAATACGGAGTAAACAGGAAATAAAAGTAACTCAACTTTGGTTTTTGTGATGTTGCCTAAGAGTTTAGAATTTGAATATAACGTTTATTTGATAAACAATGAAAGAAATAATATAATAATATAAGAGAAATGATAGAAGCATACAACGGCGTATAGCGTTCACGATTCCTTATCAAATTTCTGGAACAAAACTTAGCGCTATTAGTTTTTGGTCAACACCATTTCATTTAAATTAATTGCTGCAACGTCACTACATGACACTGTGCAAAAAATAGGGAGACCATGTTAGTTATTCTTTTGTTTCTGTATTGCCCACTTATGCGCCAGTCAAAAAACTGTTGCAAAATAATTAAACCCTATTATTTATTCTTTTCTTTATGCAATTCGCACTATTTATCTAAAAAACTGTTGTAAAACAGTTAATCTTTGATTTTGTTTTTCCCCTCTCAGCATCTGGTGTATGAGTACGCCAAGAAAGGCGCCTGCGTGGCGCTGGTCGCGAGGACGGAGGTAGCTCTGCGCGCCGTGGCGCAGACGGCGCGCGAGCTCGGCGCGCCGGACGCCCTCGTCGTGCCGGCGGACATCACCAAGATGGAGGAGGCGAAGCGGGCGGTCCAGGTGACCGTCGCTCACTTCGGCAAATGTGAGTAATCGTTTCGGCAGCAGCAGCTGTAAACCTACTTCTGCTAGCTATACTTAACAAAAAGAAACTTCAAAGTCTAAAAGCATTTCTGAGACTTTACGGCTAGAAGCAGACGTGCAAAATTAAGTTGATATGCTGACGCACAGTTTTTGGTGGTACAAATGGCAACACTCCGTAGATAACGTAGCCAGTTTAGCATGGTTTGCTTTTTGAACAAACCGTAAGCCAATCTATTTAGTAAAAAAAAAAGAGAGGGAGTATTTTTTTTCAGGTTTCAAAAGACCTCTAATTTAAACCGTTGATACTTTCTCAGCCGAGGACAGAACTATACAGAAATATATGTGCATGAACCTTGTAAAAGCAAATCACTTTGGACAATAGTGATGTGACTTGTGAGGATGTTTCTTCAATTCGGTTGATAAGATGGTCACAGCTACTCAACACTTATTTGTAGTTTGTACTGAGTGGTCCATCAACTTGTCGATTCTTGTTTGGTCCGCACTTAATTATGTCTAATAATTAAGAGGGTATAGCTCTCATTTGGAGGATATAAAACAAGGATATGAAATATTCCCCTTTTCTGCAGAATGCAGACTTAACAAAGATGTTTTTTTTCTATACACGTTTTTTTAGATATGCTCATATATTTTTTAAGAATAATAGTTCTTTAAATAAAATTCAGAGTTAGCTAATAATTAAATTGAAATACTGATGTTGCTCTAATCACTGCAGTGAATCACCTGGTGGCCAACGCAGGAATCTGGTCCAGCTGCTTGTTCGAAGAAATCACCAACATAACCGCCTTCCATAACGTGATTGTAAGCGACTCGACACAAATCAACTACTTCTATATTTTCATGAGATAGCAGTTAATCTTTACTAATGTTATACATAGCCAATATAATAAACCGGTCCTAAAAAAAGAGCCGGAAATATTAAGACGTTTCAACGAGAAATTTTCAGTGTCCTAATAAGCGAATAAAAGTCTTAAATGTCGTCGAAGTCAGGTTGTTCACACCTCATACCTCGTACGTAACTAAGATATATTCCCCTCAAATGGTCCCTCGAATGGTCCAGTCCAGTGTAGTGGTTACCACACTGCAGCTAAGAACCTAAACCCAAACTAACCTACATCATCTCTTGTCAATTTGGTCAATCCTTTTCATATAAATATTTATTAGAACTTATTTGTTATTTCCTATATTTTTCCCTGTAGGATCTTAACTTTTGGGGTGCTGTGTACCCAACCTACTTCGCGCTGCCCTACCTGAAAGCCAGCCGTGGCAACATTGTCGTGACGTCGTCGGTGGCCGGCAGAGTTCCAACGGCGAGAATGAGCTTCTACAACGTACGTAAGCAAGCTGAATATACAAGGCCCGAATAGCGAGAATAGATTCTTCTCACCAAACCTCTTATAGGTGCACCAATGCACCCAGTGGCGGATCCAGCGGTGGGGCGGGGGCTCGAGCCCCTCCTACCGCTACCGGACCTTTAGAGCCCCCTAAATTTTTAGCTATGGATGTATAATGTAAAAGGGGCTGAGGTCGAGCTGAAAGTACTTCAGCCCCTCCAAAAAATTTTCCTGGATCCGCCACTGAATACACCAACATGATGGATGAATCTGGCAAACTAAATACACACAGCCTGTCTCTGACATGCATGCTGGAATCCTGGCATGTTCTTGGGCTCACAGCTCTATCTGTGTCAGACAGGCTGCTGGTGAGTTTGTTCGTCAGACTCATCAATTTATGCATGGACAGAATTGCTAGTAGGGTAGAGCACATGTTAACCACATAAAAGTCTGTAATTCGAGGGATAGAAAGTTCTGGATGCGCCACGGGTCCTAATTAACTCTGCTGCGAACGCGGAGCCTGAAACATTTATTTCACCCTCTAATGTCCTTGCAGGCAAGCAAAGGTGCGGTCATCCGGTTCTACGAAACCCTAAGGGCGGAGCTGGGCACTGACGTCCGCGTCACCATCCTCATGCCGGGATACGTGGTGTCCAACCTCACCATGGGCAAGGGCATCCAGAAGGATGGCAGTGTCGGCATCGACGAGGAGGCTCGCGATGTATATCCTTTTGTTGACCAGTAGTTTCTCGTATATATAACAACGAACGGTCTTGATTGCTGAACTGTGTAATCTTGGACCGTAGATAAACGTCGGACCGCTGCCGGTGGGGAAGACGGAATCGCTGGCGGAGGTGGTGGTGGCAAGCGTGCGGCGGGGCGATTTCTACGTGACGTGGCCCGGGTGGTACTGGCCGTTCCACATGGTGATGTGCGCCGCGCCGGAGCTCGTCGATTGGTTCTCCAGGGCGTTCTACGTGTCCAAGTCCAGCGAGCAGGACGGCGACGCCCTGAGCAAGAAGATCCTCGAGGCCGTCGGCGGCAAGAAGTTCCTCTACCCCAAAACCATCCGTTCCCAAACCATGACCGCCAACTGAAGCTAGCAATTGGACATATATATATATATATATATATATATATATATATATATATATATATATATATATATATGTGTGTGTGTGTGTGTGTGTGTGTGTGTGTGTGTGTGTGTGTGTGTGTGTGTGTGTGTGTGTGTGTGTGTGTGTGTGTGTGTGTGTGTGTGTGTGTGTGTGTGTGTGTGTGTGTGTAGACTTAGGGATCTGGTCACTGATGTAAGGTAGAGAATGGATAATATGAATGTAACGAGGATAGAGTTAGATATGCAGATTGGAAAGGATGATATATTTTAAAATTAAAAACAAATAGTAACTAAGAACAAGAACATAAATAGTAAACAAGAACGTAAATAGGAAATAAGAACAGAAATAGTAAAGAATAGTAAAGACTGAATTTAAGACATATGCAGCACACAAAGATAAAAGAAGATATGCAGATGCAACACACAAAGAATTAAAAGATATGCTTATGCAAGAACTAAAAGATAGTATGCAGATGCATAAAAGTAAGACAGAAACATAAAAGATAAATTATTAAAAAGAACATAAACTTAAAGGACTGAAAGTAAAGAACACAATATAAAGTTAGAACGAAATAATAGAAATATAGAAGATAAAGAACTTAAGAATTTAGAACATAAGTAAGAAGATAAGAACATTAGTAATATAAAGGACAAACTGAAAAAGACATAAATAATAAAAAGAACTTGAAATAATCAAACTGAAACATAGAGAGTTTAGGGATAGAAATCGTTCCAGTGTTCATTCATATACCTTGTAGACAGAAGGAATCCTTCTGCGTAGTACACCAGAAGCTAGAACTACTATAAGTTTTAGTTATACAAACAATACTAAGATTTTACAAAGTTTTACACACTTACACTCTTACACACTTAGACTCAAAGATTGAGTCTTTATTTAGGCTACTACTTATTTTACACTAATTTTTGGAGTGGAGTGGAGTGGTAGTGGTAGTGGAAGCTTATTGCTTTGGTGGAGTGATCATCTTCTTCTCAGAGCTTTGCGGAGTGATGGAGCAATCTGAGAGGTGGTAGAAGTGATGCCTTTGAAGCTTTGCCTTCGTGCCCTTTATATAGGGGTTGCCGACCCCTGGGATAAGCATAGGTAGAGATTCCCCATGATGACGCCTTTTGACTGTCAATATTATTCTTCATGATGACGCTTTACACCTCAGGGAGTCATGATGAAACTTTAGACTTCCGTGAAGAATATTTGTCATAATAACACTTTTGACCAGACTTTATTTTGTCTGCAATAGTTTAGATTCCATCTGCAATAGTAGATAGTACTCATATAATTGTCCTGACAATTGTTCTCGTTGTCGGAGAGCTTTTGCGAACAATTATTGTTATTCGCTATCTTCATCTACTATCATTGGTGCAGAGGTCGTGCCTTCAATTTCGTCTGGTTGGAGTGTATCATACCAGCTTAGCATTTTCTGATATTCTTTGCGTATCATCGTGTCTTCACCATAATCAACCTTTATTAGGCGTCCAACCCCTTTGTGTATAATACCATTGCCACCACAGAATATTTTCATGATCCGGTTCTGGAAAACCATTTGACATGAGGTGTCTAAATAGATGCTATCTTCGATTTCCATAGCTTCTTTAAACCACCGTCACTTGTCATGATTGGTATTATGAGAAAATAATTCTTTTTGTTCTTCAGTCAGAAAACCAATTGTTTTGGCACGGAAAGTGAACACATCCTTTGAGAATGTAAACATCATGCATTGCCGGCCTGACTGGTGGTGTAAATCTTGGTGGGGTAGAATAGAAGATAATTTTGTATCTTCCCCTGATGAATGCCATTCTTTTACAAGCTTCTTTTATTGCAATTCCAAGATCAGATTGAAGAATCTGATCAAGTGTGCCATAGATGATATAAACTAATCCTTGGTCTATAATACTCTGGAGAGAGAGATTGTTATGGGTTTGTGTTTGTAGGCTTCTGAAGAGTTTAAGGTCTATCTCTGCTCTCAATATA
Organism: Dendrocalamus sinicus; assembly: GCA_036346575.1. Classification (NCBI taxonomy): domain Eukaryota; kingdom Viridiplantae; phylum Streptophyta; class Magnoliopsida; order Poales; family Poaceae; genus Dendrocalamus; species Dendrocalamus sinicus. Next base: position 22,792,669 of record CM070671.1, read on the forward strand.
ATATATTTGTGATATGGCTGGATAATTATTCTCTCATCAAAATGGAGGAGTGGAAATCTGTGGACATTGATTCTAAGGCTTGGGTTAATTTCTCTCCCCTCATATAGGTCGATAAAATATTTTTGGAGTTCTGCAAATATCTTTATTTGTCTCTCATAGTATTTTTTCCAAATGAGTTCTAGGATATCTGGCCCTAGGCAGGAAAGTGTTTGCTTGGTTTTAAAACTCAATCTAGAAATGAGAATTTCATGAGTACTGGGGTCAAGGAGCTCTGAGAGGCTATATTCTTCTTAACTTTGTGGCTGCAATAATTCTCTCTTCTCACTTTATTTTGGTGGCTACATGCAGTTGTATGAATGTTTTCAGATGCTGATAATGCCATCTTTCTTATCTGTGGAAATACTATGAGAAGTTCTCTGATATTTATGCAGTCTGGGGATGCAATTATGGTGGATACATATGTTTGTCTGTGGTTGGAACCATAGCTTGGCGAGCTTGTACTCAAGCTCAATACTTTTGAAGTATCTTGTGATCTAGTATTTAGATCAAATATTTTTGAAACATTATCATGAGACCTCTTATAGAGATCTGATATCTTCAGATCATCTGGGGATTCTCCCAGATCCAATATTTTGGAATATTGAGATGGTCTCAAATCGAGGCTCATCTTTGAATTTTTTGATGATCTGATACTTTTGATCTGGTGCCCAGATCTAATAATTTTGAATTGCTAGGTGATCCAGCACCTACATATAATACTTTTGATGGGTTTTCTTCCCTTCTGGGAAGAATATCTCTTGGTACAGAAGCCCCTTCTGTGGGCACATAATTTAATGATATTGCCTTTGTATCTTTAGGCATCATATGATTGAAATAGTAAGCCAGCCCACAAAGTGCATGAGCTTTTTTCTTACTATTCTTTGCTTGCCAGAGTAAATTGAGCAAGCCTTGTTGCAATTCTGTTGCAGGAAAATTATGATTGAATCGCTCAGAATTCCCCTCCCGTGGTTGGGGTAATTTCCAAGAGCTCATCTGTGTATATCTTTGCTGGGACATGATTCCCCTGTAATGTGACAAAGAAGCAACTAACTGGATTAGTTGATAGTCATGAAATATTTTTGCACACATTACCTTCCTTACACCTTTACTATCATAGATCATGTTTCTTCTGATCAATAATTTGGTAAAAATGTAACATGATATTACATTGTTGAGAATGTAACATGATATTACATAGTATAACCAATTATATGCTTGTTTTGGGCTGCATCTTTCTTCTTTGAATGATGTCCTTATACATATAATATGCACCAAAACTATTTGATAATGACATTTGAGTGACAACCAACTATTGTAAAAGCATAAGTCATCATGTAGGCAACTATTGCAAGGATATGAGTCACAATATGGGCCAAATTGCTGGTTAATGAGGTGTCTTTGATCATACCCAAATATGATTTTATAAGCTATTCTATGAAGACTAGGTTTTGAGCTTTCATGAGAGACATATGGCTGCATGAATTTTCGTTTTTGGCTCTCATGGGTAAAGAGTAAGCTCATAAAATGATCATGACAACTTTTATCATGCTTATGATGATTCCCTAGCAACTTGTTTTGGATGAACACTTCCTTACACATAGTTTGCTCTTCTTTTTGAGACCAAGACATGTGAAAAGGATGAGTGTTCTTCAGCTGCAATATATTTTTGTAACTAACACTTTGAATGTTAGTCATGGTTGGCTCAATGGATATCTCATTGACAATATTTTCTTTTCCCGAAGCAATTTCTATAAACTGATTTAATAAAGCTTCTTCGGGTATGGAACAAAATTTTAATTCCAATTTTTGGTTCATAATTTTAAACTTGATACTATCATTTGTCACAAGGAAAGGACGTATCAAAGATAAAAATGGTGTGCATAGAATGACTCCTTGTTTTAGATTTTTAACAAGCAAAAAAGAAGTCTTAATAGGAACACCAGAAATGCAAATGAGAACTTCAGGGATTTTGTAATTGACTTTAAGTTGGTTCCCATCCGCCCCATGAATTTTATGAGTAGATTTTTGAAAATATTTGGAAGGAATAATTCCTTCACGAATACAATTCATATCAGCTCCTGAGTCAATTAAAGTTTTATATTTGAAGTGAAACCCATCAACAAACTTGTATGAGATTTCTACATACCATTTATGTTTGAAGTAGGTTTTTATGGAGCTAACTATTTCTTGATTGTTCTGAAGAATTTCTTCTTCTTCAGCAGATTCATTTTCTGATTCACTTTGAGTTTCATACTCCTTTTTAATTTCTTCTTTTCTAGAAATTTCTAGAATTTGAATTCTTCTTTGAAGATCACTTAGCACTTCTTTTTATATAATTTTGTTCTTGAAGCAAGTCATTTAGACTCTACTGCTTCTTTGCCTTCTTATGATCTTCTACTCTTTGAATGACTTCATCAATAGAGAAATACTTTTTATGTTGGATATCTTTTACTAACTTTTCTTTGTTAGTTTGCACCGTATCAAAGGTGTCTAATACAAATTGTTCTAAGTCTGTGAGGACTAGAATATTTTCATCAGAGGTATCCTCGAAGACATCTTGCTCACAGCCAGAACATACACTATTTTCACAATGGTTAACTTCTGATTTTTCTTCATTTTCAGAGCTAGATTCATTGTCAATATGATTTAGGATATCTCCTAATATTTCTTTAATGTCTTCAGACTCTGATTCTAGCAAGGCTTGGATTTCCTTTTTGATTTTGGATTTAAAGAAATTGCTTGCTATATGGCCTTTTAATCCACATTTATAGCATACAATTGGTTTATTATCCTTTTTAGGAGTGTCTTTCTTAAGAGGTTTTCGGTGACGCTTCCTCTTAACATAATAAGCTTCTTTCTTATTATCAACATGATTTTTTCTAAATCTTTTGACATATTTTGTCCTATTTCTTCTTTCATGTTGATCCTCAAATCCAAATTGATAGCAAAAATCTCCCAATTCCCTTTTCCCAATAATTTTTTGTTTCTTTAGTTGGTCCTTGATTTTAAGATCATTACAAAGTTCAGCACCTACCAACTGTATCTTTTGGGTGATTTTGCCTATATCTAGGAATTGATAATTTATACTACCCTCTCCTTCCTTTCTTAAAGAGTTTCTAACTTTTTCAGCAAATAAAGGAGGTAGTCCTGATATATACTTTTCCTTCCAAAAATCTTGATTAGGCTCAGGAAGAGTATATAATTTTGATAAGAAAGTATCTTTATACCACCTAAAATCAGACATAGTCTTGCATCTTAGGTTTATCAATTGTTCTCTATTTTTCTCATAGATATCTTGATAATTTCCAGCGAAATGATAGACGATATTATAAACTAGAGTAGTCAGGGCATCAGAGATGTTACCGACAGGGTTACCATGCCCATCTACCCGGACTATAGGATTGCCATTTTCATCTATCTTCACTGCATCAATAATTGCTTGCTTCTGATCAGAATCCATGTAGTGATCCCACCAGCCTCTCAATTGACCAGAGAATCCAACAACGATCATTGAGGCAGCTTCTCTTTCTGGATTACCACTAGCTATGCAAGCATTAGCATACATAATCATTTGATGGCAAAGGGTAAATATTTGATACTCAGTGTATCCATCTAAATTTCGTTCCACAATTTCTTTGCCATTGAAATATGCCATATTACTAATTTGAGGCCTTTCTTCCAATTGAAGATCAGCATAAGTTGGTCTAGGATAGTAATTCCTTGTCCTAGCAGTATTAGTAATTGGTTTAAAGATCTTATTGATCATATCATTATTTTCTCCATCAGAGATTTGATTAATATTTTTGTTCATCTTTAAGTTGCTTAACTTATTGGCTAACTCACTAACCAAATCAGTAGAGATAGATGATCCTATTGCTTTTTATTTCCCGAATTTTATATTAGAACTTAGTATCTGTGGGGTAAACAAAGGAACAATAGATCGAGAACTAGATGATTCAGACTGAGAATTAAATGGATAATTTATCTTTACCTCAGCCTTGCTGGTCTTGGATCCTTCCAGGAGAATATTTTCGATGTGATCCGTTTGCTGTCCAAGAGCATGTAAAGATATGTTTGCATAATTTTGTTGTTCCACTAGGTGCCCTATGTGTTCTACTTTTACAGGATCACCATAAGTGGTTTTGGAAATATTTTTTAATGGAGATGCTTTGGAGCTTTCTCCCTGATTATTATTTGGAAGTTGGATAGATTCAAAAGGAGGATGAACCGACTCTTCAATCTTTCCACCAGAGATCTTCCATTCTTTTCAGACCTTTTTGATAACATTTAAGTCATCAGACTTTGGTTTCTTTTGAACGGATTTTAGAGTATTTATTTCAGACCTTAGTTTGGCTAATTCAGACTTTAACTCTTGTAGGTCTGACTTAGGCTCAGTTTTGGATTTGGTTTTTGATTTACTCTTTGGCTTGAAGAATTCTTCCAGATGTATGATCTGGCTATTCTCATACCAGTCAAAGAAGTAAATATGTCTTTTTTGCTCTTTCATCTCTTTGTACCAAACCTCTCTTATTTTTTGAACATAAGGAATGTCTACATTTTTTGTAGTACCTTTCACACTTAATCTTATTTTCAGGAAGATCAAGATTTCTTTTAAGGAGATCCTTATCGATTTTAAACTCATGATCTTCTTTTACTTCCTCTATAACATTGATCCCAAAATCTGAGTTGAGGGCTCATACTAATTATCCTTATCCTCATAAGTCGCATAGACAATATTATTTGGTTTTAGTTGTGGTCTATTGTCTAGGTGAAATGATGGTCTTGATTGAATAAAAATTGTTCTTTTTGAGGAGAATGTTATCTCAACATCTCCATCTGGTGTTTCAGCTAGAGATTCTAATTCATTTTGTTGAGTGGCTTTTGGCTCAATAGCTTGTAGGAGAGTCCACTTCTCCGGAAGTGTTATCTCATCCCACTTCAATGTTTTGGGAGTAATAATATGATTTCTAGGATTGGCTTGAAGAAGTGCGGTCAGACCTTTGGGTGTATTCTGTTTTGCACATGGAGCTAACGTGGTCATGGCTTTGTAATAGATCCTATATGTCACTGAAATGTTTTCACTTCCAGGTTCAAGATCAAAGCCAGATGTTTGTAAGCTCAAGGTCATAACCTTATGGAGATTTAAATCTGAAAGAGATACAGAAAAGTCTGGGAAAGTGTTGAAGAACACAGGACCATTACTAAGACTAGCTTCAACCATTCCTAGCAAAGAGTCCTTAAACTTTTTATTTCTGCAATCTTTTAGACAAGCCAACACAGAAATATTTAAACCTCTTCGAGTTAATGATCTAATAGCCACTTGTACTAGACCAAAATGTATATAATGATATTGAGGTTTTGCTCTGATATGATTGATTTCTTTTTCAGAAAGAAGATGCAGAGTTTCATGCAAAGAGCTAATAGGAAGAGTTTTTTTCTATAGTTTTAATATAGTAATCAGAACGAAGAGAAAACATGCCTATGTGATATATATCCTTAACATTTACCTTAGGTACTTTCCAATTTGCAATACTTTGCTCTATATCCTCAAAGCAAATAGACGAAGCATTCGTAACTGACATCGTTTTGATAGTTTTAATATATATCCTTGTCATCATGGGCATCTTTACCCATGCTTATCCCAGGGGTGGCGACCCCTATATAAAGGGCATGAAGGCAAGCTTCAAAGGGCATCACTTCTACCACCTCTCAGATTGCTCCATCACTCCACAAAGCTCTGAGAAGAAGATGATCACTCCACCAAAGCAATAAGCTTCCACTACCACTCCACTACCACAACAAACTAGTGTAAAATAAGTAGTAGCTTAAATAAAGACTCAATCTTTGAGTCTAAGTGTGTAAGAGTGTAAGTGTGTAAAAGTTTGTAAAATCTAAGTGTGGTTTGTATAACTAAAACTTGTAGTAGTTCTAGCTTCTGGTGTACTACACAGAAGGATTCCTTCTGTCTACAAGGTATATGAATGAACGCTGGAACGATTTCTATCCCTAAACTCTCTATGTTTCTGTTTGATTATTTCAAGTTCTTTCTATTATTTATGTCTTTATCAGTTTGTCCTTTATATTACTAATGTTCTTTTTATTCTGTTCTTTAAGTTTTATACTTAAGTTCTTTATGTTCTATATTATTTCGTTCCAACTTTATGTTTGTTCCTTTCCATTCTGTGCTTTACTTTCAGTTCTTTAAATTTATGTTCTGTCTTTATATTTCTGTTTTAATCATTCTGCATAAGAATATCTTCTTTTATTTTTTTTGTGCTTTAAATTCAGTACTTTACTATTTTCGTTCTTATTTACTATTTCTGTTCTTATTTCCTATTCATGTTCTTGTTTATTGTTTTCAGTATTAATTAAAAATAAAAATCTATCATCCTTTCCAACCTGCATATCTAACTCTATCCTCCTTACATTCATATAATCCATTCTCTACCTTACATCGTAGCGACCAGATCCCTGAGTCGCTGCCTGGGTCATACATTTGGTATCATATATATATATATGTATATATATGTATATATATGTATATGTATATATATATATATATGTATATGTATATATATGTATATGTATATGTATATGTATATGTATATGTATATGTATATGTATATGTATATGTATATGTATATGTATATCATTAATACAAAATGGGCCATCACAGACAGTTTAGAACAGTCATCATAGACGGTTTTCCAAACCGTCTGTATTTATGTGTCAGTGATAATCGAAGGTTATCATAGACGGTTTGTGGACCGTCTATGATAAAGACAACACAGACGGTTTGTAACTAGAACTGTCTGTGAAGAAAATTATTACAGACGGCTCGAACCAAAAATCATCTGTGATACCCACACATCACAGACGGTTCTAGTAACCAACCATCTGTGATTGGCGAGTATCACAGACGGTTGGTATATAGAACCGTCTGTGATAGTCCTTCATAGACGATTTATACCATAAACCGTCTGTGATAGTTCACTCTATACCTTAAATTTGTTCTGTTTTTTGCCTAGCTTCAAGAAATAATGTTACCCATGACCTTTGAAAATAAGCAAATACAGAGACAAGCACAACAACACATTCTATTACATGATAACAAGCTAACGAACCCTTCGGGCATAACGATGAGGTTGAACAAGACATACTTACGACAAGAGTGTGTTGTCCAGCATACCGTGGTGCCACAACGGAGGCGCTAGCTCAAGACAGTAGTCGACGTCATTGAGGAACGAGCAAATACAGAGGCAAGCACAACAACACATTCTATTACAGGACAACAAGCTAACGAACCCTTCGTGGCACGACGGTGAGGCTGAATAAGACACACTAATGACAAGAGTGTGTTGTCCAGCCTACCGTGATGCCACAACGGAGGCGCTAGCTCACGGCAGTAATCGGCGTCATCGAGGAACAAGCAAATACAGAGTCAAGCACAACAACACATTCTATTACAGGCTAACAAGCTAACGAACCTTTAGTGGCACGACGGTGAGGCTGAACAAGACACACTAACGACAAGAGTGTGTTGTCCAGCGTACCGTGGTGCCACAACGGAGGCGCTAGCTCATGGCAGCAGTCGGCATCTCGACGAACAACTAAATACAGAGGCAAGCACAACAACACATTCTATTACAGGATAACAAGCTAACAAACCCTTTGTGGCACGATGGTGAAGCTGAACAAGACAATCTTACGACACTTACGACGATAGTGTGTTGCCTAGTCTACCGTGGTGCCACAACGGAGTCACTAGCTCACAACGGAGGGGAGGATGCAGGAAGCTAGCTAGTGGATGAACTCACGCGTGACTATATACCGGTGGAAAGGTAGATGGAGAGTAAAAGGCCGAGCGGTGAAGGTAGATGGGTAGTAACGGGTCGAGCGGTGAAGGTAGATGGGGGGTTATTATAAGGGCCGAGCAGTGGGAGGAATTGGTGCCTACTATTCGATGTGAAGAGAATGGACGGGTGAGATCGAAATCCTGGGGTATACGCCATGGATCGGTAAAATGTCATTATCAGAGACGGTTTGGAATACGAACCATCTGTGATAAGTCAATATCAAAGACAGGATGGAATATGAACCATCTGTGATGAGTCAATATCAGAGATGGGTTGGAATACGAACCGTCTGTGATAAGTCAATATTAGAGATGGTTTGGAATACGAACCGTCTGTGATAAGTCAATATCAGAGATGGGTTGGAATACGAACCGTCTTTGATAAGTCAATATCAGAGAAGTTTGGAATACTAACCGTCTGTGATAAGTCAATATTAGAGACGGGTTGGAATACAAATTATCTATGATATTAATATCAAAGACGGTTTGGTATACGAACCATTTGTGATAACCGTTTCAAATGCGTGCCCTAATCCAGCTCTTTTACACTGTAAGATCTCCTCTTCTACACTGTGAGATTTCTCAATAAAGGCATCTAATATTCTTTTGATCTCCTTTCTCTCATCTATCCATTATGAGTTGTTCGGCCACAACCTTACACAGGCGGCCAACAATTTACGTCTAGAGCAACTCCTCCACTCTCGCCCTGCTCTCCTTCCTCGACTCGCTTCCATCCGTCAGCTGGACCTCATCATCCACCATCGACGAAGGTGTCTCGTTACCGCTCATGAAAGAGAAACCGCCCTCAACCTCGTTCTTCTCTGCAATGTGCACAAAGCGTAGGAAGCTCTTGCAGTAGTGGAGAGACACATGGATAACCTTGCCTATCAAGCAGAATCGGCCGATTCTGAGGAAGCTTATCGTGGCATCCTCTTTGAAATTATGGATCATGCTAATGATTTGCCCAGGCTAGAGGAGAAAGTGGAGAGGGCAAGGACAATCTTCATGGCATTCGAGAACTCAGCGACTGATCCTCCAACTCCAAAAGTCGAAGAAGAAGAATATGAAGCTCAGAAGACTAAGATTTGGGAATCTATTTTTTTTGGACTTTTGTAATAAATTTGCCTTAAATTTGACTCTCGTCTCAGTAGCTTCTGTAGTTCATACGACAAAGGACAAAACACAGATGGCTCCACATGAGCCGTCTGTGGTGAGACATCCAATATAGATTGTTTTGTAGTAGTATATCAGAGACGATTTTCTATATAAATTGTCTGTGATGTCTGCAACTTTTACAGACGGTTATTAACACAAACCATCTGTGTTGTCTCGATTATTACAGATGGTTTGTGTTAAGAACTATCTATGAAAGTTCACAAACGGTTCGTGTTGAGAATTGTAATTGTCCTTTTGTGTATGCAATGCTATATGTAATTCAGATCTGGAATTCAAATTCAAATATGTTGTTTCGCTTTCAAAGGGCATGGCTAGCATTTCTTGATGGTAGCCAAAAAACAATAAAAATTTTAGGTATGCTAGCTAGTTTTTTAGGCATAGAAAGAATTATCGCGGACGGTTCTTATTCTAAACCGTTTGTGATATGTCTAATCATAGACAGTTTGTGGTTAGAACCATCTGTGATAGTATACTTTAACAGATGATTCTAGTTTCAAACTGTCTGTGTTAACGGACGATCATAGATGGTTCTAGTTCGAAACCGTCTGTGATAACGGACGATCACAGATGGTTCTAGTTTTGAACCGTCTGTGATACGGTTTTTACAGACAGTCCAAAAACTATCTGTGATAACCCCTATTATCACTGACACATGATATCGATGGTTTAAAAAACCGTCTGTGATGACCCTTTTTTAGTAGTGCTATATCTTACTCTCTGTTTCCTTAAAAAAATATATTAACTCACAGGATCAAATTACTGTTTCATGTTAGAGTGCTCTGTTCTCTCACTAGTTTAAGTTTAATTACAACCTCCATATCCAAAATGACGTCGTTTTAACAAGTTGATTTTAACATTGTGCTTTTGTGTCGACATTTTTCACCAAATGAGTCTATTTTAGTCACTCATTGTTGGAAGTGGTGTTATCTTTTCTGCGTGCATAGGCTAAATTGTCAAATGATGCAGATAGGATGCAATGTACTTGTTGTGGTTATAGACCAAACAGAGAGAGAGAGAGAGAGTGTGGTAGTGGAGAGTTGAGTAAAATGAATGGCTTAGAGCCTTCCTCCCGTGACCTATGCCACATATATATTCATATGGGGAGCGTTTGTACAGTTATACCCTTACACATGAGTATTCCCCTCGGGAGTTCTTATGTCATTATACATGTCCTGTTTCGGACCTAACAGGCCTACTGGGCTTAGGTGGGGGCCAGCCCTACAACAGGAGCCTCTCATGGTGAAGGGCTTCACGGGCTGAAGCCATGCCGCTGGGTCCTTTGGCCCCCTCCGTCCCATCGGCCTGTGATGCTTTGATGAATGGGATAGTTCGCACGTGCACCTGTGCTTGTGCGAGGGCTGTCTTCGGGTCCCGAAGCTCGCGCGGCCTCAAGGCCGAAGGCGCCGGGAAGTCCGAAGGCTTTGACGGGGCCGAGGTCGTGCTTGTGGGAGAGCCGTCGCCCGCACCCAGGGCGGGTGCGGCTTCGAGGCCGAAGACACTGAGTAAGCCGAGGGCTTCGACCGGGCTGGGGTTCGGGCATGCCCTACCTCGCGCTGCAGATACTGATGGGCGAAGTCGACTTGGTCAGCTGCCTTTGGCGGTCGAGTCTCAGGAAATGCGTCGCGCGATGTGGCGCCAGCGCGGGAAGGTGGTTGCTTGGTCCGGAAATGCGCTTTAATGACACCTGGAATCGCGCCGCCTTTGTCGTGGGCGGTGGCACGGCTGCCCGCCGCCTCGCAAAGATTGGCGCCGAGCGACCACCTACCGCCGCCTGCCGCGGTTTCCAGCGGTTGCACTGCCCGATCGTGGGTAGCCGAACCGCTGTCATTCTGTCACTCGGTCTTCTGCCTGTGGGGGAGACGAGGGCTTTATAATCCGCCCCTGTGTGCATGCAGTCGTTCCCCTTGGTTGCTTGATTGCTGTGCGTTCCTTGCTATTCCTCTTGCACCTCCTGCTGCTAATCTTGCCTCCGCGCTTGCCCGCCGCCGTGAGAGAGATGGCTGCACGCGACGACCTCCCAGTTAGCACGGGTGCCACCCTTGACGATCCTGCGCGTCGCCTTAGCGAGAGCACCTCGTCTAGCCAGCGCTGCCTGACGCCACCACCGGCAGAGTACCGCCTGGTCCTGCGCGACAGGAAGCAAATGTAACATCCCAAATTTCTGCTAAAATAAAAAATAATAAATAAATAAAAATTAAGTAAAACAAAAATTTAAATTAAAATAAGTATTTTTGTGCCTAGATTTTAAATTTGGATTTGCCCTGAATTTCTGTTTTTGAAAAAAAACTGGATTTGAAAAGCATTTTCAGAAAAACCTAAAAATTATTATATAAAATGATATTTTGATTTTCTATAAAAAATCCTAATTAAAATTAATTATTTGGAGTTATTTGGCTTTTATTTGGTTTCCTGGATTTTTCTGGAATTTAAAAATGTATTTATGAAATTAAAAAGTATTTTAAAGTATGAAAAATATATACCAAATTTAGTTGGAAATATTTTTATTAAGTTACAAATGTCTCCAGGAGGTTCTAGAAATATATCTGGAATTTTTGGAGGTCATTTGGTATTTTTCTGAGGCTTAATGAGTTTTCTGTGCTTTTCTTAAAATCTGGAAATCAAAATCCAAAAAAAATAAAATCCCCTCCTTTTTCCCCCCGGCCGCCACGTGGACGGCCAGATTTGCACTCACGTCGCCCGCCGGATCCCGCCTACACCTCCTCCCAGGCCGATACGCGTACGGGCCGGATTCACCGCCCGCGCTCCCGGCCCATCCGCGCCACTTGGCCGCGCCCCTCTCTCAGCCACGCGATTCCCCTCCCCCTGCGTGGCACCATCCTGGCCACTCGCGCCGCCTCTCTCGCTACGCCCCGGGCCCACCTATCGGCGCCCACTCCTCTCTCTTGTCCCTCTGCCGATCGGGTCCCACCCGTCAGCGCCTGCCCTCTTCCTCTCTCTGCCACCCCGGGCCCGCATGTCGGCTTCGTCTTCCCTGTAGCCTCCTCCTTTCCCTCGCTCTGCCATCGAGCCGCAACGGCCCCTTCGCCCTTCCCGGTCTCCCCCGCCTTCCCGCATGCGCCGCCCCCTCTCTCCTTCGTGCGCCGCACGCCGCGCGCCCCACGTCCCCTCTCCCCCGCACCCGTCGCCCACCTCCCGCTCCCCCGAAACCGCCGCCGCCCCACGTCTATCCGGCGAGCGATTCCCGCACCGCCTTCGCCCCTCCGCCCCCTATTTAAACCCCCCGAGCTCCACCTCCTTTCGCCGCACCTCCCTCCGCCATCCAATTCCCTCCTCCGCTGCGCGAGCTCCCTCGCGCCGTGCTCTCTCGCCGCCGCCACCACCAAGCCCCTTCGGTGAGCAATCGGCATCGCCTCGGACCCCGCCACGCCTCGCCGTCCCGATTGCCGCCTCCGCCGCGTCCACGCGCACCCGCCGCCGCCGCACACCTCTCGCCGTCGGAGCTCCCTCGCCGACGCCGCTCGAGTGCCGCCGCCGCTCCTCCTCGCTGCCGGCTCAACCCCGGCCGCCTTCGGTAAATGCCGCCCCACCTCCGAGCTCACCTCGCTCCCCTCTACCTCCTCCGAGCCATCTCGCCGCCGCTGCCGCGAGCCGTACCACCAAAACCTCCCGGCCGGCCGGCCATGCCCACGTGCCGCGCCCACGTGGCCGCCCAAGTGGCGCCCGGTGGCCGCCACGTCAGAGCCACCTCGGCTCCCCGCTCTCCGTGAGCACCACGTCAGCCCGACCCCGCCTCCCGCGCCACCTCGGCTATTTTCCCCCTCCGTGGACCTGGTCCATGGACCAAGGGCCCACCGGTCAGTCGGCCTCCCTCGGGCTGACGTCATGCTGGTGTCATAAGTCCCTTTTCCCGTAGAAAAATAATTCGACCGAAAAGAAATTCCCTGCTGATGCAATAAATCCAATTTCCTTTAGAAAAATAATTCCAAAAATCTCCTTTTCCATTTTCTCTGAATTTAAACTTCCCGGAGCCCGTTCTCCTTCGTTTTAACTCCGATTTGGCCCATTCAAATTTGTAAATTCATCAAAAATTCCCCTCTATCCATTTCTAGCCTCAGTTCAAATATTTGAGTTCAATTTGAATTTATATTGAATTTATTTGAATTTGGTGGGTTATTTTCACGTGTAGACTTCGACGATTCGGGAGATTTCTTCGACGAAGATTTGTGCAAATTCGAAGGGCAAGGCAAGTCACCCTCCTTGATCATGTTGATCCCAGTTTTCAAAATAAAATTATTTTGATTTAAATTATATTGCATGCATACTTTTATTCAACGTATTTCAATTCAGTTTTAAATATAGTTAATGCCTACTTGTTAATTCCTCCATTGTTATTGAATTCCTTATACCTTGTCACCTTAGATTCAAACTCTAGTTAATACATTAGTGTTGGCTAGAGAGTTTAATCAAATGCTTAGACCTGCTTAGTCCTAATATTTGTTTTGGGATACTTTCTCACATAAAATGATGACCCTTTTTTACATAAAATGAACTCTTGACTTTGGTGAGTCAAGGAGGTTTATGAATTATTTTGAAAACAAATATAAAACTGGTTTAGACTTAGGCAATTGGTTAGAGTGGTGGGTGCAGGCATGCCCTGTTGGTTGGAGCCGCATGGTTGATTGTCGTGCACGGGGTATGTGGTTGGGCCTAAGTCGATTAAGGACCACCAGTGAGCTCTTGTTGCAAAGCCCTAATCGTACTACCACATGGCTGGTATGAGACAACCCTGGCTGAATAATTTGCAAAATCCCAACCTGGGTCAAGTTGTAGGTTGAAAGTGAGCGTGGTTGGTGCCATGTGAAGTCTCACTTGGGCGAGCGTGGTGAAGCCATGAGAAGTCTCATCTAGGCTCAAGAGGGGTCCGGCCGTGGATTCCTTCTTCGGGTGAAACCTTAGAGTTGGCTCGACCAGGTTGAAGGCTTTGCATTGTAAAGGCCTTGTCACGACTCCTTGCCGCACACCTAAGGAAGTGTGTAACTCGCGTGGCACAAAAGGATGATCGTGTCTTGTGGGTAAAGCTGTACAACCTCTGTAGAGTGTATAATCTATCCTGGATAGCCGTGTCCACGGTCATGGGCATGCTGAGTAAAAGTTTTTCATGGATTAGTTTTTGTTTTTCAAAATATTTTTGAAAACCTTGTGGATGGATGGAATCCACGAGAGATGAAAACCTTACGGATGGATGGAATCCGTGAGAGATTGAAATCTGGTGAATGGATGGAATTCATCAGAGTTGCGCAGTGAAAGCGTGTGGATGGATGGAATCCATACGTGATCTTTTGGAAAAGATGGTCCGGGTGGGATGCCCGTGGATAGGTTGGTGTTTGGTCGGAGCCGGCATTGACGGTATTACTTTCTACTACAAGTACTGTTTTTTTACCGTATTAAAATTCAGCGATCTCAATCTATATATTGTATTTCTTAAATGCTGTTTTATGCAAACTAACCCTATAAGCCTTCCATTGAAGCCTTTATCATTATGTTGCATTTTCCCGGGTGATTTGCGGAGTACAAGTTTGTACTCACGTTGCTTTTTCCACACAGAGAAGGAAGACGTCATCTACGGTGAAGATCTGGACAAATAGGCCGCGTCTTACTGTCGTTTGCCTGTGGGCAGGCTCAGTGGGCTTCTTCCGCTCCAGTTTTTCTTTCGCTGCTTATTACTTAATTTTGGCTTATGTGCCGTTGATGTAAACTTTGGCATTCATGCCCATATTCGGTTAATAAATGTCATTATGGTTGATATTTATCTTTGTTGTACGCTGTGTGCACTAGCTGATCCTGGACTAGTGCGATTTACACAGAGGATCCAGGAGTCGTTGCTCCAGTTCCGACAAGCAAACTCCTCAGCAACTGGATGCCGTGAAAAGGTCCAAGGGCCGCTGCTCCCGTGTGCTGGGGCGGAGCCGCGTCACAGAGGAGACCCTCCAGACCCTTCTGCAGGAGAAGAAGCTGGAGGAGCGTGCCGAGGCTCGCCTACCCGGGCGTGACGAAGTGGAGCCGAACCCGGGGGAGTCGGAGGCGATTGTCTTCATGGCGTTCTTCGACGCTGGGCTCCGGATTGCCGTGACACACCTTGTTCGTGAAGTGCTGCGAGCGTATGGGTTGGAGCTGGCGCAGCTGACTCCGACCGCGATCGTATGGTTGGCCATCTTCACGTGGGCGATGCGGACGGAGGGTACCCGCCCCCGCACCGAGCTGTTCGCCATTCTGCACGACGCGCGGTGCCACCCAAGGAGAGTAGAAGGGGGGGCTTACTCGAACTTCGACTGCGTGGACTTTGTGCTGAGGCCGGAGTGCTCGCACCTGTTTCCCGCGTTGGCTATGCGGGAAAAGTGGGAGACCGGGTGGACACGGCGATGGTTCTATTACACCGTGACGAGCACGAGCGGCCTCCGGAGCCGTGGAGAGCCGATATCATTCGACCGCTGTCCGAATGTGACACCTCGGCCTGGCGACGGCAGCAGGCGCGGAGGCTTGCTGGGGTCGCGCTCCGGTTCAACATGCGTGACCTCGCGGAGGAGTTCACCATGTACGGGATATCCCCTCTTGCTTGCAACTGGAAATATGAGCGGCGAGGGCCCTATCGTAAGGACGACATCCACCCGGGGGTGTCTTCGCTTGATAGGCCGTCCGCGCCCTGTAAGTGTCTCTGCGATATGCCAAGCACCACGTGGGTGGTTGCAAACTCCTAGGTATGACCCTCCGCTTGTGCCTGCAGTATGCCGGTTAGAAGATGTGGAACGCGCCGTAGCCGTGATACTTGGGCCATACACGGTGGAGGAGCACAAGGCCCGCGAGTCTGCGACCCTCTTGGCGAAGCAGGGGTGGATTAATCGGGTGTGCGAGGCCTTGAAATCCCGTCGGGCGCCCGGTCTGGCGGGATCACCGAGCGGTGCGGCGGTGGCAGCGCCATCTTCTCGGAGCGGGGTCCAGTCGGTGGTTGTTGCCCTTAGTTCGCCGGCTGTGCCGCAGGTCGAGGACGTGAGGATGGGGGGCGAGACGGGCGCTGGGCTCAGATCGACTGGTTCAGGGGGTCGCGTAAGTCCCGACGAGGCCGTATATGGCGGCCAGGCAGCGAGCATGTGCCCCGCCGTTCTCGAAGATGACGCCTCATCGCCTCCCGCGGCACCCGTCACGCTGTCGCTAACGACGGCCTCCGCGGCTGCCGAGGTAGCCACAGAGGCTTCACCTATGACTCCGAAGGCAAAACGGCCTCGAGTGCAATCGCCGCCATCTTCCCAGGGCCGATTCAGTGTGGCTGGTCCGGTGACTGTGGCCCTGACGGCTAGCGGGGATGCTTCTGAAGCCGGGAGGGTTGTCGCGCCTCAGGCCAGCGGGGCGCTCCTAACCCCGGTGGAGGTCGCGGCAGAGGTGACCGGAGGTAGGCGTAGTTCGTTTTCGTCGCGTGACTTCGCGAAACTCTCCCCGATTTGCTCGCTTATTCTGTTGACGCCAGGAGAGACAGCGTCTCCCAAACGAGGGCAAGAATCGAGCAATGGGGGGCCTCGCGATGTCGCCAGCCTGATTGAGCCGGGGCCTGTGTGTGCCCCAACTTCTCCGGCAGCACTAGGCGGGGCTCGGGCCCGACGCGTCTCGACTTCGCCTCGGTGGGGCGCCGGCGCTGAACGAGGTGGCGGAGTATGCTGGTGCCCGCCTAGATCGACAGGCGCTGCATTCATGCGAGGGCGACCTCTTGGCGCTCGCGTTGGGGGCCTCCGAGATGAGGGTAATGGTCTCCGCTCTTACTGCATACCCCTTGCTTATTTGATAGGTAACCCTTGCTATGCTCCGTGCAGATGCTTGCTATTAGCAAAGCCCTTGAAGAGGCTCGCGCTCACGAGTGGAAGGTACTGGAGGACCAGCTGCGCGTGGCGAACGACGCCAACGCCACCAAGGATGAGGTCATTCGAGTGCTGATGGCGGAGCGGGACGAGGCTGTTGCCGACGCACAGTTGGTGGGTAGGAACGCGAAGGACGCGGCAGTAGCCGCACACCTTGCGATGGAGGAGGCCCAGCGTGCCGCGGCGGAGGAGCGGACCGCCCTTCTTCAGCAAATCTCCACGCTGGAGGCGGAGAAGGAACAGCTTGCCACCTCCGTTGCGGAGAAAACGCTATCTTGGGATAACGCGTGCTCTTCCGCGTGGAAAGCGATGGGGTCCTTGGAGCGGGCGCTTCGGGGGCTTTGTGTGCACGTGGAGGACGCCACCTATGGCCGCCAAGACCTGATGGAGACGCTTGAGCGAATCGAAGAGGGCTTGAGCGTTGCCCTTCCTGGCGCCAAGGCTTTCGGCACGCACTGCGGCTATATGAGTGCTGGGCTTGCCCTCGCCTTGCTGCACGCTGGTGGGTGTGAGCATGTCGATGAGCTGGCAAACCCTCAGCTCGACTTGCCTACCGAGTCTGGGGTGATATCGATGCCGTTCGTGCCACCGAGCCCGCGACCCGAAACTTCCATGACCGGATTTGGAATTATGTCGGGGAGGGGGCCGCCGCGGTTGCTTTGCGGCGGACGCTGCGGAACGAGGGGGACGTGCTTCGCTGGCTCAAAGGGGTCCCTCGGCGCGGCGCAGGCGACGCGGGCGCTCGTTGCGGCGAAGACGGCGCGGACTCATAGAAATAGCCAGGTGTTGGCGCATTCCACGCCACGCATGTTTGCTTCTGGAATGTAACTGTCTTGTTGGGGCAAACAATGATCTTCCCATGCAGTAGTTGTTATGTAATATGCTGCGAACTGATGGGTCGTGCAAGGCACGGGTATCGTGTGGCCCCCCGTTCTGGTATGAGCAAACGGGCTTGCGAATACTGTGCAGCTCGGGCCCTAGACTGGCCGAGGTAGGCACGCAAGCGCTCCATTTCCTACCCTTCGAAGCGGTGGGAGCAGAGCTGGCGCCTAGTCGAAGTAGACGCGCGAGGTAGACGCGCAAGCGCTCCGTCCCCAATCCTTCGAAGTGGTGGCAGCGGAGCTGGCGCCTAGTCGAAGTAGACACGCGAGCGCTCCGTCCCGCCTAGTCGAAGTAGACGCGCGAGCGCTCCGTCCCCTACCCTTCGAAGTGGTGGCAGCGGAGCTGGCGCCTAGTCGATGTAGACGCGCGAGCGCTCCGTCCCCTACCCTTCAAAGTGGTGGCAGCGGAGCTGGTGCCTAGTTGGAGTAGACGCGCGAGCGCTCCGTCCCCTTCCCTTCGAAGTGGTGGCAGCGGAGGTGACGCCTAGTCGAAGTAGACGCGCGAGCGCTCTGTCCCCTACCCTTCGAAGTGGTGGCAGCGGAGCTGGCGCCTAGTCGAGGTAGACGCGCGAGCGCTCCGTCCCCTACCCTTCGAAGTGGTGGCAGCGGAGCTGGCGCGTAGTCGAAGTAGATGCGCGAGGTAGTCGCGCAAGCGCTCCGTGGGGTGGGCACAAGGATAGCATCCGCGTCTTCTTTATATACTCCGGAGGAGTGCGTGGGGTATACATCCACGTCTTATTTATACTCCGTAGAGTGCGCAGGGATAGCATCCGCGTCTTCTTTATAGTCCGGAGGAGTGCGTGGGATATACATCCACGTCTTATTTATACTCCGAAGAGCACGCACTGGGGCAACGCCCATGCGTGCGCTGGGTTCGCGTTTTGTTTATACTCCGTAGAGTGCGTAGGGATAGCATCCGCGTCTTCTTTATACTCCGGAGGAGTGCGTGGGGTATACATCCACGTCTTATTTATACTTCGAAGAGTACACACTGGGGCAACGCCCATGCGTGCGCGGGGTTCGCGTCTTGTTTATACTCCGTAGAGTGCGCAGGGATAGCATCCGCGTCTTCTTTATACTCCGGAGGAGTGCGTGGAATATACGTCCACGTCTTATTTATACTCCGAAGAGTACGCACTGGGGCAGCGCCCATGCGTGCGCGGGGTTCACGTCTTGTTTATACTCCGTAGAGTGCGCAGAGATAGCATCCGCGTCTTCTTTATACTCCGGAGGAGTGCGTGCGGAGGCGGACCTCGCGCTACATCTTATTTAGAGTCCGTAGACTGCGCGCAGAGGCGAACCTCAGCGTGTTGCGGGCGGTGAAATTGCGTGCAGAGGCGGACCTCGACGCTACGTCTTATTTATACTCCGTGGAGTGCGTGCGGAGGCGGACCTCGCGCTACGTCTTATTTAGAGTCCGTAGACTGCACGCAGAGGCGAACCTCAGCGCGTTGCGGGCAGTGAAATTGCGTGCGGAGGCGGACCTCGACGCTACATCTTATTTATACTCCGTGGAGTGCGTGCGGAGGCGGACCTCGCGCTACATCTTATTTAGAGTCCGTAGACTGCGCGCGGAGGCGAACCTCAGCGCGTTGCGGGCGGTGAAATTGCGTGCGGAGGTGGACCTCGACGCTACGTCTTATTTATACTCCGTGGAGTGCGTGCGGAGGCGGACCTCACACTACGTCTTATTTAGAGTCCGTAGACTAGGCGCGGAGGCGTCCCCCCACGCGTCTTTATGCATGCTTATGCATAGCGCACACGAAGGTGACCCTTCGCACGCTTTTAATACGAAAAACGGGAGAACTTGCATGAACGATGCACTTTATTAAATTCCGCTTGCGCGGTGGCGATTATAAGGGTTAAGGCACTAACCGTTAGTAGCTTACGTCTGCCGAAGCCGGGGAAGGCCCTTAGCCTTGTGTGCTTGACTCAGGCGTAATACCGCCGTAGCTTGTCCGCATTCCACGTGTGTCGGAGCGTGTGCCCTTCCAAGGTGGCCAAGCGATACGCTCCCTTCTGCAGGGCCTCCGCAACGAGGTACGAGCCTTCCCACTTGGACTCGAGCTTGCCTACCGTGTCCGTGTGGAGTGCCATCTTGAGGACTAGGTCGCCCGGTCTGAATTCGCGTGGGTACAGTAAATGATTGCGACCGCACACCATCTGTCGCACGTATTTTATGACGTGCTGTGTTGCGCTGGCCCGGTCTCCGTCAAGGAGATCCGCGGACAAATGGCGCTCCTCGTCTGGTGCTTGGACGAGGACCCGCCGCGAGCCCGCCTTTATTTCTTTGGGTGTGACCGCCTCATCGCCGAAGAGGAGCTTGAAGGGTGTGAACCCCGTTGGGCGTGTGACCGTTGTGCGAAGGGACCAGAGGACGCTGTGGAGCTCGCCCGGCCACTTCCCTTTTGGCAGCCTGACGAGGCACTTTTTGATTACGGCCGAGATGGCACCGTTTGCCCGCTCCACCGCCCCGTTGGACTGTGGATGGCCGACCGAGGTGAACCGGAGGGTGATGCCCATGTTGCCGCAGAATTCTTTGAATGGTGCTGCATCGAACTACAGACCGTTGTCGACAGTGATCTCCCTGGGCACGCTGAATCGGCATATGATGTTTTGCCAGAGGAAACGCTGCAGAGCTGCCGAGGTAATCTTGGCTGGGCTACGCCTCGCCACTGGAAAAGTATTCCAGCGTCGCGATGAAGCACAGTCCCACGGGGCCACGGAAGTGGTCCCACGATGTCGATGCCCCACCTCGCCAGCGGCCACACCGGAGGTATGGGGTGGAGGCTTGTCGGGGGCCTGTGGATAGCCCTTCCCATCCATTGGCAACCTTGACAACGGCGCACGAGGTCCTGGGCATCCGCGACACCTGTTGGCCAATAAAAACCCTGTCTGAATGCCTTGCCCACCAGAGACCTCGGTTGGAGGTGCGAGCCACAGAGACCCCCGTGAATTTCCGCGAGGAGGTGTTTGCCTTCTTCGCGCGGGAGGCACCGCAGGAGCGGTGCGCAGACCCCCTTCTTGTAGAGCGCCCCATCGAGCACCTGGAAGGACCTAGCGCGGTGTTGCAAACGCCGGAGCTCGGAGGAGTCATCCGGTTCTGCAATGCCTTGCAAAAAGGCGAGAAGGGGCTCCCGCCAGTCGCCCTGCTGTGTGATCTAGTGGACGAGGGTCGCGTCCCGATTATCTTGTGCTATGGCGCGCGCGGTGGTCTCGTCGCGCCCCTTTGGGAACCGAGCTGCCGGGGCGCCCTTGGCCAGACGCCGGCTTGCTCGTTGTCTACTCGAGGGATGGCCTTCACCGTGACACCCAAAAAATGCCGTTCGTTCGCTCGTACGGCTGCTAGGTACTTGGCTAGCTCCGGGTCCTTGGCTTGATATGATTTGTCCACATGGCCCGCCACTAGCCGGGAGTTAGTGCGGACGAGGACTCGCCTTGCTCCCATCGCTTTGAGCTTTCCGAGGCCGAAGAGTAGCGCCTCGTATTCGGCCGTGTTGTTCATAGCCGGAAACGCTAGGCGTGCCGAGTAAAAAAGGCGCTATCCTTCTGGGGTGATGATAACGGCGCCCACCCCTGCGCCCGCAACACCGTACGCTCCGTCAGTATTAAGTGTCCACACCGGTCTTGAGTTGGAGGGGCCGAGCCGGGGGTCCATTCCGCGAGGAAGTCCGCCAGAACCTGGGACTTGATCGCCGTCCGAGAGGCATATGTTAGGGAGAAAGGGGCCAGCTCTGCCGCCCATTTCCCAATTCGCCCCATGGACTCTTTGTTGTGGAGCATTTCCGCCAGGGGGAACGATGATGGCACCGTTATCGGGTGGGCCAGGAAGTAATGTCGGAGCTTCCTTGATGCCATGACCAACGCGTAAGCAAGCTTCTCGAGCTCGGTATATCTCGTCTTGGCGCCCTGAAGGGCTTCAGAGACGAAATACATTGGCCGCTGAAGTGCACCCTCTTCCAAGACGAGAACGGCGCTAACCGGCGTTGCCGAGGCAGCGAGGTAGAGTAGGAGGGGAGCCTCTGGTGCCGGGGCCACCAGAGTGGGGAGGGTTGCGAGGTGCTTCTTGAGATCGTCGAAGGCCTTTGCGCAGTCATCGTCCCAATGAAACCCGTCGCACCCGCGGAGTGTCTTGAAAAACGGCAAGCCCCTCTCTGCCGCTCTAGAGAGGAAACGGCTCAAGGCCACCATGCATCCTGCCAGCCTCTGGACCTCCCGCGTCGTCTTGGGGGGTTCCATGCCCAAGATAGCGTCAACCTTGTTGGGGTTCGCCTGGATGCCTCGCCCGGATACGAGGAAGCCCAGTAGCTTGCTCGCCTGTACGCCGAAGACACATTTATCCGAATTGAGCTTGATGCCCGCTCACCGGAGGTTGTCGAAAGTCTCCTGAAGATCCCGGCCGTGTGAGGTGAGCTGCCGGGTTTTTACTACCACGTCGTCCACATAAGCCTCCACATTCCTCCCTAGCTGGACGACCCAGGCCAGCGCGACGAGGCGGGTGAAAGTTGCGCCCGCGTTCTTCAAGCCGAAGGGCATCCTCACAAAGCAGAATGTCCCCACCGGTGTAATGAAGCTGGTTTTCTCCTCGTCGTCCTTGGCCATGTAGACCTGGTGGTAGCCGGAATAGGCGTCCAAGAAGCTCATGAGCTCACACCCGACGGTTGCGTCGACCAGCTGGTCTATACGCGGTAAAGGGTAATTGTCCTTCGGGCATGCCTTGTTGAGGGCGGTGAAGTCGATGCACATGCGCCAGGCGCCGCTGGCCTTTTTAACCAACACCGGGTTGGCAAGCCACCGATGTTGGACCTCGCGATAACCCCGCTCGAAGGAGCCGCCACCTCCACCTTGGCCGCTTGCTGCCGGTCCGCAGACATACGGTGAAGTTTCTGCTTGACGGGTTTGGCGTCGGGGCGGATCACGAGGTTATGCTCGATGAGGGCGTGGTCCACTCCTTGGATATCCTCCAGGGACCATGCAAAGATGTCTATGTTGTCCTGGAGGACTCGGAGCAAGTCTTGCTCTACTTGCGGAGGGTGGTCTTTGCCTATGGATACGAACTTCCCTTCTGCTCGGAGCGGCACCCTCTTCACTCCGCCCTCCGGGTGGTGCTTAGGCGTCCAACCTGGGGCGGATGGCGTTGTGTCCGCCTGGTATTTGTTGAAGGCGTGCACCTTGCGGTGCAAACGTCCAGCTTTGGTTTCGATGCTCCGAGCCATATCCTGATTGCCGAAGATGGTGATAACGCCCCGCCGTCCTGGAAGCTTCATGCATAGGAATGCGAAGTGTGGGACGGCTTCGAAGGAGTTGATGGCGGGCCGGCCCAATATGGCGTTGTATGGATATGAGACGTCCACGACGTCGAAGACGAATTCTTCGGTCCTGGAATTGCCGGCTTGGCACAAGGAGACTCGGAGGCAGACCTGACCCAGAGCCTTCAGGGGTTGCCCTCCGAGGCCTTGGAGAGGGGCTTCCGAGGCTTTTAATAGACTCCGCGGTATCCCCATACGATCAAGGGCCGCTGCGAACAAAATGTTGGTGGAGCTCCCTCCGTCCACAAGAATACGCCTGACGTCGCATCCCGCTATGTCGGCCTGGATGACCAAGGGATCTTGATGGGGGAATTCTACGCCCTGTGCATCGGCTGATGTGAAAGTGATGCTGCAAGGGGATGGCCGCCGAGGTGGTTGTGCCGAGGAAGCGCTTAACGAAGAGCCTCCCTCAATGACATTAATGCCGCGTGATCGGGTCTCGCCGGGGTCCAGCGGGGGGGTGGGCCGCCGTCAGATCGCCGCGATTTCGGTGCATGCCCGCGTGAAATGGCCCCCGTAGCCGTGCACCTCGCACCACCTACCGTATTCAAGGATTTCCTGCTCCGCGCGCGGCTTGGCATCACCGCCTCCTTGGCGTCCTCCTGCGATGCGCGAGGCTGAGACGGCTCCCCGGGGAGTACCCTGCGCGGCCAGGATGTGGCGGGCCTTTTGGGGTCTTCGCTGATTGCGCCGGGGCTTGCGAATGTCGCTGCGCCACTTGCTTGTGGTCCGCCCTGGGTTGTCTCTTGTGCTACCTCGTGTGGCGACAGCCCTCCGCTCGCTGGCGCGGAGTCGTTGCCGTGGCGCCCGCACGCCCTCTTCGGCTCGAGCGCACGCTTCGCTTTCTCAAGAGCTCGCCCGACTTGAGCAGCTTCCGCGCGTGGTACTCAAAGAAGTGGTCCCAGGCGGAGGCCTTGTGTGGCTGCGTTGATGACGGTCGTTTCATTGACGTCCCTGACCTGGCAACGCACTTTTGCGAAGCGCTTGAAATAATCCCGAAGCCTTTCGTCAAGTTTTTGCTTGACTGCGAAGAGCTGGTCCGCATCGACACGCTCGACGAGGTTTCCCTGGAAGTTGCTGCAGAGTTGACCACGGATCTGCTCCCACGCATGGATGGACTGTGGCGCGATGGAGAAGAACCAGGATAGCACCACGCCTTGTAACGCGAGGGGGAGCCCTCTTGCTTTTGTGGTGTCGTCTCCGCCAGCGGCTTCGATGGCGGCCTCATACACACGCACGAAGCCTCGTGGGTCGGAGTCACCCTCGTAGGCTTTGATGACGTTCGGGAACTTGAAGCCCGCGGGCCAGGCCGCCTACTGTAGACCCGCGGAGAGCGGGGACTCCGGATCTATTCGCCGCGATGGGACGCGACTAGACGCAGGGGGTTCGGCCGCCACCGTCGGGGAGGGGGGTTGGCTCCGAGCCTCTTGCATGTCCCGCACAGCTCCGCGGAGGTCTGTTAGTTCCTGTTGAAACGCGCTGAGGGCCGCCAGCAGGGCCGACTCTGCCGCGGGCGCAGCCGGGGCCGTCGGTGCGCTTGGCAGCGCCACCGGTACGGCGGTGGTCACGACCTGCGCTCCCAGGTTGCCCACCGCATTATCGCGGAGATCCCTGGAGCCGTTCACCGCTTCTGCGCTGGGTGGAGAAATGGATGCGCCCGCGTTGCCACCGCCGAGGGTGGTCGTCGGGGGGGGGGTCTGGTGGGGTCGGTCGTCGCGTCGGTGGCGGGGTTGGTCGTCGCGTCGGTGGCGGGGTTGGTCGTCGCGCCTATACCGCTGCTCGTACCTACGGCTGCCGAAGCCAAAGCCCTTGTGCTGGCGCGAGACTTTGCCGCCTCCACCTTCTTCTTCCTCGCCGCTGACGGTGACACTTTCTTTGGTGCCATCCTCCTTCGGATCTGGAGGCTTGCTCTTGTCCTCCCACGGACGGCGCCAATCTGTTGTGGTTCTGAGACAAACAGAGAGAGTGTGGTAGTGGAGAGTTGAGTAAAATGAATGGCTTAGAGCCTTCCTCCCGTGACCTATGCCACATATATATTCATATGGGGAGTGTTTGTACAGTTATACCCCTACACATGAGTATTCCCCTCGGGGAGCTCTTATGTCATTATACATGTCCTGTTTCGGACCTAACAGGCCTACTGGGCTTAGGTGGGGGCCACCCCTACAACAGTACTATATGTAGTGTCATGCACAACTGCAAACTCTGAAGATGAAACTCATCCGTATTGAAGAGATCGTCATTTTTTGTTATCTCAACTCCAAATGAATTTGAGGGTTCTTGGACCTTAGGAACCATGTGTCCTATGACAAAAATTCGGCATAAAAAGCATGCAAATGTATGTACTATGACTAGAAAACAAAGAAGTCAACCAGTTGTATGTATACAGCCAAAGTCAACCTTGTATGTATACAGCCAATCAGGTAACTTCGCTAATGTTCACTGCTTCACATGCTTGCACGTGCTGCTCTGGAGGCTCGGTGGTGGCAGACACACGGAGGAGAGGAGAGGCGCAATCGGGGAGGGGGAGGTGGCAGCGATGGGTGAAGGCAAGCAGAGGGGGAAGAGGGCGCCAGTGGAAGAAGAAGGAAAGGTCGCCCGGTGGCAGCAATGGCGTGGTCATCCATGAAGGAGGATCCGGTGTTGGGTGTTGGAGCAGGAGGATGAAGATGGTTTGGTGAGAGAAATAAGGTAGGGGAGAGATCGAATGACAGGTGGGGTTAGTGGGATGAGTGATTAAAACTAATTGTGTGAATCAGTGCTAGGAAACAGATGATCAAAGTGAATGTATCTCGTAGAATTGCTTGACGATGAGGTTTGTTTTAGGTATGGTTTTAGATATAATTACTACTACAAAAAGAGTCATCACAGACGGTTCATAACTATTATCATAGATGGTTTTTTGAACCATCTAAGTTTATGTGTCAGTGATAATCAGAAGTTATCACAGATGATTTGTGAGCCATCTGTGATAATTATCACAGACGGTTTATAACTAGAACCGTCTGTGAAAAACACTATCATAGACGGCTCTAGCTACAAACCATATGTGATGTGTGAGTATCATAGACGGTTGGTATATTGAACCGTCTGTGATACTTCCCCATCACAGATGGTTTTTGGTTCGAGTCATCTGTGATAATTCTTCACATACGGTTTATACCACAAAACCATGTGTGATAGTTCATTCTATACCTAAATTTTTTCTATTTTTCGGCTAACCTCAAGAAATGTTAACTATATCATCCGAAAACAAGCAAATACAGCAACAAATACAGCAACACATTCTATTTTCATTAAGATTAGAATCCACCATTACAACATCACAAGATACCGAATAGGTTACCTATAGTACTACATACATAAGAGGACACTTACAATTTTACAAAGATAAACTTCATGGCTACAAATTCAGAAAAATGTTTACACGACATTAAACTACAGTCTAAAACAAATGGTGAGGAAAAATTTTCAAGTAGCAGAAACAAAATGGCAATGAACACCATTTTTAGTTTCTATGACAAAATCAATAGCTTCTATGCTGGCCTTCTTCCTCTCCATCTTGCCATTGCCTTCTTCTTTTCCATCTTGCCATTGCCTTCTTCTTTTCTATCTTGCTTCAAGTGAAATTTCAGTCACCCTTGCCGAACCCCTTCCTACCCTTGCCGTGCATAAATGAGTTGGAGTAGTACTGATGGTATTGGTTCTTCGAATAAGGAGAGGGGGTTAATAAGGAGCAAGAAGTGGGGAGGAGAACGATGCCTGCCATTCGATGCAGAGAGAATGAACGGGTGAGATCCGGATCCTGAGGGATATGCTGTGGATCGGTGACGTGGAGGGGTGTCATAGACGGTTTTGATTACAAACCGTCTGTGATAGATATCACAGATGGTTCATAACAAAAACCGTCTATGATAACAGGAGATATCACAAAAATAATATATCGGTACAATATAAATAGCTAGTTTCAAAAGATTAAATAGCAGAATTTTATATGGCTTATATATACTCATTTGAAAGGTTTCGATGAGATCTACAACTTTGCAGTTGAGGCGAAACCCAAATTCCAAAGGGAAGATAAAAAATTTTGGCAAAACGAAAAACTGAAAATATAAACATATAAAGATGGCCGATTTTGAGGGTCTTAAAGGAAGACTGGTGCAAGCGGTAAATTTTTTTTGGATCGGGCTCATCGTTAGCTTTCCAACGCATACAAGACCATCAAAAACGGACACCGTATGCAAAAGTTATGCCCGTTTTACTGGAAGTGTCTCAAAACTGAATCTCTACTCGGACTCAGGTGGGAAATTATAAAATTTTAGGGGATTGCAAGGCGGGAAACATATCACAGACGGTTTATAATACAAACCATCTGTGATAACTTCATTATCACAGATGATTTTTAATACAAACCGTTTGTGAAATATCACAGACGGTTTTATTTAAACCGTCTAATATGTCTGTCATTATCACAGACGGTCTTATCAAGAACCGTCTGTGATGTTTTGTATTATCATAGACAGTTCATATAAATAACCGTTTGTGAAAATACCACAGACGGTTATTCGTATAAATCGTCTGTGATACTTACAATACAGACGGTTTCTAGAAACCGTCTGTGATGTAAGCGTCCAGTTTAGCCTCTTTTATAGTAGTGAATGCGTTGTTGATGCTCTTAGTAATCCATGGTAACGGTGTGAATGGAGGTTTGCATACATAGCTGTGTTTGGTTAAATTTCAATCATATTGTCGCTTTTATGGTGTAAAGCCCTATAGTACGTAGAGACGTGACTACAACTAGGTTTAAAAACTCTTTTAAGTAAGGTAAAAAATCCTATAGTACTGCTAGGTTTTAAAAACAAGTCATATAAGTCATACAAGGCAACGTGGCTGATGGGATTATGGACCTGCTTGTCGACTAGTCCACGACCAAGTCGTTCACTTTCGACTCCGACCAGATCATAGTCGATTTTGACCAGACCCTAGTTGCTTCCAACCAGTAATCAGTTATGACTAGTGCTCGGGTACGACCAATGGTCGAGTCCGACCAACCCGGCCCTCTTGACCAGGACACAGCTTCTTCTGACCAGATCATAGCTACTCCGACCAGTGCATAATTTCTTACGACCAGTTGTTTGGATGAACAAGCAGCATGTGGAGGCAAGATCGCGTATGAGAGTGTGCCAGGTTGGCCATGTGCAGCAAAAGGAGTCATAAGAGCAAGTACAATGGTGCTGACTAGGTTGCCTCTAGTGAAATTCACATCAGCACAATCCTAAGTGGAAGAGAGAGAAAAGAAGAGAGAGAAGCAAGCTGCCCCTCATGCAAGAGGTGACCTCTAGCACATTATACGAGGAGAGAGAGATAAACTACCCCTCATGCAAGAGGTGACCCCTGATATATTTATGTAAGTATTAAATGTTTGAGTGCTTTAGTAGAGGTAACCTTTACTCTACTCATTGTATTAGCTACCTCCACATGAGCCACATGTAGTCTTTTTGCTTATGTGGCTAGTCCTAGAGGTGACAGCCACCTCTTCTATTGTACTTGCCCTAAGCGTCTACAACGTAACTACAGTCAAGTTTGTATTGAAGATATTTGGTGTCCTTTGATTAGTTAGTTCGTTTCCTTTTTTTATCTCTTACTTCTTTATCCTTGAGTTAGCTGTTAATTAGTGCTTCCAAGATGTAAAAGGAAACTAGGATTTGGTGTTCAGGATGTTTCAATTCAAGTCGGTTCGGTGTGAGTTGTGTTTTTGTTGCCGTGGGAGGTTAGCGATGTGTTTCGGTGGCCATGTTGTTTCAGGTGTTCTTGAGATCCAATCATGGTTTCATCTTGGTGATCGAGGTTCTAGTTGTAGTGCTGGAGTTTTGGTGCAGTCTTGTGATTTTTACCTCTGTTCCCTTGTGGTAGAGAGGTATCCAGGGATTATTGGGGTACGGCGAAAAAACAGATCAACTCACGTGTAAATTAGGTTGTCTAGTCTACGCCGCCTCAAAAAGCAAAGATAAGACGACAGTTAAATAATTAGGGCTATTACTACTTTCTTTTTGAATACTTGAATTCGTTGGGATTTGTGTTTTCTCAGACTACGTGACGGCCCCTACTTTTTTAGTTTTTGCCAACCTTCATATCTCATTCTCATCCATTACTTTTGAGCAATTC
The DNA here is from genome assembly GCA_036346575.1 of Dendrocalamus sinicus. Classification (NCBI taxonomy): domain Eukaryota; kingdom Viridiplantae; phylum Streptophyta; class Magnoliopsida; order Poales; family Poaceae; genus Dendrocalamus; species Dendrocalamus sinicus. Next base: position 22,821,959 of record CM070671.1, read on the forward strand.
GTGAACGCTCTTTCTGCTACTGCCACGCTTTGCCGGATTTGACCTTGGCTTCTCCAAAACCCAACCATGTCGTGCGTGTTACTTTCGCGGTTTTTGCGGGAGTTTATGATGTCATGTCAGTCTTAAAAATAAAAAAGCCATATTTTTTTGTGCGACTGATGGCTTTTGATGATACGATTGATAATTTTTATATGTATTTCTTGAGACAGCAATAAACGGCAGAGATATCGATACGGCCGACGCACATCATTTTAGACTCAAAAAACTGTTTAGAGAATCCGTTTCCCGCTCGTTTCGACTTTAGCTTCTGACTTATTTTTCACTATTTATAAATTTCGTCTTTTTCTGAGCTTTTAACTTTTTTTGAGCTTTTTTGCCGGTTCTTTTTTCCCTATATTTGTTTGCATTATACGTGATGAGCTAATATGTTTTTTCTATTTTTAATTTTTTTAAATTTAATTATGCTAAATAAGCATCTGTCAGTTACAGTGTTTTTTTTTCAGCCAGCTATATTGCTTTTCAGCCATAAGCCACTAAAAAAAACTATATTGATCACAGCCTTAAAATCATCCTGATTAATTTGACTTTCGAAGAAATCAAAAATCAAAAGCACCAATAAAACAAGACCAAAGCCTCTATCTTTCTTGAACAAGGTATGCTCGGTGTAGGCCACGGCCCACGGTCCTTTTAATATCGATGTTCTGGTGTCAATCACAGTCGGCCCATCATATGACAATGCGGTGGCCCATATAATCTGGAACGTTTTATTGCCATCTGTATTCTGTAGAAGTTGACAATAATCTCTTCTCAAAAAAAGAAAAAGAAGCTGACATTAATCACCATATTTAATTTCCAGTTTTAAGGCTTAGCAACTTAGAAGTTACGGAATTAAATGATAGAAAATCCATTAATAAAACCATGCAATGTGTAGTGGGTGAGACTGAAACAATAACCATTAGCCATATGATGCATGCGCCATACGTGTTAGTCTAGCCACCCGTTAGTGGTCATAGGCGTTTACTCTCTGTTTCACAATATTTGTCCGGCCCATCGGTCCACCAAGCATGCACCCAAAAAACACCAAATCTAAGAATTGATTAATAAGAAATGGTCATGCATACTTCTGACATACTACAACTACTTAACCGTTTTGAAAATATTTAAATAGAGGTAGAGAGTAAAAAATTGTAATAACTGCACTTTAGTTTCCCTCGATGAATAATTATATTAAAAAAGATACTCGACAAATATAGTGAAGCTGAGAGAGTATTTGATTTTGATAAATACACTTACAGCGATCAATACAAATTTCTTTAATCTTGATATAAAATAAGAGTTCTGATACTGTAACACCCCATTTTCAAAATACTGTGTTAATGCAAAATTTCAAGTTTATGTTCTAAAATTCAAAAGATTTTATTTTCCAACTTGGTAATCCTTTTGCCTTTCAAAGAAAATTAAAGAAGTGCAAACTGAGTAAATAAATATTCTGGTAGCCCAAGGGAGAATTCAAAGTCATCTTTCAAAATTAGAAGCTTCAAAATTTTGCTTTTATCCTTCAAAAGACAAAAGAAGGAAAAAGAGGAAAAGGAAGGAAAAAAAATAATCTCAACCGCTCATTTCCCTCGTCTCCATCTCCCTCCTTTTTCCTGTCCACAGCGCCTCCCTCTCCCTCCTTCCGTCGCCGCCCGCTCGTTGTCTTCCTTCCACCCACTGCCACCGGCACCTTAATGCGACAGCGACCGCCTCGCCTTCAACGCTGGCGCCCTCGTCTTCAACACCGGCGCCCCTCATCTTCAGTGCCCGGCCGTGGCAGACCTCGGGCCCGTCTCCCTGCCCTCGCCTTCAGCGCCACCGTGGTCCGGCTCCTGCCCACGCGTCGACTCGCCATCTGTCACTGCCTGCCCGAGGAGCGGCACTGGCACGCTGTCGCGTCCCAAGTCACCTCCCGCACGGCGCCTTGTCCGCATTGACCTCGCCCGGCCATGCGCGCCACTTGTCACCTTCCTCCCCCCGCTGCGCCGCCGTAGTACTTCTCTGCCACCCCGTGTCAATCACGTCGCCTTGCTTGGTTTTCCCCTCCGCCCCGACCCCGTGACCGCCGGTCCAAGCAGTGTCCCGCGCCTTCAATCGCAGCCGACAACCTCCGGCTGCCGCGCCTGGGCTATAGACGCACGGGGCTAACGCCATCGCTTGTTCAGCGCCATGCCGCTGAGTCCCCTCGGCGTCTCTCTCCCTAACCCCTCGACCTCTATAAAAGGGCACCCAACCTCACCGCTCACCGATTTTCCCTATCACCGCCTCCTCTGCAGCCGGCATTTCCCCAGCAATCCCCGCCGCCAATGCCACCCGGTCGACGTCAGGACCCATTGGGCCTCTCCCTGAGTTCGCCATTGCTCCCTCTTCCTTCTGCCCCACCTATGTCAGATTCTCCTCTTCTGTAGGCCGCTGACGAGCCCATTCTCTACCAGCTCCGACGCCGGATCTCCTCGATGAGCCACCGCACCCCGGGCCGATTCCTCGCACCTGGAGCACTACCTGGACACCACAAACTCCGTCCCCACCTCGCCGAGCCCCATCTCCCTCCCTGGTGAGCTGGCACCGTCGTCCACCTCGCCATCAAGACCTCCCTCACTACCATCTCTCCCGGCTCCACTCCGGCCGCCGCTCGAGCCTCAGGTGAGCTCGTGACTGCCCGTAGATGCTTCCATGCCGAGTAATCAACCCCTAACAGGCCGAGACGCTGGAGCCTAGCTTCCCCTGTTTCGGCCGCCGCCGTGCTTGTCGCTGATCGCCACCGGGGCAAATCCGGCCGCCCCACTCCTCCCCGAGGTGCGTGCAGGGCCGTGGAGCCCATTTTGGCCGATGCCGCCGTGCCATCGTGACCCCCTCGCCGCCGGTCGGCTCCCCCTCCCTCACGGCCAAGACGAACCCGAGAGGTTAACTCAGCACATTAACTAAGCTAATAAATCGCTGTCCTAAACCGGCCGTTAACGGTTAGTAGTGCATATAATCTCGGGCCCCACATGTCAACTACAATCCGACGGTAATAACCCGAGCGCCATTCACTTCTCCTCGGGCCCCACCTGTCAGCTAGTCACTCTCTCTCCCTTTTTATTTTCTGGATTTTCTGGGAATTAAAACTTTGAAAGGCTATTTCTCCCTCACCATAACCCCAAATTTAATGAAACCAATTTCTAAATTTTTCTAAAATCAAGATTTATCTATTGGTTCTGGTTTGGTTAAGTTTAGAGTTCATTTGAGTTTTGTTTTATTTTATTTGGTATTTATTGCTTCCGCTTGTTTGTGTTGTTTTTCCGGTGCGTTCTTCCGAGTAGAGTTTGAAGACGTGAACGAGCCCCCAATTGAAGCAGCACAAGACCCCCAAGCTCTTGATCCAGGCGAGTCAATACTTTGATCATTTTGCACCTATATTTCATGTGAAACTATGTCCATTTAACTTATCAAAATTGAATGCTTTACTTTATATGCAAACATATGTTATTCTTAAGGTAGTTAAACATCCACTTGTCTACCTGGTATTATGATACCCTATCTATGATTCTTGAATATCCATGAACCTTGTAGCCCTAGATTATACTATTAATATTGCTAGCTATAAGTTAAACTTAAATGTCATGCTAGTCCTATCTAGAGTTCAGGGTACTAGTTGCCCTAATCATCATCTTTTAAACATGAGAACTTGTTTTGGGCAATCACGAGAAGTAAGTGGCTGAATAATTATGATAACTTATGTTATGCTTCTCAAAAACCCTAAAAATCTGCTATACATGTTTGGGCGGATGGTAAGAGTGGTGGGTGTGGATGTAACACAAGGTTTGTGGTTAGTGGAATGAACCGCCCAGACAAATTAAGGATTTAATCCTGTGATGACCCCTTCGTGTACAACAGTGCAACCACAAGCTAGCATAATGTAGGTTTGGCTGAATAATTTACTAGACTCTTTAGTCATCTCGCGGAGAACGTGTGTAGGTGGGTAATAAAAGCCCCACGTGGAATGGGACACCGGATGTAGGTGACTTTGCCAAGGCTAGCGTATGTGGAGAGTGGATTCTGACTGCGCTAACCTATAGCAGACATCCTACACAACCTATGGAAGCAACCCCATAGGAGTGAGATGCTAGAGGGCGAGGTATTGTAAAGGCTTCGTGGTAGTCTCTCAATCTGCGTGACCAAGGAATCATGTACAACCATTAGGATGATTATCTCTTGTGGGTAAAGATGTACAGTCTCTGCAGAGTATAAACTATTCGGATAGCCGTGCCCACGGTCAAGGGTGGCCATGGAAATCTTCCTCGAGTTAGTTCTATTTCAAAAAGGGTAGGGAAGAGAACTGTCAGGCGGATGTAAACCTGGCTTGTAAATTTTTTCCTGGAGGGATGTACTCCAGTGTTGATAATAAGGTGGAAGTAACCTCTTAATCAAAAGTAAGCATAGGTAGATGGAACCATGAAATCGGTGGATGGAACATACACCGTTATAAATTATTGCACACTTTCAATCATCTAAATCATATGTGTTTGTGAAATGCTAGGTCATAGGATCTTTTAGCTATAATTACTTCTAAAGGTCGCTTTAAGCAAATAAAAGAACCCGAGGCACCCTTGTTTAACCTTGCATCAGTAGTTATATGCATTCTATGTGTTGGCTCTGGAGCACGTTGAAATGTGCTCACCCTCGCTCTTAACCCCCTTCAGAAGCCATAAATCAAGGGCACTATGTCTACTATGAGGATCAGGACGCTGAAGGCAATGAATATGGTGGAGACTAGATTAGGCTTCGGTAGCCTTGCCCCTCGCCTCAGTGCAGTTGACCAGGCTAGTTTGTGGGTGTATCTGTTATTAGTTAGGCCTCTGACTAATAGCGGTGGCACCTAAGTTGTCCCAGTCGCTTGCCTGTGGCGAGTTGTGCCTTATCACGCTTATGTACGTTTCCGCTTCCGCTCTTTATGTACTGTAATCATTTGGCCTGACAGCCCTGATGTAAACTCGACCCGACGTGGTGTATTTGAACTCTGGTAATGTAATGTATGGTATTGTCGTGTATGAAATGATGCAGTCATGTATCTGTGAGCACTATCTACTGATCTAGGGAATAGTGCAGTGGATTCACAGAGGGTTCCAGGTTAGTAAACTTAGGGTCCGACATATACAAACTAAAGTCTAAATTTGTGTCAAATCCGACGAAATCAGAGCATTTTAGACGACTCTGGTATGGATGGATTGTATTCGCATGCCTGAGAAAAAAATGTATTAGTGATCATTTCAGAATTCAGATATCCGTGATCTGTGTTTACTTCAGCACACTGTAAGCATTAATTGCACTCAATCAGCACGTTGTCTTGAATCTTTACTGAAAGAAAGATCTCGGTACAAATTAAAACACAAGTCTGTGTTTATCCAACAAGAATGGTACAATACAAGTACATTTCCTTGAGAAGTCAGAGAAGGTCATTACAGACAGTTTATAACTGTCATCAAAGATGATTTCTGAATCATCTGATTTATTGCGTCAGTAATAACAGGTGGTGGTTATCACAGACAACTCTCAAACTATCTGTGATGAGTCACAACATAGACGGTTTTATTTAAAAACCATCTATGATATCCAACATATCATAGACGGCTAATACAAAAACCGTCTGTGACTGTTCATAGACGGTTTTTCTATTTTTTAGCTAGCCTCAGAAAATGCTACTCATGCCCTCTGAAAAGAAACTGTCGGGACCCCGGATTTTCGAATCCAGACCCCCTGTGTATTACAGCACTAGTCCCAGATCAAAACTAGTGCACACAGTCAAACAGTGATGATTACATAACCAGCAACGTTTATTACAATAGTAAAGAGTACAGACCGCAAGGTCTCATTATTACAACTGAGGTTTCAAGACCTCGCACACTCACAAAACACAGCGGAAGCATAAATAAATCCAGCGGAGACCCATCAATACGCCACAGGCAATTGACTGGGGAAGCGCGACCTAGAACTCCGGGAATCCTTCGTCGTATCCACACGCGAAGTAGTCGTAGTCTCCATCTTGAGCTTCATAATCCTCTCAGTTGATTTTTAGTGCAGCATGTGAGTACATAAAGTACTCCGCAAGTCTTGGGAAAAATGCAGTAGATGCAAGGCTTAACAAAGGAAGGCTATATGATTCTTTTGCACAAAGCAATATTTTATTTCAAATAACATTAAATATTTTCGAAGGCATTTACTGTTGGTGATATGCCCTAGAGGCAACATGGAGATGTTATATATATCACATACTATGTTTATGATACATTACTTTGTTCCTTGAAATAGACATTATCATTATTGATCAATGAGTATGTGACTTATTCATGAGACTCTTAATGCTAAAATGTTGCTATTTCTAAATGATCCCTGATCATATATCATATAAGGAACAAATATGATTCAAAGATCAGCATATGTATTGATTGATGATTATGTCTCATGGATCATGGTATGGTGATACCAAATCAATAATATGGACATGTGTTAGTGAACATATGTTGGATAGACCCACCATGAGACACTGCAGAGATTCCATGTGTCATCAGTTGGTCTCAAGTAGTGTTTATGTAGAATCCTTAGACTTGAGATCATCATGGTTCCCAACATGCGTAGTAGCTTATTTTGGGACTACTAAACACTACTCCGTAACTAGGTAGTTATAAAAGTAGTCTTCGGGTTTGCCATGAAACATGTAGCGGGATGTGAATGGTCAAGATAGATTTTGCCCCTCCTTATTGGAGAGATATCTCTGGACCCCTCGATGTAATGGATTATGAAAGTGCATGGCCATGCCAAGGTGATTGAGGAGTCAATCACAAGTTTATAATCCACCACGGAATCGAGAGAGTGATTGAGCTATTAAGAGGATGACACAGGTCTCGCCTTGAGCTCAATCTATATCGTGAGGCAAAGGGATTCGTACATGAGAACATTACAGGTTCAGCCGATATGATCTTTACGTATACTTTGGGGTTAATATGTCTTACTAGAGGCCGCTATTAACGTGGTGACCGGAAGGCGTTTCGGTCGCGACCAAGTATACGTGAACCTACAGGGTCGCACGCTTAACGGGTTGGAACACTAATTCGAATATGATTCGGATGTGGGCTCAATTCGGATAGAGATCCGAATAGACTCCTATTGGGCCTCGGTCCACAAGGCCCAAGTGAGGAGGTCTATATATATGGAGGCGAGGGGCTGAGGGGCACATGCTTCTGTTAACCTCTAGCAAAACCCTAGCCGCCACCTCCCGAGCCAAACCCTAGCCGCTCACGAGTACTAGTACACTCGCGATCGGCGTTCCAACCCCGGATGTGCGGATACCGGTGGAGGCGCTGCTCGTTGCGGTGTTGGTCGGCAACAACAACCTACAGATTGGATCTGCTTGTGGTGTGGTTGATCGCGTGTAGGAGACGATCTGTTCGTGGCGATCGGCTAATTCCACTACTACCTCGACGCGCGTGGTTGGATCGCCTTCTCCAACTCTTCTTCCGCTGCGCTGCGCGTCTAGTGGTAACGATCCATGATCCCTCCTTAAGCATGATGTCCTTGTGTGCGCGGTAGAAAAGTTTTGTTTTATGCTTTCGTAGCCTACGCGCAATCCTTTATTTACTTTGTAAAGTAATTGTTTTAACTGAAACTAATAAGCATATTATAGTGAAGGTTCTATCCACCAACACTAATTAACCAACTCTAACCGTTAAGTTTCAAAACATCGGGTTCCATCCACCCGCACTGGCTCCAACCGCCAGGATACCCTTCCGAGAGTTTCCTCCACTCTCGGAATACCAAAGTTTTGTTTTTAAAATGAAAACCAAAGATCTACCATGTGAATGCATTCCTTGCCCGCCCTTGATCGTGGGCACGGCTATTCGAATAGTTTGACACTCTGCAGAGGTTGCACAACTTTACCCCCAAGAGATAGATTATCTTACTAGTCACCATGCTTCCTTTGGCATGAGACACAGATAAAATATCACAAAGCCTTACCTCAGTCTAGTCTAGCTAGACACCACCCGCTGAGGTTTCACCGCTGGAGGGTTAAATCCACCCAATCAGAAGCCCCCTCTTGCGCCATATGAGTACAGTAAATCCCTATCACTCACTGTGAATAACCAGTAAATCCCTGACACCCACTTTCCACTGGTGGCACCTAAACTAGACTATCGTAAATTAATCAGCTAGGTCGTACCCATATAGACTTGGGGTTGCACGGTAATGCTCAGTCTGGACAATCACAAGCGTCGGTCCTTAATTGACTAGGGCGGAACATACACTTTAGAAAATCTCGTGCTTACCGCACCAATCCAAACCAACCATCCGCCCCAGTCTAAACCAACTTTCACACTTTATTTATTTTTAAAAGAACAGCGGCAACACCAATCGCCACTTATTTCTAAATACAAAGATTACTGCAATGAAACAGAATTTCCCATTTCAAGATTACAAAAGAATTAAATAGCATGACTAAGCATTATACTACCGTTCTAATATTTATCAAAGATTTAATAATAATCTCATTATTGAGACAAAGGTGATCCTAGGGTCACAAGGGTAAATGGCATTCAAGTTCAATTGAGGGCATAACAAGGTTGGATTAACTAATGCCTTAAGACCAAAACTAGAGTTCTATGTAAATAGCGATGCACATAAATTTAAAATAATGAAAAACATTTCACAATCATAGGTTCAAAATGATCAAAGGAGACTTGCCTTCTTGCACGCTCTCTGGGTCTTTTTGCTGCGGAGTGGAGAGATCTTCGGCAACGGTGGAATCTACGCGCGAAAAGATGGAGCAACCCAAGCAAATAAATACAAGCACAAATCAAATAAAATTCAAAAAATTCGAAAAGAGGGTATATTTGGATAGATTATGATTTTAGAAAAATTTAGAAATTTGAACGGCTCAAATTGGAGTTGAGAAAGTTATGCTCATTTGAAAATCTCAGTTTGAATAAATCCATAAATTATTAAATTTCTGACAGGTGGGACCCACTTGAAAGAATTTACATTTTATTCTTTTTCTTTTATTGCTTTCTCTGAGCCTATGACAGGTGGGACCCACATGAAAGTGAGCCCACTGCGTTCGGTCTCTGACATGTGGGACCCCTTTGTCAGCGACTGCTGGTCACTAACAGGTGGGACCCATCAGGCTTTCGGACCCATGTGTCAGTGGCCAGCACAGACGGGTGGCGCCTAGACGCCAGTGTCCAGCGCAGACGGGCGGCCGCTGACGAGTGGGGCCCGGCTGTCAGCGCGGGAATTACAAGAAATGGCTCAACCTCAGCGTGCAGAGCCGGGGGCTCGAACGCGCACCGAGGGAGCCAAGGAGGCGGGGGGAAAGAGATAACGCTGCTAGCCATCTGGTCACTCGGGTGTTGCTTACCCATATAGGGTAGTTATACCTTTTGAGGTATTTGCCGGAGGGGCTCGGGCAGAGGCGGACGGAGGCGACGGTGCCGGCGGCGAGGGGTGGCCGGAGGGGTTCGGGGAAGTCCAAAAAAACGCGGTCCTGGTGCGGAGGAGATGCCGAAGGTGGGTTCGGTGGGGGTCACGGAGCATGGAGGTGGGCCGGCGGCGAGGGAGGCGGTGGCGATTGCTCGGGCGTCGTCGGCGATCGTGCTCCGGTGGTCCTAGGGCTCGGTCGAGGGGCGCACGATGATCGCCGGAGGTCGGGGAAGGTGGTGGTGGCGTCCGCGAGGCGTGAGAGGGTCGGGTTAGCCGCAATTGCTCACCGGAGAGCGGCGGAGCTTGGGGAGAGAGAGAGCACGGTGGCGGGGCACTGCGGAGCTCGGGATGGGGAGAGGAGAGTGGAGGGAGGTGGTGCGGATGGGGGCGGAGCCGAGGGGGCCTTTTATAGGGGCGGAGGGAGAGCACAGGCACGGCAATTTCTCGCCGGAGATAGCGGCCGGAAAAAGGAAGGGGAGGGGAAGAAAGGAAAGAGGGGGGCCACGGGAGGAAAGAGAGGCGCGTGATTGGGGGGATTCGGTCCCGGCGGTGCTCATGGTTTCCAAAACCGAGGAGAGGGCGGAGGGAAGAGCCGGATTTGGCGCGGATACGGTTGGCCGGAGCAAAGAAGGAAAGCGGGGAAGAGAAGAAAGGAAGGAGGCGCGCGGTGGGGAAGACGCATCTGACAGGCGGGGCCCGCGCGCAGTGAGAGAAAGGGGGGAGTGAGCGGGCGGCGTGGATGAAGCCACGCGGCTCGGAGGGAAGATCAGACGGGGGGTGCCATTAAGTGGGAGGGGACGGCCAGATGGGCCGGGCACGGGGACTCGGCTCATTCGAGCTGTCCACGCGTCGGGCGAGGAGGAGGGTTAGGCGGGGAGGCTGTTGGGATGGGCCCGCTTGTTGGAGGGAGAGGGGGAAGCGGCCGGGATTGGGCCGGGCGGCGACGTGGGCGGATCTGGGCCGTCCACGCGTCGACCGGAGGGGGTTTTGGGATTTTTAATTTTTGGAAATTTGATTTTGATTTTCAGAAAAGGCTAGAAAATTATTTAAGCCTCAGAAAAATATGAAAATACCTCCAAAAATTCCAGGAAAATTCACATAAGCTCCTAGTGACATTTTGGACTTAATAAAAATATTTCCAACTAATGTTGGTATTTAGTTTTCAGACTTAAAATACTTTTTAACTTTTTAGAATTGGTTTTTAATTCCAAAAAATTCTCAAAAATTATTTTAAAATTTAGGGAAGGTTAGAAAATATAAAATGAACTCTTTTTGGCTTTATTAAAATATTTAAAATACATTTTCTTGCTTTGGATTGTGAAATAAAATTCAGATAATTCCAAATAAAGTTCAAATACTTTAAAATAATTAATTTGAAATTAAATTTTTCAGAAAGCGAATTTTTGGGATGTTACAGAAACAAGCAGAATATAGATAAATGACAGATAAGTGAATTACAACTCAAAGTGATTTACAACCCTAAGTGAATTGTCGGGTGTGCAAGGCTATGTTAGTGTTACTATGAAATATGTGGGCATCCTAGAATGGCTTATTTTTTGATACTGAGGTAGTAAAGTAGATAACATAAAGTCATAACTCACAACTTACTTGTTGTTAATTTAAATGAATGATGTCCACATATTTCATGGTAACACTAGCATAGGCTTGCGTATCCCATAATTTAAATAAGCCAGAGACAAAGTCAGATCCTATATCACACTTGACCGCTAAAACTATGTCAGTCGGAGTAGTAGTTATTTTAAAACACCCTTCTAGTGAGGTCTTGTAGCAATAATATATTCTAAGATGAGAAAAAGAAAACCAATAATCCACAAATTCTTCTGAAAAGTAGTTAGCCTGCTTATGTTGGTATTTCTCAATAACTAAAAGAGGAACATTAAGGCATTGTATACTTAGACTTCAAAGGGAATGAAGAAAATCACACACTGCAGTGTGTCAGATTCTATGAAGTATGTCATGGTTGCTGTCTCTTCCTACTCATCATGCTGCGTGTTGGGCTTGGTTGCTGTCTTAGGCATAGTCGACACCTTCTTCTCGACTTTCCATCGGTTTCTTTGCACTTCTTTTCTTCATCTTTGGTCCTAAGAAGCCAATAGATAGTCGCGAAAAGGTGACAAAGTATGCCTAAGACAATAACCAAGCCTAACATGCAGCATGTTAAGGAGGAGGAGACAACAACATGACCTACTTCATAGAACTTGACAAACTGGAGTGTGTGATTTTTTTCACGCCCTTTGAAACCCAAATGTATAGTGATTTAATGTTTCTCTTGTAGTTGTTGAGAAATACTAACATGAATAGCTTGACTACTTTCCAAAATAATTTATGGACAAATTGGTTTCTTTTTGTGATATTGGCATATATTATTGCTATAAGTTCTCATTAGAAGGGTGTTTTAAAACAACTACTACTCCAACTGATATAGTTTTAGTTGTCAAGTATGACATGGGATATAACTTTGTCTCTAGCTCATTTAAATTGTGGGGTGTACAAGACTATGTTAGTGTTACCATGAAATATTTGGGCATCAGTCATTTAAATCAAGAATAAGTAAGTTATAAGTTGTGACTTTATGTTATCTAGTTTACTATTTCAATGTCAAAAGATAAGTTATTCTAGGACGCCCACATATTTCATGGTAACACTAATATAGTCTTGCACACACCCACAATTCACTTTGAGGTGTAAATCACTTAGAGTTGTAATTCACTTAAATGTCATTTATCTGTATTCTACTTGTTTGTTTTCAGGGGGGCATGGCTAGCATTTCCTAAGGCTAGCCGAAAAACAGAAAATCTTTTAGCTATACAAAGAACTATCACAAATGGTTCGTAACACAAAACAGAATTTTTTAGCTATACAAAGAACTATCACTGACCTCCATAATGGTCATTCGGCTCTTAGGCATTTTTGATATGCATCAGCCCTCTCGCTTAGTTATCCTTTTGTCCAGTCACCAGATGCATTCGGTGAAACTGAGCCCGAATAGTGAGCGGACGTCATCTCGCTTAGTTGCTATCTATGAAGCATTCAAATTGCTTTTCAGTATGGGATATATAAAACACAAAGTGAATATCATAGACTAAGTACGATGCACATTATTATTATATAGTATCCAAAAACCTATTTAATAGACTAACTAAATTAGTCTATTAATTATGCATTTATGATCCACGGTTACCATGTAACTGACAAGTCACAAGTCTCTGACTAGCCTCACTCTTTTAAATATGTTGCAAGAGAATAGTGCCAACTAAGGCTTCAAGCATTGGACATACAACCCAACATTTGCCAGAGGACAAAAGTAACTTAACTAATATTGGAAAAGCTTAATAACTAGAATTTACATAAAGTGCATGAGTGACACTTTTCTAATCAAGCTCGCACAAAGTCTAGAAGTTCAAGTTCCCTACAAACGACCGAAAAAAGGACCAGGACAACTATAAATTCATAGTATTATGATCTTAGTGATTGTAGAGATAAGATTAGTTCTGGTACAACAAACATCACTTAGATGATCCCTACCTACTAATAACAGCCTTTGATCCAGTATGCTTTCAACTATGCACCAATTCATGTACATCTAGACAACGTATGTCACCATTTGGAACAACTTTGACCTAAGTGAACGTAGTCGTAACAAAATATTGTCTATGAAGAACAGATGTCATATTTGGTTATTTGTTTATGTCACCCATGTCTGAAGAAATTTGGTGACAATAGACACTTGAAACCATGTAGCATAAAATGGCTAATGTCCCATCTAGCATAAAATGGCTAATGCCCATAACAGTGCTCAACTAACACTGAGAGAAACCATACAGTCAGTTATCATCAGAAGGAAACTTTAGGCACATAACAAACATGCACTTGTGAGTTGATACAACTGCATAGATTAGACCATTTCATACACTATTTTTTTGAGCCAGCTATCTCATACACCATTAAAGAAATAAGTCAACACATAAAATAAAGTCATGAAAAAGAAGATGAGATCGAGGCTGGTGGAGATGGTGGTCACTATAGACGAAGAAGAGGCCAAGGACGATCCACTTGGCGGTAGCTAATCAGAGCCGATGAGGGAGGAGGGCAGCGCTTGGTGGGGCAAGCGGCAATGCGTTAGAGGGAAGGAGCTAGGCGACCGGTGGTGAAGAGGAGGAGGAAGAGCTGGGTGGTGGGATTTGGTGGAGGCACAGTGGAGGTGTGGCTGCAGTGCCGAAGCTAAAGAAGGGGAAGCTAAGAAGGTGTGCGGGTGTGTTGGAAACCCTAAGTGTGGTTAGAAATACCAACACAATCTCTGATCTTTGAACTATGCCGAACGATGAACAGTGTCGTTAGACAACGAGATTGTAGAGAGTTTCAGAGAGAGTTCAGAACACACGCGAGAGATATTTTGCGCCACCCTCAACTACTTGCGAATTTTCCATTTTCTTCCTTTTATTCAGTGCTAATCAGTTAGTTACAACTATGACCGCTACTGTGCTCTTACGAGTACGACTTACAACCATGACGCTTCAGTACTATTACGAGTACGACTTACGACCACGACTGCTACAACAATCTTTTGAGTACAACTGCTATAGTACTCTCATGAGTATGACTACTATAATAGTCTTACAACTATGACCAAACCAAAACCTTACGACCACGACACTTAGTACCATGACTGAACCAAACGTGCTTTACTACTCTCTTACGACAATGCAGTGAAAATACATCAACATTCACTCCCCTATTTTCACTACACCTACACCATGCCGATGCAGCTTCTTTGCTGTAGAAACCAAGCACGACCAAGTGGTTTCGTCAGAGTATCTGCCAGCTGCTCTTCAGACCTGACAAAGACAATTTTTTTTTCAGACCTGACAAAGACAATTTTGATTCTACCTTCTTCCATACACTGCCTAATGAAATGGTAGTGCGTATCAATATGCTTACTCCAGTCATGCAGTATGGGATTCTTGTAGAATGAAATTGCGGACTTGTTGTCCACTTTGAGAAAGATCTTTTTCGGCTCCTTGTCCACCATTTCTCCATACAACCGAGAAAGCCATATTCCTTGAATAGCAGCTATAGTAGCTGAAAGACCATGTGGAGGTGTCCCCATGTTTGTGATGAGTAATTGACTCGAGTTCTGGAAAGTTTGAGTTTGATTTGGTTAGTTCGCACCAAGTCGATGCTTGGTGCAGTCTGGTTCAGTTGGACTTGATCGAACCAGTCGGATGTGCTTAGGACGCTTGTTCTTTTCTCAATCGGTCGATTTGGGGTATTTCATGCTTGAATACCTTCTTTTGAAGCTAATGTATGTGTATACTGTTTCGAGTGGTGCTATGTGACGGTTTGCTTGTTTGTGTGACTGTAGGACTTCGGAGCTAGGTCACGGTGAGGTGTGGGATGATCGGGACTAGGCACAGGAGGTGTTGAGGTCCAAATGGTCGGAGACGTCGAAGATGATTGAGGCTACTGAGGTGGTTGCGAGTTAGGGATGAGGAACTGGAGCTACCGGAGGTGGACACGACGGGCAACGGCGAGGATGACCGGGACTAGGCTTAGGGAGGAGCTGTGGTCCAGACGGTCAGGATGCCGGGTGCGGTTGTGCGAGAATAGGAAGCTTCCAGGAAGTTGCGGCAGGGGTATTTCGGTAAAATGCGCAAGGCTGCAAAATGGAAATGGATTCGGTTGAAGATAACGGTTTCGAGACCCGTTAGTGGATGACTTTAGAGAGGTTAGGGTTTGGAGGGCTCAAATCCTGGTTCCCTCTCTTTCTTGTGCTTTGACTTTTGCCTCATGTGTGTGGGAGTTAGGGAGTGGATGTAGGCTGCCACTTCTTGAACTTCTATTTGAGGATGTGTGCTGTGTGATAAGAAGGGCAGCAGTAGGTGTTGTGAGCCAAAAGAAAGCAGTAAGAGTGTGGTGCTCCTGCGAGTGTGTTTGCTTAGTGAGTTGTTCTGTAGGGAGTTGGAAAACACCTCTTTTTTTACAATTGCGTATGGGTCTGTATGGAATGGGGTAGACACTCAATCATGTAATCATTCATGATAATGAATTCATTTGGGAGACCTTATGTTTGGGCTATTTCTTGGTGGTCTCTTACCTTCCCTGTGTGTATTGTGTTTAAGTTGATTCTTTTGCTTGAGGAGATGACTCCTTTTTTGCTCTGTGTAGGAAATTAGTCCCAAGGTCATTTGACCAAACCATTCCTAAGGGCAAAACTCAAAACCCGTTATCTTCAATCGAGCCTGCTTCCATTTTTGCAACCTCGCGAATTTTACCAAAATGCCCCTGCCGCAACTTCCTGGAAGCTTCCTGCTCGCACGACCGCACCCGGCCTCCGACCGTCTGGACCTCGACTCCTCCTTGAGTCTAGTCCCGGTCTGCTCTGCTGCACACTACCGCACCCGGCATCCTGACCGTCTAGAGCTCAGCTCCTCCCTGAGCCTAGTCCCGGTTCTCCTCGCCGTTGCCCATCATGTCCACCACCAGTAGCTCCAGCTCTGGTTCCTCGTCTCCCAGCTCACAACTACCTCAGCAGCGTCGATCATCTTCGACGTCTCCGACCGTCTGGACCTCAACACCTCCTGTGCCTAGTCCCGGTCCTCCCACGCCTCACCATGACCTAGCTCCGAAGTCCTGTAGTCACACAGACAAGCAAACTGTCACATAGCACCGCTCGAAACAGCATAACCAACATTAGCATTAGAAGAAGGTACTCAAGCATAAAATACCCAAATTGATGATCGAGAAGGAAAACAAGCGTCCTAAGCACTCCCGATCGCGACCGACCAAGTCCAACCAAATCAGACCGCGCCATGGACCAACTCGGTGTGAACCGAACAAAGAAAACTCAAACTTTCCAGAAACCGAGTCAATTACTCATCACAAACATGGGGACACCACCACATGGACTGTCAGTCTCCCCCTTGATGAGTATATTGACAAACACAGAAAAAGCATAAAGTTGAGTTTGTTCTAAAAGTCATACATGGTCTAAAAGAGAGGCAAAGAGATGCAAGAGACCGTGTAGATAAAGGAGCAAAAATAGAAAGAGCAAGTTTTCCTCAAAGGTTCCCAATTTTTCCCTTGAAATGGCTTTTTCTCCAATATTCTCCCCCTTTTGGCAATAAAATCATCAAAAGGCAAGGAGGAAAATATATCATGATATGGATGAAATGGCTGAATTTTATTCAATCTAAGCAATTAGAGCCATGAAGATTATCCAAATTGACCTTTTGAGTATTACACCAAGCCATAACTCATATGAATGCTATCAAGATCATGAAAAGATATGTATAATCAAGCTAAGCCAAGTAAGTCACAATCTGAAAATTAGTTGAATTGCTTAGCATGTCAAGTCATTCAAGATCAAAGTCTAGCTAGAGGGATCCAAAGATGATGCAAGCCATGTCAATAACCTAAGTGGAACCAAGAAGCTAGAATTGAGTCAATTTAAAGTGCTATAAGTTCAAGAATGAATCATTTGTTCAAGTACTACTTGGTCTTTGTGTAATTAAGCAAATTGAGCACAATTCACATGTTTGTCGTTATAAAACTCATGGTTGTTGCCAACCAGATTTTTGTTTGGTCATGTGCTAGATCTCAAGCCTTATGCGACCACTCCAAGCGAGAAGCTTAAGAAGATGATCTTGGTCATCCAAAACCCCCCTGAGTTCATGCCTAGTGCAATGGGAAGCAGTCTCATGAGAAAGAATTGGTGAGATCAGTTCTTTCGCACAAAAGATATCTGTTTGCTTTTACTGAATTTAGTGCAAGAACAATAAGTTATAAAGAACTAGCATAGCTCAATCTAAAGTTCAATAGAGATTCAAGACTCAACTCAGCCTATTTGACATGGCATGAACCATAAAGGGATAACTAAAGACAGACTAGTCTCAAGAGCTAACATGACATGACTTAATTCAAGTTGTGCAATGTTAAACAACCTATCATGGAAAAAGCTTGACTAGACATATAAAGTCATGAGAAATCTAGCAATTAAGCACAGATCATGGCAAGATGTAATGCATTGTAAACATGTCAACTAAGGATAATAATCAAGGCTCCATGTAGTTATATTACAATGCAGAATGTAATGCAAGGAAATCCAGCTCCCCCTCAATATGATGCACTTTTAGTTTAAGTTGAGTTATATCAAAATTAAGCTCCAGAAGCTCCCAAATGAACTCCTCCTGAACCAAAGCAATAAAACGAGAAGCTGGCAAAGAAATCAGAAAAGGCTGTCCTTAGAGCATAGACAAGATATAGAGGATACTATGGCTCAGACTGACTCTCATCTACCCCATGTGACACTAGGACTATCAGCTGGTCATCTAACACACTAAGGAGCAAACACATTCCCTGTCTACCCAAGGGTGGCCTAACCCTTGCTAGAACCTATAAGAAGTGAGTGAGCTCAACCTAGTGAGAAGAGAGACAACTAATAAGAAGCATCCTAGAACCACAAGATGAGAGGAAGATGTCTAAGCAACTAGACAAGAGAACCACTCTAATCTATGCTAGAAAGACTAACCCAGATGCACCCACATCCAATGCAACAAAATGAAAACACGAGCACATAAGCAAGATAAAAGCATAAAGCACAAAGCTCCCCCTCACAACAATCCATAAGGACGGACCGCCCCAAGCTCTCCCCGTAAGGCTGAAAACCTAGAGCTATCCAAAGGCTTGGTAAAGATATCGGCCAACTGGTGGTCACTCTCCACAAACTGAAGCACTATGTCACCCTTCTCCACATGGTCTCTAAGAAAGTGATATCTGATATCAATGTGCTTGGTCCAGGAATGTTGCACTGGATTCTTGGCAATGTTAATAGCAGAAGTGTTATCACAAAAGAGTGGAACACTGTCTATAACCAACACAAAGTCCTGCAGGGTCGAAGCCATCCAAAGCACCTACCTGCAGCAACTGGCGGCAGCAACGTACTCGGCCTCTGCGGTGGACTGTGCAACACCGGACTGCTTCCTAGAAGACCAAGAAACAAGAGAGGTGCCAATGAATTGGCAGGTGCCAAAGGTGCTCTTCCTATCTATCCTACAGCCAGCAAAGTCGGCGTCGGAATAGGCTCTAAGGGAAAGACAGGATGAGGAAGAGTACCAAATACCATAGTCTATGGTAGCTCGAAGGTACCGAAGGATGCGCTTCACCGCCTGGCAGTGAGATACGCGAGGAGAAGCCTGAAATCGAGCACATAGACACATAGAGAAGTGTATGTCCGATCTCGAGGCATTGAGGTACAAGAGGGAGCCAATCATGCTTCTGTACTCATTTTGATCAACTAGCTCGCCATCCTCATCTGGGTCAAGTGAAGCTGTTGATGCCATTGGAGTTGACACTGGCTTGCCATCACTCATGTCAAATCATCTCAAGAGGTCACGTGTGTATGCAAGAAAGTACCCTCCCGAGTCTGTTTGATCTGGAAGCCAAGGAAGAAGGTCAACTCGCCCATCATGCTCATTTCAAACTCAGTGCTCATGACATCCAAGAACTGGGAAACAAGAGCATGAGAGGAGCCACCAAGGATGATATCATCCACATAAACCTGGACGAGTAGAAGGTCATTGCCATGCTTTCGAATGAACATGGTCTTGTCTACCTTACCCATCTCAAACCCATGACTCAATAGATAGGACTTAAGCCTCTCATACCAAGCTCTAGGGGCTTGCTTAAGTCCATACAAGGCTTTGGAAAGTTGTAGACATGGTTTGGGTATTTGGGGTTCTCAAAACCTGGAGGTTTCCTAACATAGACCTCTTCCTCAATAAACCCATTAAGGAAGGCACTCTTGACATCCATCTGGTAAAGCTTGAAGTCCTTAGACGCTGCAAATGCAAGCAAGATCCTAATGGCCTCTAGCCTAGCTACAGGGGCAAAGGTCTCCTCAAATCTAGACCCTCAACCTAGGAGAAACCCTGAGCTATTGCCTTGTTTCAAATGACTACCCCATCCTCACTCTGCTTGTTTTTGAACACCCACTTGGTACCTATGACATTGTGACCTCTAGGGGGCTCAACAAGCGACCAGACCTTATTTCTCTCAAAGTTTTCC
Source organism: Dendrocalamus sinicus (assembly GCA_036346575.1). NCBI lineage: Eukaryota > Viridiplantae > Streptophyta > Magnoliopsida > Poales > Poaceae > Dendrocalamus > Dendrocalamus sinicus. Next base: position 22,841,528 of record CM070671.1, read on the forward strand.
AACTCCTCATGCATGGCATTGACCCAAGACTCATCAGAAAGAGCATGACTAACATCCTTGGGCTCAAAAGAGGTGACAAAAGCAGAATGGAGATAGAAGTGAGACATGCCAGACTTTGAGCGTGTGACACGCTCAAAGAGATCTCCAATCATCTGCTCTGAATGATGGTCTTTTTGGATATGTCAGGGAGGTCCTGGATGAGAGGAAGAAGTGGACTCTACCTCTTGAGCTGATGAGGTAGGAACAGAGCCACTAGCTCCAAAAGAAGCAGAAGGCATGGGCTGATTGTCGGAACCCGGAGTAACGACTCCTGGATCCTCTGTGTAAATCGCACTAGTCCAGGATCAGCTAGTGCACACAGGAACAACAAAGATAAATACCAATCACAAATGACTAACTTCATTAAGTAAAGAGTACGACCTTATGGCCAAGTTTTACATCAACGCCCATTGGCAAAGATAAATAAAGCGAATAACTGCGGAAGCAACTGAAAAGAAGCGAAGCCCAAGCCTACCCATAGGCAAACGACAGTAGGACGCGGCCTATTCATCCAATCTTCACCGTAGTCGATGACATCTTCCTCTGTGTAGGGAGGGTGCAAGGTGAGTACAAACTTGTACTCCGCAAATCACACGGAGAGATGCAACATAATGATAAAGGATTCAATGGAAGGCTTATAGGGTTAGTTTGCACAAAATAGCATTTAAGAAATACAGTAATAGATTGAAATTGCTGGATTTAATACAGTAAGTAAAAACAATACTTGTAATTGAAAATAATACCGTCAGTGCAGGCTCCGACCATACACCAACCTATCCACGGGCATCCCACCCGGACCATCTTTTCCAAAAGATCTCGTATGGATTCCATCCATCCACGCGTTTCCAAACACTCGTGGATTCCATCCATCCACATTCTTCCAATCTCTCTCATGGGTTCCATCCACCCACAAGGTTTTTCATTCTCTCATGGATTCCATCCATCCTTAAGGTTTTCAAAAACATTAAACAAAATCTAATCCATGAAAAACCTTTACTCAGCATGCCCATGACCGTGGGCATGGCTATCCAGGATAGATTATACACTCTACAGAGGTTGTACAGCTTTACCCACAAGACACGATCATCCTGTTGTACCACTAGATTACACACTTCCTTAGGTGTGTGGTGGGGAGTCGTGACAAGGTCTTTACAATGCAAAGCCTTCAACCTGGCCAAGCCAACTCTAAGGTTTTACCCCAGTAAGGAATCCACCAGACCGGGACCCCCTCTTGAGCCTGAGTGAGACTTCTCATGGCTACAACCACGCTCACCCAAGTGGGACTTCACATGGCACCAACCACGCCCACCTTCAACCTACGACTTGACTCAGGTTGGGACTGCGCAAATTATTCAACCAGGGTTGTCCCATACCAGCCATGTGGTAGTATGATAGGGCTTTGCAACAGTAGCTCACAGACCGGTTCTTAATCTGACTTAAGCCCAACCACATACCCATGTGCACGACAGTCAACCACTGCGGCTCCGACCAACAGGGCATGCCTGCACCCACCAATCTAACCAATTACCTAAGTCTAAACCAGTTTTTATATTTTATTTTCAAAATATTTCATAAACCTCCTTGACTCACCAAAGTCAAGAGTAGCTTTGAAAAACTTATCATTTTATGTAACAAGATTCGTCATTTCATGTGAAATGATATCCCAAAACAAATATTATAACTAAGTAGGTCTAAGCATTCGATATAATATTCTCTAGCCAATACTAGTGTACTAACTAGAGTTTTAATCTAGGGTGACAAGGTATAAGGAATCCAATATCAACGGAGGAAATAACAAGTGGGCAATAACCAAATTTCAAACTGAATTGAAATGCGTTGAATAGAAATATGCATGCAGAATAATTTAAAACAACATAATTTTATTTTGAAATCTGGGATCAACATGATCAAGGAGTGTGACTTGCCTTGCTCTCCAAATTGGTGCAAATCTTCGTCGTCGAATTTTCCCGAATCGTCGAAGTCTACACGTGAAAATAACCCACCAAATTCAAATAAATTCAAATTGACTTCAAATATTTGAATTGAGGCCAGAAATGGATAGAGGGGAATTTTTGATGAATTTAGAAATTTGAATGGGCTCAATCGGAGTTAGGACGAAGAAGAACGGGCTCCGGGAAGTTTAAATTCAGAGAAAAAGAAAAACCTGGATTTTTGGAATTATTTTCCTAAAGGAAAATATGAATTATGATGTCAGCAGAGGATTTTAATTTCGGCTGAATTGTTTTTCAACTGAAAATAGGAATTAATGCGTCAACAGGCGTCAGCCCCGGATGGGCTTTTCGGACATGACACTGACCAGTGGGCCCGGGTCTATGGACCGGGTCCACGGCTGAGGGGAATGGCCGAGGTGGCGGGGTAGGGGTGTGGCGCTGACGGGGCACGGACAGGGTGAGGTGCCGCCGAGGTGGGCAAGCCGTGGCTTCCACGTCAGCTCCAGCTGCTGACGTGGCCAGGCCAGCGGAGCGACGCTCGGGCCCGGGGTCACGCCGGCGGACGGTGGCCGACGGCGAGAGCGGGAACGGGGAGACGGGGCCGAGGGGGACTCGGGGTGGCTCAAGGCTTACCAGAGAGGGCCGGGAATGGGTCGGCAGCGAGGACGGCGGTGGCGTTTCTCGGGTCCCACGGCGTTGCGGTGGTCCGGTGGGGCTCGAGCTAGGCGGAGGGGCGCACGAGCTTCGCGGCGAGGTGAGGAAGCCGAGGGAAGAGACGGCGGAGCTCGAGGGCGACCGAGGTGAGGGCGATTGCTCGCCGGAGTTGGTGGCGGCGGCGGCGGTGGGGAAACGCGGCGCGGGGTCGCTTGGCTCACCGAGGAGGGGAGAGGAGGGCAGAGAGAGGATGGGTGGAGGGAGGAGGTGCTCGGGAGGGGTTTAAATAGGGGCGAGGGGGAGCGGGCCGGCGTGAATCGGTCGCCGGAGGAGTCGGAGGTGGGCGGCAGTTACGGGGGCCGTGCGGCATGGGGAGAGGGGAAGTGGGGGCGTGGGCGCGTAGAGGGCGGAGGCGGTTAGGCGCACGGCTTGCCACGCATGAGGGAGGGCGGCGCGCGCGGGGAAAAGGGGGAAGCCGGGTAGGGTGGGCGGCGGTTGCGGCCGGGGGTGGCGCGGGAGGAAGGAGGAGGCGGGGTAGAAGACGATGCTGATGGGTGGGCCCCGGTGGCAGAGAGAGAGGGAGAGAGGGGGCGTGGGCGGCGGAGATGAGGCCGCGTGGCCGACAGGGGAAATCGGGTGGCTACGGGGGCGGGCGGACGGGTGGATCGGGCCGGGCACGCGGGGCGGCAGGATCCGGGCCGTCCACACATCTAGCCGTCCACGTGGCGGCCGGAGGAGGGGATGAGGAGATTTTAGTTTTTAAATTTGATTTTCATTTTTAAAAAACCTAAATAAATTCTATAAAGCTCAAAACAAATATGAAATTAACTCCAAAAATTCCAGAAAAAAATCATAGAACCTCCTGGAGACATTTTGGACTTAATAAAAATATTTTCAACTAATTTTGGTATTTAATTGTCATACTTAAAATACTTTTTTACTTTAAAAATAACTTTTAAACTCTAGAAAACTCAGAAAACCAAATAAAAACCAAATAAATCCAAATAATTAATTTAAAGTAAGATTTTTATTGCAAATCAAAATATAATTTTATTTAATAATATTTTTAGGTTTTACTTAAAATCCTTTTCAAATCAGGCTTTTCAAAAATAGAAAATCCATGGCAAAACCAAAAATAAAATTTAGGCAGCAAAAATACTTATTTAATTTAAATTTTTATTTTAATATTATTTATTTATTTTTATTTTAATAAAAACCTTGGCTGTTACAATCTACCCCCTTAAAAGAATCTCGTCCCCGAGATTTGGGTTGGCTAGCAAAGAAATGGGTTTGGATCTTACTCTGCTTGGCTTGAGCTGATATCTGATTCAGGCGTCCTTTCATGAACTTCTTCGGTCCTCTATTCACTGCCTGCAGGTTGTTGGCAATCGATGCTCCGGATGTTCCATTGTTCACTATCTGCTGCTTCTTAGGGCAGTTGCTGGCATAATGTCCCATCTCATGGCAATTGAAGCAGGTGACTCCTGCTGCAGGGTTTGAGTCCTTCATGACCTTGTTGTCCTCAGTGTTGGGAGAGGTGTCAGTGTGGACTAGCTCTCCGGTTGATGACGAAGGCTGGAATCTGTTGGTCTGTGGTGGAGCTCTTCTAGCTTTGGAGAGGCTGCCGGTGTTCATATGCTGAGCATGCATCTGTCTCTTACGATTCTCCATCTCTTGATGCTTGGACTCCTGACGTATCGCCTTGCTGACCAGCTGGTGGAAATCAGCGTAATCACTGGAGAGAAGTTGAACCGATATGTCATCATTGAGTCCTTCTAGGAACCTTTCCTGCTTGGCTTCATCGGTGGCAACGTCTTCAGGTGCATAGCGTGCCAACTGGTTGAACTTCTATAAGTACTCGTTCACAGTGCGGCTTCCTTGGCGCAGTGCTCGAAATTCCCTTTTCTTGAGAGTGACAGTGCCAGTGGCAACCTGAGCTTTGCGGAAGTTCCGCACGAACACATTCCAAGTGATAGCCTGAACATTGGCATGGGCGGCAGTGTAGGTATCCCACCATTCTGATGCTGGTCCATGCAGCTGATGTGAAGCAAACAAAACTCTTTCCCGATCACTGCATTGAATAATATCCAGCTTCTTGCCTAGGGCCCTGTGCTAATCATCCTGTAATATCCCGGGCGAGATTCATCAGTTAATAATTTAATCAGGGAAAAGGGGGGGAATTCTGCAATTTAGCGGCAACCTGGGCTTGGGCCGAGGCCCAAGAGGTGGCCGGCCAAGGGAAAAGGGGGGAGGCGCCCCACCCCCAAACCCTAGCCGCCCCTCTCCCCTAACCGCCCCTCCACCTCCCTTGTGCGCATCTCCCTCTTCCTCCTTGTGCCCCCTTTGGCCAGCAGCATCTCCCTCGCCTCCATGGACGCCCCCTGCGATTGGTGAAGGGATCCCGATCGCTGCGGTTCGAGAGGAGGAGAGCAAACGTCTGCCGGGAAGAGTTGTGGATCCGGAAGGTGGAGATTAGGACGGGAAAAGGAATGGAGGCAGAGATCGTGTGGAGTTCTTCGTGTTCTTCAGCGATTGGTTAAGGGTAATTACTCCTAATTCTCCCCGCTAGCTGCATATTTAGTTGATTAGCAATGTCGGTTTTCGGATCTGCTCAGGACAGCCTCTGTTAGACGGTTTTTTTATATAGATCCGTGGGGATTCAGGTCTGGTCTTCTCCTAGAGATTTGTAGAGGACATCTTTAGCTTTCCATGAAGTGCTAGAACACGTCATTCGAACCTCTGTAGAAAAAGTTATTATTTTTCTAGTCGGACTGTCCTGTAGATCGGGGAAATTCCTGTCAGGTTTCGGTAGATGGGTTTGGGCGATTAGAAATCAGGAGAATCAGAGGATCTCCATATTATGAAAGTTTCAGATATTTTTCTTAGATTTCCAGAAAGGTCAAGAAATCCTGATTCCGACTCTCGGGGTGAAAGTTATGACAATTTTAGTGCGCTGTCCAGAGAACTCGTTACGGAATTGATGTTCTAGAAAGTTAGATGGTGCGGGTAGAAGTTGGCCGAATCAGGGAGACTCTCCAACTAGATTTAGTTAGATAATTTAATTATATTTCCAGAAAATCTGAGAACTCCCTGTTCGGACTTCTGTACCATTAGATAAGAATTTTTGAAGTTGACTGTCTGTAGAGGAGGACAGGGTGCCCGAAAAGATTTGGGGTTTTGAGTCAAGTTAAACATGTTGGGTTAGTTGGGGGTGTTTTTGTTTAATATAAAGACTCGTTACTGTTGCCTTAGAAATTATTATAATTATTGTTCAGGAGGAGGACGGATTCCAGGAGCCGCACCTTCTGCTCATTCCCCGTTTTCTCGTGGTTAAGGCAAGTATATTTATGGATATAATAGATATTATCGAATGGTATAGTTTGATAAATTCTATGAGAATTTGAGTTGTTCATGATTGTTATGGTGATATGATTGGTAATGTTCATGGTTGCTAATGCTATGAGTGATGTGTTAATCACGGATGTTTGAAAGTTATGAGGTCTATGAATATGAGCTTTTGTAGTATGAATATGTTGTTCATATGCAATGTTGATGCGGATGCATGTTGTATTAATTTGAGATTTCATACATATGCATCATGTTGGCTTATTGAAGTCTTGGTCCTGTGACGACCAAGCAATTCTTGAGATCCCCGTCATGTTTATGACGGGCTAAAGGTCCCCATGCTTGAAGAGCATGGGCTTAGGTCCCCATACTTGCAGAGTATGGGCAATGGTCCCTGTGCCAGATGGCATAGGCATGGGTGCGCATCGACGGATGCACACTTTGCATTACCGGTAAAATGCAAAAAGACAAAGATAAAGACAAAGAGCACCTTGAGCATATTGAGCATATTGAGCATGTTGCATATCATGTGTATGTAATGTATTTGGTGAATGGATTTGTGAAGTGCAATTGATGGGTTTCATACTTATATGCTGTTGTTACCATTTATTATACTTGCTGAGTCTTTGGACTCACCCTTGTTGTTGGATGTTTTTTTAGGTACCTTCATGAGACCGGCATGCATGGGGATAAAGATGGATTAGCTTTGTTATACTTGCACGGTCCATTCACCTTGGAAGAAATAAAGAACCTTAAACATTAATTGTTGAATAGCTTAAGTGGTAACTGATTAAAGATCACCATGTTTAGAATGTAATAAAGGTTTAGAACTTTTACATTGCGTATGTTCTTTATTTAAGTTTTGTGGTTAAGATTGTGATGGCAAACATAATTCAGTTGTTTAGAATTGGATATTTGTTGTTTACTATTATTCAGATCAATTGTTTATGCATGTTGAAACCTTTGATTTACTCATTAAACAAAGGAGGTTCTGCCGAAATTTTGTAAGGTGAATTTAGGTTCTTCCTTAATATGTTGTTAGTTTAGTAGCATTCCAGGTCATTGTTTGGATGGGGTGTTACACATCCGCGTCCATGGGTTCAGTGTTGCTGGAGAAGGTCGGGGGACGCAACCTCATAAACTCTGATAGTCTTGATTGTGGAGCTTGAGCTAGCACTAATGGAGCTGGTTGTGCAGAGCCGTTGATGGTCTGCGTTAGTAGTTGAATGAGCTGGTTCTGGTTTGCCATCATCTGATCCCAATCAGGTTCATTTCCTCGAGGAGTAGTGGGAACAGACTGACTTCCTTGTGCTCCATTGAGGCTACCATTGTCGTTGTTCCTTGTGTTCACCATCTGCTGGTTGCTTTTAAGAATTAGGAGAGAGGAGACTCAAGGCCAAGGGAGGAATAGGGGATATTTTGCACAACCCAAAACAAAATTTCACTTTTATTAAACTTTATTAATCTCATAATAAGTACTAGTTACGGCTACCGACAAAAGAGAAAGCTTGATAGCTCATAACAACGTCTACTGTCTAGCTTAACAACTTAACCTAGAGAGATAGGGTTGTCTTGGTTCCAGCTGTTGCCATCTCAAGGGAAGAGGTAGAAATAGGTTTTTAAAAAAATGACTTAAAGACGAGAAAGGATTGAGATAAGGATAAGCAAAGATTAAGAGGAAAGAATAAGCAAAACTTTTGAGATTATTGGTTATTAAAAATAAGTAAGGCACTAGAATTTTCAGAAGATGATATGAAGAAAGGTAATATGAAGAAAGGAAATCAAATATAATATGAAGAAAGGTAAGGCATTGAGTCAAGGAAATCAAAGATAATATGAAGAAAGGTAAGGCACCAGGATTTTCAGAAGATGAAGAAGGTATCATTTGGTTTGGAAAAAGAATTCTTGTACCCGAGAAGAAAGAAATAAAAGAGTTAATTATGAAGGAAGCTTTTGAATCCAGATATTCAACTCACCCTAGAAGTACAAAGATGTACCAAGATCTCAAAGAAAGGTATTGGTGGTCAAGTATGAAAAGAGAAATTGCGGAGTATGTAGCTTTTGTGTGATGTGTGCCAACGGGTTAAAGCTGAACATTAGAGACCTGCTGGACTTTTCCAACCTTTGCGGATACCTGAGCGGAAATGGGAAGAAATTGGTATGGATTTTATAACTGGATTGCCGAGAACAAGGTCAGGGTATGACTCAATTTGGGTTATTGTAGATCGTCTGACAAAAGTCGCACATTTTATTCCAGTAAAGACCACCTATTCTGGAGATAGACTCGCAGAGCTGTATATGTCAAGAATCGTGTGTTTGCATGGAGTTCCAAAGAAGATTGTGTCAGATCAAGGATCTCAATTCACTTCGAGATTTTGGTAGAAGCTGCATGGACTTTTGGGCACAAATCTAAATTTCAGCACAGCATATCATCCACAGACAGATGGTCAAACAAAAAGGGTAAATCAAATTTTGGAAGACATGTTGAGAGCTTATGTCTTGGCAAATAAGACTAATTGGGATCAAAGTTTGCCCTATGCAGAATTTTCCTATAATAATAGTTATCAATCTAGCTTGCAACTGTCTCCGTTTGAAGCTTTGTATGGCAGAAAATGCAGGACACCGTTGTATTGGAAAGAAACAGAAGAAGGACAAGTGTTTGGACCAGATGTGTTGAAGCAAGCAGAAGAACAAGTTCGCCTGATCCAGGACAGATTAAAAATGGCACAAACAAGACAGAAAAGCTATGCGGATAATCGTCGAAGAGCGTTGGAATTTGTACCTGGAGATCATGTTTATTTGAAAGTTTCACCTCTCAAAGGAATGCGTCGTTTGGGAGTCAGTGGGAAGCTTGCTCCTAGATTCATTGGACCATTTCCTGTCCTAGCAAAAAGGGGAGAAGTTGCTTACCAGTTGAAGCTTCCACCTCAGTTGTCAAAGGTGCATGACGTCTTCTATGTGTCCCAGTTAAGAAAGTGTCTCTGAGTGCCAGAAGAGCAGATGTGTCTAGATGAAGTAAATTTGAAGGAGGACTTAACTTATCCAAAGTATCCAGTCAAAATTCTGTAAAGTGCAATGGAGCAACCATTCTGAATCAGAAGCAACATGGGAGCGTGAAGAAGATCTAAGAGCAGAGTTCCCTAGTCTTTTTCCCAGTCCGTCCGAATCTCGGGGGCGAGATTCTTTCTAAGGGGGGTAGGTTTGTAATATCCCAAAAATTCGCTTTCTGTAAAACTTAATTTCAAATTAATTATTTTAAAGTATTTAAACTTTATTTGGATTTATCTGAATTTTATTTCAAAATCTAAATCAAGAAAATGTATTTTAAATATTTTATTAATGCCAAAAAGAGTTCATTTTATTTTTCTCAACCTTCCCTGAATTTGTAATTAATTTTTGAGAATTTTTTGGAATTAAAAATCAATTTTAAAAGTTAAAAAGTATTTTATAAAATTATTAAAGGCAAAATTTGAAATTAGAAATATTTTTCCTAAGTCTAAAATAGCTCCAAGAATATTCTATGAATTTTCTGGAATTTTTAGACATTAATTAATATTTTCTAAGTATTTATAATGTTCCTAGTATTTTCTGAAAAAGCAATCCGAAAATAAAAATCAATGTAATCCCAGGCTGCCACGTGTCACTCTCAGATTGAATCCATCTCTTTCTTTGATTTAATCTTAGCCATCCATAGTCACTTACCCCTTCACTTAAATCGAACGGCCTTGATTCTTTCACTTGCCACTTGTCACCCATCCGACGGCCCGTACCCCTTCATTCCCCTCTCTCTCACCGACGCAAGGGCCCCACCCGTCATATGTTTCTTCCACCTCTCCTTCTTCCTCCTCTAGCCCTCTCTCTCTTCCTCCATTGATGCCGAATTAGAGCTTTCAATGCAACCGTTTCTTCCTCTTTTAAACCCCGAGCAAGTGTGCAATGAAAGCCCCTAATCACCCCTGTCTAACACCGGTCGTTTTCCACCCTTTAATCCTCTCTAAAACTGCTAGCCGCTCCTCTTCTTTGTCCACCTATAAATCCCTTCTCCAAGCGCTGGTTTCCTCTCCTTCGGCACCCCCTTTCCCCGCCACCCTCCTCCACCTCTCGGCCGAAGACCCGAACGCCAAAGCCCCGCCGCCACCTCCTTTCTCGCAGCTGCCACCCGAGCACCACCACGCTGCCACCTTCTCTCCTCTCGCCGGCCGCTTCCGGCCACCCGAACCCCGTCGCCGGTAAGCGCCGAGTTCGCCGCCGCCTTCCCTCTCCCACCCCTCGTCGCACCGCCCCGGCCGCTGTGCGCCGTGAGCTCGCCGGCCGTGCACCGCCTCGCCGCTGCGGCGCGGCGAGCTCAACGGTCGTGGCGCCACCCGCCCTCCGGCTGGTGCCACGTCGGCCGGCCCGCGCCCGCGTGGTCGCCACGTGGCGCCATGTCGGCTGGGTGTGCCACCTCGGCCACCACCGCCTTCCGTGGACCCGGTCCACGGTAGACCGTGCTCACATGTCAGAAATTTCGAAATTCAAATTTTTGCTGAGGTCATAAATATGGTTTCTCAATACAAAAATAAATCAGCAAAATAGTCTTTTTTCTTTTTCTCCTATTTAATCTTTTGGAAGCCATAACTTTCTCATTTTAACTCCAAATTGAGCCGTTCAAATTTCTAAATTTTTCTTAAATAATAAACTATCCAATTTTTTTCTAAAAATTTCTTTTTGAATTTTATTTGTATTTATTTGTTTTGTTTGTTTTGTCTTTTCGCGCGTAGAATCTGACGTCACCGAAGAATTTGTCGAGCCGCAACAAGAAGGACCAAACAGCGCACAAGAAGGCAAGTCTCCTTTGAAAATTTTGCACCTATGTTTGAGAAATGTTTTAATTATTTAAAATTTATGTGCATCGCTATTTAGATAACTCCAAATCCAAATAAAATTCAAATACTTTAAAATAATTAATTTGAAATTAAATTTTTACAAAAAGCAAATTTTTGGGATGTTACAATGGTTGGTTTGGATTGGTGCAGGAAGCACGAGATCTTGTAAAGTGTATGTTCCACCCTAGTCAATTAAGGACCGACGCTTGTGTTTGTCCGCATCGAGCATTAACCGTACAACCACAAGTCTATATGGGTATGACCTAGCCGACTAACTTATGATAGTCTAGTTTAGGTGCCACCAGTGGAAAGTGGGTGCCGTGGATGGACCGGTTATTCACAAGTGAGGGACAGGATTTCATCAGTACTCATATGGCGCAAGAGGGGCTTCGGTTGGGCGGTTAGCCTACCTGGGGTGAAACCTCAGCGAGTGGTATCTAGCTAGATTAGAGTAAGGTAAAGGCTTTGTGATATTTTATCTGGGTCTCATGCCAAAGGAAGCGTGTTGACTTTTAGGATAAATTATCTCTTGTGAGTAAAGTTGTACAACCTCTGCAGAGTGTCAAACCATTCGAATAGCCGTGCCCACGGTCAAGGGCGGGCAAGGAATGCATTCACATGGTAGATTTTTGGTTTGGGTTTTAAAATCAAAATTTTTGTATTCCGAGAGTGGAGGGAACTCTCGGAAGGGTTTCCTGACTGTTGGAGCCAGAGAGGGTGGATGGAACCCGCAGTTTTAAACTTGACCAATTGTAATTGGTTGGCTAGTGTTGGTAGATGGAACCTTCACTAGAAAGTTAATGATAGTTTCTGCTAAAACATTTACTTTATTAAATTGATACCTTCGAAAATAATTAGAAGTAATTGAATGAAAATGTTGCTTTGTGCAAAAGAACCATATAGCCTTCCTTTGTCAAGCCTTGCATCTATTGCATATTTCCCAAGACTTGCGGAGTACTTTATGTACTCACATGCTACACTCAAAAATAATAACCAGAGGAATACGAAGCTCAAGAGGGAGACTACGACTACTGCTTCGCTTGCGGCTGTGATGGATTTTTCCCGGAGAACTAGGTCGCGCTTCCCCAGTCAACTGCCTGTGGCATATTGATGGGTCTACTTTGAATTTACCTTGCTTCCGCTGTATTCTGGTTGTGTGAGGTCTTGGAACCTCCAATGTAATAATGAGACCTGGTGGTCAGTACTCTTTATAATTGTAATAAATGTGTGGTTGGTCATGAACCATTTCTGTTTGACTGCGTGCACTAGCTTTGACCTGGGACTAGTGCAGTAATACACAGAGGATCCGGGTTTGGAAATCCGGGGTCCCGACATCTAGCTAGACTAGAGTGAGGTAAAGGCTTTGTGATATTTTATCTGGGTCTCATGCCAAAGGAAGCATGGTGACTGTTAGGATAATTTATCTCTTGGGGGTAAAGTTGTACATCCTTTGCAGAGTGTCAAACTATTCGAATAGCCGTGCCCACGGTCAAGGGCGGGCAAGGAATGCATTCATATGGTAGGTTTTTGGTTTTGGTTTTAATATCTAAATTTTTGGTATTTCAAGAGTGGAGGGAACTCTCGGAAGGGTATACTGTCGGTTGGAGCCAGTGTGGGTGGTTGGAACCCGTCGTTTTAATCTTATTTGGTTAGAGCTGGTTAATTAGTGTTGGTGGATAGAACCTTCACTATATAAATGATTAATAATTTCAGTTAAAACAATTACTTTGATAAACTAATGCTTTCAAAATTATTTAAAGTATTTGAAATAAAATATTGCTTTGTGCAAAAGAACCATATAGCCTTCCTTTGTTAAGCCTTGCATCTACTGCATTTTTTCCCAAGACTTGCGGAGTACTTTATGTACTCACATGCTGCACTAAAATCAACTCAGAGGAATATGAAGCTCAAGGAGACTACGACTACTTCGCGTGTGGTTTCGACGAAGGATTCCTGGAGTACTAGGTTGCGCTTCCCCAGTCAATTGCCTGTGGCATATTGATGGATCTTCACCGGATTTATCTTTTGCTTCCGCTGTGTTTTGTGTGTGTGAGGTCTTGAAACCTCATTTGTAATAATGAAACCTTTCGGTCGGTACTCTCTATTATTGTGATAAAGCGTTGTTGGTTATGTAATCATCACTGTTTGACTGTGTGCACTAGCTTTGATCTGGGACTAGTGCTGTAATACACAGAGGGTCCGGGTTCGGAATTCTGGGGTCCCGACATCTGATTTTGTTTAGACCAACTTCATGACAGTTTTGTGCAGTGTGCACTAAAACAGCCATAACTTTTGCATATGAGCTCAGATTGTAGCGTTTTTTGGCTCGTTAGAAAGCTATCGTCTTTGGCATGTCACGCAAATGGATGACATGGCTCATGTAGAGCTCAACAAGCTTAGCTCCATTATATGTGGTGCTCCCTGAATCAGCTCAACAACAACCCAATCGACTCATGCCCGTTTTGAGTTTTTAGCAAGCCGGTAATGAAACCCATGCCGATGTCATCCCATTTCCACTCAAGAAGCTTCAGAGGTTGAAGCAATCCCACTAGTCACTACAAAGTTAGCTTTACTTAGGTGGTAATGGATTCCAAGATTATAGTCTTTGATGAATTCAAGCTATCTTCTTTGCCTTAGATTTAGATCTGGTTGTGTGAAGAACACTTCAAGCTTTTGTGATCAATATAAATATCACACCAATTACCGATGAGATAATGTCTCCAGATCATAGTCTTTGATGAATTCAAGCCAAAATCATATTCTTTGATGAATTCAAGCTATCTTCTTGGCCTTAGATTTAGATCTGGTTGTGTGAAGAAACACTTTTGCTATCTGTATAAAGATCACACCAATTACCGATGAGATAATGCCTCTAGATCTTGAAAGCATGAGCCACGGCTACTAATTCTAAGTCATGAGTTAGATAATTTACCTTGTGGGCTCATAATTGATGTGAGGCATGGGCCACAACTTTGCTTTCTTGCATCAACGCACTGCTGAGGCCGTGATGAGATGCATCGCAATACACAATGAAGCATCTGAGTATATCAGGCAACACAAGTGCTGGGGCTGTTATGAATCTCTTTTTTAATTCTTGTAAGGTCTCCTCATAGGTTCTTGTCCACCCAAACTTCTTCTCCTTCTTCAGAAGTTGGGTCATTGGTTTTGAAATTATGGAGAAGTTCTCAATGAACTAGTGATAATATCTGGCTAAACCGAAGAACCTCCAAACTTTGGGGATGGTGCAGGGTTGACTCCTTCAAAAAGAATGTGGCCTACGAAGCAAACTTACTTTAGCCAAAAGTCACACTTACTAAACTTGGCGTATATTTCATGTTCTTGAAGTTTCTCGAGCACCATACGTAAGTGTTGCTCGTGTTCTTCTACGTTTTTGGAATAGATAAGGATATCATTGATGAAGACCACCACAAACTTATCCAGATAATCCATAAAAATTTTATTCATACGATTCATGAAGCTGGCGAAGCATTGGTAAGTCCAAATGACATTATGGTGTATTCGTACAAGCCGTAACAGGTGGTGAATGCAGTCTTCGGAATGTCCTCTAGCTAGATCTTGAGTAGAAAATATCCAAGCCTTAGATCAGTCTTGGAGAAGAGACATGCACCATTCATGTAATGAAACAAATTATTAATCCTTGGGAGAGGAATTTGTTCTTGATGGAGACTTCATTTAAGGACCGATAGTCAACACACATCCTCAGACTATCATTTTTCCTCTTCACGAACATCATGGGGCTTCCCCCATGGTGATGAGCTAGGATAGATAAATCTTTTTTCCAGCTACTCCTTGAGTTGCTTCTTCAATTCAACCAACTCATCTGGGGCATGCGATATGGTCTTTTGGAGATTGGTGCTATCCCAAGCATCAAATCAATGACAAATAGCATGTCGCGGTCTGGCGACATTCCTGGCAATTCATTTGGAAACACGTTGAGATACTCAGACACAATGGGCACTTGATTAAGCTCTGGAACTAAGTGGGAATTGAGAATAGGCTACCACAAAGGCATGACATGAGTGAAAGAGATGACAACTTGCTCTCTGCCGGAATTGATAAGAGAAATAGTTTGGTTGAAACAATATATGAACCCTTTGTGTTTAGATACCAATCCATCCCAAGAATCACATTTAACCCATGTGTATCTACCATGATAAAGTTGGCATCGAACTCTACTCCATTGATCATCATCTTAACTCCTAAACAACCATATTTGGCTTTTATAACAGACTTGGGTGAATGGACTAGTCTGATGTCCTCTAAGAGTGTGGTTTTTTATGTTATGTTGCATGGTAAAATTCTTGGACATGAATAAATAAATTGTAGAATAAAAATGAACCAATGTAGGTGTTGAGTGCACAAGGTGCTGCAGTGGCCTTCTTAGCGATTGTATGGTTGAGGCAATTGTGCCCGAAACTTTGAAACGGCTTGGTGGCTTGTGGTCCTCCTTGACCTCATGCAAGGCCTTGGGGATGTGGCTGGACATTCTGGGGTTGGCGACGATGCACCGGAGGCTTCTTTTGGTGGCAATCACTTGCATAATGCCCACACTACTTCTTGCTGATTTTTGTGCAATCCATTTGCGCTTGTGGCTCTCCATAGCTGCTCGAGTTCTATCCTCCAGTCAGATCGCCTTGTCTATCATGGTCTAAAAGTTGGGGATGTCATGGGAAGAGAGGGACCACTTAATTTCCTCATTAAGGTGCTCCCAAAAGACAGCAACCTTTCTCTTTCCGTTCGGTATCTCGGTAGCAACATATCAAGCAAGGTAGTTGAAGTGGTGGTGGAGCTCCATCAAGGGCATGTTCCCTCATTGGTGGTCACAAAATTCCTGCTTCTTGATCTCTATGTGACCCTTCAGGACATGGGCATTGTGGAAGGCCTCTTTGAAGGCAGCCCAAGTGATGACATGGCTTGGTAATTCTTCCACCAAGCGGTAGCGACACTTGTAAGATGCATAGAGTTCCTTCTCATCATTGCACTGGGCAATATTTAGCTTGCTCTCAATTGAGCAAAACAAATCATCAGTGTCCAATGGATCTTTGGCTAATGTGAAGGTAGATAGTCGAGTTTGCATTAACTAGCCCAACTTTGATTGGGATTAAGGCGCGACAGCGCCTCCCATGGCCATGTGCCAAGGGTGGTTGTGTTTTGGACCAATTGTTGCAGCAAGATGGTATATGTTTGGTATCCTTGCTCAATCATAGCAAGTACTTGTGCCATCATAGGTGGTTGGAGTAGCACTTCTTCCACCCACTAATTTTCAGCTTGGCGCACCCTGAGTAGCACCAGTTTGCTGGGGAGCAAGTACATTTGATGATGGGTGCAGTGGATTGGAATGTGAAGGATTGGATGTCTCACCTCCTAGTTTTTGGAAACCAAAGGCTTCACAGCTAGCCATGATTTGACTTAGGGAATGTTACTAGCATCCTGTGTTTTTCATGTTGTGGGGACAGGATCAACATGATCATTGTCAATGTTGTGGTTACAGACCAAACAGAAAGAGAGAGAGTATGGTAGTGGAGAGTTAGGTGAGCAATGCTTAGGGTTTCCCCCATGGCCTGTATCGTATATATATATATCCACATGGGGAGTGTTTTTACAGTGGTACCCTTACATTTGAGTATCCCTCACAGGGGCATTTATGCCATTATACATATCCCACTTTGGGCCTTACAGCCTTCTAACAGGCCGGCTGGGCTTAGGTGGGGGCCACCCCTACAACAGGAGCCTCTCATGGTGAAGGGCTTCACGGGCCGAAGCCATGTTGCCGAGCCATTTGGCCCCCTCCATCCCTGCAGACTGTGACCTTCAATGATCTTGGACAGGACAGGTCCTTGCCGGTGCAGCCTGCCGTCGCTCTGAGGATATGGGGTCGGACCTGCTGTCGAAGGTGTTTTTGGCCTTGGACCCGTTTAGCCATGGAGTCGAAGGTGCCGGCGGGGGCGAAGGTGCCAGCGGAGTCGAAGTTAAGGCGGAGACAGGCTCATGCCGCGGACACCCCTGGGCGCGAGGTAGGCGAGGCTCCTGCGCGTAGCACCAAGAAGTTGAGTGGGGGGAGGGGGCTCCGCCCAGTCTGGCGTCGACATGGCCCGACAGCTTCGCGGTCCGGAGATTTCGTCTTAATGACGGTGAGAATCGCGCGGACCCTTGAATTGTCAGGGGTGGGCTGCTGCAGCCGTACGTGCTGTCCCGATGGGAGGGTACACGCGGTGGGACGCGGTTGGCGTGTCGTGGGCTGCCAGTGGTCTCACGACCACAGTCGCGCGCCCCTTCCCGAGAGAAGCGGGACGTGTGGCGGGATGCTACTGGCGCGTCGTGTGCTGTCCGGCCGCCTGCCACTATGTGCCCCCAGCTGTTAGCGGTTATGCTTCCCGATCGTCGGGAGCTGAACTGCTGGGCTCCCGCCAGTTGCTTTTCCGATCGTGGGGGAGGTGAGGGGGCTTTATAAGGCGTCACCACGGGCATGCGAATGCTCCTCTTGGCTGCTCGCCTGCCGTTGCTTTGCTCTCTTCTTCCTCGTTCTTTCGTGCAATCTGCCCTTGCTCCTGCTTCTTCACCTCGGAGGAGGATGGCTTACCGCGAAGACCCCGCTCGCCGACTCAGTGGGAGCGCCTCGTCAAGCCAGTGTTGTTTGTCGCCGCCGTCGGTGGAGTACGCTTGGATATAGGTCTCCATCCGGCTCTTCCAGAAGTGATAGTCGATCCCATCGAAGACCGGGGGCTTGGTTGAGTACTTGTATGTCACCATGGCTCTAGAGACCGGTTAAGATCTATGAGGAAGAGCTAACCGGCTCTGATACCAATTGTTGGACCGAAATGGCGACATAGGTGGGTGAATGTCGACTTTAAAAACTTGCCCCCAAAGAAAAAAATCCCCCAAAGAACTTCCTCTTCAATAGCAATAGAACGCTATGAAGAAGAAAACAACCTCTCTGGAACTCCAACCGGCCAAAGAAAGGAGGCAAAGACCAACACACAAAAATACAAGAAGAGCTCATGCTGCAAAGGGAAGGCCGGTCAGACGGCCATATGAGGGCGGGTCTGATCGCTTCCTGAGGGCCGGTCTGACTGCCTCATATGGGCCGGTCTGACCGCCCTGGACTGGTCTGACCACCCGTTAAACGCCGGTCTGACCGCCCTGTGAACTCTGGTCAGACCGCCGGTGAAATACCGGTTTGACCGCCCGTCGGTTTCAGAGCACAGCAGGGGAGCAAATTCAGAAAACAAAAAGGCAGACTTTTCAGACTTTAATACAAGAGCAATTCGAGGTTTTTTCCCTTAATCCTTTTGGTCCAGAACAGTAAGGAAATGACCACAATAGCCAGAGAAACCTAGGAGACTAAAGAAATCCAACTCATGACCAAGAATTTCAGATTTGGGACAAAATCTGAAAATTCAGAGAGCAGCATCAAAAATCCAAATTCCTCTCTAATCTTGAACCTTTGCCGATGAAACTTTGAGAATAGCTACTTAATAGCCTCAGGATTCAACATGCCAAGTTTCATGCCATCTCATGAAGAGAAACAAAATCCACCTCAAAAACCCTCAATACGAGAAACTGAAGACTCAAGAACAGTCAGCAGAGAGAAAAGTGATTCTTGGATTCAATAAACTTGCTCTTGGAACTAGATGACCAAAGGGTCTAGAAATGTAATTCCATCACAGAACAACCCATTTTGCCACTCCCCAGCAAGAATCGAGCCAAAACACAAAAACTCAAAAATCAAGCATAGAGAGCATCGAAGGAAAACATGGGAGGCAGGAGCATCTCAACTGAAATAAATTCATTCCCATAAGCACAAGGAACACAAAGGAGTCCCGATACGCTATTGAATACAGAGGAATGATTACATGGTGGCTCAACTCATCTCCAACTTCTCCCTCTCTCAAAAATCAAGAACCCAACTCAAGAACACAGAGGGGACACAGGGAAAAACAACGTAGTTATGCCCACTCCTACCAACTCTCACCAACTAAAGCCCCAAAGCAAAACAACCTCCCCAAAGGCTCTTTTGACTAAGGCAAAACCCTAACTTTCTCCCAAAGCCATGCATACAACCAGGAATTCACTCCTATTTATAGCCTTTGGCTAACGGGTCTCCAACCCGTTGCGCCCGCTAAATCCCGAACGGAACCGCCTCCACCTGTGCAGCTTTGCGCTTTTACCGAAACGCCCCTCCTGCACCTTCCGGGAAGCTTCCGCGTTCCTTGTCGTCCAAGCCTCGCAACCACCTCAAGTCTCCACGGTCTTCGACACATCTGACCGTTCTGACCTTGACACCACCTGTGTCTAGTCCGGTCACCTCGTGTCTCGCCACGACTTCGCCTCGACGTCCTGCAGCCATAACAGACAAGAAACACATCAAATAGCACCGCTCAACACATGTAAGCATAAATAGCATCAATGAACCAACTTATGCATGAAAGAGCCCAAACCTGTCAAATTGCGAGAATATGCATCCTAATTACTTTGACTAGGTTTGACCAGGTCCGACCGAGACCGATTGCACCACGCAACAACATGGTTCGAACCACACAAACCAAACTCGACTTTCCTAAACCGATGTCAATTACTCATCACAAACATGGGGTCATAACCACATGGTCTCTCAATCTCCCCCTTGATGAGTATATTGACAAACCCAGAAAAAGCGCAAAGTTGAGTTTGAAAAGAAACAAGAGTGAAACATGGTCCAAGAGAAAACAAAGAAGCTATGACCATGTCGACAAAGGAACACTAGAGCTACAAAAGAAAGAGCAAATTGTTCTTCAAAGCTCAAGAAGGTTCCCAAATGGCTTTTTCTCCACTATTCTCCCCCTTTTGGCAATAAACACATCAAGAATGCAAAAGAGAGAATAAGGTCACAAAAATGGATGAAATGGCTGAAGTTGGTTTATTCTAAGAATTTAGAGCCATGAAGATTATCCAAAATGACCGTGGATTATTACATCAAGCCATAATCAATAACAACGCTAAGAAGATCATGAAAAAACATGCATAAGCAAGCTAAGCCAAATAAGTCATAATATGGAAATTTAGTAGAATTCCTTAGCATGTCAAGTCAATCATGATTCTAGTCTAACTAGAGGTATCCATAGATGATGCAGGCCATGTCAATAAGCAAAGTGGAACCAAGAAGCTAGTATTGAATCATTTTAGAGTGCTACTAGCTCAAGAGAGAAACATTGTTCAAGTACTTGATCTTTTTGTATAATTAAGCAAATGAAGCACATTTGTCATAAATTTTCCTTTTAGAGCTCACGATTGTCTCCAACCAATATTTTTAGCTATGTGCTAGATCTCAAGCCTTATGCGACTACTTCAAGCGAGAAGCTTAAGAAAATAGTCTTGGTCATCCAAAACTCCCCCTGAGTTCATGCCTAGTGCAATGGCAAGCCGTCTCATGAGAAAGAATTGGTGAGATCAGTTGTTTCACACAAAAGAGATCTTTTTGCTTTCTTAAAAGGTTATACTAACTCATGTTTCATCAAGAAACTAACATAGCTCAATCTAAAGCTCAATATAGATTCAAGACTCAACTCAGCTCATTTGACATGGCATGAATCATAAAAAGATAACTAAAGAAAGACTAATGTCAAAAGCTATCATGACATGAATTAGTTCAAGTTGAGCATTTTTATCAACCTATCATGGCAAAGACTTGACTACACATATAAAGTCATGATATATCTAGTAAATAAGCTCAGATCATGGCAAGATGTAAAGCATTGTAATTATGTCATAAAAGGATAATAATCAAGGCTCCATGTAGTTATTTACAATGCAGAATGACATGCAAGAAAATCCAGCTTCCCCTCAACATGTGATGCAACTTTTAGTTCAAGTAGAGTTATGTCAACATTAAGATCTAGAAGCTCCCAAATGAAGTACCCCTGAACTAAAGCGATAAATCGAGAAGTTGGCAAAGAAATCAAAAAAGGCAGTCCTTAAAGCATAGATAAGATATAGAGAATATTATGGCTCAGACTGACTCTTATCTACCCCATATGATTCTAGGACTATCAACTGGTCATCTATCTAAACTAATAAACTAATAAACCACCAGTTAAAATTATCCTACATCCACCCAACAATTACCTGCTCCACAGTCATGACCTTAACTACATCCACACCACAATATGCACCCAGAAATACACCATCCTAAAAACGTGCGCACCAGATTAACTCTCCTCCATTCTCTCTCCTTACTCAACCATATCCGACGGTCATCCTTCAATGGATCTGCAGTCTACGCGTGGGCCTCCTCCGCAGTCCCGCTCTCCTCTCTCTGATCTCCCCCCACTCGCGATCCTCTGTGATCCTCCGCCTCCGTCTCCCCCGCTCCTCCTCCCCCCCCCCCCGCTCAGCCGCCGCCTCCTCCTCCCCCCACCCCTCCGCTCCGCCGCTGCCTCCTCCTTCCCCTACCCTGCGCCGCCACCGCCTCCTCCTCCTCCCCACCCCACCATGCGCCGCCGCCTCCTCCTCCCCTCCCCACCCGCGCCCCCTCGATTTTTCCGCTGCTCCTCCCCTGTAACATCCTGAAATTTTGGAATTTGAAAACGTGAAGTTTTTGAATTATTTTACAATATATTCTCTTGAGATTTGAATCTTCTTTGGGGTTTCTTAAATTGTGGTTGAGGTTACAAGAATTAATGTCATGAAAAATAAAACTAATCTTAGTAAGACCATAAAAGATATATGCAAATGATAGAAACCCAAACATTCTAAATTAAAATATGAAAGTGTGGTCCACAAAAGGGAGGAAGAAACTTGAATTAAAATATAATAATTTAAATTGGAAAAGAATATTATAAAGGGTGGCAAAAATAACTAGAACCAATACAAGTATGTATACAAAGGGCCTAGAAAGATGAACAAGACATAAAATATATTTATACAAAAAATATATATATACATATACAACAATAGAAATAGATATATGTATGTATGTATATATATACATATATCTGTATATGCATGTACACACAATAAAAAAAAGAGAAACGGGGTCAGACCGGCCGAACAGCTCGGCCGTCAGCCAGCCCAACCCCACCCCACGCCCGCACTCCTTCCCCTTTTTCTGCCCTGCGCGCACGCCCGCTTCCTCCTTTCTTTTTCTCTTCTTCCTCCTCCCTTCTGTGGCCATGAGCCCTCCGCGTCACCTTCTTTAATCCTCGCGCTCCGCCTCCGCAGCCCGGCCCGCACCGCCTGCGCTCGGACAGCGATCCCATCCTCCGTACCTATCCGCGCTGCCGCTGCCTCTTTTTCTTGCTCGCCATGCCTGGTCTCATCGCTCTCTTTTTCTTCCCCGCGCTGCCGAACCGTCACTCCTGCGCGCAGCTCAAGCTCTCTGCCACACCACGCGCGTTGCAGAGCTTGCCATCATGCCGAATCCTTTCCCCAAATCCCCCGTTGCCTGCCATCACCTGCTTCGCTGCTCTTCGATGCGGCCGCGCGGGCAAGCTCCCGAGGGCAGCCCTCCTCGCGCGCCTATAAGCACCCCCGAGGGCCTCTACGGACTCCCCGTTTCACCTACTCCCTCCCGAAGAAAGGAATTGAGTTTGTGCCTCCTAAATCGCCGCCGTACCCCCCTTCTTCCCAAACTCCGGCGACTGGGCGCGCCGCCGTATCCAGCCACCTCCGTCCAATTCCTTCCTCCCACGCCTTCCTAAGCCCCCAACGAAGCTGATCGCACCCTCGGCCGAGCCTCTCTGGCCCTGTAGCTCGCCGGCGTCGACCTCCTCCCTGGGTCGCCGCCACCGCACGCCGCCGGCCCTACTCCGGTGACCCCCGCCCGCTACCGACTCCACCATCGGGTTTCCCGGCGTCTGTACATTCCATTTTGGCCGTCACCTCCGAGCCCCCGGTAGCCGCCGCCGACAGCACCGCTGCCCCCTCCGCCACGGCCTTCCTCTCCTTCAGCTCTCTGCCCCGGCCTTTGCTATCGCCTGCATTTAGAGGTAAAAGCGCTATATACTAGTGAGCAACATCAGCGTGTCTCCCCTAGCTAGCAGCGCTAGTGTTCACTGCGCCGGTCCGGGTTCGATCCCTCCGGGCCGCGCGGAAATAAATAGGTGTTTGGATTAAATTTTTGCCATGCGTTTTAATCAAATAAAAATTGTGGAAAAATTAGGAAATGATTTAGAGAAGTTAATAAATTTAATTAGGATATACAATAAGACTATTTGTGATGGATACTAGATTAAATGTGTATAGGAATACCTAATGTAATCGGAACATTTAACAAAAGACTAAGTTTTAATTAAAGGTATTAATAAAAGATGACTTTGGTTAACTATCCGAAATTTCATAAAGAAAAGTGGCATTGGTTAAATGTTCCAAATTTAGTAAAAATACCCTTAGTCATAAATAAAATGCAGGATTCAATGTCTAGCACGTTGTCATTCAATAAATCTTGGAGATAGAATTCTGTTAAGCAACAAATATTAAGGGTATGGGACTAATCCGCCAATAATACTAAAGTTTTTCAAGATAGAGACGAGTTTAGTAAATGTTTAATCCTAGATCAAACAACATATGCCAGTAACTGATGTGCTCCGAATGATTGTTTTAAAAGCTTAACTATTAATCAAAGGCGTACTAGGAAACTGAGTGAAATCTTGTTGGATTATGCTCTCATGGAATAATGGTTTACCAATTAGAAAACTTTTTAAGGAGCAAATCATACACTCATGTATTATGGTAAGATAGATAGAACTAGCCACCGCATAGCCAAACATAAAATGATAACCCTATGCTTTAGCATTTAACGTACTGCCGTTAAACAGAATCTCCATAGTAGGTTTAATCGAGTAGCTATATTAATATATGAACTTGTATGACAAGCCGTGATAAATAAACTTATAATAATAATAATAATAATAATAATAATAATAATGTTAACAATAATAATAATAATAATAATAATAATAATGTTAACAATAACGAGGGCGTAGGCAAATAATGATGGTGCCATTGATTAAATCTCAACATTTAATTTAGTAAACGATAATGTTGGGTAGGAATAAATGTAGCAAGCTAGGACTCGACCCAATGGGTCCTAATTCAAAATAAGTTACGCCGAGTAAAAGCTAAGTGTACATAAAATATCACTCCCCAAAATGCTATCAACACGGATTCTAACATTAATCCGGTAAGTTAAAAAAATTGCATGTATCATTTCTATATCGCATGTGCCCGCATATGAGTGCTCGACATGATAATGCTCCGCTAATCTTGCACGCTGATTTATAAACCTAACCTAACTCGTGAAACTTCCTTGATAAATACAAAAATAATAAAAAGATATTATCAACAAAATCAAGTCATCCTACCCCAGCACCAACCTTGCCTCAAATCATCCAAATCACCCATTAACTCGTAATAAAACTAAATTGAGTTTATTTGGATTATATTCGGACTTTTGAGTTATTTGCATTTATTTGGATTCAGTTGCTTAGCACGTAATTAGAAACTGGAGTCCTGAAGATTATATGGATCAAGTGTGATCGGAGGGAAGTGAACATGAAGAACAGAAGCTCGAGCGAAAGCATTGTGTGAGCTCAAGACCGCGGTAAACCGCGCCAGGCGAGTCAATACTTTGATCATGTTGAACCTACGTTTTCTGCAAATTACTTTTGTTTAAATTATCAAATTGCATGCTGTTATTTTATATGCAAATACATGATAATTTAAGATTCTAGTTATATGCCTATTGTTTACCTTGAATAGTATTACACCTCTTTTTGGAATATTGCACATGTGAACCATGTCGCCTAGTGGAAAATTTTATAATGGTTAGCTTTCAAAAATAAGTCCTTAATTATATGCCATGCTTAGCATTGTTTAGGAACCCGGGGCAAGGAATTGCCCCAAGCATCACTTTTAATCAAGAAAAAATTATTTCGGGCAGTCATGGTGGGAATGACTGGTATAATTTGACATGGCTATTTTATGCTCCCAAAGCTCTTAACTTGCTTAATTATCTAGGCGGATTGGTTCGAGGGTGTGGTGCAGGAAGCACAAAGTGGGTTAGTGGTAGACCGCCCAGATACCAATAAGGACTGAATCTTGTCATGACCTCCTGTGTACAACAGTACAACCACAAGTCTGTAAAATACAACTTGGCTAAGTAAATTTATCGAAATCCCCGGACTCATCTCACTGGTAGGGGATTGATGGGGTTACGCTATGGCAAGGGGGCCTGAAGGGACACTAGTGGGGGGTGAAGTTT
The DNA here is from genome assembly GCA_036346575.1 of Dendrocalamus sinicus. Taxonomy (NCBI): domain Eukaryota; kingdom Viridiplantae; phylum Streptophyta; class Magnoliopsida; order Poales; family Poaceae; genus Dendrocalamus; species Dendrocalamus sinicus. The sequence goes on from CM070671.1 coordinate 22,866,640, forward strand.
CCCAGCTGTCCTACGTTGCGGGAAGTAGAAGCCTGGCTGCGTAGTGGCTGTGGGAAACATCCCGCGCATAGATGGGACCCACCGCAAGTGGGAGAAGCCCATAAGGTGAGATGATAAAAGGGACTAGATACTTTGAAAAGTCACTGTGATGGTCTGCTCAACCACACGTCTAAGGAATCGTGTGGGGCAACGAGTTGATTGTCTCTTGTGGTAAAAGTGTACAAACTCTGCAGAGTCAAAACTATTCGAATAGCCGTGCCCACGGTCAAGGGAGAACATGGGAACTTAACTAGATATAGTTCTATTTAAAAAATGTTTGGAAAATGGGAATGGAAAAGTGGAGGGCAGTGGAAAGCCCTGATTTGAGTTGTCCTGGGTGTTGTCCCAGTGGTAAGTTAAGCGGCTATAACGCTGAAAGATGTTATACGGTGTGATGCTGTATGTATGGAAAAATTATGGTGATATTAGGCATATGGTGTGATGCCATATGTATGGAAAATCATGTTAATATTCCTTGAACATTATGTTTTGTTCCAAAGCTGCTAGGTCTCAGGAAATTTTATGTATTGTATTTCAAATAGTGGTATTTCTATTCTTACAAAATAAAATATGGGTATAATAAAAAGAGTCGTGAGTAAAGGAGATGGATGTTTGTAGTATGCGCATAAAGGTATTGGTGGATTCAGGTCGATCATAAATAGGAAACGATAGTGTGAATTTTGGGAGAAATAAATTGGTGGAGCCCAAATGGATATATAGACTAGATAGATGATTTATGTGACTTTTGGAGTATTAGGAAGTGCACAGTTAATTGTTGGGTTATGACACCAATATTGGGATTAATCGGGTTTGATCAAATACTAGATAGATGAATCGGATCTTTGAGAATGTTGGAGGAATAATAACCAGTATTGGAGTATAACCTTGATCAGTAATATGTTCGATTGATGTACACTAGTGAATCGTAGATCTGATCAATGATATTCTTGGTGGAAATATATTAATGCTTTTGGTTGGAGATAGATAATAGAAAAATAAGGTCGATTATGGGAGGAACAGATTATGGTTGTGGATCAACAACCAAAGGATTGGATTGTTAGGAATTTAGAATGCAAAAGATATTGGTGGATGAATTAAATGATATTAGGTAAAGGATGTCACAAGCTGGTTGGAGTTTTAGGCAACAAGTGATATGTGGATAATATAAATAATGATACTCGCTATTTGGGGATTTAGGCAGAAATTGATTGGTGGATTATATAATTGATGATATTCGCTGTTTGGAGTTTTAGACAGCTCTGAATATAAAATGTGTGTGTAATCGGTGGATTATTTAAGTGATGTCACTCGCTGTTTGGAGTTTTAGACAACAATAAATATAGAAGGTGTAAAATCAGTAGAGTAATTGGATAATGTCACTTGCTGTTTGGGGTCTTAGACAGCAACCAATACAGAAAGAATATGATCGGAGGATTGAGTTGAGGATGACACATGTTGTTTGGAGTTTAGAGAGCACTCAATAAAGGAAGTGTAATCTCGGTGGATTAAGTCAATTATGGCAATCGCTGTTGGGAGTCTTAGACAGAAGTTAATAACGAGCGTGAGTCTTTGGTGGATTAAGTCGATGATGTCATTTGCAGTGAGGAGTCTTTAGGTCACCAAAACAACAATATGATATAATAATAGAAATGCTACTAGATGCGTTTATGGCAAATAAAACAACCCGAGCTTCTCCTTTGTTAAGCCATGCATACTATTTATTTGCATTCTGTGTATTGGCTCACGGAGCACGGGGTCGGAGTGCTCACGCTCACTTTTGTGACAAAATTCAGAATCAGGAATCAAATCACCTCGCCTCAGCAACAAGATTGGACAAGCTGGCCGAGAAGATGAAGATGTCAAGGGCTAGGTCGCGAACCTCCAGTTGGCTGCCTGTGGGCATGTCCTGAAGGTCCCACCTGTGTGCTTCGCTCTTCCGCTGCTGCAGTTTATTGATTTCGGTCTAATCGGCCCATGTGTAAGTTTACTATTATATTTACGCTTCCGCATGATATGTACTTTGGTATTCAGAACTGTAATCTGTGAGCACTATCTACTGATCCAGGGAATAGTGCGATGGAATCACAGAGGATTCCGGATGTTAATATCTGGGTCCCTACATCCCCACCCCCGCGCCCCCTCGGTTTTTCCGCTGCTTCGCCGCCGGATCCGCTCCGCCCTCGCTTCTCTCGCCTCCTCCCCCCGCTCCGCCGCCTCCTCCCGTCACTCCTCCGCTCCGCCCTTGCCTTCTCCTCCCCACCCCGCGCTGCCGCTGCTCCTCCGCTTCACCCTCGCCTTCTCCTCCCCACGCCGCGCTGCCGTCGCCGCCTCCTCCTCGGCTCCTTCGCATCCATGCCGCCCCCGCTCCGATCTCCGATCTTCCCGCAGCGGACGTCGCTTCGTCTACGAGCTCCTCGCGGCGTGGCGGCGCAGACGCGCCAGATGCGGTAAGGCGTGCCGTAGGCGGCGCGGCGGCGCGGACGAGACGGACTAATCCCTCATCCCCTCCCTCCAACATCCTTGATCAAATAAGATAGACGCGGTAAGGCGAAGCGAAGCGAGGACCCGGCTGCCGCCTCCCCCAAAGCTACTCTCGGCCGCTGCCTCCCCCGAAGCGAGGACTCCCGGCCGCCGCCTCCCCCGACGAAGCGAGGACTGGGTGAGAAAATTCCCCCCCTAACTGTATCAAGGAAGCCTGCGTGGCTCAGACTGCTGGTGTTAGGACTTAAGAGTCAATGTTGAATTCTCCCAGTTTCATGTATTTCCCACATGCACTTGCATTATCTCTTAGTTCATGAAAGTAATATGCCTTTGGATTGTTCTATTGAGGGAAGACATAGGCCTTCACTTTGTTATGCAACCTATACATCGCCTAAGAAATTATATAGGGTTAATTGAAATTAGTTCATTTCAGAAGCATATTTTACATTATGTCTAAAAATGCAGATTGGTTAAATCTATTAGGTTTTAGTTCAGCCCATCAACAATATCCGCTGACTTTTAGCTAGCATCAGTATCAAGTTTCTTCATTTTGTTAATTACCATCTCTACCGCACTGTGAAAACTCAATGTGTACATCCTCTTCTATGTGGCATGTTTCCAAGCAATCAATGAAGATAGGTTGTTTCCATGTTTTTTGGTATGTTACCTGAAAAGCTATGCAGCACCGACATGTGGGTTTGTTGTCGTATCGGTGTCAGACACCGTGTCCGGCACAGATACGACACCGACACACGGTTGATACACGTAGGCCACATATTAGGCAGTTAAATGGCGAAAACAGATCATTTCTGATGTCCCCCTGCCCATTTTCTGAAGTAGAAAAGGTAATGTTGTTCCTATTGCCGCCTTTACCTGTGAATGTGCAGTGAAAATATATACTCTAGGTCTATTTGGTCCAAGTAATCTAAGCAAGCAGTGTGCTTTAATGTGTTAATAGTATGCTATAGATGAACATATTTCCTTATCTATTTATGTGCCTTTTTCTAAATTTCAGATTACCAACTATTGGCCTTTTCCGGTGAGAAGAAGCACCATATCTCATATTTGAAGCCTAAGTGCCAAGATCAAGCAGGTTTGTCCTACTTGAAAATTCAAACCTGCTCTCATATTCCTTTTAAAAAATTGCTCTCATATCTGAACATTGTCTTTTGCTATTGTAGTTTGAGCTGGTTTATTCTTTATTTCTATTTTTCTTTGTGTTAGTTTTGGTATCACATCAAGCGAGAGCATCATAATGGAAAACCTCTAAGAAGATGATGCATTGATAGAAACAATATGTGTTTTCTCAAGAACCATCTCGCTTTATGTGCCCTCCTATGCAGCTCCCGTGTTCCCCATCTTCCATGTCTTTCTTCAGTTTCATCTTGCTATTATGTCTGCTGTGATTTGTTTGGAGGAATGCATTCGAGTAGCAGCCCTATAGCTTATATCAATAGGCTACTGTGGAGCTACTGCGTACTTAATTAATCTCCCTTTGTAGTTGTCTTTTGACAAATTATTGCGGTAGCTAGAGATCTTCACAAGTACTCTTATGTTCTAGCATTTAGTTATAGTTTAGTGATTGATCCTTAGGGATAAACTCGGCGTCCTCTCAAAACTACTAATTGCCAATTAGTTCATCTGCTTTATCGCTTTACCCTACACTATACATCCCATATTCCTATATATGCTTGCGCTTGCTTTTTCTCTTACGAGAATAGCCTATCTATCAATATTGTTGGATATTAGTTAAATCTATTAGGTTTTAGTTCAGCCCATCAACAATATCCGCTGACTTTTAGCTAGCATCGTATCAAGTTGCTTCATTTTGTTAATTACCATCTCTGCATGTGTGAAAACTCAATGTGTACATCCTCTTCTATGTGACAGAATTTTTTTTGTGCATGTTTCTTTTTTAATTTAAGTTGACATTGTTGCAATGCATTGGATGACTGGACATCTGCTAGATTAACTGTACAAAATGTTCAGATCAGTGCAATGATATATTTCTTTGTTTTTGATCATGATTTCTCTCATCTACATTTCCTTTCTTTTCTCCCATCCAGGATTTTTACCTTACCTTGGAGATTTAGGAGTAGCAGATTGGTTGACGTGCATCTTCCACCTGCAGATATTTATGTCTAATGGCATTTGTAGCAGCCCGAGTTTAGATGTGTTGTACTGGAGTGTAGCATGTGCTAGCCAAAATATTCTATTAACAACTTGAGATACATACCATTGATCCCTACATTGCTTTCACTGTACATGTGTTGTAAATCGATGGCTAGCATCATTCTGACTTACAAGAACATTTAGTGCAGGGTACAACTTTTTGCGACACTAACATCTCAAAATGAGCACGAAATAATGTGATCTATACACGCCTTTTATATTCTGGAACAATGTTTGGATCAGGCTCTCTAATTTTCCATGTTTCTGCTATGACAGATTATAGAATGGTGTTTGGTTCTTGCCAAGGAGATGACCATTATGGCCATGCAGAATTGACATCAACAGGGTTCATCATTTTGTGTTTACGGTTAGATCTCAAACATATTTGTGCAATAAATGTTGGACATCATACATAAACTAAGAAAACTATGATATATTTGCTTAGCGTCGTACATACACTGCCTTTGCTGAATCGAAAATAGTGAAGCTATATTTGTGGCTACTCATATCATGCATGCTATTTGCATGTATTGATTCTTATAATTTTCCCTGCTGCCCACTGAAGGTTAAAGCTTATTGACGCTAAATAATTTATGGGGTTTAGTGAGAGCATTTCAGTTTATGATGAATATGATAATTCATTGGGTGGTCCTAATTGTGATAATGTAGGCAAATATGGTAGGTCACCTATTGGCGATCCTTCCGACAAGCCCGTGGACCCTTTTGCCGCTTTAGATCTCATTACACTGTTTAACTATTCAATTTCTATTTTGTGCTAGACGATGTTTTGTGCAATCAATCTTAATCATTTGGATGTTATAATTGGAGGAGTTTTCTAATAGATGTAAAGTTATTTGTAATACTGAAGGCCATGAGCCATATGGTTTAATCCAATAGCAACAATTTGTTTCAAAATGCTCTAGGCCATGCATCTGTTCATCAAGAAAGTTGTTCAGACAGTGTTATTGAATTGCTCAAGGAGATTGAATATGGATCCTTTTTTGCCGCACCACACTCGACGAAATATACTGAATAGCAAAAAAAACTGAAGACATATACTACAGAGTAACGAATCTTATTTTTAAGACAGTGCTTCTGTTTCGCATTTAGGAAATATACAAGGTTAGCTGGATATTAAACAATGATGATTTTGATTACAAAATTCCCTCTCTTTACTTGCAATTACCAGTTCATTAGATTGTAGAATGGCAAAATTTTAATGGATATCCTCTCTCTACTACCAAGGCTCTAGGTGTGCTGTTGCCTAAATGGCCCCGCTCGGTTAGGCTAAACAATAGTGGCGTATGATTGAAATTATACTGTAGCTGATGGTGGTTTATTTGGCGTAATTAAATTTAAAAATAGAAAAAAAATATGTTAGTTCATCGTGGAGAAGTCGTAGACCTCATGCATTTGTTGGTTCATCATTTCGATCGGTTGGAACGACTTGGGATGAGGTCGTAGACTTTGAGCGATAAAGTCATAGCGAGTTGTATGTGGTCGTGGCAAGCTAGCGATGGTCATAGCTTGTGTCTTGCTGACAAAAATATTTGGTTATACAATATATGAGACGTGAATCTTGTTTTGTATTTTATCGTAGCGTTAGCACGGGCACACTACTTATCTCTTAGTTCATGAAAGTAATATGCCTTTGGATTGTTCTATTGAGGGAAGACATAGGCCTTCGCTTTGTTATGCAACCTATACATCTGGCCTAAGAAATTATATAGGGTTAATTGAAATTAGTTCATTTCAGAAGCATATTTTACATTATGTCTAAAAATGCAGATTGGTTGGAGAAGGTTCTGAAAGAAAACAACCCTATCCCTAAACTTGTTACTGTTGTAAATCCGCAGCTAAATTTAAACTGAATCATGTAGCAGCTACACAGGCCTTTAAGTTATAATGTGCTTCTGCCTATTCTTACAAATTTGGAATCTCATATCTCATAAATTTGGAAAGCAATTAAGTAAAATTTTAGGATCATTTTCTTTTTGCAATGGTGGTTTCAACGTTCTAATAACTTCATCCATTCGGTTGCAGGATTAGGTCCCCATCCTGATTTGGAGCATTGGAGTGGATGAAGTCTTTTGTATCAAACCATCTTCCTTCTACTATATGCTTCATTTGCACTAGGTTAGATCATTGCGAATGGATGATGCCCGAGTTGCATGTATTATGTGGAAGCACCATATCATACACATGTGGTCATCTATATTTCAGCGTTCATTGACTTGTAACTGAACTTTTGCCATTTGGATGTCTTCAATTATTTGTAGTGACTGACCAAAATAATCTGATGTATATGTCTGGCTTTCATTCATGGATGGACTTTGTTGTCAGCAGCAACCCAATTATCCAAACAAAACATGTATGGCCATTCAAAAATTGGCTTTGACAGCAGGGAACAAAACATGTATGGCCATTCAAAAATTCGTTTGGTTGATTTCGTGTGCATCCCTAAAATGCCGCCGTGGCGTTAGCACAGGCACTATACTAGTCAGACTAAGGAGCGAACACGTACCCTGTCTACCGGAGAGTGGCCCAACCCTCGCTAGAACCTATAAGAAGTGAGTGAGCTCAACCTAGTGAGAGGAGAAACAGCTTATAAGCAGCATCGTAGAATCACAAGATAAGAGTAAGAAGTCTAAGCAACTAGACAAGACAAGCACTCTAATCTATGCTAGGTCGACCGAGACCGATTGCACCACGCAACAACATGGTTCGAACCACACAAAGCGTTTGGGCGGCGCAAACAGAAGGTGTCCGTCCTAGCGTGAGCCTGTTCGCCATTCTGCATGAAGCACGCTGCCAGCCGAAGAAGGTTGAAGGAGGGGCGCTATCGAACTTCGGCAGTGTCAACTTCGTGTTGAGGACGCAGTGCACGAAGCTCTTCCCCGCGTTGGCTACGCGAGGGAACTGGGAGTCCGGTTGGATGCGACGGTGGTTCTACTACCACGTGACGAGCACGAGTGGTCTGCTGTGTCAGGGATAGCCGATATCGTTCAACAGCTCGCCGGATGTGAAGCCGAAGGGCGACGATGAGCAGAAGGCGTGGAGGCTTACCGGTGTCGCCCCCCGGTTCAACTTGCGTGACCTCGTTAAAGAGTTCACTATGTACGGGGTGGCGCCGCTTTCCAGCCGGTGGAAGTACAAGCGACGGGGCTGCACCCGGAAAGATGGCATCCACCCGACAGTATCTTCCCTTCTAAAACCCTCTGCTCCTTGTAAGTCCTTCGGCCCTAGGCTGCGTGCCCGCGCATGCACGCGTGCGACCCTTTATGAATGATGCCTTACCTTTGCGTGCAGGGCTCCGACTGGAAGATGCAGAGCGCGCGGTAATTGCACTCCTTGGGCCATACACGGCCAAGGAGCAGAAGCTGCGCGAAGCTACAACCGCCTCGGCAAAGCAGGGGCGGATAAATCGGGTATGCGATGCCTTGGAGATTCCCATGCCCGAATGCGCAGTGCCGATGGAGGTCCGGAGCCGCCGCCATGATGGCGACGGCAAGGTGGGGGCGCCACTCTGTCGGCGCAGGACCTGATCTGACTCCGCCGCATCCAGCCCGTCAGCCATATCCTCGATTGGTACCATCAAGATGGAGGGTACGATCGGCACTAGGTCCGAACACGCTGATTCGGGGGGCACACTGCTCCCAGCGAGGTGGCCTTAGGCGGCGGTGAGGCGACTGGCCCCGGTACCGATGCCCCCGAAGACGAGGCCTCATCACCTACAGCTCCCACCGAGGACCTGCCGCCCGTGCCGGTTATTATGGCCACTGGAGCGGCCGAGGAAGCATCGCCCACATCCCCGAGAGTGAAGCGCCCCCGGATACGGTCGCCTCTGCCCTCGAGGAGGCGGTTCAATGTGGCGGACGGGGAAGCCATTCAGGCTGAGGAGGAAGTCGTCGCTCTCCTGGCAGATGAAGCCCCTATGACCCAGATGGAGGCTGAACGGACACCTCCCCGTGCCTTGGTGGAGGGTGTCAAAGGTAGGCGCAAGTCCTTTTCCCCCCGCGACTTCGCGAAGCTCTCTCCGATTTGCTCGCTCATTCCATCGTCGACATCAGGCGAGACGAGGTCTCCGGGACGCGGCCAAGGATCGAGCAACGGAGGTGTCCACGAAGTCTCTGGCCTTGTTACGTAGGACATGGTGTGGGCACCTGGTGATGTGACCACGTTACCAACACGTACGACCATAGCGGCCAATATCAAGATTGAACTAAAGGTGAATTCGTTTGTTCAACTTCAACACATTTTAAATGAGAATATGATGCTACCTAATGATGAAAATATATATATTTGTAGTACCACATCACTTTGGAACCAATTGAAGCAAGGGTTCAAGTTGGACAGGTTCTGGAATCCAATTCGGCCTCCAGATCAATTCGGATTCAGCTTGACAGGCCAACTTCAAATGGCTATAACTTTTGATCCAGAAGGCTTCTCAGGGCCCGTGAGTACTCGTTCGAAAGATCTTGGAGTCTACTTTCAGATGAATCTGGTCTCACCTCCAAAATCCACTCGAGTAAATCAGAAACTGCGAAACAAGTCATGCCACTTTTCTAGTCCGAGTCAAAGTGGGCCGAGGGCCTTGTAACTTGGGCTGTTTGAGCTGGTACTGTTCATATGAACAGTACCATGCGCATGAACAGTAACCATAAATAGTACCATATCCCTTTTCATTAGATACGTGTGGCTTCCCCCTCCCCTATTTAAGGAGGTCGCACCGCTTTAGTTTTCCTTGGGTTTTTCTTAAGAGATTATTCTGCTTAGCCGTTTCGCCGCATGTTCGGTTGAGGAACCCCAACTTGTGAACTTAAACATTATTCGCAATTTCAGATTGCATCTTAAACTCTCTTGCTTGTGTTCTCGATTCGCTTGCAGGAGATAGCCTTCTTGGCGAGGTCAACCGTGTTCGGCACGGTTGATAACCAATGGAGAAGTGGTGTAGTGATTGCGAGGGGTTCGATCTGTTTTGGTCGGAGCCTTTGGATCATCAACGTCGAGATCTCCACAATCGACTTATCAGTACCTCTCGGAAGATCAGGCCATCGTCACATTACCTGGTGCTGATGAAGCTACTGGCGCGGAGGCGCAGAGGCCCACCGTCACCGATTTCATCCCTCGACCGGAGATGCTTCGTGTCCTCCATGAGGTCGCGGAGTGCACCAACCGCAGCCTGGATTGATGGGTGCTGTCAACGTGCGAGGGAGGTCTCCTGGCGCTCGCGCAGGGTGCCTCGGAAATAAGGGTAAGTGCTTAGGTTTGTGGCCTACGCCGTTGTCGAGTACATAGCTAACACTCGCAGCTTCTTTTAGAATCTTGCTCTCAGCCAAGCCCTGAAGGAGACCCGCATCCACGAGCGGAGGGTGCTGGAGGGCTAGCTTCGTGCTGCCGACGAGGCTCACGCTGCCAAGGATGAGCGTATTCGCATGCTGGAGGCAGAAAACGCAAGGGTGGTTTCCGACGTGCAGATGATTGCTGTGAACGCGGAGAGTGTAGTGGCGGCGGCGCAACGTGCCACGGAGGAGACCCAGCACGCCGCAGTGGAGGAGCACGCTGGCTTGTTTCAGCAAATTACCGCACTGAAGGACGAGAAAGCCCAGCTCGCCTCGTCACTTGAGGAAAGGAACCGAACCTTGGGTGACGCGTCGGTGGCGGCGTGGAGGGCGATGGAGTCTCTTGAGCGAGCCCTCCATAACCTTTCTGTTGACATGCCGGACATTACGCATAGCCTCGAGGATCTGGCAGAGATGCTTCAGCGAATCAAAGAGGGCTCGGACCTTGCCCTCCGCGGTGCCAGAGCCTTCGGCGATCACTGCGGCTTTTCCAGCGCTCACCTCGCCTTCGCCATGTTTCACACCCGGGGGTGTGAACACGTCAATGAGCTGGTCGACCCTCAGCTGGATCTGCCAGCCGAAGCCGGGGCGATGTAAAAGGATTGCACGAAGGCTACGAGAGCAGAAAACAAAACTTTTCTACCGCGCACACAAGGACATCATAATTAAGAAGGGATCATGGATAGTTACCACTAGACGCGTAGCGCAGCGGAAGAAGAGTTGGAGAAGCCGATCCAACCACGTGCGTCGAGGTAGTAGTGGAATTAGCCGATCGTCCCGAACAGGTCGTCTCCTCCACGCGATCAACCACACCACGTGCAAGATCCAATCTGTAGATTGTTGATGCCGATCAATGCCGCAACGAGCAGCGCCTCCACCAGTATCCACACGTCCGGGGCTGGAACACCGATCGCGAGTGTACCAGCACTCGCGAGCGGCTAGGGTTTGGCTCGGGAGGTGGCGGCTAGGGTTTGGCTCGGGAGGTGGCGGCATACACCCCTCAGCCCCTCGCCTCCATATATATAGACCTCCTCACTTGGGCCTCGTGGACCGAGGCCCAATAGGAGTCTATCCGGATCTCTATCTGAATTGAGCCCACATCCGAATCACATTCGAATTAGTGTTCCAGCCCGTTAAGTGTGCGACCCTGTAGGTTCACGTATACTTGGTCATGACCCAGAAATGCCTTTCCGGTCACCCTGTTAATAGCGGCCTCTAGTAAGACATATTAACCCCAAAGTATACGTAAAGATCATATCGGCTGAACCTGTAATGTTCTCATGTACGAATCCCTTTGCCTCACGATATAGATTAAGCTCAAGGCGAGACCTGTGTCATCCTATTAATAGCTCAATCACTCTCTCGATTTTGTGATGGATTATAAACTCGTGATTGACTCCTCAATCACCTTGGCATGGCCATGCACTTTCATAATCCATTACATCGAGGGGCCCAGAGATATCTCTCCCATAAGGAGGGGCAAATTCTATCTTGATCATTCACATCCCACTACATGTTTCATGGCAAACCCAAAGATTACTTTTATGACTACCCAGTTACGGAGTAGTGTTTAGTAGTCCCAAAATAAGCTACTACGCATGTTGGGAACCATGATGATCTCAAGTCTAAGGATTCCACATAAACACTACTTGAGACCAACGATGACACATGGAATCTCTACATTGTCTCATGGCGGGTCTATCAACATATGTTCACTAACACATGTCCATATTATTGATTTGGTATCTCCATACCATGATCCATGAGACATGATCATCAATCAATACATATGCTGATCTTTGAATCATATTTGTTCCTCATATGATATATAATCAGGGATCATTTAGAAATAGCAACATTTTGGCATTAAGAGTCTCATGAATAAGTCACATACTCATTGATCAATAATGATAATATCTATTTCAAGGAACAAAGCAATGTATCATAAACATAGTATGTGATATATTCAATATCTCCATGTTGCCTCTAGGGCATATCACCAACACGATGTCCCATGCCCTTCGCACCACTCAGCCCGCCCTCTAGACTTTCTACAATCGGATCTGGGGCTACATCGGGGAGGACACGACCAAGGTTGTGCTGCGGTGCAACGAAGATACCCCAGTGCAACGAAGATGGCACGGACCCACAGGTGTGATGCCGGGATCTGGCGTGTGGTGTTGCATATGCCTTGTTGTACGGTTGTCGCCCTACGGCCTCCTTTTTGTATGAATGAAGCAACACTTGCCCAACGTGTTCTGTTATTGCGTATTATTCGTGCTCCGGGCAGATGTGTCATTGCGAGCGTCCGTCCCCTATCTTCCGAAGTAAGTAGACGCGCGAGCGCTCCGTCCCCTACCCTTCGAAGTGGTGGCAGCGGAGCTGGCGCCTAGTCGAAGTAGACGCGCGAGCGCTTCGTCCCCTACCCTTCGAAGTGGTGGCAGTGGAGCTGGCACCTAGTCGAAGTAGACGCGCGAGCGCTCCGTCCCCTACCCTTCAAGTGGTGGCAACGGAGCTAGCACCTAGTCGAAATGGACGCACGGGGGCGAGCCTCTACTACGTCCCATTTACGCTCTGTATAGTGCGCTGTGGAGGCAAGCCTCTACTGCATCTTATTTAAATTCCATAGGGTGCGTGGGAACACCAACCACGTCTTATTTATACTTCAGAGAGTACGTGCAAGGACAACGCCCGCACATACGCGGGGACATCTGTGTCTTGTTTATACTCGGTAGAGTGTGCAGGGACAACATCCGCGTCTTATACTCCGCAAAGTGCGTGGGAACATCAACCACGTCTTATTTATACAAGGGCAACGCCCGCACGTGCGTGGGGACATCCGCGTCTTGTTTATACTCGGTAGAGTGCATAGGGACAACATCCTCATCTTATTTATACTCCGTAGAGTGTGTGCAGAGGCAGACCTCGACGCTACGTCCTATTTATACTCCGTAGAGTGTGTGCGGAGGCGAACCTCGACGCTACGTCTTATTTATACTCCGTAGAGTGAGTGCGGAGGCGGACCTCGATGCTACATCTTATTTATACTCTGTAGAGTGCGTGCGGAGGTGGACCTCCACGTGACTATGCGCAGGATGAGAGCTTGGCAAATGATCGGCTTTACTGAACTCCCGTTTGCACGGGTGAGCATCTTACAATGGTCGAGGTGCCGAGCTTGCTACAGGCTTCACTTCTGTCCTATCCTAAACATAGTACCACCGCAACCTATCTGCATTTCATGTGTGGCGGAGCGTCTACCCTTCCAGTGTGGCGAGGCGATAGGCTCCCCGCTGCAGAGCTGCTGCGACGATGTACGGGCCTTCCCACTTGGATTCTGGCTTGCCGACCGTCTCTGTGTGGAGTGGCATTTTGAGGACGAGGTCTCCAGGTTGGAATTGTCGCAAGTACATGGTGCGATCGCGTGCGCGCGCCATTTGGCATGCGTACTTTGCGACGTGCTGGGTTGCACTCACTCGCTCTCCATCAAGGAGGTCCAGGGATAATTGGTGCTCTTCCTTTGGTGCCTGGACGAGGACCCTTCTCGAGCCGGCCTTGATTTCTTCGGGTGTGACGGCCTCATCGCCGAAGAGGAGCTTGAACGGTGTGAACCCCATCAGGTGGGTCACCGTTGTTCGGAGAGACCAGAGCACGTTGTGGAGCTCGCTCGGCCACTTGCCCTTTGGGAGCCCGACGAGGCGCTTCTTGACTCCGGCGGAAATGGCATCGTTCGCTCGCTCGACCGTCCCGTTAGACTGCGGGTGTCTGACTGAGGCGAACTGGAGTGTGATGCCCATACTGTCGCAGAACTCTTTGAACGGAGCGGAGTCAAATTGCAGACTATTGTCGACGGTGAGCTCCCTAGGCACCCCGAAGCAGCATATGATGTTCTGCCAAAGGAAACGCTGCATGGCCACCGAGGTGATCTCAGCTAGGGCCACAACCTCTGGCCATCTGGAGAAATATTCCAAGGCGACCACTACAAACCGCAGGTCTCCTGGGGCCCGAGGGAGCGGTCCGACAACATCGATGCCCCACCGTGCTAACAGCCATACTGGGGGAATGGGGTTGAGGCTCGTCGGGGGTCTGTGAATGATTTGCCCCATCCACTGACAGCCTTGACACCGGTGCATGAGGTCTTGGGCATCAGCAATGGCAGTTGGCCAGTAGAAGCCTTGCCTGAATGCCTTGCCAACTAGCGACCTCGGCGCAAGGTGCGAACCAAAGAGTCCGACGTGAATCTCCGCGAGGAGGTTCCTCCCCTCCTCGCGAGAAAGGCATCGTAAGAGCGGGGCGCAGACTCCCTGTTTGTAAAGCACACCGTCCAGCACCTAAAATGACCTGGCGCGGTGCTGTAGGTGTCGGAGCTTGACAGGGTCATCTGGCTCCGCGATTCCCTGCAAGAAGCCGAACATGGGCTCCCGCCAGTCACCCTGCTAGGTAATCTAGTGGACGAGGGCCACGTCGCGGTTTTCCTATGCGACGGCCACCGCCGGTAGGACCTCATAGAATGCTCCCTCGTGAGTTGGGAGCTGTTGGCTGGCAGCCTTCGCGAGGGCGTCGGCTTGCTCGTTATCCGCCCAAGGGATGGCCTTGACCATGACACCCAAAAAGTGTCGCTCCTTTGCTCTCACGGCTGCCAGGTACTTGGCTAATTTGGGGTGCTTAGCCAGGTATAACTTGTCTACGTGGCCCGCCACCAAACGTGAGTCAGTGCGGATGAGAACTCGCCTCGCGCCAAGAATTTTGAGCTTCGCGAGGCCAAACAGTAGCGCCTCATACTCGGCCGTGTTGTTGGTGGCGGGAAATGAAAGACGTGCCAAGTATGACAGGGAGTGCCCCTCTAGCATAGTAATCACTGCGCCCATGCCTGAGCCGAAAACACCGTAGGCTCCGTCGGTGTTGTGCATCCACACCGGGCCCTCCGGCTGCTGTGCGGGCTGGGCCGGCGGGGTCCACTCCGCGAGGACTTGGGACCTTATCGCTGTTCGTGAGGTGTACATTAAGGAGAACGCACGAGCTCAGCTGCCCACTTGCCAATGCACCCGGTGGACTCCTTATTGTGCAACATCTCCACCAGGGGAAACGAGGATGGCACCATGATTGGATGAGCCAGGAAATAGTGTCGGAGCTTCCTCGAGGCCATGACTAGTGCGTACACTAACTTCTCGAGCTCCGTATACCGCGTCTTGGTGCCCTGAAGGGCTTTAGAGACAAAGTACACAGGGCGCTGAAGAGCACCCTCTTCGAGGACAAGGACGGCGCTGACCGCTGTCATCGAGGCGGCGAGGTATAGCAAGAGGGGAGCCTCTGGAACCGGGGCGACCAAAGTGGGGAGGCTTGCTAGATGCCTCTTGAGGTCATCGAAGGCCTTCGCACAGTCGTCGTCCCAATGAAAGCCATCGCAGTCACGGAGGGTCTTGAAAAATGGCAGGCCCCGCTCCGCTGCCCTGGATAGGACGCGGCTCAATGCAGCCATGCGCCCGGCAAGCCTACCTCCCTTGTCGTCTTGGGTGGCTCCATAGCAAGGATCGCATCGACTTTGTCGGGGTTCGCCTGGATGCCGCGTCCAGACACAAGGAAGCCCAATAGCTTGCCGTCTTGCACACCAAAGACACACTTATCCGGGTTGAGCTTGATGCCCGCCTTCTTGAGGTTGTCAAAGGTTTCTTAGAGATCCTGCACGTGGGAAGCGAGCTGTCTGGTTTTGACAACTACATCATCGACATAAGCCTGCACATTCCTCCCGAGTTGAGAGGCCAGCGCTAGCGCGATGAGGCAGGTGAAGGTTGCCCCCGTGTTCTTCAAACCGAAGGGCATCCTGACGAAGCAGTATGTCCCGATCGGCGTGATGAAGCTGGTCTTATCCTTGTCCCCCTTTGCCATGTAGATCTGATGGTAGCCGGAGTAGGCATCCATGAAGCTCATGAGCTCACACCCCGCGGTGGCATCGACCAGCTGGTCTATGTGCGGCAAGGGGTAGTCGTCCTTCGAGCATGCCTTGTTGAGGGCGGTGAGGTCGATGCACATACGCCAGGCGCCGCTAGCCTTTTTCACCAACACCGAGTTGGCAAGCCAATCCGGATGTTGGACCTCGCGGATGACTCCAGCCTGGAGAAGCTTCGCTACTTCCACCTTGGCCGCTTGCTGCCGGTCAATGGACATACGCTGAAGCCTCTGCTTGACCGGCTTGGCATCAGGGTGGACCGCTAGGTTGTGCTCGATGAGGGCGCGGTCCACGCCTTTGATGTCCTCTGGGGATCACGCGAAGACATCCGCGTTGCTTCGAAGAACTCGGAGCAAGTCTTGTTCCACCTCCGGAGGAAGGCCTTCACCGATGGACACGAATTGACCTTCGACCTGGAGAGGTACTCTCTTGACCCCGGAGCGGACGGCGTGTCCACCTTGAGTTTGTCGGTGAGGATGTGAACCTTGTGGTGCGGACTCCTGCCACCGGCCTCCACGCGCCTAGCGAGATCCTGGTTGCCAAAGATGGTGATGACACCCCGCGGGCCCGGGAGCTTCATACATAAGAAGGCATGGTGCGGGACCGCCCTGAAGGAGTTGATGGCAGGTCGGCCCAGTATGGCGTTGTACGGGTGCGGGATGTCCACGACGTCGAAGACAATGTCCTCGCTCCTGGCATTATCGGCCTGGAAAATGGAGACTCGGAGACATACCTGACCCAAGGCCTTCAGTGGCTGGCCCCCGAAACCTTGGAGAAGGGTCCCCGATGGTCCCAAGCGACTCCGAGGAATCCCCATGCGCTCGAGGGCCTCCGTGAATAAAATGTTCGCGGAGCTACCCCCATCGATGAAGATACGCCTGACGTCGCAGCCTGCAATGTCAGCCTGGATGACTAGGGGATCTTAGTGGGGGAACTCCACGCCCTGGGCGTCGGCCAGCGTGAAGGTGATTTCGCAGTGTGCTATTCCCGAAGGTGGCTACGCCGAGGAGTCCGCCGGTGAAGATCCTCCGAAGATGACGCTGATGATTCGGCACTGGGCTCCATTTTGGGGTCCAGCTCCTTGCGGCTACTGCAAGTCGGCCACAACAGGGAGCGGCGTTTCCAAAGCCTGAGCCGTGGCGGCTGTCTGCCACAGCGCCACGACTGCGGAGCATGTCCGCCTGGAGTGGTCACCTAGCCATGCACCTCGCACCACACACTGTAGTCCTGGATTTCCTGCTACGTGCGCAGTCTTTCGTCGTGGGCCCTCCCACGCCCCCATCCCCGGCCTCCCCAGCCCCTCCCGCAGTACGCGGGAAAGTCCCGGGAGACATCCTCTACATCGAGGACATGACGGGTCTTTTGGGGGCGGCGCTGGTTGCGCTTGGGCTTGTGCCTACCATTCGACGAATTCTCGTGGGGCCCAGCATCACTGTGCTCAGGGGCGTCTCCCGTGGACCTTTGCTTGTGCTTTCCTTTCGGGGAGTCGTCACCTGAGCTTCCTTTTTGCGACGGCCTCTCGCCTGAATGGAATCGGAGTCACCGCCCTTGCATACTCTTCCATCTTGTCGAAGAGCTTTGCAACCGTCTTGGCTGGCTTTTGTGTATTATATTTGGCCAGTAGCCCCTGTATCGCTGTGTTGATGATGGTTGTCTCGTTGACATCCTTGACCTGGCAGCGGACCTTTGCGAAGCACTTGAAATACTCCCGGAGCGTCTCCGAGGGTTTCTGCTTGACGGCAAAGAGCTGATCTGCACCAACAGGCTCGACGTATTTCCCCTGGAAGTTGTTGTAGAGGCGGTCGTGGATCTGCTCCCACACGTAGATCGAGCTGGGCTCTATGGTGAGAAACCAAGAGAGCAGTACTCCCTATAGCGCGAGGGGGAGTCCCTTCGCCTTCGTGGTGTCATCTCCACCTGCAGCTTCGATGGCGGTCCCGTACACGCGCACGAACTCCTGAGGGTCCGTGTCGCCTTTGTACAGCTCGACGGCGCTGGGGAACTTGAAGTCCTCCGGCCATGCTGACTGCTGCAAGCCCGCAGAGAGTGGGGACACTGGGTCCAGCATCGCAGCGGGACGCGGCTGGACGTGGGGGCGTCGCGGCTATCTGCCTGTTCTGGTGTCGGCTCCGGCACGACCACCGGCGGGGCCTGCTGGCTCCGAGCCTCCTACATATCCCATACGGCTCCCCGGAGATCCGCTAACTCCCGCTAGAGCGTGCCAATGGCCATCAGCAGGGTGCTTTCCACTGTTGACGTAGCCAGGGTGGTCGGCGCACCTGGTCGCACTGTCGGGACGGCGGCGACCACGGCCTGCGCTCCCGGGTTGCCCGATGCGCCGATGTGGAAGACTCCGAAGTGGGGGGCGATAGCCGCGCCAACGTGGGCGCTGGCGTCACCGCCCTCGACTCCGTGTTGACACGGGACTCCATCGTGCTCCCCTTCTTCTTCTTCGCCGCCGACTGTAATCCTTCGGTGCCATCCTTCTTCGATTCTTGAGGCTTGCTATTGTCCTCCTCACGGACGGCGCCAACTGTTGTGGTTACAGACCAAACAGAGAGAGAGAGAGAGTATGGTAGTCGAGAGTTAGGTGAGCAATGCTTAGGGTTTCCCCCATGGCCTGTATCGTGTATATATATCCACATGGGGAGTGTTTTTACAGTGGTACCCTTACATTTGAGTATCCCTCTCAGGGGTATTTATGCCATTATACATATCCCACTTTGGGCCTTACAGCCTTCTAACAGGCCGGCTGGGCTTAGGTGGGAGCCACCCTTACAATAGTCAACTAGTATGAAAGACAAGAGGGAATGAGCACAAGTTAAGTGGGTTAGCAAATAAAGGTATCCCATGCCAAATTAATTCATCTAAGACTAAAATTCAAGAAAATTTGTGACATAGGGCAACAAGCATGCAATTATAACATAACGGTTAAGTTTTACACGATTTGCATAATCTTGCTTAAAACATGAAGCAACAACATACCAAGATTCAAATGGCAAGATACAACCATCATGCATCATCATCTTAGCACCTCTAAATACCCAAAAGCTAGCTCACGAAAACTTCATAAAGTGAGCTCTCTACTCTAGTGTAATAGTCTAGATCTAAGCACTGTTAGGCTCGGTAGTGTCAGGGGCAGCTCTGAAATCCCAAATATTTTCTTTTATTTATTTGGAATTTATTGGATTTTTTTTGAAATTTAATTTCCCTCTTTAAACTTTGTCCTAGAGTGAAAGTTATTAAAATGTTTGTGAAATTGTGGTCAAAATGAGATTATTTTATTTTATCTGTGCTCCTTGCATTCTTTAGAATTTTTTGGGATCTATTTGGAGCTTTTTGGTACTTTCTAAGCCTTTTATTGTTTTTTTGGGTTTCTGGGAAATTAAAACAAAATTTGAAAACCTAAATCTCCTGTCCTCTCTCTAGACCGACGCGCGGATAGCCCAGATGGCGCCATGTCCACACACCGGCCCATCCCCTTCACTCATTCTTCCTCCTCTCTCTTCCTCTCTCCCCTGGCTCACACGTCAGCCGTCGCCCCCTCTCTCTCCTCCCCTCCCTCTCTCACCGCCAGGTGGGCCCTCCCCCATCTTCTTCCCCCTGTGCCCCCTCCCTCTTCCCTTCACGCACCGCTGCCATGGCCATTTGGCCGACTCTGCCCTACCCGGCCACCTCCCTCTCCCCTCACGGGCGCCGCCCCACTTCCCATTCTCCTTCTGCAAGCCCTGCGCCCACCTCCCCCCATTTCCTCGCACCTGCTTCGCCTTATCTCTCTGTAATGGTCATCGCCGCCACCATTTTTGCATGGGCGGTTATCCACCATGCGCCCCGTTTGCCTAATACCCTAGAGCTTCCCTTCCACTTCCCTCTCTCCTTCTCCCAAAGCTTGAACTCCCTCGGTGCCGTCACCTCTGTTCCCCCGTGCTAGAGAACTTCTTTGGTGAGAAATCCCAGGTGCCCTGGCCACCTTCATGCCTCACCGATGCCCTTGAGTTCACCACATCACCACCGACTGTCTCGCTCCTCGATTGAGCCTCCTCACTGCCGAAACACCATTGACACTGCCATCTTTCTCCATCGCTGGCCACGTCCGTCGCTCATTTAGTTTTGTGCGAGGTACCATCAAAAACCCCTCATCCCCCTCTCTCTTGTGTGCTATTTGCTGACCATCATTGCTCACTAATGTCATAAATGTCTTTTCCATTATAAAAAGAATTCTAGAAATTTCTTTTATTCAATTTCTTTTGGATTTAAACTTCTAGAAGCCTGTTCTTCTTCATCCTAACTCTAATTGAGCCCATTAAAATTTATAAATTCATATAAAATCATGAACTATCTAAATCTACAATGTTTATAAACTTTAGAGTTCATCTGAATTTGTGTGAATTTTATTTGAAGTTGGTGGGTTATTTTCACATGTATATTGCGACGATTCGGAAGAATTCTACTTCGACGATTTGCATCAATCCACGGAGCAAGGCAAGTTACATACCTTGACTATGTTGATCCTAGTTTGCATATAAAATTATATTGTTTTTAAATTATATTGCATGCTTAATTTCTATTCTTAGTGTTTCAATTCCAGTTTTACTCTAGTTATTACCCACTTAGCGATTACTTTTAGCGTGAATCTGGAAGAAACATTCCTAGAGAGTGGTTTCTTCGATTTCTTTTCCACAACCACATCTAGTTGTCGGAGAATAAGGATCTCTTCGACTGCATCCGGTCGAGAGTCTTGAGCCACTTCGACCACATCTGGTTGAAGGTCTATAGCAAGAGTTGTTGTTCTTTCCTTTTCTTGTCCCTCATTATGGTCGAGACCAAATTCAATCATTGGGACTATCTCCTCCTCGATCACATGTTCTGCCGATGTGGCAATTTCCTTCACAGAAGACACAAAACTCTTCTAGTTTATCTTTTCAAGACGCTTGATAAAGCCTTTAGAAAGGCCAAATTGAGTCAGTTTTGATGTTATAATAGAAGGGTACCTTGATTTTAGGAGTCGCCTGCTTCATTATGGCTACCCCTATTTCACTTGCCGCGCCTATGTCTGCAATGAATTGTTAAATAGGAGTGCTCGAGGCAGCCAGAAGAAGAATTTTAAGGGGGACAACATCATCTGTGCTCCCCTTCTTTTATCGACTGACTTAACCAGTCAACGCCTTTTAGCTGGAGGAGTCCTCTCTTTTTCCACCTCTCCACCGACCAATATCAATTTGACCCCTTAGTCGTCTTGACGGGAATCCATACCTACGCTTTGTAGAAGTGGAAGATACATGACTAAGAATTCTTAAAGATGAAATTGATTTTTCGATTACACTACTACAGAAAAGGTCATCACAGACGGTTCAAAAATGTCATCACAGACGGTTTTATGAACCGTCTGAATTTATGGGTCAGTAATAATACGAGGTCATCACAGACGATTTTCGAACCGTCTGTGGTGCAAATATCACGAGCGGTTTTTAGCTAAAAGCATGCTCGTGATTATAACTATCGTAGCCCGGTGTCGCGAGGCGTGCACCGAACACGGCGTCACATAAATGTCGTTGCGAAGGGCGTCGCCGCGATCTACGTGCAAGGTTGGCGGCATCCCCGATCCGACGAAGTGTCCGTGACAACAGTTTGGCCCAAAGGAGCGGGGCGGCACTTCGGCGACAAGATCCTCCAGGGTGCCCTCCAAAGCCAGCATGGCATCCCATGCGGCCACCGAGGCATGACCCAACGCCTGGTCCCGTTCCCTAAGGGACGCGGCGATAGAGTTTTTCTCTTCCTCCAGCGCAGCGATTTGCTGAAGTAGGCCATCCCGGTGGCCGACAACCGCGCCGCCGCCACGAGCGCTTCGGCGTACGACATCGTTTCTGCGCTCTCCGCTTCTAAGAGGTGGATGCGGTCGTCCTTGGCAGAGTGCAACTCCTCGGCGGACCGCAGTCGGTCCTCTAGCACCCCCCGCTCGTGGGCGTAAGCCGTCTACAACACCCGGGCAAGGACGAGGGTCTGTACAACAAAGCAGTCAGCAAGCCTCTAAACAACCACATGTTGCTAAAAGGTCAGATACTCACCCTCGCCTCCGAGACCTCCAGGGCTTCTCCAAGGCATTCTGACCCGTAGGACAGTAGCGCCTGTCGATCCAAGTTCGTCGCCGCGCTGTCCGTGACCCCCCGCCACGCCCCTAGCACCGCCGGTGGGAGGACAAAGTCCGCTAAACCTGGGCGCGCGGCATTCGCGGCGGCAGCTTCGGAAACATTGAGCGCCCCACCAAAAGAAATGTCCCTGTGCCCGGAAGGTTGCCCATGCTCCGGCAGACGTGCCACTGCGAGGGAAGATAGCGGTTAAAGCCCCACGGATGTAGTACAAAATTGTGCCAAGTGAGTTTACCTTCGGCATCAGACGGCGGACTCCGTCGGGGCATCCCCGCAGCCACGGACAGGGTAGCAGAGACGCCAGCGCCCTCAGACGGAGCTAGTCCTGTGGGCCGAGAAGCCTCCATGCCAGAGTCTAACACCAGCGGATCCCGGGCCCCAGCCGCCACAGCATCGGAAGGAGTCGCGGAGATGTTGGGCCTGGAGGCCTCGGTGTTGGAGTCGGAGTCCCATAGGCTCCCGACCCCGGCCGCCACAGCGAACTCCCTTGTCGAGCGACGAGGTGGTCGTAGGCGTGGCCGCTTCGCCTTGGTGGAAAAAGGCAGAGACCCCGCCTCGGCAACCACCGCAGGGGAGGGCTCCGCCACAGCAATGACCGTCGGGGGGGCTCTGCTCCGGCAACCTTCGTGGGGGGCAGCTCCACCTCGGAAACCATTGCGGACGGAAGCTCCGTTCTCGCAACCTCCAGGGGTGGCAACTTTGACACGGCAGCCGCCACGGGCAAGGACTTCGCCGCAGCATCATCCGCGGATGATAGCCCCGCCTCAGCGACTACCACGGGCGACGAGGCTTCCCCCTCCCGATTGTCCATGGTGCACTCTCGGTCCCGATCGTCCGCGCCGTCTCGTGTCGAATTGGCATACCGCCGCGGTCGGAATCCGCATCGGCGCGTCGGCGAGGGCGACGCCAGCGAGATCGCCCGTGTGTGGCGCGAAGACCGAGCCCTCCGTCGAGACGGCGGCCTTCCCCCTTTAGCACTGTCATCTTGACAGCGAGGTTGGCTCGGGGCCGGAGGGGCACGCTCTGGCACGCGAATGCGCAGGGCCTCGCACACACGGTTTATCCGCCCCAGCCCCGCCTCCGTAGTCGCAGCTGTGTGCAAGTCATGCTCCCTGGCCATGTACGGCCAAAGGAACACGCCCACCACGCGTTCTGCGTCCTCCAGGTGGACTCCTACATGCGGCAAGAGGCGGGGTTGAAAAACTCAGCTCAATGGGCAGAGGAGAAAAGAAGACCCCACCGAAGACTTACGACGATTGGAAGGTTCTGAATTCACCTCCGTATATTTCATAGTGAATGCACTCTACCGGTTTGGCTTTATGTTGGATCTCTGCATTCTTGAAAAGAGCCATGAGAAGATTCGGTAGTCAATGATTGCTGCAAGAGGCAATTAATCATGTTATTTTTAAACCCATGAAGTTCAAAAGGTGTTAACAACTATGTAGTTTAACATATCTTACCAGGCGTTGGGACACTTTTGAAAGAGACACCCGAAGATGTGGTTGATGACCTCGCTCTTAACCAGTTTCGAGCGCGCTCGTTTGCGATCCCGGCAAATGGCGGGGAGGCCTTTGATCAGATTGCGACCTCGTCCTGCATCCTCCAATGCGGGATTTTACCCGCGTACCCAGCGGTGCCGAGTTTGTGAGGGTGAGTGTTTTGTGACTGGAGAGGCTTGTGCGCCGCACTTTGTTGTTCAAATTCAGTTGTTGTCTTCATCTGCACAAAGGCCTCCCATCTTTCCGGCGACACGAAAGGATACCTCGTGAAGGACGTGAGATCCTTGGCCACGTACTGCATCACAAGAGTGCTCTTAAAATTCTTCCATGCTTTTCTCATTGCGAGGAGCACGTGCCGTGGCACGAGTCCTTGTACTTCTGCTGGGATCTCGAACGAATTTGTAATTTCCTCCCATAGCTGATTTTTGTGATCCTTTGCCAAATCTTTCCAGCTTGCTATGGTGATGGGACGCGTTGCCTTCCAATAATCCCGCAGGTAGTTTGAAATGATGCCGCTGCTTTCTTCGGTTGCAGAGGGTCCCCATCTGGAGAGACCACCGTGATGGTCATTCGGCCCTCTGGCCTTTTCGATACTCCTCGGCCACGCTTAGTTTTTCCAATCTTGGGAGCACGAGACCCAGATGACGACGACGAAGACTGTGTGGACGCCATCTCTCTTCTAAGAAAAAACTAACTGCAGTGAGCTATGAGCCTTCCAAATAGACCTTGTAGCTAACAAGTGCAGCATATCCAGTTCATTGAACCAGACACACTGGAGTGTATCGCTAGCTTCATACCCTTTGAAGGTCTATGTGGCATATATTATTGTTACAAGATTCTATGAAGTTACTGCAGTGAGCTAAACAAAGTTCCATGAAGCAAATAACACAAACCAGTGTATCCAGTTCATTGAAACAGATACATTGGAATGCGTTACTTGCTTCATGCCCTTTGAAGGTCTATGTGGCATATATTAAAAATTTTAGGACGACTGTGTGGACGCCATCTCTCTTCTAAGAAAAAACTAACTGAAGTGAGGTATGGACCTAAACAAAGTTCTATGAAGCAAATGACACAAACCAGTGTATCAAGTTCATTGAATCAGATACACTGGAGTGTGTCACTTGCTTCATGCCCTTTGACAAAGTTCTAAAGATTGACAAATGACAGTAATAGTAAAAATTTAGCCAACTATTCAGACAGCATATATCACAAAGTTCTAAAGATTGACAAATGACAGTTGTTGTGGCCATAGACCAAACAGAGAGAGAGAGAGTATGGTAGTGGAGAGTTAGGTGAGCAATGCTTAGGGTTTTCCCCATGGCCTGTATCGTATATATATATATATATGCACATGGGGAGTGTTTTTACAGCAGTACCCTTACATTTGGATATCCCTCTCAGGGGTATTTATGTCATTACACATGTCCCATCTTGGGCCTTACAACCATCTGACAGGCCGGCTGGGTTTAGGTGGGGGCCACCCCTACAATAGGAGCCTCTCATGGTGAAGGGCTTCACGGGCCGAAGCCATGTAGCCGAGCCATTTGGCCCCCTCCGTCCCTGCGACCTGTGAACTTCGATATTGTTTGGTGGAGCCTTATTGCCCGGTGTAGTCTCCGACCCACGCCGATGACCTGGTGATGGGGGGTTGCCGGAGGCATCTTTGACCGTAGGACCCCTAGGTGGTAGAGCCGAAGTCGAAACAGAGGCGGGCGCATGCCGCGAGCACCCTGGCCCGGGGTAGGCCGATCTCCCGTGCATCGTGTCGGGGAGCTGAGCGCATGGGTCTCTGTGGGCACACTGGACACGAAGTCAAATGCTCTGTTGCAATCGTCCGTTAGGCACGGGGTGTACATAGCCGGCAGGGCCAGTGCGCACGGGGACTGGGCCCGTCCTTCGCCTGATGGGTGGAACCAGGAGCTTTGTCCACTGGGCACTGGTGCACGATGGGAGGTGGACCGCGTGTGCTGGTTGGGCTTCCGTCGGTTGCGCTTCCCGTCGGCTGCACTTCTGCCTTTAGGGCTTCCCCCGGTTCCGTTTCCCACCGGCTAGGGGTGCAGCGGGTATATATATATGTCATCTTCCGACGCCGTCCTTCATAGTGCCGCAACAGGGTATGGCTGAAACGATCTTGTCTGAAAAATAGGCTTCCTCCGTTCATCTGCATTCTTTGAAAGGACTGTTTCATAGCACGGTTAGCGCTGGTGGGTGCTATCATGGAACGTTGATGAACGGAAGGATGCCTATTTTTTTAGTTTCGGAAGAACTTATCTTCGACCCGGCGCGAAGTGCTTTGATCCGCCGGGTGCGCTGCGCTGCTGCACATGCTGCGTTTTCCGGGGACAGCTAGGATGATCTTACCCTCATGACTAGGTCTTCCTCAGTTCATGTGCGCTCTCTGATGGCAAAGGGCGGTGATGAACTGATGGAGGCCTATTTATGAGAGTTTGGTCAAATCCTACTGAAGATGACTAGTCACGCTCCCCGGTTGGGCGCCCGGGCCAAGGATCGTAGGGCCAGATGGTACCCCATGGCTCGCGGATGGTGCTTGGATGGCATTGTAGGTTAGAACGGCACCTGCCCATGTCCGCATTCTGCTCGCCGGGGGCGTCGCATCCAGAGGAAGCCGAATCTGTGGAGGCGTAGCGAGGTGGCCCTTCCCGGGGGTGGGGCCGAAGTCGGAGCTAGAGTCCCTCTGCTGAAGCGGAGACCCCATCAAAGTTGCTACTGAGGTTGACTGGTCCATGGTTTCCCACTGCTGCATTGATGGCCCCGAGAGTCGCGCTGACACGTGCTGGAGGATGTGCTGCGCCATGCGACCTGTATTTATTCTTGAGGATCGGAGGCAGACACATGGCAGGATGTTATTGGCGCGTCGTGCGCTGTTAGGCCCTTGCCCGACTGCGGTCGTGCACGACGTGCGTGGGCGGCTACGGTGCTTCGGCTTCGATCATGGGGAGGCGAGTGGTTCGTCTCCCGTCGATTACGCTTACCTGCGGTGTGGGAGATGAAGGGGCTTTAAATACCCCATGTGGTACCACGTCTGTGTCTCCTCTGCACGCCTTCTAGTCCCTCTTCTTGCCTCCTGCTTTTCTTGCCTTTCTTGCCGCCGTGCTGCCCCCGTCATTGTCTAGTCCCTGGATAGCGATGGCACACGGCGAAGAACACACTCAGATGGTCGATGATAATGCCATCTCCCAGAGGTCCTCACCGCTCAAGGTGGAGTACACGTTCGAGAGGCACGACTCAACGACAGTGGACAAATGGTGGGTAGCGACGGAGAAGATGGAGGGTCCGTGCTCTCGCGTCTTGGGCCCCACGCTTGTGATAGAGGAGACAATCCACGCTCTACTGCGCGAGGGGAAGCTGTCGGACCGCCGGGAGGTACAACTGCCCGCCAGCGATGAGATGGAACCGTGCCCTGAGAAGTCAAAGGCGATCATCTTCGTCGCCTATTTCGAAGCCAGGCTTCGCATCCCGGCCGCCATGATTGTCGCCGACATCTTGTGGACCTTCGGGCTGGAGCTGGCACAGCTGACTCTGAACGGGCTGGTCCGCCTTGCTATGTACAGCTGGGTCTTGCGCATGTAGGCGTGTTGGCCCAGTGCCACTATGTTCGTGTTTCTCCACGACGCGCGATGCCAGCCAAAAGGGCGGAAAGATGGGACGTTTTCCAACTTCGGGAGCATCAACTTCGTCCTGCGATCGTCATGCGGCAAGATCTTCCCTGCTAACTTGACCTGGGCAAAGTGGGAGCCAAACTGAATGAGGCGGTGGTTTTACCACCGTGTGGCCAGCGGCAGCGGCCTCGAGTGCTCAGGCCAGCCGATGGCGTTTAACACCACGCCCGACGTACAAGTTGACAACGAGGACAGAAGGAGAGCGCAGAGGCTCGTGAGGATCACCGCCCGCTTCAACATGCGCGACCTCGCCGAGGAGTTCGTCATGTATGGCGTGGTGCCGCTCGCCCATGAATGGCAAATCACAGCCGGGAGCCTTCGGCGTGACAATGTCCGCCCGTCCGTGTCTTCGTTGTCGGGGCCCTCCGACCTTTGTAAGTCTTGGCGGAGTCTTGCTTTCAATTTTGTCTGATGGACTGTCTTTGTAACTCCGCCTCTTGCCGCGTATTGGAGTTCGCCTAGAGGATGCGGAACACGCAGTGGGCGTGTTCCTCGGGCCGTACACGGCCAGGGAGCATGTCTTGCGTACAACTGAGACGGCGGAGGTGGACCTAGGGCGGATAAACTGCGTGTGCGAGGCCCTGGGCATTCGCATGCCAGAGCGCGCCCCTCCGGCCCCGAGCCAACCTCACCGTCGAGATGACGGTGCCAAGGGGAAAGGACCGCCATCTCACCGGGGGGCTCGGTCCTCTGCGGTCACACCCAGTGCGTTGGCTGTCGTCGCTCCCATCAATGTAGCGGACGCCGATTCCAATTCGGCGAAGTATGCCGATTCGGACTTGGAGACGGGCGCGGAGGACGAAGGCGAGGGGTCTCTGGGCGGTGCCGAGGACCTAGAACGCGCCATAGACGATCGGGAGGGGGAAGCTTCGTCACCTGCGGTGGTCGCTGAGGTGGGGCTATTAGCCGCGGATGATGCTACAGTGTCAGAGCTTCCGCCCACGATGATTACCGAGGCGGAGCTGCCCCCCACGGAGGTTACTAGAGCGGAGCCCCCACCTGCAGACATCGCTATAGTGGAGCCCCCACCTGCAGCGGTTACCGAGGTAGGGTCCACGCCTTTTTCCCCCAAGGCGAAGCGGCCACGCCTACGCCCTTCGAGGAGCCTTCCTTCGGTGAATCTCCGTTCTTCGCCGTGCCCTCCGCCTGATTGGTGTCGGAGTCATCGCCCTGGCGCCGCCGCGCGTCCTCTTCCGCTCTGGCGTACTCTTCCATCTTGTCGAAGAGTTTCGCCACCATCTTGATCGGCTTCCTTGCATTATATTCGGCCAACGGCCCTGGGCGGAGGCCTTGTATCGCTGCATTGATGATGGTTGTCTCGTTGACGTCTTTGACCTGGCAGCGGACCTTCATGAAGCGCTTGAAATACTCCCGGAGCTTCTCCGAGGGTTTTTGCATGACCGTGAAGAGCTGGTCCACGTCGACGTGCTCGACGTAGTTCCCCTGGAAGTTGTTGTAGAGCCGGTCACGGATCTGCTCCCACGCGTAGATGGAGTTTAGCTCGATGGTGAAAACCTAGAAAAGTCACTCCCTGTAACGCGAGGGGGAGCCCCTTTGCCTTCGTGGTGTCGTCTACGCCGGCAGCTTCGATGGCGGTCTCGTACACCCGCACAAACTCCCGAGGGTCCATGTCACCTTTGTACGGCTCGATGGCGCTGGGGAACTTGAAGTCCTCCGGCCATGCCGCCTGCTGCAGGCCTGCAGAGAGTGGGGACTCTGGGTCCACACATCACAGCGAGACGCGACTGGACGTGGGGGCATCGCGGCGATCCGCCCGCTCTGGCGTGGGCTCCGACACGACCACTAGCGAGGTCTGCTGACTTCGAGCCTCTTGCATGTCCCGCACGGCCCCACGGAGATCCGCTAACTCCCGCTGGAACGCGTTGAGGGCCGCCAGCAGGGCGTTCTCCACGTAGGCGTGGGTGGGGCAACCGGTGCACCTGGTTGCACAATCGGAACAGCGGCAACCACGGCCTGCGCTCCTGGGTTGCCTACCGCGCCAGCGTGATGGGCTCCGGAGTCAATGACAGGGCCCGCGTTGCCGCCGGGACCGCTCGCCGCTCTCGCATCGGGTGGGGGTACGGTGGCCTGCTGACGTGAGCACCGGCGCTACCACCCCGACCACCCGGTTGGTGCTGCTGGCGATTGTCGCTGTGCCCGCGGTGGGATCACTCATCTTGCGCGGAGCGGTGTCGACCGTCATGGCAGTGGTGGCGGGGTCGATTGTCGTGCCGTGAACGCCAATGTTCGTGACTGTCACGCCCGCGTCGCCGTGCACGCCTGCGACCGCTGACGCCGAAGCCCTGGTGTTGACACGAGACTCCGCCATGCCCACCTTCTTCTTCTTCGCCACCGACGGTGAAGCTTTCTTCGGTGCCATCCTTCTTCGTATCTTGAGGCTTGCTCTTGTCCTCCCCACGGATGGCGCCAACTGTTGTGGCTACAGACCAAACAGAGAGAGAGAGTATGGTAGTGGAGAGTTAGGTGATTAATGCTTAGGGTTTCCCCATGGCCTGTATCGTATATATATCCACATGGGGAGTGTTTTTACAGCAGTACCCTTACATTTGGGTATCCCTCTCAGGGGTATTTATGTCATTACACATGTCCCATCTTGGGCCTTACAACCTTCTGAAAGGCCGGCTGGGTTTAGGTGGGGGCCACCCCTACAACAACAGTAATAGTAAAACTTTAGCCAACTATTCAGACAGAGCATATATCACAAAGTTCTAAAGATTGACAAATGACAGTAATAGTAAAAATTTAGCCATCAAGTAAAGCATATATCATAAAGTACTATTGAGACAGAGGCGAACGGTGTCGGGAAGGAGCGGCAGCGTTGGGAGGGAGCCCCGGCGTCGGGATGGAGCGGCCAGCGTCAAGAGAGGTGGCGTTGGAAGGGAGTGTCCGGTGTCGAGAGAGGCGGCATCGGGAGCGGCGGCGTCGGGAGGGGTGGTGTCGGGAGGGAGCGACAGCGTCGGGAGCGAGTGGCCGGCATTGGGAGGAGCAGCCGGCGTCGGGAGAGGTGGCGTCGGGAGGGAGCGTCCGGCATCGGGAGAGGCGGCATCGGGAGCGGCGGCATCGGGAGAGAGCGGCGGCGTCGGGAGAGGTGGCGCGCAAGGGAGCAATCAGATCTAGCAAAACCTAGCAGTGGCGACGTCGTGCGAGCGGAACTTATACGGTTATATTTATATAACCGTCTGTGATATTTCAAATATCACAGACGGTTATATTTATAGAACCGTCTATGATATAAGGAGTATCACAGACGATTATATTTATAGAACCGTCTATGATGTATCATCATAGATAGTTTCTTCTGATAAACCGCCTGTGATAGTTCTCTGCATCTAGAAATCATAAATGCTGGCCATGCAATGTGAAAACGCAAGCATGCATGCATAATCATAAATATAACTATTTTTTAGTTCCAGAGTCATTTACAATTACAATGTAATATAGTTCTAAAATTACATGCCGAGTTCCCTAATTATGATTACATTGCAACAATTTCCAAATAGGTGTTGGCTTTGTGGGAACATTTATTACACCTGCCTATTTCCTTTTAAATAGAGCCCTTCACGATGATCGACATGCATATAGCTTGCTTCATCGCCTTGTTCTTCCTCGAGCCTGATGCCGTCTCTGAATGGAGGCAACTCATCAAATTGATTGTACTCTTCCTCATCCACAACATTCTCAACTCGACAATCCTTCTTTTCCCTGAAGAACTACATGGCGCTTCGTACTTGCCGAGTCGGTTACACAAAATACTTGAGCAACTTGCCTCACGAGTACGAATGGTTCATCTTCGTATCCTACACATTTGAGGTCCACGGTAGTGACACCATACTTGTCGACCTTTACACCCCGTGGGAGTTGGACCCAACGGCACCGAAATAGAGGAATCTTGAAAATCACGTAGTCAAGCTCCCAAATCTCCTCTACAAGCCCGTAGTACGAGCTTGGGCCAGTGGTACTGACTTGCGCATCATAGGCATCTATGCGGACACCTGAGTTCTGCACTATGCTCTTTCTATCCTGATATGTTGTATAAAAAGTGTAGCCATTAATGTCGTATCCTTGCCATGTCACAATTGTAAATTTTGGCCCTTTTGCCAACCATTGTAGTGTATCACTTGACGACCTCCTAGTCAATTGCGCCTTCAACCATTTATTGAACTGACGGTTGTGTTGTCTCGTGATCCAAACTTCTGACTGGCCTGCATTCTCTTGACATAGCATGTCCTTGTGCTCTTCAATATATGGGGTCACTTCAGTCATGTGTGGTAAAACTGTGAAATGGGCTTGAGCATACGTATATTGATCCGGAGTTATTGCTTTCCTTCCGATAGTCCCGATACCCTCTAGCCTCCCCTCGTGATGAGATAGAGGTACACCTATCGGCTCGACCTGAGCCATGTAGCGATGCAGAATTCATTGACCTCTTCTGTTGTATAACCTTCGATGATGCTACCCTCCAATCAAGATCGATTGGGTACATAGGACTTGAGAATTCCCATGTACCTCTCGAAAGGGTACATATGACATAGAAACACGGGGTTGCATATTTTTATCTCTTTCACAAGGTGGACAATGAGATGGACCATGATATCAAAAAATGATGGAGGGAAATACATCTCTAGATGACAGAGTTGTCACCACCTCGGTTTGCAGAGCATCTAGTCCATCGGAATCAATAACCTTCTGAGCAATTGCGTTAAAGAAATAACATAGCCTTATGATTGTCACTCAAACCTTGTTCGGCAAAATACTTCTAATTGCAACAGGTAGCATTTGTGTCATTAGCACATGACAGTCATGAGACTTCATGCCAATTAATTTCAAATGTTCCATGGAAACAAGTTTCTTCATCTTTGTCGGGACCGGTTTCGAACCTGCACTCTCGTGTATTCTTGCACTAGTCCCGGATCAAAGCTAGTGCACACAGTTAAACAGAAATAAATACATAACCAGCAACGCTTTATTACAATATTAAAGAGTACAGACCGAAAGGTCTCATTATTACAATTGAGGTTTCAAGACCTCGCACACACAAAACACAGCGGAAGCAAAAGATAAACTCGGTGAAGACCCATCAATACGCCACAGGCAATTGACTAGGGAAGCGCGACCTAGAACTCCTGGAATCCTTCGTCGAATCCACCCGCGAAGAAGTCGTAGTCGCCTTCTTGAGCTTCGTACTCCTCTGGTTATTATTTTTGAGTGTAACATGTGAGTACATAAAGTACTCCGCAAGTCTTGGGAAAAATGCAATAGATGCAAGGCTTGACAAAGGAATGCTATATGGTTCTTTTGCACAAAGCAACATTTTCATTCAATTACTTCTAATTATTTTTGAAGGCATCAATTTAATAAAGCAAATGTTTTAACAGAACTATCATTAATTTTCTAGTGAATGTTCCATCTACCAACACTAGCTAACCAATTACAATTGGTCAAGTTTAAACTGCGGGTTCCATCCACCCTCTCTAGCTCCAACTGCCAGGATACCCTTCCAAGAGTTCCCTCCACTCTCGGAATACAAAACTTTAATTTTAAAACCAAAACCAGAAACCTACCATGTGAATGCATTCCTTGCCCGCCCTTGACCGTAGGCACGGCTATTCGAATAGTTTTACACTCTGCAGAGGTTGTACAACTTTACCCACAAGAGGTAATTTATCCTAAAAGTCAACACGCTTCCTTTGGCATGAGACCCAGATAAAATATCACAAAGCCTTTACCTTACTCTAATCTAGCTAGATACCACCCGTTGAGGTTTCACCGCAGGTAGGCTAACTGCCGAACCAAGCCCCTCTTGCGCCATATGAGTACAAGAAATCCTGTCCCTCACTTGTGAATAACCAGTCCATCCCTGGCACCCACTTTCCACTAGTGGCACCTAAACTAGACTATCGTAAGTTAGTCAGCTAGGTCGTACCCATATAGACTTGTGGTTGTACGGTTAATGCTCAGTCTGGACAAACAAAGCGTCGGTCCTTAGTTGACTAGGGTGGAACATACATTTTACAAGATCTCGTGCTTCCTGCACCAATCCAAACCAACCATTGTAACATCCCAAAAATTTTCTTTTTGTAAAAATTTAATTTCAAATTAATTATTTTAAAGTATTTGAATTTTATTTGGATTTTCTGAGTTTTATTTGGAGTTATCTAAATATTATTTCAAAAATCTAAATCAAATTTAATCCTCAACCTCTCTACTCGGCCATCACGTGTCGTTCCATGATTCAATCCATCCTCGCCCAATTTAATCTCAGCCCAACCCCGCCTGTTAGCTTCTTCTTTCTTCTTACCTTCTTCAACCTTCCGCCGCCACCATTAATGCCCCTCCTGAGCTCTTAAATGTGGCTGTTTCTTCTCGTTAGCCGGAGCATTTGCTGAATTGAAAGTCTAATCACTCAAGCATTCAACCTCCACCATTTCCCCACTTTAAACCCCGCTTATCTCCCTCTTTACTCGTCTTTGCACCGACCTTAGCTTTAGTGTAACCGATAGCCGTTCGTCGCCTCCACCTTCGCCAGACCCATGCGCGCATCCCCGCCTCTCCACCGAGCGAATCCACCGCCGAAGAGCCCCGCCGCCAACGCCCTCACTCTGCCGCCCTTGCATCCTCGTCGCTAGCTACCACCGAGCATTCCCGAGTGTCGTGCCAAGGTGCACTTAACTCCTTATGTCCTCCTCCCTCTCGTGCACCTCTCGTCGACCCCAGCAGCGCCGCCATTCGCCGATGCCCTCAGTCCCCGTGCACCACCTCAGCAGTCGTGAGCCACGCAAGCGCTACGCCAGCCGCCGCATGCCACCTCAGCCTTCTCCCTAGTCCATGGACCAAGTTCACAAAAGCTGGTCCGACCTATCAGTGAATAAAACCCTTTTTCTGTTGAAAAATAATTCGGCCAGAAAATCGAAATCCTTGGTAATGTCACCCTAACGTATAAATACCTTTTCCCACAGAAAAATAATTCCTCTAAAAAAATCATTTCCCTTGATGACATCATAATCTGATTTTTCAATTCAAAAATAATTCCAGAAAATTAGTTTATTCTTTTTCTCTCCTTTCGAGCTTCCGAAAGCTCGTATTTCTTCATTTTGATTCCGATTGAGCCCATTCAAATTTCTAAATTCATCTAAAATCTCAATCTATCCATTTCTATCCTCTTTTCAAATTTTTGGAATTTTCGAATTTATTTGAATTAAATTAAAGCTTAGAAAGTAAAAATATTTTAAATGGCTAAAATATACTTCAATTAAATCCGAAATTATTGTATTTGGTATTTTCGGCTTCCAAGTATTTGGGTGAAATTTTTCTGAATTTGTTTCGAATTTATTTTATTTTATTTGTTTTTCGGAAAAACAATTATTATTTTTTATTTTCTCTCTCCTGTCACTATTCATCCTCAACCTTGTAACTTCCTCTCCAAGAGCAGCACGCGTGAGCGCCATTGCCGTCGTCTTCAAGCTTGAAGAACTTTTAATTTTCTCAACGGTTTTTCGTGAAATAAAGTGCATTTAAATCCTCTCATCAAGAGCATTCCATTTCTGGCCTTAGCCCCCAATTTCATGCGTCCATATCGCGGGAATATGCCATGGCACCAAGAGACATTCCCTCACGGATCTCTCCATCCGGTCCACCTCCACGCCTATAAAAGGGAGCACCGAGTGCCTCTCCTCATCCTCACCAAGCCTCTGAAATCTCAAGGCCTCTCTCCCTTTCTCCTCGCCGCAATCGGCATTTTTCTCTCGCCAACAAAACGGCGTTCTTCGGCTTATTGCACCTCGTCCGGTGGAGCCCTGCCACTTTTGAGCACATCCTCGGATTCGCCTTGTCGCGTTCTACGCGGTGCTCACCTCGCCGCGAACTTCGCGAGCACCGCCGCCACCGTGGGCCATAGCGGCGTCGTCGTTCCTCGCGTCGCCACCGGCCGTCCGTGCATGCCCGACCAAAACCAAGGTGAGCATCACGTTCCCCATGCTCTACTCTTCGTTTCGCCGCAAGTCTTGCATGTTAACTCCTCTCCGTTTGTCCGGAATGCCGATGTCAAACCGACAGTTGCAAAAGGTCTTCTCCGTCGTGTTCCGCCACCATCCGATGTCGTTTGGCCGAACCGTCTGTACCGTTGAGTTTGCCTCGACGCGTTCTACGTCGTGCTTCCATCGCCATCACCTAAAGATCCCCCGAGTCCTCGTCGACCTTATCAGGCCTAGACACTAAAACTGTACCTTGCGCGTACACCCCTTTTTGGTAAGCGCTTTGATTTTTGTTCCCGTCATATTGTGTCCTAGCCTCTAAGAAATTTCTCTACCATTTTGTTTAATTTTTCATGGAGCCAATTGTAAGGAATTGAGCTTTCCGCGAAAATGGCCGTTTGTGACTCCTGACGTCGATTCGTCGCCTCCGGTAAGCCTTAGCCCATGTCGTAATTTTTCTTAGACTTGCCTCACTGCGTTCTACGCCGTGCTTCCTTCCTTTTCCCCAAAAAGCCTCCACAAAATTTTGCCTCCGACACCTCGCCATGGCCGCCAATGGCATCTCGTGTCCCCATCTATCCGTTGGTGTTTTCCCCAATCCGTTCGCGTCATATCGTGCCAAACCATCCCAGGTAGCTACCTTTCAAATGGTTTTGGATTCGCTCCACCGAGCACTAAGATATCAAGTTTTTCCTGTTTCTCCACTGTCGTCATTCAAACGTCTATTGTATCATCCACGATTAATTTTCAGCTTAGCTAATAATTTTCCTAACTTCACTATGCCATTTACTACCCCATGCTCATCTTACATCTCCACGTTCTATACCCGGTACTATCTCTCTCCAACCTGCTGTTGTCGCTACCGTGCAGTCGGTGCCGTTTTTTTACTCACTGCCGGTGATTGCCGCCGTTCCTCGTCGCCGTACCCATGTCACCACCTTCGCCTCATTGCCAGCATTCCATTTTGCCCATTCGCCGGCCACCTTGTAGCCAATCGACACCGTACTATTCAAAAAGTAATCCTCATATGTTGTTATCATTTCATGTGATGTCCAAAACTTCTAGATATTCGATCTCCCTTATACGAACTCCGAATCCATTGATTCTTTCTCCTAAATTCATCTAAAATAATAATCTATCTCCTAGTATATATTTTATAATTTTCGGATTTTATTTGAATTTATTTTGTTTGGTTCTTCGCATGTAGACTACGACTAATCCGGAGAATTCGATTTTGACGATTCGCAACATCAAGTCTCCGAGCAAGGCAAGTCTCCTTTGATCATCTTGAACCTATGATTTTTGAAATGTTTTAATTATTTTAAATTATGTGCATTGCTATTTACGTAAAGCAATAATTCAAACCTTAAGGTATTAGTTATCCCAACTTTGTTATGCCCTCCGTTGAAATTGAATGCCATGTACCTTTGAATCCTTAGGATTTCCTTTGTCTCTTTAATGAGATTATTATATTCAATTGTGAATAGTAGATTGGTAGTATAATGCTTAGTCATGCTAATTGATATTATGGAAATCTTGAAATGGGAAATTATGACTTATTGCAAAACCCTTGTGTTCATAACCTAGTGGTAAATGGAGTTGCCACTGTTGTTTTAAAATAAAATAAAATGTGAAAGTTGGTTTAGATTAGGGTGGATGGTTGGTTTGGCTTGGTGCAGTTAGCACGAGATCTTGCAACGTGTATGTTCCACCCTAGTCAATTAAGGACCGACGCTTGTGTTTGTCCAGACTGAGCACTACCGTACAACCACAAGTCTATATGGGTACGACCTAGCCGACTAACTTATGATAGTCTAGTTTAGGTGCCACCAGTGGAAAGTGGGTGCCAGGGATGGACTGGTTACCCACAGAGAGGACAGTTTCTCAGTACTCATACGGCGCAAGAGGGGGCTTCGGTTCGGGCAGTTAGCCTACCTGCGGTGAAACCTCAGCGGGTGGTATCTAGCTAGATTAGAGTAAGGTAAAGGCTTTGTGATATTTTATCTGGGTCTCATGCCAAAGGAAGCGTGTTGACTTTTAGGATAATTTATCTCTTGTGGTTAAGTTGTACAACCTCTGCAAAGTGTAAAACTATTCGAATAGCCGTGCCCACGGTCAAGGGCAGGCAAGGAATGCATTCACATGGTAGATTTCTGGTTTTTGGTTTTAAAAATCAAAGTTTTGTATTCCGAGAGTGGAGGGAACTCTCGGAAGGGTATCCTGGCGGTTGGAGCCAGAGAGGGTGGATGGAACCCGCAGTTTTTAAACTTGACCAATTGTAATTGGTTGGCTAGTGTTGGTAGATGGAACCTTCACTAGAAAGTTAATGATAGTTTCTGCTAAAACATTTACTTTATTAAATTGATGCCTTCGAAAATAATTAGAAGTAATTGAATGAAAATGTTGCTTTGTGCAAAAGAACCATATAGCCTTCCTTTGTCAAGCCTTACATCTATTGCATTTTTCCCAAGACTTGCGGAGTACTTTATGTACTCACATGCTACAATCAAAAATAATGACCAGAGGAGTACGAAGCTCAAGAAGGCGACTACGACTTCTTCGCGGGTGGATTAGACGAAGGATTCCAGGAGTTCTAGGTCGCGCTTCCCGACCAATTGCCCGTGGCGTATTGATGGGTCTTCACCGAAGTTTATCTTTTGCTTCCATTGTGTTTAGTGTGTGCGAGGTCTTGAAACCTCAATTGTAATAATGAGACCTTTCGGTCTGTACTCTTTAATATTGTAATAAAGCGTTGCTGGTTATGTATTCATTTCTGTTTAACTGTGTGCACTAGCTTTGATCTGGGACTAGTGCAGTAATACACAGAGGGTCCGGGTTCGGAAATCCGGGGTCCCGACAACCATCCACCCTAATCTAAACAAATTTTCACATTTTATTTTATTTTAAAGGATTAGTGGCAACTCCAATCACCACTAGACTTTAGAAACAAGGGTATTACAGTAATTCATAATTTCCCATTTGCAAGATTTATGAGGTATTCAATAGCATGGCTAAGCATAGTTAACCATTCTAATACCAACAATTTAAAATATTACTCTCATTAATGAGTCAAAGGAATTTCTAGGGTTGCAAAGGTACATGGCATTCAATTTCAACTGAGGGCATAACAAAATTGGGGTAACTAATACCTTAATATTTGAACTAATGTTTTATGTAAATAGCAATGCACATAATTTAAAATAAGTAAATCATTTCAAAATTATAGGTTTCAAGATGATCAAAGGAGACTTGCCTTCTTGAGCGCTGTTTGGTTCTTCTTGTTGCGACTCGACGAATTCCTCGGCGACGGCGGAATCTATGCGCGAAAAGACAGACAAACAAAACAAATAAATTCAAACAAAATTTAAATAAAATTCAAAAAGAGGCCATATTTGAATATTTTAGGATTTTAGAAAAATTTAGGAATTTGAACGGCTCAAATCGGAGTTAAAATGAGAAAGTTATGGCTTCCAAAAGATTCAACGGAGAGAAAATGAAAAGGCTGATTTTTGGGATTTATTTTTATACGGGAAAAAAACTTAATTATGACGTAATCGAAAATTTGAAATTTGAATTTTATGACATGCGGGCCCAGTCCATCGTGGACCAAGCTCACAGGGAAAAATTAGGGCTGAGGTGGCGGCCACGTGGCCGTCCACGCGGGCAAGACCGGCCACACGGGCGCACGCGCAGCCGCACGGGAGGATGACCGGCCGGCGGCCGGCGTGAGGGACGGCGAGTGGCGGCGGTGGATGAGGGGAGGCGGCGCGCTACCGCGGCCGCGGCGGGAGTTTGGGCGCCGCAGCGCGCTAGAAGGAGGCGGTGGTGGCAAGGCGACGGGAGGCGGCCGGGGGGCGGCTGCAACGGCCGGCCGAGAAGGGGAAAAGGAGGGGCGGTGGGAGGCGGTGCCGAAGAAGGTTGTGGAGGGGGGTTTTTATAGGCAGGGAGGGAGGCTGGCGGTTTGGGAGCTCGCCAGAATTAATGCTCCCGCAATTAGGGGAATTAAAAGAGGGGAAACGGCCGGCGGATTGGAGGGGAGTGATTAGGGCTTCCGTTTCCACGCTTTAATCGGGATTTAAGAGGGAGAAACGGCGGGATTTCAAAGCTTCATTTCGGTTTTAATGGTGGAGGAGAGAGAGTGGGAGGAGGAAGAAGGAGAGGTTGAAGAAGGATATGACATATGGGTCCCATGTGTCATAGAGAGTGAGAGTAAGTTAAAGGGTACGAGCCGTCGGATTCGCGACACGTGGCAAGTGGATGTTTCATGGCTCTTGGATGTTATGAAGGGGTAAGTGATCTTGTG
Source organism: Dendrocalamus sinicus (assembly GCA_036346575.1). Taxonomy (NCBI): domain Eukaryota; kingdom Viridiplantae; phylum Streptophyta; class Magnoliopsida; order Poales; family Poaceae; genus Dendrocalamus; species Dendrocalamus sinicus. Next base: position 22,906,240 of record CM070671.1, read on the forward strand.
TGGCTAGGATTAAAACATGGAGAGAGATTGATTTAATCTGGGAGCGACACTTGGCGGGCTAGGAATAATTTGATTTTTATTTTCGGAATAAATTTCAGAAAATACTAGAAACTTTATAAACACTTGGAAAAATAATATTTAACGTCTAAACATTCCAAAAAAATCATATAATATTCTTGGAAGCATTTTAGACTTAGTAAAAATATTTTTAATTACAGGTTTGAATTTGATAATTTTATAAAATATTTTTTAGCTTTGAAAATTGATTTTAAATTTCAGAAAATTCTCAAATATTATTTAAAAATTTAGGAAAGGCTAGAAAAAATATAATAAACTTTTTTGGGCTTTAATAAAATATTTAAAATAAATTTTCTTGCTTTAAATTTTGAGATAAAATCCAGAAAATCAAATAAAAGCCAAGTAAAATCCAATTACTTTAAAATAGTTAATTTGAATTTAAATTTTTCCAGAAAACCAAATTTTGGGATGTTACAGTGAGTGATCGGATGGAACTTTCACACCATGTAAGGACTGGCACAGTTGAGTTCTCTCGGACTTAGACAGAGTGTAACAAGCTGGGGGAAGGTATGTCCGGCCTTTATCGGTCTCTATCGGTGCTAACTCAGTCCTGATGTTCATAGCTACCAAGTCACGCCTTGCGTTGACACCATCCTTTGTTTTATCAGGAATGTTTAGTAAGAGACCAATCAAACTGTCACATACATTCTTCTCTACATGCATGACATCGATGCAATTGCGAACTTCTAGGTGCTCCCAATAAGGCAAGTCCCAAAATATTGACCTATTTTTCCACCTGTTCTTCTTCAATTTACGTCCCTTTCCAAGCACAACGTTGATATCCTTGACCATATCATCCACCTCTTTCTTGGTACTGAGTCATCCTCTTTTTTTCTGTCAAATTGTTTCTTCATCTTGCGGTATGGGTGATACTTTGGAAGGAACCTAGGGTGACGCATGTACACAGTTTTGCACGAGTTGTTTAACCACACACTCTCAGTATAATCTAAGCAATGTGGACATGCTTTGGCTCCTTTTGTACTCAACCCTGACAGGTTACCAAGGGCAGAAAAATCATTAATGGTGCAGAACAACATGGCGCGTAGAGTGAAGTTCTCTCATTTGTCCGCATCCCATACATGTACCCCTTCGTTCCACAGTATTGCAAGATCTTCCACCAATGGTGCTAGGAACACATCAATATCATTCTCAGGTTGCTTCGGCCCTTGGATAAGTAGTGACATCAAAATATACTTCCGCTTCATACACAACCAAGGAGGAAGGTTGTACATGCACAAAGTCACGGGCCAGATGCTATGTCGGCTGCTCATGTTACCAAAAGTATTCATTCCATCTGTACTCAACCCAAACCTTATATTCCTCGGTTCCACACCAAAATCTACAAACATTCTATCGATGTTCCTCCACTGGGCAGAATCAGCAACGTGTCTTATCATTCCATCTTTCTTACGCTGCTCCCAGTGCCAACGCATCAATCTTGCATCCTTGCGGTTTGCAAATAAACGCTTCAAACGAGGAATTATAGGAAGATACCACAACACCTTAGCAGGAGGTCCTTGCTTCACCTCGATGCCCTTCCCATCATCAGAGTCATTTTTACGCTTGTATCGGGATGCTTTGCACACCAGACAAACATGTATGCTAGCATACTCTTTTACGGTATATGATACATTCATTCGGACATGCATGTATTCTTTCTACTTCAATTCCCAATGGACAAAGAATCTTTTTGGCTTGGTAGGTGGTTCTCGGTAACACATTTCCATTTGGAAGCATGTCCGCTAGGAGACCTAACAATGCCGTGAAACTCTTGTCGGACCAACCATTGCTTGCCTTCAATTTCAACAGTTCTAGAACTGATGACAACCTCGTGTATTGCAGCTTGCAGCCCGAGAACAAAGGTTTCTCTAAGTCCTCCATCAAGCCCTCAAATTTACTAAACTCTCTCTCACTATAGTTCCCTTCTGCATCACGTAACAGCTGATCCAGATTGTCATCCTGCGACCTATCCTCATGATCGAAAGCACAGTCCATAACTGGCATATCGTTGTCTCCCTCGACTATATCATAACTATCTTCTTGTGTACTCTTCTCTTCACCGTGACTGGTCCAACATTTGTACCCTTTTCTAAACCCCTTCGAATCAAGGGAGCTTCGATATGCGCTGAGTTGCTAAACATCTTGAGATTATCACAATGAATGCACGAATAGTACATATATTTCATCCCCTTCTTTAACATATCCAACTCGGCCGCTCTTCTAAAAGTAGACATGCCATTAATGTACTCTTCACTCACATGGTTCTCAATGTACATCCAGCTTCGGTCCATCTACGCTACACAAGTAACAAATGGCAAATTAGACTAGATATATATATACTTACATGTACATGACATGCATCTATATATATTACGTAGGTATAGCTAGCTAGCCACAATTCATGACATAATAATGTTAAGCAAGAATATATTGAAGCTAGTGAACTACATACCAGTACTTACCCATTCTGAAATTGAGCAAACTAACATTATCTTTCTAAACCTAGCTAGTTAGCTAGATCTAAATTAAACAAAAACCTATCTCTATCATCTCTTTCAATTACAAAAACATGCATACATATAAGTTATTAAAAGTAATTGAGTATATACTAACCTCTGATCACTAAGAAGCTGGTCGCCTTGCTCCACCGATGTAGTGCAACGAAGACAGATCTGTGTCGAGATCGAGTACGCCCAGTAATTAATAGCGCAGATTATCACATACGGTTCCAACCACAAACGGTCTGTGAAACCAATATGTCACAGACAGTTCGTATTAACAACTGTCTGTGAATTATCACAGACGGTTATTAACACGAACCGTCTATGATGTCCACAATATCAGAAACGGTTCGTAATACCAACCATCTGTGATTAGTGAGTATCACAGACGGTTCGTAATACCAACCGTCTGTGATTGTTGATTATCATAGACGGTTCGTATATAGAACCGTCTGTCATAGTCCTTCACAGACGGTTTATACCACAAACTGTCTGTGATAGTTCACTCTATACCTAAATTTTTTTCTGTTTTCTGGCTAGCCTCAAGAAATTAAATAATGTTACCCATGCCCTTTGAAAATAAGCAAATACAGACACAAGCACAACAGCACATTCAGATCTATTACAGGATAACAAGCTAACGAACCCTTCGTAGCACAACATTGAAGCTAAACAAGACACCCTTACGACACTTACGGCAAAAGTGTGTTGTCTAGCCTCTCGCCGTGCTATAACGGAGGCGCTAGCTCACGGCAGTAGTCGGCGTCATCGAGGAACAAGCAAATACAGAAGCTCGGAGACTAAATTACCGCATTATCCCTGCAAAAATGCTCACTCTACAGTTGCGCGCTGCACTTGATAGCAATAAAGCAATTGTTGCTGGAATCACAAGTTACGCGCGCGGTTGCTAATTGCAGGCTCAATAAGGTCTGAACTGCATTACGGTTATAGGTCACCATCTTGTAGCTGGAAGTCAGTTTCCTTCAGGCATGGGAGCTAATTTGGCCATTATGGTCCTAGGATACTGCGCGCATATTTGTTCTTGACCACAATGGCGGGCATATGAAATTGACATGAAATGGACAGCACAAATTCATTCAATGCATTTTGTCATATTTTTATTTATGAAGTTAATGATCATGTGCAAACCTGGTTATTTCGAGTAGATAAAGTGACATGCCTAAGAGTGAACCTTTTATTCAGAAAAGTGAAGACTGAAGACCCTTGCTAGTGAATAGCTTGTGTTAGGCTTATGCTGCTGATTGGTGAGCTCAGATTTAGTTTGCTTTAGTTAAGAAAAAAATATTCGGAGTTTCTCAAACGATATTAGTTAGGTGGTGGTGTAAATAAGTTAGTTTGTTAAATGTTAAACAATATATCAGGGGACCGTTCACATAATTTTAAAAAACCATCAACATATTGGAAAATGGCACATTGATAGCCACAAGAAACATATCAAGCAGCCATATTATTGGAAAATGTCAGAATTGATTGTCACAGGAAACAACGTACGTGAATATAGCGTGCAATTAATGTCACCTTTTAATAGTCAGTTCAATCTCTCTCTCGCTAGGAAGTTAGTTCAGTCTTAACATTTAAGGTTGTCCTTGTTCTTGAAAAATCAGTGCTGTTCTTCGAACTATAGCGATGTAGAATGTGATTTTTTTTGGGATAAACACATATTAATTTTTAGTAGACAGAGCATATTAATTTTCTATTCATACTTAAAAGAACTCAGTATTAGTTATGTAATCTTCAGACCTTATGTTAACTTTTAATTCAAAATATATGAAATTCCTGTTAACATATTTAAACATGTTTTTACAATATCGACGATTAGTTAGGATGTATCAAATGATAACGAACTTCTCGGTGAGAACCTTGTCAGAACTAAGCTTACAAAAGTCTATAAAAATTCTCAAAACATTTGTTATGTATTGGAGAGGGAATGTTACATGACCCTGCAAACTCTCATGACTAAAGTGTACTTGAGAGAATCGAAACACAAAAAATCAGCTTTAAAAAAGCAGTGAGAAACACTAGCTAGAATTCATTACGCAGACCTCTCTCTCTCAAATGAAATCAAATCTGATCATGATATTTTATCAGGGACATGTTATGTCCCTTCCTATACATCCATGTATAATTTGAAGATTTGTACAGTTAGTTTTCGTGGGTTTAGTTACACCGAGAAATGATTCGCAGTCTCATCACTAGGTACTTACGTTCTTGTAATTTTTGTATTTGTACCATATTTTATATTATAATATATATACACAGTAGGATCACTTCCTATTATAACATATATACAGTAGGATCATTTCCTATTATAATATATACAGTAGGATCACCATGTAGCTCTCTCTGTGCATAATTACATATGAATTCACCATGTCACGATGTCAATACGATATCACAATATTGTTAGAATGACCTCAACCGATTAGCCCAACGGCTAATCGGGCCTTGATCCGCGCCCTGATCGGGGGCGCTCAGCCCAACCATTGGCTGATGGGCCCCCGTTGCGCTGCGCTATATATAAAGAGGTGGGGGCCGGCGGCTCGCGTTACGAGGTTGGCCGGAGCCGCACATCCCCACCGACACACAAAACCCTAACCGATCTAGAGGGGGCGTAGTCAGCGACGGGAAGCACCATCGCCGTCGACGTCGCCGGATCTACGCCGCCGCCGCCGTCTTCTTCCCCGACCGTCGCTGCCCGTGCGCAGACTACACCAACGAACCAGCGATGGCCGGGTCTTCCTCCAATGTTTCCGACGGTTAGTACTGCCCCTACCTCTTCCTCTCTCTCTCTCTCTCAGATCTAGACTCCCAGGCGTGGAAAAGATAGCTTACAATGGTATCAGAGCCAGGTTTCGAAACCATAAATCCCCAAATCCCGAAAAACCCCAATCTGGATCGGCGGCAAACAATAAAAAAAATGGATTGGGCTTACCTGTCGGCCGCCACTGCGCCGCTCGGGCCGCCGGGAGCCGCTGCCGCTCCGCGCGTCGGGGCCACCGCTCTGCCTTGGCTGGGCATGGCCGCCGCGCCGCCGCTTTGGGCTTTTCCACGATATAGCTCCTCCAGCGAGAGTGAATACATATCCGGATGTAGACTTTCTATCATCTCCCGCAAAATCAGAATCTGTATATCCCACTATATGGAGCAAATCTGATCTTCTGTATGTCATCATGAGGCCTTTTGTTCCTTGCAAATAACGCAAGACTTTCTTTATCAATTTCCAATGTTCTATTCCAGGATTGCTCTGGAATCTGCCAAGTAACCCGGTAACAAATGCTAAGTCAGGGCGTGTGCACACTTGAGCATACTGTAAGCTTCCGACAGCTGAAGCATATGGAACCGCTTTCATTTGATCGATCTCATACTGGTTCCTGGGGCATTGAAAATCCCCATATCTGTCACCCTTGACTATAGGTGCAGGTGAAGGACTACTTTTATGCATACCAAATTTCTTTAAGACTTTCTCTATCTATGCCTTTTGTGACAGTCCCAATACCCCTTTGTTTCTATCCCGGTGAATTTCGATCCCTAGAACGAACGAAGCTTCACCAAGATCTTTCATATCAAAGTTTGAGGACAAAAATTTCTTTGTATGCAGTAGCAGACTAACATCACTACTAGCTAGCAGGATATCATCCACATACAGGATTAGGAAGATAAACTTCTCATCTTTAAACTTTGCATAAACACAGTTGTCCTCTACATTCTCTTTAAACCCAAATTTTCTTATTGTATTGTCAAACTTCAAGTACCACTGTCTTGAAGCTTACTTTAACCCATAAATCGATTTCTTTAGGCGGCATCCCATTCTTTCATTTCCTTCCATGACAAAACCTTTCGGTTGTGCCATGTAAATATTTTCCTCCAAATCCCCATTAAGAAATGTCGTCTTTACATCCATCTGATGTAACTCTAAATCATAATGTGCTACTAATGCCATTATGATTCTGAAGGAATCTTTACATGAGACTGGAGAAAAGGTTGTAATCAATCCCTTCTCTTTGCGTAAATCCTTTTGCCACAAGTCGCGCTTTGTATCTTTCTACATTCCCTTGGGAGTCATGCTTTGTCTTGTAGACCCATTTACAGCCTACCGTTTTGGCTCCTTTAGGAATAATTTCCAAGTCCCAGACTTTATTAGTCTTCATGGACCTCATCTCCTCTTCCATGGCTTCAAGCCATTTTGAGGAATTTTCGCTTCTCATGGCTTCTTCAAATGAGGTGGGATCATCCTCCATTTGAAATTCCTCTGTATGATAAATCTGATAATCATCAGAAATAGCTGATCTTCTTACTCTTTGAGACCTCCTCGGGGACTCCTCATTTGGTACATCTTCTGTTTGAGGTCTGTGTTGCTCCCCTCATCTCGTGGCAATAGGTTCTATAGGATCCTGAAGAACAGGTTCCTCATTATCATTCATTGTTGCCACAGGAGGAACAATAACAGGTGCTGGCACCACAGTGTCTTGCACCATCGGTGCAGCGACAGCAGGTAGTGTGAAGAATGGCTCTTGAATCATCGGAGTGGGCACATATACCCGCTTCTCTTCAAGGTCAATCTCTCGAGCTACCATGCTCCCTCTAAGAAGACAGCGTGTCTCGTTTCTACAAACTTTGTATATCTGTCTGGACAGTAGAAACGAAAACCTTTTGACTTTTCAGGGTAGCCAATGAAATGGCAACTTCATCGCTTTGGGATCAAGCTTCCCAAGGTTTGGGTTAAATACTTTAGCCTCAGCAGGACTCCCCCACACACGTAAGTGGTTTAGTGAGGGAACTCTTCCTGTCCACAACTCGTACGGTGTTTTGGGCACCGACTTACTAGGCACTCTGTTGAGAATATGAATGGCGGTTTTCAATGCCTCCATCCATAAACTCAATGGTAGTGTGGAATAGCTCATCATGCTTCGCACCATATCCATCAGGGTACGGTTGCGTCTTTCAGCTACTCCATTTTGCTGAGGTTCGCCCGGTGTAGAATACTGGGCCACTATGCCATTTTCCTGTAAAAACCTTGCAAAAGGTCCAGGAACTTGTCCATATGGGGTATGTCGATCGTAGTACTCCCCCACGATCGATCGGACTATCTTAATCTTTAAATCGTGTTGGTTTTCAACTTCAGCCTTAAATATCTTGAATTTATCCAAGGCTTCATTTCTTTCTTTGATTGGATAAATATATCCATAACGGGAGTAATCATCCGTGAATGTTATGAACGAGTCATAACCATCCACACTTTTCACAGGGAAAGGACCACAAATGTCTGTGTGAACAATTTGTAGAACTCCTGTGCTTCTTTTAGCGTCTTTTTTAATTTTCTTTACATATTTTCCTTTAATGCATTCTCTGCATTGTTCTAAGTCTGAGAACTCTAATGGAGGAAGAATATCATTCTTAACTAGTCTTTCTATTCTCCCCCTCGAAATATGGCCTAAACGACAGTGCCATAATTTCGACGACTCATCTAGAGTTCTCTTTCGTTTTCATTTACATTCGTGAGACGAGATTCAATCACTTTCGCACGCGACGTTCCCATTATCGCATACGACATTCACATCATCACATAATGATAACAAATAAAGCTCATTCTGTAAGATGGCAAGACCAACACATTCTTTATTAAACATTATTTCACACTTGCCATTTCCAAAATTACAATCATAACCATCTTTGTCCAAATTTGAAACACTAATCAAATTCCTCTATAAAGAGGAACAAAAGGACATCTCTAAGTAAAGATTGGAGCCATTAGCTAACTCTAATGAAAGATCGCCAACGGCTTCAACTTCAGCTTGGACTCCATTTGCAACTTTAATGCATCTTTCGTTTCTTTGCGTAGTCCTCGTCGAACGGAATCCCTGTAAAGAATTAGCAACATGAACAGTTGCTCCTGAGTCAATCCACCAAGTGGTTTTCGAATATTGCACATACAGGGATTCATTTATAAAGGTAATAATGTTCTCACCTTTCTTTGCCATTATCATCTTTAAATAATCAGGACAGTTCTTCTTGTAGTGTCCCGCCTTCTTGCAGTGAAGACACTGATCTTTGTCTACAGCAAATTTATTCTGTTGAGGCTGATGGACAGAGGCTTTTCCCTTGTTCTTTGAGAAGGAGGTACTGTTGAAGTTCTTTTTCTTGTTATCCTTCACATAGTTGATAGATCCACCATGTGAGGATTTAATTCTTTCCTCCTCTTGCACACACATAGCTATGCACTTTTCCAAGTCCCATTTCTCGGGCTGCATATTGTAGTTGACAACGAATGTGTCAAACTCTTTAGGCAAGGAAGCAAAAACCAAATGAATAAGGAACTCATCCTTGAGAGCCAAATCCATTGGTTTAAGCTTGGATGTCAAGTTGCTCATCCTCAGTATGTGCTCTCTTATGCCACTGCCACCACCAGAGTACCTCTCTGTCACAAGCTGTTTAATCAGCTGTGTAGCATAAGTCTTTGAAGAGCCAGTAAACTGACTCTTTATTCTCTCAAGGTACTCTGTGATGTGTCACACTCGTGATTGAGCCCACAAGAGCGTGCTCAATTGTGTTCTTTATCACAGCCATACATTTCTTGTTGGCTGTGGTCCATTTCTTATGCTCAAGGTCATAAGACATCTGTAAGGGAGCATGATCCCTCTGTCTTTTCTGCCAAGCAGTATCATCCTCATTTTGATCCCTCACTGGTGCCATAGGCTCGGTGGGACGTCTTGTAGTGAGGACCCACCCACCTCGGCCAAGATAAACGCTAAGTCTATCTTTTTCTTCCACTCTCCATAATTATCTCCTTTGAGAGTGGGGATCTCTCTGATACAACTCATCAAGTTGTATCCTCCTGAAAAATATTTCAAATAAAGTGAGAACATAACAGGAAAATTATATGCCTTATTTCCAACGTTGGTCAAAAATACGACATACAATTTAAATCAATTTTATCTATACATTAAATCTACATCACCGTTGGGCAGAAATAGAAATAATGCATAAAAATCAGCAATTAAAAAATTATAATACTGTTATTATCAACGTTGGTCAGAAAATAACAATATCATAAATCTCTGGAAATTATATCTATTTTTCCAAAATTAAATTCTCCCGTTGGTTCGAATTTAATAATGAAAAATCAATCAACATTTACTTTTGCAGCGGAAACAATAAATTCTCTATTTTTCAGAAGTATTATTACTGTACTCATCAATCTCTGGAAAAATTAACACGTTGGTGCAAAAATTTACAGAGATTTTGGTGCAAATTTCATTCAAATACATTCAAAAAAGCTTCTGAAAAACAATTAAATCAAAATTACTGTGCAAAAGGCCAATTTTGGCCCATGAACCAGCCTCACGGCTCCACTGGCCCATCAGCCAGCCGGCTCCACCGGCCCATCAGCCCCCCTTTTTCATCTCGGCCATTGATTCTCATCGGAAGGCTGGGGGTGATTTGCGCCCGAACAAAAATACCGCCCGCACCAAAAACCCTAACCCTAGCCTATTCCCGCTCCTGTCCTCCCGCAAAAACAGGAGCAAGGCAACGGCGGTGGCTCCCTCGCGCAAGGGCGACAGATATGGGGATTTTCAATGCCCCAGGAACCAGTATGAGATCGATCAAATGAAAGCGGTTCCATATGCTTCAGCTGTCGGAAGCTTACAGTATGCTCAAGTGTGCACACGCCCTGACTTAGCATTTGTTACCGGGTTACTTGGCAGATTCCAGAGCAATCCTGGAATAGAACATTGGAAATTGATAAAGAAAGTCTTGCGTTATTTGCAAGGAACAAAAGGCCTCATGATGACATACAGAAGATCAGATTTACTCCATATAGTGGGGTATCTGATTCGATTTTGCGGAGATGATAGAAAGTCTACATCCGGATATGTATTCACTCTCTTGGAGGAGCTATATCGTGGAAAAGCTCAAAGCAAACCGTCACTACATCGTCCACAATGTATGCCGAGTTTGTAGCATGTTATGAGGCTACGGGCAGGTGAACTGCTAAAGAAGTTCATACCGGTTTAAAAGTGGTTGACGACATCAATAGACCACTTAAGTTGTACTGCGATAATGAACCCGCAGTAACGTATGCCCACAACAATAAGTCAAGTGGTGCTGCCAAACACATTGACATAAAGTACTATGTTGTGAAAGATAAAGTTCGGGATCAAATTATAAGTCTTGAGCATATAAGTACCGCAAAGATGTTAGCGGATCCGCTTACTAAAGGCTTACCACCCAACGTGTTTAGAGAACATGTAGCGGCATGGGTTTAAGGAAAGCCTATGATTCTGGACTAAAAGATGGCCCAAAAGATTAAAGTAACTATTTCAGAACAGAGAGGTGTATTGTAGCTGTTGAATCTATCGGCGATTGACCGTGACGATGAGACATGTTCTATGCACTAATCTGTGATGGAATGAGTAAAGTCAAAAGTAATTAAAGATAAAGCATAGATTGAGATCAAGGGGGAGAATGTTAGAATGATCTCAACCGATTAGCCCAACGGCTAATCGGGCCTTGATCCGCGCCCTGATCGGGGGCGCTCAGCCCAACCATTGGCTGATGGGCCCCCGTCGCGCTGCGCTATATATAAAGAGGTGGGGGCCGGCGGCTCGCGTTACGAGGTTGGCCGGAGCCGCACATCCCCACCGACACACAAAACCCTAACCGATCTAGAGGGGGCGCAGTCAGCGACGGGAAGCACCATCGCCGTCGACGTCGCCGGATCTACGCCGCCGCCGCCGCCGTCTTCTTCCCCGACCGTCGCTGCCCGTGCGCAGACTACACCAACGAACCAGCGATGGCCGGGTCTTCCTCCAATGTTTCCGACGGTTAGTACTGCCCCTACCTCTTCCTCTCTCTCTCTCTCAGATCTAGACTCCCAGGCGTGGAAAAGATAGCTTACAAATATCTGTAAACGAGTAAGTTTTTTGTGGCTGCTAAACTCAATGATAAGTGAACCGATCGATGCCCATGTAACACGATGTGGCTCAAAATTTACAAACAGCCTAGCCCACCTATGGGCATGTATGCATACCATATCACTTGGGATTTTGTCCCTGCTCTGCCCCAAAGTTAAACTGGAAGTGCTACGATTTGTGCCAATAGGTATTTTATGTTAGTCAAGCTCAACGTAAACTACCAATCACTACTAGGAAACTGATCATCCCTCACGGTTCAAAACCGTCAGAAAAATACAAAAACCGTCAAAATATCCTCGACGGGTTCCGTCGAGCAAAACCCTCGTATGGCTGGTCAGGAAAAATAAATTTGGCTGACGGGAACCCGTCAAGGATATATAACCTGACGGTTTTACCCGTGAGGCAAATAATTTAACCTGACGGTACAATTCCCATGAGGAAAAATAAATTTTACTCACGGGCGAAATGTTACCCGTGAGAAAAATGCATTTTACTAACAGGTACATTAATGTGGTACTAAAAGGAGGCCGAGATATTACGTTCTCATCTTAAAGGGCTACCACCCTCGGCAGCGTGAAATGCTTAGAAACTCCTGTCGATACACGATCCATGGTGTGTGCCGCTACAAGGGCACACGCACACACGGCCTGCACAATAAGGATTGATGTTCTGATACTATTTGTATCACTTCGTAGCAAAATTTTGCTATCAATCCAACCCATCTACAGGGCAGGCACGTATGCATAGCATCTCACTTGGATTTTCATCTTTGCTTCGTTTGAAAGGGTTAATCTATAAGTGCTTCGATTTAAATCAATAGGCAGTAGGTGCCAGTCAAACTCAGTAAACCGATACAGGACTTAACGGTGGAGTGTTACAGTCTAAACTTACTAATTGCAAGTCACCAACTGGCAGATGCGACAGTTGGGCCTTCAAGAGCGTGGACTAGCTGAGGAACCTAAGCTGGTTTCATATTGTAGCCGTACTGACTAAGACAACTTAATTGTAGGTATCACGGGTGACACCTTGTAAACAACAAATGTGTTGGACCCAGGTTTAGCAAATTCAAATTCTCTGTGATTCCACCATACTATTCTTTGGATCAGTAGATAATGCTCATAGATACATTACTGTATATCAAAAACATATCATACGAAAGCGCGATAATACAGTAATAACTTACTCATGGTCCAATCAGGCCGAAATCAATAAAAAAACAGCAGCGAAAACTTCACGCCAGTGGGACCCTTAGAACTTGCCCATAGGCATCCAACTAGGATTCGCGACCTTACTCTTGGCCTCATCATCTTTCAGCTCTATCGACTCTTTCAATGTATAACAGGGCATGTTGTCGGGACCCCGGATTTCCGAACCCGGACCCTCTATGTATTACCGCACTAGTCCCAGATCAAAGCTAGTGCACACAGTTAAACAGAATGGATAAACAGCGCCAACAGCGATTTATTACAATAATTGAGAGTACCGACCGAAAGGTCTCATTATTACAATAGAGGTTTAAGACCTCGCACACATGGAACACAGCGGAAGCAAAAGATAACTCGATGAAGACCCATCAATACGCCACAGGCAATTGACTGGGGAAGCGCGACCTAGTTCTCCGGGAAGAATCCGTCACAGCCACAAGCGAAGCAGTAGTCGTAGTCACCTTCTTGAGCTTCAACTTCCTCTGAGATTTGTTTTTGAGTGTAGCATGTGAGTACATAAAGTACTCCGCAAGTCTTGGGAAATATGCATAGATGCAAGGCTTGACAAAGGAAGGCTGTATGGTTCTTTTGCACAAAGCAATATTTTAAATTCAATTACTACTAATTATTTTCGAAGGCATCAAGTTAACAAATAACGGTTTTAACAGAACTAACATTAACTTACTAGCGAAGGTTCCATCCACCAACACTAGATAACCAGTTTCAAAGTTTCGGGTTCCATCTACCCTCTCTGGCTCCATCCGCCAGGATACCCTTCCAAGAGTTCCCTCCACTCTCGGAATACAAATTTTTGATTTTAAAACCAAAACCAGAAATCTACCATGTGAATGCATTCCTTGCCCGCGCTTGACCGTGGGCACGGCTATTCGAATAGTTTTACACTCTGCAGAGGTTGTACAACTTTACCCACAAGAGATAACTTATCCTGAAAGTCAACACGCTTCCTTTGGCATGAGACCCAGATAAAATATCACAAAGCCTTTACCTTACTCTAATCTAGCTAGATACCACCACGAGGTTTCACCGCGAGTAGGCTAACCGCCGAACCAAGCCCCTCTTGCGCCATATGAGTACAGTAAATCTCTGTCCCTCACTGTGGATAACCAGTCCATCCCTGGCTCCCACTTTCCACTGGTGGCACCTAACTAGACTATCACAAGTTAGTCAGCTAGGTCGTACCCATATAGACTTGTGGTTGTACGGTTAATGCTCAGTCTGGACAAACACAAGCGTCGGTCCTTAATTGACTAGGGTGGAACATACACTTTACAAGATCTCGTGCTTCCTGCACCAATCCAAACTAACCATCCACCCTAATCTAAACCAACTTTCACATTTTATTTTATTTTAAAATCCCAGTGACAACTCCAATTGCCACTTCATTTACCAACACAAGGTTCAATAATAATTCATAATTTCCCATTTTCAAGATTTTCCAAAGTTATTAGATAGCATGACTAAGCATTATACTACTATACTAACATCAACAAGTAATTATAATACTCTCATTAATGAGACAAAGGAAATTCTATGGTGACAAGAGTACATGGCATTCAATGTCAATGGAGGGCATAGCAAGTTGGAATAACTAGTTCCTAAAGATTTGAACTAATATTTTATGTAAATAGCAATGCACATAATTTAAAATAATTTGAAAACATTTCAAATCATGGGTTCAAGATGATCAAAGGAGACTTGCCTTCTTGCAGGGCTCTGGGTCTTCTTGTTGAGGAGTGAGAGGTCTTCTTCAACGTTGGATTCTACGCACGAGACAAAAGCAACAAAATAAATAAATTCAAATGAAAATTCAAAAACTCAAAAATTCAAATGGAGGCCATGGTTGGATAGATCATGATTTTAGATGAATTTAGAAATTTGAATGGCTGAATTTGGAGTTAAAATGAGAAAGTTATGCTTGTTTGAAGTTTTCAGTTTGAATAAATCCAGAAATTAAGAAATTTCTGACAGTGGGGCCCATGGGAATATTCAATTTTAATCTTTTATTTTAATTCCGAGAGCTCGACAGGTGGGACCCACTGAACAGTAGACCCTCTGCTGTCACCGACATGTGGGACCCTCTCATTAGTGATCTCATCTGCTGGTCAGCGGCGGTGGGACCCATCGAATCTGGACCCACTTGTCGAGGTCGCGAGAGAGATGGGACCCAGCGGCGATGGCCCGCCTGAGACGGCTGCCGCGACGGTGGGACCCACTTGTCGGGCGCGAATTAAACGAAAAACTCAACCTCAGCGTGCGGAGCCGGAGGCTCGAACGCGCGCCGAGGGAGTCAAAGGGAAACGAGCGAGCGGTGCTAGCCAGGTGAGCGGGGAGGCGTTGCCTACCCATAGTGGGTAGGTAACCCTCTTGAGGGGTACCTTCAGGTGGCCCGGGCAGCGATGGTCGGAGGCGACGGCGCCGGCGGCGAGGGAAGGCCGGGGTGCTCGGGCGGTGCGTGATTTGTAATCCTGGTGCGGAGGGGGTTCTGTTGGAGGGGTCGGCGTGGTCCGGGGTGAGCGGAGATGGCCGGCGGCGAGGCAGTGGCGGAGACGGCCCGGGAGCTCCGATGCGACGGCGCTCCGGCGACGGGGAGAGGCGGCTGAGGCGTCCACGGGATTCGCACGGATGCGGGGATGCTCGGAGTGGCGACGGCGGGCTCCGAGGAGGACCGAGGCGGCGAGGAAGACTCGCCGGAGTTGGTCTGAGCTCGGAGAGGGAGGTGGCACGGTGACAGGGCTCTACGGGGCTCCGGAGGAGAGGCGGAGAGTGCTGGGAGGTGGTGCGGGGAGAGGCGGAGGCCGAGGGACTATTTATAGAGCTCGGGGAGGGGTGAGGCAGCGGGGATTCCTCGCCGAAGTCGCGGCCGGTGGTTCGGTTTGAATTGGGGATAAGCCGTCGGAGGCAACGCGGAGCCCCGGGCTTTTAGGGGATAAGGAGCGCATCTCCCCGGGAATTCGAATTTCCCGTTCAATTCGAAGAAAGAGGCCGAGTTCGAGCGGGATTCGATCGCCGGATTCTTCGGAAGAGGGAGAGAAGGAAGGAGGAGTCTGGCGTCCGCGCGAGGCAGCAGGCCCGGCCAGCGGGCGCGATCGGCGAGAGAGGGCGCGTGGTGCTGATGGCGGCCACGTAACCCAGAGGCAGATCGGGCGGCGGGCGCGCTTAAGTGGGAGGGAGCGGCCTGGATGAGCTGCGGGGGTGGCGTGGCACACATCGGGCGAGCAGTGTCGGCCGGGAGGAGGAAGGCGGGGCGACGGCCGGGCCCGCGGCGCCGAGGGGAGGAGGTGCGGCCGGGATTTGGCCGAGCGGCGACGTGGGCGGTCCTGGCCGTCCACGCGTCGGCTGGATGGAGAGAAGGAGTTTTTATTTTTCCCGAATTTGATTTTGATTTTCAGAAAAGGCTAGAAAATTGTTTAGGCCTGAGAAAAATATGAAAATACCTCCAAAAATTCCAGAAAAATTCACAGAAGCTTCTGGGAACATTTTGGACTGAATAAAATTATTTCCAACTACTGTTGATATTTAATTTTCATAGTTTGAATTACCTTTTAATTTTTAAAATAGGTTTTAAATTCCAGAAAATTCAGAAAATCCAATAAAAGCCCAAGAAACTCCAATTACTTTAAAATAATTAATTTGAATTTAAATTTTTCCAAAAAGCAAATTTTTGGGATGTGACAAACCTACCCCCCTTAGAAAGAATCTCGACCCCGAGATTCGGATGGACTGGGAAAAAGATTGGGGAACTCTTCTCTTAAATCATCTTCACGCTCCCAAGTTGCTTCCGACTCCGAATGGTTGCTCCATTGCACTTTACAAAATTTGATGACCTTGCTTCGGGTACGACGCTCCGCTTCTTCCAATATCTTCACAGGATACTCTGGATAGGTTAGGTCCTCATTCACATTCACTTCTTCTAGTGGCATCTGTTCCTCTGGCACCCGGAGACATTTCCTCAGTTGGGACACATGGAACACATCATGCACTTTGGACAATTGAGGTGGAAGCTCAAGCTGGTAGGCAACTTCTCCCCTTTTTGCCGTAATAGGGAAGGCTCCAATGAATCTAGGGGAAAGCTTTCCACTAACTCCAAAACGTCGCATAACCTTGAGAGGTGAAACTTTCAGATAAACATGATCCCCAGGTACAAACTCTAATGTTCTTCGACGGTTGTCCGCATAGCTCTTTTGCCTGGTTTGAGCTGTTTTTAATCTGTCCTGGATCAGGCGAACTTGTTCCTCTGCTTGCTTCAACACATCTGGTCCAAATACTTGTCCTTCTCCTGTCTCCTTCCAATACAATGGGGTCCTACATTTCCTGCCATACAGGGCTTCGAACGGAGACATTTGCAAGCTAGATTGGTAACTATTGTTATAGGAGAACTCTGCATAGGGCAAACTCTGATCCCAATTAGCCTTGTTTGCGAGAACACAAGCCCTCAACATATCTTCCAAAATTTGATTTACTCTTTCGGTTTGACCATCCGTCTGGGGATGATATGCTGTGCTAAAGCTTAGATTGGTGCCCAAAAGTCCATGTAACTTATGCCAAAATCTTGAGGTGAATTGAGTCCCCCGATCTGACACAATCTTCTTTGGAACTCCATGCAAACACACGATTCTGGACATATACAACTCGGCGAGTCTGTCTCCAGAGTAGGTAGTCTTTACTGGAATGAAATGGGCGACTTTCGTCAGACGATCCACAATAACCCAAATCGAGTCATACCCTGATCTTGTTCTCGGTAATCCGGTTATGAAGTCCATTCCAATTTCTTCCCATTTCCACTCGGGTATCTGCAAAGGTTGTAGAAGCCCGGCAGGTCTCTGATGCTCCGCTTTAATTCGCTGGCAAACATCACATAAAGCTACATACTCTGCAGTTTCTCTTTTCATACTTGACCACCAATACCTTTCCTTGAGATCTTGGTACATCTTTGTACTCCCAGGGTGAATTGAATATCGAGACTCATGGGCTTCTTTCAGAATTAACTCCTTTATTTCTTTCTTTTCAGGTACAATAATTCTTTTCCCAAACCAAATGATACCTTCCTCATCTTCTGAAAATCCTGGCGCCTTCCCTTTCTTCATATTTTCTTTAATTTCCTTGACATACTTATCTTCTCCTTGGGCTGCCTTGATCATCTCCTCTAGAGTTGGTTGAACCTCCAAAGTAGCCAGGAATCCTTCCTCTACTACCTCCAAGTTGAGTCGCTGAAATTCTGCTTGAAGTGCAGGCATACTGTCCTTGATCCACAGCTTATTGCAGTAACTCTTCCTGCTCAATGCATCTGCTACTACATTGGCCTTTCCCGGATGGTAATGTATTCCCACATCATAATCCTTTATTAACTCAAGACATCTCCTTTGCCTCATGTTGAGATCAGGCTGGGTAAATATATACTTCAAACTTTTGTGATCGGTGTAGATTTCACAACGGTTACCGATCAAATAATGCCTCCATATTTTTAGAGCATGTACAACGGCAGCTAGCTCTAAATCGTGGGTTGGGTAATTTCCTTCATGGGGTCGTAGCTGCCTTGAAGCATACGCTACTACCTTTCCCTCTTGCATCAGCACACAGCCTAATCCTTGCCTGGACGCATCACAGAAGACTTCGAAATCCCTTCTAATATCCGAAGCGTTATCATGCTCTCAGTTAACCTTTTCTTTAGTTCTTGAAAACCTTCCTCACAGGCTTTACTCCATTCAAACTTCTTCTCCTTCTTTAGCAACTGAGTGAGAGGTCTTGCAAGCTTGGAGAATCCTTCAATAAAGCGACGATAGTAACCAGCCAAACCCAAGAAGCTTCTGATCTCAGATACTGACTTAGGTTGTGTCCATTCGAGCACATCATTTACTTTGTCGGGGTCTACTGACACTCCTCCCGTAGAAATCACATGACCCAAGAAAGCCACTTTCTTCAACCAAAATTCACACTTACTAAACTTGGCATACAGCTGGTTTTCTCTGAGCTTTTCCAAAACTATCCTCAAATGTTCTGCGTGCTCCTCCTCATTCTTAGAGTATATCAGAATATCATCGATAAACACAACCACAAACTTATCCAAATATTCCATGAACACCTTATTCATCAGATTCATGAAATATGCGGGGGCATTGGTTAGACCAAAAGACATCACTGTATATACTGCATACCATAACGGTAGCAAATGCTGTTTTTGGTATGTCTTCCGGCCTTATCTTCAATTGGTGATAGCCCGATCGAAGATCAATCTTAGAGAAGACACATGATCCTTTCAACTGATCAAACAGATCATCTATTCTGGGTAAAGGGTACTTGTTCTTAATAGTCACATCATTCAAGGATCGATAATCCACACACATACGAAGACTACCGTCCTTCTTCTTTACTAACAGTACTGGTGCTCCCCAGGGTGACGAGCTTGGTCTTACAAAACCTTTATTTTGTAACTCCTCAATCTGCTTCTTAACCTCTGCTAAGTCATTGGCAGGCATACGATAGGGTCTCTTGGAAATTGGGGCCGTACCAGGTACCAGATTTATAACAAATTCAATATCCCTATCTGGTGGCATTCTGGCAAATCTTCAGGGAATACATCTGGGTATTCACATGCTATAGGCACTTCTTCCAAGGTTATTCCCTTCAAACTGTTTATCTTACTCTTCTTCTGGGAATGTGCATTCGACTGAAACCTTACTTGTATCCCTTCCGTGTTGGTAAGAGTAACAGCACGGTCAGCACAATCTATCTTTCCTCTATACTTGGCTAACCAATCCATACCAAGTATTACATCTAAACCCTTGGAGTCTATTATAATAAGATTCGCTAGGAACTTAACTCCATTAATATCCACAGTTGCATTAGGGCAAACTGTGTTAGTCCTCATTTCCTTCCAAGGAGATTGGACTAGCATGGGGTTCTGTAATCTACGCACATCCCAATTATATCTTTCAACAACATCTCTTGACACAAAAGAATGCGAAGCTCCAGAATCAAATAATGCTGATGCAGGTACTGAGTTGACAAGAAACTTACCCAGAACTACGTCGGGGGCATCCTGGGCTGCTTCCGCGGTCACATGGTTGAGATGCCCTCTGCTTACCACTTGTGGAGCCCTTGGGGTCTGAGGTGTCCCACGACCTTGTCCTGCAGTTGGAGCTCGTGCTGGTGGCGTTCCCAGGTTGAAGCGAATCGGGTTACAAATGGCGCTTACGGGGCGATTCATCGCGTAGTGTCCCATGTTCTTGCAGTTGAAACACTGCACTCCTGCTGCTGAAGTTCGGTTCTGTGGTGGTTGGCCTCCACTGCCTGTCCGGGGAACTTGGTTATTTGGGCGAGGTCCAGTGAATGGGGTCCTTGGCGCACTTGGTTCTGCGGGCCTATGGAACTGTGGTGGATTAGGGCGAAATCGAGAACTGCCCGCTCCCTGCTGTGCTTGGAATTTCCTCTTCCGACTTTCATACAGCTGACGTTGAGCATCCTCTTGTACGAAGGCCTTGTTCACCATTTGTTGGAAGGTTGAATAATCATTGGACACTAGCTGCACCTTGAGGTTAGGGTCAAGTCCCTGCATGAACCTCCAGATCTTGGTTGCCTCCGATGTGATCTCTTCGGATACATACCTGTACAGCTGGGTGAACTTGTTCAGGTACTCTGAAACACTAAGGTTTCCTTGCTGTAGTTGGTAGAACTCTCTCTTCTTCATGTCCATTATTCCCGTAGGAATATGCGCAGTGCGGAAAGCCTCAACGAACTCATCCCATGTGATAGCTTGTGCATTTCGATGAGCAGCGCGGTAATTTTCCCACCAATTAGCAGCAATCCCCTTGAGTTGGTGGGCAGCATATAACACCTTTTCGTTGTCGTTGCACTGGGCTAGAACCAACTTCCTTTCCACATCCTTAATCCAATCATCTGCCTCCATGGGGTCTACGGATCCAGCAAAAGTAGGAGGCCTTGTCCTCATAAATTATCCCATCTTAGACTGAGGAGCTTGGTTGGATGCCTGGGGTGTTTGCTGCACTTGATTTTGAGCTAAGGCTTGAAGAAGTTGCAGTTGCATGGCCATCATTTGCTCCAAGCTGGGCGCTTGAGAAGGGGGTGGTGGAATGCTGTTCTCTGGCTGAGTGTTGGCCTCACGGCCGTTGTCAGGGTTGCTCCTTGTGTTCACCATCTGAAGGGGTTCCAGGTTAGCATAAGGTAAGAGGGAAATAGTATAGATAAGAGATTTAGGGAGACTAAACCACATCCCAAACCAACACTTTGGAAACACACAAATAACTCAGCAAAAGAAAATCTTTTATTAACATCAAACTAGGTTTAGGAATGGCTGTACCACAAGTGCACATAGGCTTGGTACAGTCCATCTAGCACACCAAAACATAATAAAGCGTTCTAATAACGTGGACATTTATTTGGATACTACTGACTCTAAAGACTACTAATCCTCCGAAATGATGCGTTCCTCAGGGTCCTCCTCTGGTTCCTCTTCAGGTTCTTCTTCAGGTTCCTCACGTTCCTTTACATGATGCCGCGAACAGTCACAAGTGGTCGAAGCACGGGGACGGTTACGACTGGAGGCAGTCGAACGTGAATGAGAACGAGAAGACTTGCGCTGCCTGAGAGTGATGACGGGTGGCGGACTGGGGCATCGCACTTTCTTGCGTGCTGTGAGCCTGGTGCGGAGTCCTGAGAATCGAGCCGGTGCCGGGTTGTTGGGGATGACAGCCGGTGTAGGAGAAGATGGTGTGTAGTTAACTGTAGCTTTAAGCCGTCCCAACTCGAACTCTGCTGCCTGGCTCTAGAGAAGTTGTGCACGGAGTGTGTCGGAGTGCTAATAGCTGGAAGTGAGAAGCAGCCGTAGTTGTCCAATCTCCTTCAGGGCTCTAGCATAAGTGACGGCCATCGCCTGTGTGAGCTGCACCTGATGTGACAGTCGAGGATCGTCAGCTGGAATATCAAGGGGATCTGGATACCT
The DNA here is from genome assembly GCA_036346575.1 of Dendrocalamus sinicus. Taxonomy (NCBI): domain Eukaryota; kingdom Viridiplantae; phylum Streptophyta; class Magnoliopsida; order Poales; family Poaceae; genus Dendrocalamus; species Dendrocalamus sinicus. The sequence continues at coordinate 22,927,934 of CM070671.1, forward strand.
CTGTCCTGCCCTGGGGTTGATGAAAAAGCAGAAAGGGGACTGATGTACAGCATCCTTGTGCAGATGGCACAACTCGTCAATGGCGAGGCGTGCTGCGTCCTGGACAGCGTCGAAACAGCGGGACCGAGGGTGCTTGATGGGGTATGTGTGGGAGTTGAATTCCTCTTCCCGTGCATACAGGATTACCTCCATCGTCCATGAGTCTCGATCCAGGATCCTCGTCTTACGCCCCCTGAAAATGGGTGGTTGACGGTACTCCAAACACTGCATCAGCTGTCGGAGGAGGCTAGCGAATGCTCCAGCATCCTCTCCATGTGAGTAGTAGTCCCACGGGGCAGCGGAGTTTGAACCGGCCATCTACAAAGTTGAATAAAAGAGAAAATTAGTAAAAAGTTTTAGCAAGGGAATGCAGAGACAAGAACGGGATAGTGAAGAGAGTAGAAGCAAAGAAGCTTATATATTTTTAATATACTCTTTTTATAAATATAAATCCTTAAGGTTTGCCATTCTTAACCTAGGTCACGTCCTACAGTCAAATTGGCTCTGATACCATCTCTGTCGGGACCCCGGATTTCCGAACCCGGACCCTCTGTGTATTACCGCACTAGTCCCAGATCAAAGCTAGTGCACACAGTTAAACAGAATGGATAAACAGCGCCAACAGCGATTTATTACAATAATTGAGAGAACCAACCGAAAGGTCTCATTATTACAATAGAGGTTTAAGACCTCGCACACATGGAACACAGCGGAAGCAAAAGATAACTCGATGAAGACCCATCAATACGCCACAGGCAATTGACTGGGGAAGCGCGACCTAGTTCTCCGGGAAGAATCCGTCACAGCCACAAGCGAAGCAGTAGTCGTAGTCACCTTCTTGAGCTTCAACTTCCTCTGAGATTTGTTTTTGAGTGTAGCATGTGAGTACATAAAGTACTCCGCAAGTCTTGGGAAATATGCATAGATGCAAGGCTTGACAAAGGAAGGCTGTATGGTTCTTTTGCACAAAGCAATATTTTAAATTCAATTACTACTAATTATTTTCGAAGGCATCAAGTTAACAAATAACGGTTTTAACAGAACTAACATTAACTTACTAGCGAAGGTTCCATCCACCAACACTAGATAACCAGTTTCAAAGTTTCGGGTTCCATCTACCCTCTCTGGCTCCATCCGCCAGGATACCCTTCCAAGAGTTCCCTCCACTCTCGGAATACAAATTTTTGATTTTAAAACCAAAACCAGAAATCTACCATGTGAATGCATTCCTTGCCCGCCCTTGACCGTGGGCACGGCTATTCGAATAGTTTTACACTCTGCAGAGGTTGTACAACTTTACCCACAAGAGATAACTTATCCTGAAAGTCAACACGCTTCCTTTGGCATGAGACCCAGATAAAATATCACAAAGCCTTTACCTTACTCTAATCTAGCTAGATACCACCCACGAGGTTTCACCGCAGTAGGCTAACCGCCCAACCAAGCCCCTCTTGCGCCATATGAGTACAAGAAATCTGTCCCTCACTGTGGATAACCATCCATCCACGGCTCCCACTTTCCATTGGTGGCACCTAACTAGACTATCACAAGTTAGTCACTAGGTCGTACCCATATAGACTTGTGGTTGTACGGTTAATGCTCGATGCCGACAAACACAAGCGTCGGTCCTTAATTGACTAGGGTGGAACATACACTTTACAAGATCTCGTGCTTCTGCACCAATCCAAACTAACCATCCACCTAATCTAAACCAACTTTCACATTTTATTTTATTTTAAAATCCCAGTGACAACTCCAATTGCCACTTCATTTACCAACACAAGGTTCAATAATAATTCATAATTTCCCATTTTCAAGATTTTCCAAAGTTATTAGATAGCATGACTAAGCATTATACTACTATACTAACATCAACAAGTAATTATAATACTCTCATTAATGAGACAAAGGAAATTCTATGGTGACAAGAGTACATGGCATTCAATGTCAATGGAGGGCATAGCAAGTTGGAATAACTAGTTCCTAAAGATTTGAACTAATATTTTATGTAAATAGCAATGCACATAATTTAAAATAATTTGAAAACATTTCAAATCATGGGTTCAAGATGATCAAAGGAGACTTGCCTTCTTGCAGGGGCTCTGGGTCTTCTTGTTGAGGAGTGGAGAGGTCTTCTTCAACGTTGGATTCTACGCACGAGACAAAAGCAACAAAACAAATAAATTCAAATGAAAATTCAAAAAAACTCAAAAATTCAAATGGAGGCCATGGTTGGATAGATCATGATTTTAGATGAATTTAGAAATTTGAATGGCTGAATTTGGAGTTAAAATGAGAAAGTTATGCTTGTTTGAAGTTTTCAGTTTGAATAAATCCAGAAATTAAGAAATTTCTGACAGGTGGGGCCCACTGGGAATATTCAATTTTAATCTTTTATTTTAATTCCGAGAGCCTGACAGGTGGGACCCACTGAACAGTAGACCCTCTGCTGTCACTGACATGTGGGACCCTCTGTTAGTGATCTCATCTGCTGGTCAGCGGCAGGTGGGACCCATCGAATCTGGACCCACTTGTCGAGGTGGCGCATGATGATGGGACCCAGCGGCGTGCTGCCTGCACAGACGGCTGCCGCGGCGGTGGGACCCACTTGTCGATCGCGAAATTAAACGAAACTCAACCTCGGCGTGCGGAGCCGGAGGCTCGAACGCGCGCGAGGAGTCAAAGGAAACGAGCGGCGGTGCTAGCAGTGGCGCGGGAGGCGTTGCCTACCCATAGTGGGTAGGTAACCCTCTTGAGGGGTACCTTCAGTGGCCCGGCAGCGATGGTCGGAGGCGACGGCGCGCGGCGGCGAAGAAGGCGGGGTGCTCGGGCGGTGCGTGATTTGTAATCCCGTGCGGAGGGTTCTGTTGGAGGGTCGGCGTGGTCCGGGTGAGCGGAGATGGCGGCGGCGAGGCGATGGCGAGACGGCCCGGGAGCTCCGATGCGACGGCGCTCGGCGACGGGAGAGGCGGCCGAGGCGTCCACGGGATTCGCACGGATGCGGGGATGCTCGGAGTGGCGACGGCGGGCTCCGAGGAGGACCGAGGCGGCGAGGAAGACTCGCCGGAGTTGGTCTGAGCTCGGAGAGGGAGGTGGCACGGTGACGAGGCTCTACGGGGCTCCGGAGGAGAGGCGGAGAGTGCTGGGAGGTGGTGCGGGGAGAGGCGGAGGCCGAGGGACTATTTATAGAGCTCGGGAAGGGGTGAGGCAGCGGGGATTCCTCGCCGAAGTCGCGGCCGGTGGTTCGGTTTGAATTGGGGATAAGCCGTCGGAGGCAACGCGGAGCCCCGGGCTTTTAGGGGATAAGGAGCGCATCTCCCCGGGAATTCGAATTTCCCGTTCAATTCGAAGAAAGAGGCCGAGTTCGAGCGGGATTCGATCGCCGGATTCTTCGGAAGAGGGAGAGAAGGAAGGAGGAGTCCGGCGTCCGCGCGGAGACGACGGAACTGACCAGCAGGGCCCGTAGTCAGCGAGAGCAGGGCGCGTGGTGCTGATGGTGGCCACGTAACCCAGAGGCAGATCGGGCGACGGGCGCGCTTAAGTGGGAGGGAGCGGCCTGGATGAGCTGCGGGGGTGGCGTGGCACACATCGGGCCGCACAGTGTCGGCTGAGGAGGAAGGCGGGCCGACGGCCGGGCCCGCGGCGCGAGGAGGAGGAGGAGGTGCGGCCGGGATTTGGCCGAGCGGCGACGTGGGCTGTCCTGGCCATCCACGCGTCGGCTGGAGGGAGAGAAGGAGTTTTTATTTTTCCCGAATTTGATTTTGATTTTCAGAAAAGGCTAGAAAATTGTTTAGGCCTCAGAAAAATATGAAAATACCTCCAAAAATTCCAGAAAAATTCACAGAAGCTTCTGGAAACATTTTGGACTGAATAAAATTATTTCCAACTACTGTTGATATTTAATTTTCATAGTTTGAATTACCTTTTAATTTTTAAAATAGGTTTTAAATTCCAGAAAATTCAGAAAATCCAATAAAAGCCCAAGAAACTCTAATTACTTTAAAATAATTAATTTGAATTTAAATTTTTCCAAAAAGCAAATTTTTGGGATGTGACACATGTCCTTCTCTTCCTTTCTGAATGACTGATGGTAATTAAGCAAGAGTGAGTACAATGGTACTCAACAAGCCACCATACAGAATATAATAATGATAGGTGCAAAGTTGTCAAGTGAGGCTTCAGGTTCTTTTGGTTGCTAAAAAGCATTATTTTGAAAACACAATAAATACGAAAATTCCCTCTGGACAAAGAACCTTCTTAGCTTTCTTGGAGGTTTTGGGCAACTCATTTCCCTCTAGAAACATGTTAGCTAAAAGATCTAATAGTGTTGTGAAGTTCTTATCGGACTAATCGTTGCTTGCCTTCAATTTCAGCAGTTCAAGCATGGTTGAAAACCTCATGTACTTTAACTTACAACATGTGAACAAAGGTTTCTCCGAATTCCATCAAGCCCTGGAATTTAACATACTCTCTCTCATCACAGTTCCCTTCTACATTAGCATCTGATTCAGATTGTTATCATTCAGCCTATCCAAATTAGAACCACAATCGACATGATCATCTGGCAGCATATCATTGATTTCATTGATGATGTCATTATTACTATCTTCTTGTGTAATCTGCTCTTCACCATGACTGATCCAATGTGCATACCTCTTTTTGAAATCCCTTCAAATCAAGTGAGTTTCAATCTGCACTCGGTTCTTAAATATCTTTAAACTCTCAAAGTCAATGCATTGACGGTGTATATATATATATATATATATATATATATATATATATATATATTCTACCCCCTTATTCAACGTATCCTCTTTGGTAGCTCTTGTAAAACTAGAAACACTATTAATGTACTCTTCACTCACATGGTTTCTAGTGTACATCGAGCTTCAGTCCTATGTTATGCATATAACAATTTAATATAACATATTCAAATAATTAATTACTATATTATATATGTACGATCTAAATTAAGTAGCTATATGTACCAATAATAATTAATTCAATTGAACTAAGCAGAAATAGACTATGAATTGACTAAACTCTAAACCATGCTTGATGTAAAATAATCTTCTCCTTTCACCAAAAGTAGTAAATCTAAATAATAATGCAATTATGAACAAATTACTAACCATATGTAGTCAAAAACTTAGTGGACCTATAATTACCCTTACCAAATACTCTTCTTTCACCAAATAGCCTCAAAGCCTGCCTCCAGTTCAAAGCGGCAGCGTACAGAGGGTCGACAGGTCTGCGCGCAATTAATATAATGGAATTATTACAGATAGATTTTATACAAACTGTCTCTGATAACTTAATTATCACAAATAGTTTTTAATACAAACCATCTGTGAAGTATCACAGACGGTTAAAATAAAAAACCATATGTGATATTTTGTAATATCACAGATAGTTTTTTTAAGAACCGTCTGTGATACTTCACAGACGGTTTTCACCACAAATCGTCTGTGATATTTCCTCTTCACTGATGGTTTTTAGGGCTGGCAGCAATATAGATAGTCTCTAAATTAAAATGTCTGTGATTGTATTTAATACAAACAGTTTTGAGGAACCGTCTGCGATGTGACGTCTAATATTAGGCTTTTTGTAGTAGTGGTACTATCAGTGCATTATACCTGCCCAAACTCGTATACTAGTATAATGAATACGATCGGGTAAATAAAACATGAACGACAATGTGAATTCAGACTCAAAAACTAGATTCAAAAAGGGAAGAAATGCAAGCACTAGGCGATACCACTGGGAGTAGTTACGACCGGCATGAAAGGCGCCGTAACGATCAGAGCACCATGGCCCGGTGAATGACAGAGCTAGGCTCCATAAAATGGACATGCCGGTGAAGACGCGGACTGCCTACATGAAAACCAGAACTTACCATTGTGTAGAGCACTGTTAGGAAGAGCAATGCTGGAGCAAAGGGAAGATGGAGAAGAAAGATGCTAATAGAGCAAGACAGTGTGTAGAGCACTGTTCCTTTGTGGCTTTAAAAGGGCGATAAAAAGGTTTTAAAGGATGGGAGGTAAGGAGGGAACCCCAGTGAGCTTCATTTCGCGCCTACAATGTAGTTGCATGACGTGAGATCTAGACCCTTCCTTTGTCCATCCTCTTCACAAGGCAATTACGATCAATTATGGATAACTGAGTATAGTACGAGTGAATTTAGTTAGGACATGACAAAACTTGGTCACACTTATCCCTTTTTTTGTTGAGAGGGTCACACTTATCTCTTTCTTAATTTGAAGGAGTTTGTTCATATAAAAGTAATCTCTTCTCTCTATCTAAAGTTCCTCTGGTTTTTTAGTCATAACGACGTACTCGTCTCTTCCAGCCTGAAGAAAATCAAGAGTTATTCTATACTATTATTTGTAGGGATTTTTAAGAATACGCTATATCAAAATTAAAGAGTTCGGGCTGGAAGAGACGAGCACGAGTACTGTGTGGGCTGCGTACCAATGTAGAATAACGACGTTTGAAGTTTGGTTTTGACACTCCTATGATATATTTCAGTGCAGATTTTCTACACTCATGAGTACTACTCTCCCTAACTAGACCTAGGGCTGTGCACATTACCACAGAACCTGAAAACTAGTATCAAACAAACCATACCAGTCAACTTGGTTTAACCGATATTCGGTATAGGATCTAGAAATTGGGCTTCTTTGGGTTCGGTTTTTTTATAAGAACTAGTAGAGAACCTGAAAAAAATAGACATGCTAGCAATAGCGCAGCCCATCCTCTTGCTGTCCTCCACAGTTCAAAGCAGAGACCAGACCACCCACCCCTCTGGCCCTCTCTCTCTTGGAGCCAAGCAGGAGAGTGCCGACCAGCGCACTACGCTCCATTCATGCCTACGTCCGTGTGCCCCCTGCCGCTCAGCCGCAGCCCACACTTCTGCAGGCCGTTGTAACACAGGACGCCTCCAATCCCTCCATCGATTCCCATCCAGATCCAAGTAACCTCTAGCTCCAGTCCTTCACATCTAGTTCTAGCAAGAAGAATATCAACAATATAGCCAAATTAATTATGCATTATATTTGATGCACTTGTTTGTTTTTAGCAGATCTATGGGATTTGGGGATGCACTGGTAAGTGGCCAAATGGGAATTTGTGATTTCTGCCAACAACAAAGTCAGTAGGATCGTGCAATGTAATTTCCTTCTCTATATTTCATTTCCAAATGCTAATTGCTAGTTTGTTGTGAATGTTTTATTGCTTATTCTTCTTTTTCTTTTTGGTAGTTTAGATGTCTGAGTCGGATGGTATACAAAGTATTCCTAATGCTGATTTACTAGGCGTAAGCAGTGATGGAGCTATTGGACCCAATCAAAGTTAAGATGGAAAAAACAAATGAATCTCAGATCGAAGATATGGAACTATTACACACGACTACCAGATGACTGGAATAAGGCTACATGCAATTATTGTTCTCTAATCCTTAACTGTGATTCACAAAAGAATGGTACCTCCTCTCTGGTCTCTCATGCAAAATCTTGTAAGAAGCATCCTAATAGGAGCAACAATCAAACTTAATTAAGCTTCCAACTTAGTGCAAATGGCCGAAGTAGTTGTGTAGTTCTTTGGCAATATAATGCTGAAGTGGTTAGGGTAGCGTTTACTCACATGATAATTGTAGATGAGTTTCCTTTTATTTTTTTTAGAACATAATTGTAGATGAGTTGCCTTTCTTTTTTTTCAGAACATGAAGGTTTTATTGACTTTATGTCCAAAGCTTATCCTCGGTTCAGTGCGCCATCTAGGACAACAATGTATAGATATGTTTTCCACCTTTATGAAGATAAGAAAGCAAAGCTAAAAAATTGGGGTGGTACTTTTGTGAACGGTTGCCAACTTCATATGAGACGCGTAGCTCATATTGTTAATCTGTGGTTCAAGATGGATTGAAGACAATGGCTCCTTCTATTTCCTTCATTCATAGTGCTATCAAATATGTGAGAAGCTTCACTGCAGGAATGAATAGCTAGCTTTAAAGGATGTGTGCAAATCAGAAAGGTAGAAGAAAAAGGTTTGGTGTCTCTCGATGTGTGCACTAGATGGAACTCGACATATCTTATGTTAGAGACCGTCGTAGGATATGAGAAGGCATTTGAAAGGATTGAACTTTAGGACCCCTTCTACAAGGTAGAGTTGGGTGTGGATGGATTCCGAAACATAATGATTGGGTGTATGCAAAAGACATCAAAGAGTTTCCAGAATATTTCTTTGGCCTTATAAAAAAAAGTTTCTGGCACTCAATATGTTACTTGAAACATTCTCTTTGAACATAATGCTAGTGTAAATTATTTATTGTGTGAATGGACTGAACATGAAGATGGTGATGATAATACCTTCAGAGACATGGTTGTTAAGATGAATGTGAAGTTTGATAAGTATGGGGGCATCTTGAGAAGATGAACAACTTAGTTTTTATTGCTGCTATTTTTGATCCTAGATATAAACTTCTTTTTTTCCTTTTTTCTAAATTTTATCAAGATATGGTTTCTGTTCTTGATGAGTCACTAATGTTACTTTTGTTTTGTTTTAATATTTATGCAAGGACTAAGCAATTTGATTTTTTTGTGTGGAAAATTAACAAGACGTATGGCTAGATTAAAGGTGGTAAGATATAGGAGAAGGTACAAAAGGGCACCCTTAGATCTTTTTGGAGAATACAAGAATGTGTACTCTCAAATTGGATGCCAACATGCTAAACATTGTAGTGGTACTAAGGAATTAACTAATGCTATTGAGAAATCAACTAGTGCATCTACAAATATTGTGAAGTCTTTATACAATAAGAGAATGAAAGTTACTAGTGAATCTAGTGGTAAATCTAAATTAGAAAAGTACCTTATTGTAGATGCATAACATGATGTAATGATTTGACATTCTCTCCTAGTGGAAATGCAACTCACCTTGTTTTCCTATCCTTTTGATAGATGGCTTGTGATATATCAGCAATCCCTATACCAACTATTGCTTCTAAATTAGCTTTTAGTACTAGTGGTCATGTTCTTGATGATTTTAGCCCCTTGACTCCGTTAACACTCCAATATTTGATATGTTCCTGAGATTAGTTGTATCATTCAAAGCGCATCAACATTGAAACCAATCTAAAGGATTTGACTAAATTTAAAGAATGAGCTATAATCTAGACATAACATTTCTATTTGTGAGTGATGCAAACTGCTTAAACGTTTATTTTTTTTTTGTCATGTAGTAATTAAAATGGAAGGCCAAGTTGATGATTCTATTCCAACAACAAGTGTTTTCTCCTCCGGATTGACCTTGATGCTTGAAAAATAAAGGTGTCTTTTGTTATTGTTTGAAAATTGGACTGATGCCAAATTGGTAGGCATCAAGTAATCTTTTGTTACTATTTATTTGCTATTTGGGCTGTTGGACCTTGAACATTTCAACTAGAACTGTGGTATGGAGTAAGGAGTATGGACTATGTTGGATTATTGCCTTCATTTGATGGACTTTGAATTGTTGAATCATGTTGATTATCACCTTGATTGTTTGCTACTTTGCTTCAAGCCTTCTATAATTATAAGCACTCTGCTGCCTATGGCTGTTGGTTGTTGGTAGCATGGTGCTTAGTACCAACTTGCATATAGAAACTGAGGTTGCTCTTGTTTAAAGATCTCAAGTTCAGCTATCACCATTTTCCAAACCATGTTGTGTTGCCTTCATTAAAACTCTAAATTTGGATGCTCCAAGGGCAAAAATTTTTAGTTATTTGCTAACACATGAAGAATGCAAAAGATTGAGATGTGCATAATGAGTCATCCTCTTTACCTTTCAATTACAAGACAATGGGCTAATGGTCAAGTTCGGATAAGTTTTCTCCAAAGACAACACAACCAATATGAAGTCCACCTATACTTTCTCATGCTTGTACACGTTTTGAATTATATAAGTGTATCTAGAGTTAATCTGGGTTACTGGATTTGATCTTGGTGCTGTCAAGTGTACAAATTTTTAAGTTGTAGACTCGGTATGTCGTTCACAATTCGTGTCGACTTTGGTAAATATGGTATTTATCGATATTGCACAGAAATAAATAGAGATTTACTGATACCGAACTATATTTTCAAAAATACCATGTTTACTACCATGTTTACCATATATACCATATGTACCAAATTAACCATATTTACCAAAAATATCAAATCAACAGGTCTAACTAGACCACCCTTCTTACATCCCATGCCAAACGATCTGTACCGCTTATGCAGCTTGTTGTCCTCTTTGCTACAATAATCAGCATAAGCATGAAAAACATAGCATCTTTGTTTCTAGGCCGGTTGTAGGAGTCAAGTATCGAGCTTAGCTCAGGTGGTTAGCGCTGCCATAGTGTCTCACCTAAATAATTAGAATATGGTATACACTCGTGCATGTTCAGTGTAAAAATGTGTGCATACGCTTCAAAAGATTTTAGTGCCTTTGCAAAATTCTTAAACACATGTTAGAATCGCGCACATAAATGTGTGATGATGTGAGTTAGAGCATCTGCAATGGGTCTATAGCAGCTCTCTACAAGAGAGTCCATGTCATCAACTGTCCTACGTGGAAGATATTAAATGAAGAAAGAGAACGCAGCTCTCTACAGCTCTAGAGATAGTCTATAGCGCCAAACGAGGCAGCCTCAATAAATTCTGTGTGTGCATGTAAGCATCAAATAGCTATCCTTATAGATAATTCTTTAGAATGCTAACTTTAGTGTGTACTATATAGATGATGTGGAAGTCTTATAGTTAGTTGCTAGCTATAACCATTGGAGATGCCCTATGTGTGGGTGTGATTTTGTACCCTCTCAGAAAAAGGTCGGCTGTAGAGTCTATGTCTAGGATCCTATAGCCTAGACAGTTGAAAACATGCTTCTCCTTGACGACAACAAAAGATTGGGGATTTCACATTAGTATTATTTGGAGCCTTGAATTCCTGTATACAAATTTCGGTAATATTAGGGATTAACAATTTAATGATCATCTTTGTGCTACGCTGTCAGAAAACTGTTATAAACTGGTAAACCAAAAACCCTAGGAACAATTAAACTAAAATCACGACCCACCATACGACCCCAATTTCCCACTGCCCACTAGTCCCTGCCTTCCACCGCGCCGTCCCCCTACGTGCCGCCTTCCATCATGCCAACCCTTACTCGATGTTTTCAATTGTAAAATGGCACGAGGCCGTTCACCATGAAGGCGTAGGAGCTCACACCATTGGCAATAATCGATCACCGTCATTCGTGTCATGGAGTTTTGCCACCGCCGCACATCCGCCGTCTCTTGTGTCGACATCACTACTATGTTATAGTGGCAATAAAAATAGAAATCACATTTATGGTCATATATAAACCAGTTATAGCTAGATGAATGCGTTTTTACTATAGTGACCATTTTACTAGACACGGTGTTAGGGTTTTCTACTACACCTAGCCGTGACACATGATGGCCACGTGATAGCGTAGTAAAAATGGATACCGGATTTATGTCCAGATATATTTCAATTTACAGCCAGATAAGAAAATGGAACCGCTATCTGATGGTGACTGTAAAAATGGATTATACATTTACATCTAGATATATTTAATTTATGGCTAGATTAAAAAATAGTACCGCTGTGTGATGGTGGTAGTAAAAATAGATACCATATTTATAGGTCACTATCTTGTAGGAAGTCAGTTTCCTTCAGGCAAGGGAGATGCAGGCCGGGAGCTAATTTGGCCATTATGGTCTAGGATACTGCATATTAATTCTTGACCACAATGGGCATATGAAATTGACATGAAATGAACAGCACAAATTCATTCGATTCATTTTGTCATATTTTTATTTATGAAGTTAATGATCATGGGCAAACCTGGTTATTTCGAGTGGATAAAGTGATTTGCCTAAGAGTGAAACCTTTTCTTCAGAAAAGTGAAGACTGAATGCTAGTGAATAGCTTGTGTTAGGCTTATGCTGCTGATTGGTGAGCTCAGATTTAGTTTTCTTTAGTTAAGAAAAAAATATTCGTAGTTTCTCAAACGATATTAGTTAGGTGGTGGTATAAATAAGTTAATTTGTTAAATGTTAAACAACATATCAGGGGACCGTTCACATATTTGAAAAAACCATCAACATATTGCAAAAAGTCACATTGATAGCCATAAGAAACATATCAAGCAGCCATATTATTGGAAAATGTCAGAATTGATTGTCACAGGAAACAACGTGAATATAACGTGCAATGTCACCTTTTAATAGTCAGTTCAATCTCTCTCTCGCTGGGAAGTTAGTTCGATCTTAACATGTAACATCCCATTTTAAAAGTTGTGTGTTAATGCAAAATTTCAAAGTTCATGTTCTAAAATTCAACGAATTTTATTTTCGAAGCTAGAACCCCTTTTGCCATTCAAAGAAAAATAAAGAAATACCTAATTGATTAACTAAATATTTTGCTAGCCAAAGAAGATTTCAAAGTCCTCCCCCAAATTCGAAGCTTCCAAATCTTGCATTTATCTTTCAAAAAAAATAAATATGTATGTATATATATATGAATAAAAATAGAAATAAATAAATAAAACCCCCAAAACGTTTTTCTTTTTCTCAGCTCCTCCCTCCTCTCCCGCGGTGCCTCCTTCTCCTTCTCCTGTCGCCGCCCGCTCGTCGTCTTCCTCTTTCCCCTCTCACCCATTGCCACCGTGGACTGAATATGACGGCAACCACCTCGTCTTCAATGCCAGCACCCTTGTCTTCAACAGCGGCGCCCTCACCTTCAGCGCCCTGCCATGGCAGTGCCTCAGGCCTGTCTCCCTCGCCTGCGCACAGCGCCGCTGTGGTCCAGTGCCCTGGCCGCCCGTCGACTCGCCGTCCATCGCTGCCCGGCAGAGGAGCAACACTGCCATGCCGTCTCATCTCAAGTCACCTCCCCACGGCGCGCTGCTCGTGTTGACACCGCCCGACCGTGTGCCACCGTGTCATCTTCTTCCCTCGCTGCGCCGCCGTGGTACTGCACTTCCTCCCGTGCGCCATCGCGGTAACGCCAGTCCCGTCAGCCATTACCTCCCATTGTTCCGCTCCATCCCCACCTCATGACCGCCGGACTAAGCATCGCTCAGCCGAGCCTTTACTCCCACCTGGCAAGCTTCGGTTGCCGTACCCCTGGCTGTAGCTGCTCGGGGCTGAAGCCACCGCACGGCCAGCGCCATGCCGCCGGAGCCCCTTGGCTCCCATCTCTCTCTTCTCCCTGAATGCCTGTAAAAAGGTGCTAAGCCCGCCTCACGCTCCCACCACCACTCGCCCACTCTCCCCTTTTCATCGCCTCCTCTACCACAGGCAATCCACCGGCAGTCTCCGCCGCCAGCACCACCCGGTGGGCCTCAGGACCCATTGGGCCTCCCTTATAGCTCACCATTACTCCCTCCCTCTCCTCCCCACCTAATCGGCTTTCCCTCTCGTACAAGCCGCCAGCGAGCTCCTCCTTCACCAACTCCGGCGCCAACTCTCCACGATGAACCGCCGGCCCCCGACCTGATTGCTCATGCCTGAAGCACCGCCCGGCCACCACAAAGCCAACCCCCTCCTCGCCAAGCTCCATCTCCTTCCCCGGTGGGCCGGCACCATCGCCCCCTCGCCGCCAGCTCTCTCGGCTCTACTCCGATTGCCGCTCGGGCCCCAGGTGAGCTTGTGACCTCCCGTAGAAGCTCTTGTGCCAAGAAATCAAACTTTAATGGCCTGAGTCGTTGGACCCCAATTCCCCTATTCCGGCCACCGCCGTGCTCGCCGCCAGTCGCCGTCGGGCCAAATATGGCCACCCCACTCCTCCTTGAGGTGCACACGAGGCTATGGAGTCCATTTTGGCCGACGCTATCGTGCCACCGTGACCCCCTCACCGCTGGTCGGCTCCGCCACCCTCACGGCTGGGCTGGATTGAGATCGGGTGATTAATTATAGCAGTTATTAAGCTAATTAAAGGGTTGTCCTAATTGGCCGTTAACTGGTAATGATGCTGATTAGTGCGGGCCCGCAAGTCAGCCATTGAAGCGCAGTGAAATCCGAGCACCATTCATTTCTTCTCGGGCCCCACCTGTCAACGAGTCACAGTCTCTCTCCCTTTTTATTTTCTGGATTTTCCTGGAAATAAAACTTTGAAAGGCTCAATCTCCCTCGTCGTAACTCCAAATTTAATGAAACTTGTTTCTAAATTTTTCTAAAATTAAGATCTATCTATTGGTACTGGTTTGGTTCAATTTTGAGTTCATTTGAATTTGTTTTATTTTATTTGGTATTTACTTGCTTTCGCTCGTTTGTGTTGTTTTTCTGGTCCGTTCTTCCGAGTAGAGCTCGAAGAAGTGAACGAGCCCCCAATTGAAGCAACATAAGACCCTCAAGCTTTTGATCCAGGTGAGTCAATACTTTGATCATTTTGCGCCTATATTTCATGTGAAACTATGTCCATTTAACCTATCAAAAGTGCATGCTTTACTTTATATGCAAACGTATGTCACTCTTAAGGTAGTTAAACATCCACTTGTCTACTAGTAATATGACACCCCATCCATGACTCATGAATATCCATGAACCTTGTCGCCCTAGATTATACTATTAATATTGATAGCTTTAAGTTAAACTTAAATAGCATGCTAATCCTGTCTAGAGTCCAGGGCATTGTTGCCCTAATCATCAACTTTTAAACATGAGAACTTGTTTTGGGCAGTCACAGGAAGTAAGTGGCTGAAAAATTATGATAACTTATGTTATGCTTCTCAAAACCCTAAAAATCTACTATACCTGTTTGGGTGGATGGTAAGAGTGGTGGGTGTGGATGTGACACAAGGTATGTGGTTAGTGGAATGAACTGCTTGAACAAATTAAGGACTTAATCCTGTGATGACCTCTCTGTGTACAACAGTGCAACCACAAGCTGACAAAATGTAGGCTTGGCTGAATAATTTACTAGACTCTCTAGTCATCTCACGGAGAACGTGTGTAGGTGGGCAATAAAATCCCCACGTGGAATGGGACACCGGATAGAGGTGACGTTGCCAGGGCTAGCATTTGTGGAAAGTGGAGTCCGACTGCGCTAACTGTGGTAGACATCCCACACAACCTATGGAAGCAACCCCATAGGAGTGAGATGCTAGAGAGCGAGGTATTGTAAAGACCTCGTGATAATCGCTCGATCTGCGTGGCCAAAGAATCATGTAGAACCATCGGGATGATTGTCTCTTGTGGGTAAAGATGTACAGTCTCTTAAGAGTATATAACTGTTCGAACAGGCATGCCCACGGTCAAGGGCGGACATGGAAATCTTCCTCAAGTTAGTTCTATTTCAAAACTTTTGGGGGTGGGAAGGAAAACTGTTAGGCGGATGTAAACTTGACTTTGTAAATTTTTCTTGGAGGGATGTACTCCAGTGCTGACAATAAGGTGGAAGTAACCTAATGATCAAAAGCTACCATAGGTGGATGGAACCATGAAATCGGTGGATGGAACTTACACCGTTATAAATATTGCACAATTTAAAACACCTAAGCATATTTTTTTGTGAAATTCTAGGTCATAGGAACTTTTAGCTATAATTACTCTAAAGGTCGCTTTAAGAAAATAAAAGAAGCCGAGCCACCCTTGTTTAACCTTGCATCAGTAATTACATGCATTCTGTGTGTTGGCTCGTGGAGCACGTTTGAATGTGCTCACCCTCGCTCTTA
Organism: Dendrocalamus sinicus; assembly: GCA_036346575.1. NCBI lineage: Eukaryota > Viridiplantae > Streptophyta > Magnoliopsida > Poales > Poaceae > Dendrocalamus > Dendrocalamus sinicus. Next base: position 22,943,694 of record CM070671.1, read on the forward strand.
ATCCCCCTTCAGAAGCCATAAATCAATGGCACTATGTCTACTATGAGGACCAGGACAATGAAGGCAATGAAGATGGTGGAGACTAGATTAGGCTTCGGTAGTCTTGCCCCTCGCCTCAGTCCAGTTGACCAGGCTAGTTTGTGGGTGTACTTTTATTAGTCAGGCCTCTGACTAATACCGGTGGCACCTAAGTTGTCTCAGTCACTTGCCTGTGGCGAGTTGTGCCTTACCACGTTTATGAAATTTCCGCTTTCGCTCTTTATGTATTGTAAGCATTTGGCCTGATGGCCCTGTTGTAAATTCGACCCGACGCGGTCTATTTGAACTCTAGTAATGTAATGTAGGTATTGTCGTGTATGAAATGATGCAACAATGTACCTGTGAGCACTATCTACTGATCCAGGAAATAGTGCAGTGAAATCACAGAGGATTTCAGGTTAGCAAACTTGGGGTCCGACATAACATTTAAGGTTGTTCCTTGTTCTTGAAAAATCAGTGCTGTTCTTCGAACTATAGCGATGTAGAATGTGATTTTTTTTTTTGGATAAACACATATTAGTTTTTTTAGACAGAGCATATTAGTTTTCTATTCACACTAAAAAGAACTAAGTATTAGTTATGTAATCTTTAGACCTTATGTTAACTTTTAATTCAAAATATATAAAATTCCTGTTAACATATTTAAACAAGTTTTTACAATATCAACAATGAGTTAGGATGTATCAAATGATAACGAACTTCTCGGTGAGAACGTTGTGAGAAGTAAGCTTACAACTCTAAAAATTCTCAAAACATTTGTTGATGTATGGAGAGGGAATGTTACATGACCCTGCAAACTCTAATGACTAAAGTGTACTTGAGAGAAACGAAACACAAAAAATCAGCTTTAAAAAAGCAGTGAGAAACACTAGCTAGCAGAATTCATTACGCAGACCTAAACTTAAGATTTTTCTCTCCCCCAAATGAAAGCAAATCTGCTCACGATATTTATCAGGGTCATGTTATGTCCCTTCCTATACATCCATGAATAATTTGAAGACTTGTACGGTTAGTTTTCATGGGTTTAGTTACACCGAGAAATGATTCGCACAGTATCATCACTAGGTACTTATGTTGTTCTTGAAATTTTTGTATTTGTACCATATTTTATATCATTTCCTATTGTTTTCCTATTATAATATATATATATATACAGTAGGATCATTTCCTATTGTTTTCATTAAAAACACATCTCTTTGAGTTACAACAGATGACATTACATGACATAAGTGTAAGACCTGAAAATTTTTTTGTAGCATGATCTAGAGCACAGACGATTGACATGGATGGAAATGATTGCAGTATTGTACATCACCATGTAGCTCTCTGTGCATTGAATTCACCATGTCACTATGTCAATACGAGATCACAATTTCTGTAAACGAGTAAGTTTTTTTTTGTAGCTGGCTAAACTCAGTGATAAGTGATCCGATCGATGCCCATGTAACACGATGTGGCTCAAAATTTACTAACAGCCTAGCCCACCTATGGGCATGTATGCGTAGCATTCACTTGGGATTTTGTCCCCGCTTTGCCCAAAAAGTTAAATCGGAAGTGCAATGATTTGTGCTAATAGGTATTTTATGTTAGTCAAGTTCAACGTAAACTAGCAATGTGATACTAAAAGGCGGGATGTCACGTTCTCCTCTTAAATGGCTACCACCCTCGGCAGCGTGAAATACACAGAAACTCCTGTCGGTACACGATCCATGTTGTGTGCTGCTACAGGTGTACACGCACACATGGCATGCACAACGAGGATTGATGTTCTGATATCATTTGTAACACTCTGCGGTAAAAATTCGCTATCAATCCAACCCATCCACAGGGTAGGTACGCATGTATAGTGCCTCTCTTTGGTTTTCATCCTTGCTTCGTTTGAAAGGGCTAATCTATAAGTGCTCTGATTTAAATAAATAGGCACTACGTGCCAGTAAATCTCAGTAAACTGGCAATATAGTACTTAACGGCAGAGTGTTATAGTCTAGACTTACTAATTGCAAGTCACCCACTGGCAGATGCGACAGTTGGGCCTTCAAGAGCGTGGACTAGCCAAGGAACCTTAGCTGGTTTCATATTGTAGCCATACCGACTAAAACAAACTTAATTGTAGGTAGTATCACGGGTGACACCTTGTATATAACACATGTATTGGACCTCGGGTAAGTAAACTTAAATTCTTTGTGATTCCACTATACTATTCCCTAGATCAATAGATAGTGATCATAGATACATTACTGTATATCAAAAATATATCATGCGAAAGCGCAGTAATGCAATAATAATTTACTCATGGGCCAATCAGGCCAAAATCAATAAAAAGTAGCAGCGGAAACTTCACACCGGTGGGACTCTCAGGACTTGCCCATAGGCAGCCAACTTGAGTTTGCGACCTAGCTCTTGGCCTCATCGTCTTCCTGCTCTATCGACTCTTTCAACGTATAATAGGGCATGTCCTTCTCTTCCTTTCCGAATGATTGATGTAATTAAGCAAGAGTGAGTACAATGGTACTCAGTAAGCCACCACACAATAGAATAATGGTAGGTGCAAAGCTATCAAGTGAGGCTTGAGGTTCTTTTGGTTGCTAAAAGCATTGCTTTGAAAATACAATAAGTAGGAAAATTCCTGAGACATAGCAATTTTAACTAAAATAGATTTTATAAAGTTGATTGTGAGAATGCAATAATAATAGTAGCGCAGGTTACATTCACCTTTTCTGGTGCATGGCTACCTCCACCAAATGCTAGTTTTCACCACTGGAGTACATTCTCCTCCACAAAAAGCCAAAGTCGGGGTTACCTTAGCCCGACGAATTTTCATCCCACCCATAAAGGTTTTTGAAATAAAACTAACTCGAAAAAGTTCTCATGTCTGCCCTTTACTGTGTATATGGTTGTTCGAACAGTTTATACTCTATAGAGACTGTACATCTTTACCCACAAGAGTCAATCAACTCGACGGGCCTACGCAATTCCTTGGTAGCACAGATCAAGAGATTGTTATGAGACTTTTACAATACCTCGCCCCATTGCTAGTCCACCCTTATGGAGAACCACCAGAGGTAGCCCCCATATGTTAGTGCGAGAAGTCATACCCTAACACTCGGCACAACTAGACCACAGCTTTCCATAGCGTTGGTGAAATGGGTATACATCACCTTCACACGGTGTCCCATTCATGCCTGGTTTTTGGTCCACGCTTGCACAACTTCACTCTGCCACTTGTGGAAAGACATCAAGGTCTAGTAAATTATTCAGCCAAGTCTAAACTTTGCCAGCTTATGATAGTACTGTTTTACATGACGAGGTCATTGCAGGATTAAGTCCTTAATTTGTCTGGACGGTTCATACCACAAACTATAATTTCTCATGCAACATTAGCACCAACCTCCCTTACCATCTGTCTAGGCAGGTATAGCAAGTTTTTAGGTTTTTGAGAAGCACAAGTTATGTTGTCACAGATTACCAATCACTTACATCCGATGACTGTCCCAAAATAAGTTTTCATGTTTAAAGATTAATGATCAGGGCAACTAGTGCCCTGGACTTGACAAGACTAACATGGCATTAAATATGACCTAGAGCTAGTAAAGTTATCATTAACATCTAGGGTAACAAGGATCATGTATTTCAAGCGTCAAGGAATGGCATATTAATATTACTACATCATCATGTAAGCATGTAGCTACCTTAAGCTTTGACATACATTTGCATAGGAAATTAAGCATGCAATTTGATAATTTAAAGGAACATAATTTTGTATAAAATTTAGGATCAATATGATCAAAGTGATGACTTGCCTTGCTCTATTTACCATGGACCTGATCTTAGTCAAAGCCTTCTCATTCAGTGGCCTTGGAACATTGGTCTTCATCTTTTACTTGAATCTTGATCCCGCCTAAACTCATCGTCTCTTCGTGGCTTTAGCTTCTAATTATGCAACAACCGATCGACAAACCAAATAAATCCAGGAACAAATGAAAGTCCAAATAAATTTAATTGAGCTTAATTATAGTTTGCTATGATTGATGATCTAATAGAAGATTTGCTGAGTTGCAGGATAGAGATGGAGTCAAATGAATTTTTAGTGAAAGCGAAGCGATGGAGTAACTTTGCTAGAAAGGACAAAATGAGGATTGATGTTGAGGGAATATTCATGAGAACATTACACTTTTAGATTGGAATATGGCTAGACATAACCGATTACGAGATACCAAGGCTTAATCTTTTTAATTTAATAGCTTCTTCAATTAATTTATATTTATTAAGGAAGTTCCATAAGTTAGGCAGGACCTACGGACAGATGGAAGAGATTACCCGGGATACTGAGTATTATTTATTGAGTGTCGATGACTTAGTGATTTTAGGATGCGGGTTTTTACATGCGATGTAAATAATTTTAATTGGTCGAATTAACCTGATAGTTGGAGAGTCAATATTATCTGAGATTGCAATTTCCAGATTAATTAAACCATTAATTTATAATAACTTAATTAAGATATGGAGTTGGTCATTTAACCAATTGTTATTATGAACAAAGTTGATTATTTTGGGGATCAGCAGATTTGGTAAAGATGACCAACGGTCCGCGCTTTGTTGGGGAAGAAGTTGGTATTTTAACTGGGTTCTCTTTTGAGATTGAACTAAATTATTGGTGTATTAAATACTCTCAAATGTATTCATGGAATTTAAACCTAATATAAGGTTGGATGATTATTAGTTAAATGAGGTAGCATTTTTGTATGACTATTTTAACTAAAGATGCTTTTTGCATGAAATTATGCTATTTTATGTATCTTTTTGCAAGGTTTGGATTTAAATAAATATTAGTGGTTTACAATTTTTTTTGAGAGCCATTTGATTAGCGATAGGATCTGAGACATAGATTAATGACTCCCTGATCTGGTCTAAGAAATTCTTAATCCTAAATAGGAAAAATCTTTAATTTGAATCTCAATATATTACAAATAAATATTAGAGACTTAGATTTAATTGATTTATCAAAATTATTTTAAGCATTAATTAAAAGAGGGGCTTCATGATTTTTTATTGGAGATGAGGAAATGACATCTATCATCTTATGTGGCAAAACTTGGTTACACCAATTAACTTTAATTTGCATTGTTGAATTTAGATCTGGGATGAAGATATGATAACTAGCAAATTTAAACCCTTGCTTTAATTATCCTCATAATAATTAACTTGCTACTTTCTTGGTTGATAAGGAATTAAATAGGATTAAATTCTAGTATTTTAATTTGCATAATCCTTTAATTTAGTTTCGTGGATTAGATTTTAGCCTTAACATCCCTTTTATTGAATACATGTTGATTACTTGATAATTGGAAAATAGTTCATGGCAAAATCTTGCTTTAGTTAACCTTTACATGAGGTTCCATTGAATAATATTTATTGGCATGAAATTAACCAAAGTTAAGTTTTAGTTTAATTACATAAACCATTTTTAATTTATTCTCATAATTAGTTCTTATTCCCAATATAGATCATATTTTATAGGCTTTGCTCACTGAATATTTCTCAAATATAACTTCACAAGTTAGCTATAGGTAAAGATATGCATGTAAGAACTTATACATGCATTCAGCCGGGCCCACTTGTCATTGGACAATAAATAGAGGGGGGCACTCAACTAGTACAGACTTGGGGAAATAGGGCCAAATAGTACATACATCGGTATGTCGTCGGCGACAGGGGACCAGAGATGGGGCGAAGACCACGAAAACGAGGTCCCAAAGCGGTGTGGAGGCTTGGGGAAGGGGCAACTTGGCGAGGCAGTGCTAGGACAGGCTGTCAGCTATGCATGGCAGCCGGAGGCAGGGAAGAACAAGATGGTGTCGCCATGGGGGAAGAGAGGGGAAGATAGGGGAAGCATGAGCACTAGGGGGGTGCGATGAGTCTTACCCTGCAGTCCGTGCGGGAGGAGATGCACCCGAGGAGGCTAGCGGCGTGAGACCCAGGCGACGGTAGTGAAGGACTACGGGTTGGCTACGCTAGCGCAAATTAATAAAAATTCTACCCGTAAACCAAGATCACTGCAGTTATAGATCACGGAATTACCACTAGACGCGCAGGTGCGGAATTGATGCAAAGACGTTGGGGCGAGTAGTCGTACTCGTCGATGCAAAGACGTTGGGGCGAGTAGTCGTACTACTTCCTCGTCCTCGCCGCGGCGTCCAACGTACAACTCCTCTCTTGCGGTTCGTCCAAACGCTACGATGCAGCGCCGCCAAAGGTATCCACACGTGCGGGAGGAAGCGACGCACGCCGGATTACTAGATCGCGCGGCGCCGAGGCGTGGGAGGGTGGCGGCGTGGTTTGAGGAGGTCACGAAAATCTCTCTTAACCCTATGCGCCCTTGCCCTCCTTTTATAGACGTCCTTATAATGGGCTTCAGCGAATGGAGGCCCATTAGGACTCAATACCCAGTCTAACCGGATCCAATCCGAATTAGGCTTCAGCCCTTAAGTGTGTGACCTATGGGTTCACGTATGTTTAGACATGACACGAGTTTACCTACTCGGTCAATAGTTGGTAGCGACCTCTAGCAAGACGTGCCAACTCCTAAACATACACAAAGATCATATCGAACGAACCATCACAACTTTATGTACATGCCAATCCCTTTGCCTCACGATATTTGGTCGAGCTCCAAGCTGACCACTCTTTCTCGATCCTGTGATCCGAATCCCTTACTAGGTTAACTCTTAACCTTAAGTAGCATGGCCATGCATTTCGGATCCGATCACTCGAGGCCCAGAGATATCTCTCTCGGTAGAGAGGGCAAATCCCATCTCGACCGACCATGCCTCGCAGCATGCTTCATGACAAACCCAAAGCTATCTTTATAACTACCCGATTCACGAGTAGCGTTTGATAGCCCCTAAGTAGGTCGATTCACATCTCAAGTACATGCGACAATCTCAGGTCTAAGGACAAGGCGTACACATTGTGTAGAGAGAGAACCATATGTATAATTGTTATGTCTTATGTTGGGTCGGTCCAACCCCATGTTCTAAACATGTGTCCACATTATTGGTTTGACATCTCCATGTCTATGACCTGTGAAACATGGTCATCAACCGATACATGTGCTAATCCATTATTCACGTGTGTCCTCACATGAACTCCGACTAGGGACAACTTTAGAATAACCATATAAGTAAAGAGTTTCACAAACAAGTCACATACTTGTTAATCAACACAAAGGCAATATTCAAGGAACATTTATTAAATCATGGATACAACGAAATATCATCATCTCTATGATTGCCTCTAGGGCATATTTCCAACAGGTAGTGGCTGCACAGTGTGAGTGAGCCAAGGCAAAGAAGAGTGCTTTAGGCCACCCAGATCCCCATCAAACTCTGCCATCAGTGCCATCTTCTTCACTAAGCCAGTGCCAACCTTGCCTACCCCCTCGCCATGCCTCTTCCTCGCCGGAAGTACCTCTTCACCAGAGCCCGAGCCCCCTCCGCCACCACTTCTCACCATCGGTCGCGGCCTCCACTCATCTTCGGCCCCCATGAGAGGTATAAAAAGATTCCCTATACTCTTCTCTATTTTGTCCACCCCTAACCGACTACTGTTGAGTGCCAGCGATCGCCGTCACCATGCACCACTGCATCGGCAAAGCCGTACACGACCGTAGCCACTCTCGACCACAGTTGCTCGACTGCAGATACCATCCAACCACTCTAAGCCGTTTGATCAATTTGATGACTCCGAGCTGTCCGATCAATCCGACCACTTTGAGGTTCGATCCATCTGACCACTTCACACCATCAAAGCCATTTTGGACCACTTAGTAGACCTTGCCATCCCCGACCTCTCACTCCCGCTTTCAACTTTGACTGCCTCTCCGGCTTCGCCTTTGACCACGTACAAAACTCCAAACATGTTCAACCACTCGATCATGGCTATTTGAACATCGACCACTCATAGTTGCTTCGATCATCGACCATGTTATAATTTTTCACCCCTCTGACTGCACACAAATTACTGTATCTTTCGACCATGTTCAAATTACTGTAGCTTTTGACTGCCACCATACCTCTTTGACCACTCTACAGTTCCAATCCTAAGAGTTTTTCGACCACTCTATAAAGCTCCCAGCTGCTCTTGTTTCCAACCACTCTTGCCTTCCGACCACTGCAAAGCATCTGACTGCTGCAGATCTTCTAACCACGTATAGCTTTTGACCACGTTGAAATTTCTAATTTTTCTTTCCTTTAGATTCAAACTTCCAGTAGCCCGTTCTTCTTCATCCTAACTTTGATTGAGCCCGTTCAAATTTCTAAATTCATTAACATTTCCAATCTATCCATTGTACCCATGTTTTAATATTTAAAGTTTATTTGAATTTATTTGGATTTTATTTGAACTTGGTGGGTTATTTTCACGTGGAGACTGCAACGATTAAAGAGAGTTCTACTTCAATGATTCACATCAGACTGTAGAGCAAGGCAAGTCACACACCTTGATCATGTTGATCCTAGTTTACAGATAAAATTATGTTGTTTTAAATTATGTTGCGTGTTTAATTTTATTCAATGTATTTCAATTCGAGATTTAAATTTAGTTAATGCCTATTTGTTATTACCTCCTTTGACATTGAATTCTCCGATACCTTGTCACCCTAGACTAAAACTCTAGTTAGTATGCTAGTATGGCTAGAGAAATTTTTGTAGCAAATGCTTAGACACGAATAGATATAACTCTAGGTTGGAATATTTTTTCACATAAAATGATGAGTTTCTAAAATGTACTCTTGACTTCTGTGAGTCAAAAAAGGCTATGGAATATTTCAAAACAAAATATAAAACATGGTTTAGACTTAGGCAAATGGTTAGGTGTTGGGTGCTTGCTGGCATGCATTATTGTTCGGTGATACAATGTTGATTGTCAAGCACAAGGGGTATGTGGTTTGAGTCTAAGTCAAGTAAAGGACCGGTCTGTGAGCTACTGCAACAAAGCCCTTTTCATACTACCACAAAGCTAGTATGGGACAATTCTAGCTGACTAATTTGTAGGCCCCAACCTAAGTCTTATTGTAGGTTGAAAGTGAGTGTGGCATAGGCCATGTGAAGTCTCAATTGGCTCAAGAGGGGGCCCCGATCAGGTGGATTCCTTATTGGGGCAAAACCTTAGTGTTGGCTTGGCTAGATTGAAGGCTTTGCATTGTAAACGCCTTGTCATGATCTCTCCGCCGCACACCTAAGGATGTGTGCTAATCGTGTGGCAATATGGGATGACCACGTACAGAATTTTGACCATGTTCAACCACTCGATCATGGCTGTTGGACCACCGACCATGATGTTCAACCACCGACCACTTACGGTCGCTTTGACCACCGACCACGTTATAATTTTTGACCCCTCTGACCACACACAAATTATTATATTTTTTGACCATGGAAATAATTACTGTAGCTTCTGACCACAACCATACCTATTTGGCCACTCTATAGTTTCCAACCCAAAGAGTTTTTCGACCACTTTATAGAGCTTCTGGCTGCTCACTGCTCTTGTTTCCAACCACTCTTGCCTTTTGACCACTGCATAGCATCTGACCACTGCGGATCTTTCGACCACGTATATATAGCTTTTGACCACGGTGAAATTTCTAATTTTTCTTTCCTTTAGATTCAAACTTCCAGAAGCCTATTTTCTTCATCCTAATTCTGATTGAGCCTGTTCAAATTTGTAAATTCATTAAAAATTCCAATCTATCCATTTGTGCCCTTCTTTTAATATTTTGAGTTTATTTTAAGTTATTTGGATTTTATTTGAATTTGGTGGGTTATTTTCACGTGTAGACTACGATGATTTAGGAGAGTTCTACTTCAACGATTCACATCAGACTGGCATGCATTGTTGTTCTATGACACAATGTTGACTGTCAGGCACAGGGGGTGTGTGATTTGAGCCTAAGTCAAGTTAAGGACTGATCTGTGAGCTACTGCTACAAAGCCCTTTTCGTACTACCACAAGAATGGTATGGGACAGTCCTGGCTGACTAATTTGCCAATCCCAACCTGAGTCTCATCGTAGGTTGAAAGTGAGCTTAGCATAGGCCATGTGAAGTCTCACTCGACTCAAAAGGGGGCCCTGTTATGGTGGATTCCTTATTGGGGTGAAACCTTAGTGTTGGCTTGGCCAGGTTGAAGGCTTTGCATTGTAAAGGCCTTGTCATATTCTCTTTGCTGTACACCTAAGGAAGTGTGCTAATCGCATGGCAATATGGGATGATCATGTCTTGTGGGTAAAGTTGTACAACCTCTGTAGAGTGCATAATCTATCCTGGATGGCCGTGCCCACGGTCATGGGCATGCTGAGTAAAGTTTTTCACGGATTAGACTTTAGTTTTCAAAATGGTTTATGAAAAGCTTATGGATGGATGGAATCCATAGGAGATGGAAAAGCATATGGATGGATGGAATCCATTTGAGATGTTTTGGAAAAGATGGTCCGGGTGGGATGCCCGTGGTTAGGTTAGTGTGGGAGATGGACCTGCACTAATGGTATTAATTTCCATTACAATACTGATTTTAATTATTGTGTTAAATTCAGCAATTTTAATCTACTTATTGTATTTCTTTAAATAATGTTTTGCACTCAAACTAACCCTATATGCCATCCTTTGTTGCCTTTATTATTATATTACATATTTCTGTGTGACTTACAAAGTATAACTTTGTACTCACCTTGCTATCTCGACACAGAGAAAGACGACTTTAACTATGATGAAGACCTGGACGAGTAGGCCGCATCTTACTGTTGTTGCGTGTGGTGGGCTTTGGACTTCTTCTGCTTTGGTGTTTTTCTTTCGCTGCTTATGTTTAAGTTTGGCCTATAGACCATGGATGTAAACTTTGGCAATCATACCCATATTTAGTTAATAAATATCATTATGGTTGATATTATCTTTGTTGTCCACTGTGTGCACTAGTTGTTGCTCTAGGATCTAACAGTTTTGTGTTGCCTGGGCTGCCCATTTGCTTGGCAAGCTGATCAACACACCCATCTTTGTGTTGGGGCACGTGCCAGAGGAGATCGCGTTCATGTGTGGGAGGTGCAGTCTCACCTGTTGTTTAGCGATAGGTGGACCAAGGGTAGCACAATGTCCAGCCGAAGGAGAATTCAAGGGAGATTCAAGAGGAAAAGTTCTAGAGAAAGAGAGAGAATGGAGAAGTGAGAAGGAAATCATGATCTAGGAGTTTTTCTCTTGGGTAACGATCTAGTTTTCCCACTATTTTCTTGTTTAATTAGTGATTAAAAATCTAGATTAGAGCAAGGTTGTGAGTGTTCATTAGAGGGAGTGATTGGTAGATCGATTTAATCTGATGAATTGTTATATTGCGATTATGGGTACTGTATGGTCATAATTTGGGAATTTCATCTACTAGAAAGTTGTAGAATGTTTCAATAGCTTTCTGTTGAAATTTTACTCATGTCGATCAGATGAGTAGATTATGATATATGAATTTTGTAAACTACTTTCTGGTAAATTTGTCATATTTTGGCAGCATGTATTAACTTGTGGATTAAAAATAGTACATGAACTAATTTGGGGTTTGGTCTACATGAACATTGTAGGAAATTTTGTAAGGTTTCTAGAAAGTCCAACAATACAATTTTTATATAAGTAGAATAGAAGTTATGAATTTGGGAGGCTGTTGTCCAGTACTAGGTTGCTGCTGGATGCAATCATGAGAAAATATTAATTTGACTAATTTAATGGTGGAATTAAATTTTAAGAATAACTAGGAAGTGGTATATAATTTCCTGTAGTTTTTGAAAATGCCAATTTCAATATATTTCATGTGTAGATTAAAACATATAAAATTATTAATTCTGCTATCCAAGAGATGACAAATCTGTCTTCTAGGTTAAAAGGGGGTTTAAATGATTTAATCTACACATTTGATCTATTAGAAAGTTGTAGGAAATTTTTTATAGATTCTAGAACTGGTATGGTTTGCTATAATACGATGTAGAAGTTGAAAGTTTTGATGATTTTAGTACCAAGACAGCAAGGGTGGCTGTCCGATAAAGGGGGAAGTTGTGGATTCAGGAAGCGTGTAGAGGAATTGTCGATTTAGTATTGTATTGTATTGATGTAGCTTGCATTGAGTTTGGATGTTTGCTGCAGGAGGAGTGAGAGACCATGTGGAAGTATCCCCATGTTTGTGATGAGTAATTGACGGTTGTATTAGAGAGTTTGAGTTTGTTTTGGGTATTCTAGGTTTGAGTACCTTCCATTTATGCTATTGTTGATACACTGTTTCGTGCGGTGCTATGTGACGGTTTGCTTGTTTGTGTGACTGCAGGACTTCGGAGCTAGGTCATGGTGAGGCGAGGAGGACCAGGACTAGGCATAGGAGGTGTTGAGGTCCAGACGGTCGGTGATGCCGAAGATGATCAAGGCTGGTGAGGTGGTAGCGAGTCAGGAGATGAGGAACCGAAGCTGGAGCTACCGGTGACGGACACGACGGGCAACGACGAGCGAACCGGGACTAGGCTCAGGGAAGAGTCGAAGGTCCAGACGGTTGGAGGAGTCGAGGTCCAAACGGTCAAGGTACTAGACGCGGGAAGCTTCCGGGAAAGTGTTTGAGGGCAATTTGGACAATTGACTCAAATTTTGGAGTGGAGAGGCTGGTCTCCCTCCATTTCCATGTGTGTTGACTTTTTGCCTCCAGTGTGTGTGAGGCATGGAGTGTGATTTGTATGCCACTGCTTGTATTTCTTCTTTGGGGTGAGCTTTTGCCTTCAAAAGGTGGAGTGGGAGGCAGCAGGTTTCAGTTCTTCCAGAGCAAGAAATGAGAGGAGTGTCAGCATTCCTGTAGAGAGAGTATTCTCAGTGAGCAGTGAGCTGAGTGTGTACTGCGTGTGTGTGCTCAAGTGAGCAAGCATGTAGTGATATTTCTCCAATTGCGTATGGGGACTCCGTTGTAATCATTCGTCTTTTATAAACTTTCATGATTGTGAATTTCTTTGTTGAGATGTGATGGTCATCTCATTTTTCTGTGTTCTGCTTCTCAGTTCTCTTTCTGCCTCTTTTGTCTTTTGAATGAATCTTGATTGAGTAGCTAAATCTTGGTAGCTCAGTGATGGGATAGCCTCAAGGTCATCTGACCAATTCATACCCAAGAGCAAAAACTAGATATTCTCTTTTCTGAGTTGAGCATCTCATTCCCCCTGTTTTTGCATTTTCTAGGGTTTTGAGTCAGCGGAGAGTTGAGTTGGTTGAATCTCTTGGTGTAGAGTGTTTTAGGGTTTTGGTTCTTAATCCTAAGATCAATGCCCTGCTGTTTTCAAAGTATGTTGAGCAGAGGATGGAGAAATCTCAGGAAATTTGGATCTTGGCTCACTCTGCTGATTGTTTCATGACAAAGTTAGTTTTCACTCTTTAATTGATCTGAGTTTGCTTCCTTTTGTTTTCTGAGTGTTATTTGCTATTGGGATTGAAGATATGATCTTTTGAATCAAAGAGAGTAGTTTAATTTGAGCAATCCCTTGTTTTTATTGAGTCCCAGTAATTTTAGTTTGCAGTATGCTGTTCGGCAAAAAGGATGTATGGCTCCTGTGCATTTGGTTCGGCTGTTCAGCCTGAAGGATTCGGCAATACTTGTTATTTGGTTATGCTATTTTGGTCTTCAAAAAGAAAAAAAGCGGCATTCGGCTGCTGCATACAGTGCACTATTTGAAGATTTCGGCTGCTGCCTCTTTGTCTGCAGTTCCTTTGGCTAAATCCCTATTTCCAGTCCAGCTTAAGTGCAGTTCGGTTCTGCTGAAAAATCTCTTTGCTGCAGTAGTCCATTCGGTCTTGAATTTTGTGCCTTCGGTCTGCCTTGTTGGTCTGCATTTCAGCTGATTTCCGGTAGCCAACTAAATCCAAGTTTCGGTCTGCATGCACCAGTTACTCTCGCTTAAATTTTTTTTAGTTTCAATGTTCTTTTCTTGTTCTCGGCAGCAAGTCCCCGTGGATTATTTTGTCTTGGCAGATGATTACACTTCCTGAAAAAGAGTGCTTGCAGTATATGTCTCTTGAACAAAAGATGACTAACCTTTTGGTTCTTAGTTCTTCCCTATACTCATTGTTTCTGCTATTTGTCGGTCTGCATTTATTTCACCAGAATCTAAATGAGAAGCACATGTTTTTCAGTCTTTTGTCTCGTTGGTCATGCGGTTACTTTTGGTTTGGCCTTGCTTCTTTTGTGAGTTTCTTCGGTCTTTCAGCAAAATTTGTTTTCGGATTCCAGTGTGGGAACTTCTTGCTTCATAGCTTCCATAGCTATTGGAGAAGAAATTTGTGGATATTTCAGGGCAATTTTTTGAAGGCACCATTCACCCCCCTCTGTTGCCATTTCCGATCCTACTAGGAGTAACTTCGGGGTTGGTGTAATCTTATAATCAACCCAATCGTCGTAATTAAAAAAAGGCAAGTGCATGGTAGAATCGTATTCCAATGTTTGAGCTTGTTGGTTTAGTTAAATGATTATTTGCCATGATGATTTGTATGGTGATACTTCTTCCTATATTGCTCATATGTTTATGGTTAAAATCATGATTATGTCAGTTCATTAAAGCTATTAATTAATTAATGATAAAGATAATCATTACATTGCATGTGAGATTCTGTGTTGCAAAGAGGTGATCTGTGTGCCCCTCAAGAACTTGCTTTGTGTGGGTGACCCACGAAAGTGGGTAGAGAATGATCTACTTCAGTAAGCACCTCATAGGAATGAGGAAAGATCTATTTCGGTCTGCACTCCACGGGAGTGGAGGTGAGACTCTTATGAAAAATGACATGATGATCCTATATAAAAAAGGACAAGGCGAGGGCGTGTCATTGATGGGTGAACACTCAGCTATACTGATATATGTAGAAGAGAAAGTGAGACATGCATTGCATCCATAAAAAAAGAATTGGGAAAAAGGGCATATGTATAGAACTTGATGAAAATGAATATGTGATATTGAGATAGTGGTGAATGAAGGAAATGTTAAAATGATGCTTACCTTGTTTATTATTCTGCTCTGTACTTGCTGAGTCGTGAATTCACCCTTACTTTATTGTTGTTTTTTATGTGAACGTTGAAGACAACATACATTGGGTGGAAGTAGAACATACAACAATTGCACTTTTGTAGCCTTTCAGTCCACCTAACAAACCATTCACTTATTGTCATAAATAGTTTAGTTTATCTATGTAATAATTAGCAGATTAATAGTTTCCTTTGTTACACATGTGGGCAATATTTTAATTCCAAATTTTACGAGGAGACAAATACAATAAACTAGTGATGTAAAACTTACTCCTAACAGCAGGCTACTCATCATACTTCAGAATATACTCAAGAAAAATATCGTAACAAAGTCGTACGTGCGCACAAATGACTTACTTGTTAGCTTGATGAAGAACATGAAGCTGCGCAGGCTTGACGCAGTGCAGAACGTAGATGATGCAGTGTAGTGAGCGGTTGCACAGATGTGCTGCCAGAAACCTTATTGCCGCCCCCGTGCAGGTACTCTCTGCGGCAACGGTTTGGAGATAGCCGCTTTCCCTCCTTTCAGGTGCACACTGGGAAGAAAGGTCCACCAGGTTTAGACAGCACAGTACTCGAGCATAAAATCACAGAGAGAGAAGAAAATGGAAGCAGAGGGATTCAATCACACACTGTGGATGTCTCCAGGCATATATAGATAGACTGATAACTGACATGATTAAAACAGCCATTTACCCACTGGTAACTAACACATTCAACCAGCCATTTATCCACTAGTAACTGTCTATCATCAAAACCCCAGTAAAGTCTCAAATTCAAATGTTTGAATCTCATTCAAACACAGAGATAGTGGTGTAGAGTTTAGCAAAATAAAATAGACTTGGTCTGCCAAGTGGCGTGCCACGTCACGGCACGGTCACGCATTGCAAGTCACAAGTCACGCGATTTTCACGCGAAAATACGCGAATACGCGCATGCGTGCGCGCGTGTGTGACTAGACAGAACCCTCCTCATGCCATCTCTATCCATATTCAAGGAGTGGTGAGGACTCCACCTTATAAATCGGTTTTCCCCACCTAGCTTGCCTTAGCAATATGGTACTAAACCATGCATGCTTTGGAATTAAGGAAATGTGCCATAAATAAATGAGCCAATTTCTAACAATCCCCCACCAATTCCAAAGCAAGAAATAAACATATGACAAAAATATTGTGCTGAAATACTGTTAATATACTAGTCTTTTAGTGTAAGTCCCGTACGGGTTGAACTTGCACCTAGAATGACAAGATTCATCTTCTCACAGCTGATGAATGGACTATGCCTTCAATTCACAGCTTTTCGTGATCAGATTTCTCTTGAAATCTCAACTAGTACTAGGCTACCAATGAACCATACCTAAACGGAGCACTATATGGTCATGCTCCCTTATCTGCTCATGAGCTTTCTAAAGAATGCTCCGTTCTCGTGAACTATGACCACATAGTCTCTACCCCTAAAATACACCAGTTCAGTTCTTTCCTACGCCCACCCCAAATTGTGCCCCCAACAGTCATGAGTTTTCCTGCATCCACACCAATTCGTGTCCCCAGAAAAACCAACCAGTGAAATCAACGATCAAGGATCAATTCCCACCTTTCTCTCTCCTTACCCACTCATATCCAACGATCCAAATCCTCCCCCTGATTCTCCTCGCTCGCGGCGCCCTCCTCTCTCCTGCTCCTTCCACCCGGCCGCCGTCGCCCTCGCCCTGCCTCCCCCTGATTTCTCCTCGCCTCCTCCCCGCCCTCCGCCGCGCGCGCCTCCTCCCGCCTGCGCTCCGCGCCGCCGCCTCCTCCCCCCCCGCGCGCTGCCTGCCGCCTCCCCCGCTCATCTGCTCCACCGCCGTCGCCTCCTCCCAACCTCGCGCCGCCGCCTCCTCCTCCTCCTCCTCCTCCTCCCCCCCCCTGCCGCTGCCTGCTCCTCCCCCGCTCATCTGCTCCACCGCCGCCGCCTCTTCCCCACCTCGCGCCGCCGCCTCCTCCTCCTCACCTGCCCCCACTGCCTCCTTTAGCTGCTAGATCCGCGCCGCCTCCTCCTCCCCGCCCCGCCCCGCGCTGCCTCCTCCCCTCCCTCCTCCGCCCGCGCCGCCTCTGATTAAAACCCCAGAGAGCCCAACTAATGGAGCTCAGCACATGGACTGCGATGGCGATCGGGAGGCGATTCGATCCTCGGCGACGGCCGAGGTGAAAGGGAGATCGGGGATGGCGCGCGGGCGGGGAGGGGAGGCGGCGCCGCGACGATGGTGGGCGTGCAGCTCGTCAACGCAGGTACCACGTCATCGCCAAGCGGCGCTCAACGTCGGCGTCAATCGCTGCGTCGTCTTCTGCGTCTTCGCGACCTCCTCGCCCTCTCGTGCTCGCCCCTAGCCTTCTTCCGCCACCACGGCTCCCGCCCAGCGCGGCCTCCCGTCACGTGGCGCCTCCTCACCTCCTTCTTCCTCCTCGGCCTCACGAGGTAAGCCCGACTCACTCACTCGAGTCGACACACTAATCGGTTGAAGCGATCTGCTGCCATGCCTGCAAATTTCGTGCTTTGATGCCTCTGTGTGTTTCCCTGCAGCATCTTTGGCAACCACTGCTGTTCTTGGTCGGCCTCGGCTACACCAATCCCACCTACGCCACCGCCATTCAGCCGTCCATACCGGTCTTCACCTTCATCTTGGCCGTCATCATGGGGTCGATTTCACTCGCACATGACAATCTTTAGAAATTTACGCTTCTCTTTGTTCTTGAATTTAAGCATTTTGTTTGTTCCAAAGACTGAAACGGCGAGCTTGATAACACATGAGGGCGGGCCAAGATTGGTGGCACCATCATTTGTGTGCTTGGAGCTATTCTCATGGTGCTGTCTGAGGGCCGGCTGTGTTTGGTAGCGGCGAGCTCGACTTCGATGTTCATAGTAACGGTGTCATCACTGCCATGTCGCACTGAGCGATATCATCTTGGTTCATGGTGTTTGGGCTGCAAAAGTGGCACATTAGAGTCTTTGTGCTTGATAGGGAACTACCTCTGCATGGCTACTTATCTTGCTTTGCGGTATTAAGTGATTTTCAGTTGTTGATACACCGTTCTTCGTATGCACTTTGATGCTTATTGGTTGGGGCACGTGGAAACTTTAATTTCGATCAAGCATATGTGCGGTGCATGTTCTGCAAGCCTCGTAAGTTAGATCGGTAATTTGATAGGACGACTTGAGATGGTATAAAATCTATTGACATTCTGTTTTGATAAAAATTTCAGTCTTAACAGTTTCCTCATACTTTTTTGCCCTCTTGGCACTCTTGAAGTACCAGTATGTGGAACTTAGGTTGGCTTTACTTCTCTTCCTAGAAAGGGCATGTCCTATATGCTGTGTGACCAACTGGCCATTACAACATTCATGAACGAATTTTGTCCGAGCTCAGCGTATTGTTACAAGTTGATTTGTCATGGGTGAGCAAATTATGCTTCATCTGTAAGGATGAAGATTAGTCTTTTATAGAAGGAGATCATCGTGTGGCAATCCTGGAATAACTTTATGTTTGTGTTGTATTTGACTTGACTTGTCTTGCCTTTGAAGAGATCTTATACTAGAAGATCACTGTGCTACAATTCCTTTTGCCAAAAATGTTTCTTATTTTGTATACTTATCCTGTTCATTCGTTGTTATTTCAGGCTCCAATTCTGCTGAAGTATCCTTCTAACTTGTCATTGACAGCATACTCATACTTTTTTGGAGTTATTTTGATGGTCATTTTGGGAGTTTTGCAACAAATGACAGAGAAGATTGGGCTTTGACTCAATCTGAGTTTCTTCTTTATTGTATATCTTTGTAAGCTTCATGTTAAATATGTTGTTCTCATATATATGTTCTAAGTGTTGGCATTTTGCATGGCTTGCAATATTACATCATTATATACATATACTCTCATATGTATGTGATAGTTTATTGGTTGGGGCTGACGGTGTTTGTGTTATTGCATCCCATTCATGGGACCATGAATTGAGATTCTGCATCTATGTGGTGCTATCGAGGAGATATAGGTTGCTAATTACACCAGTCTGTGTAGGCCATATAAGTTGGGATAGTATCTATGACTTGGTAGTCGTAGGCGATCGACTTGGTAGTCATAGGAGGCACTTAATTAGTGGTCGGAAACTTTTACGACCATATTGTGCTGATTCTGCAATGTCTCAAGCCTTTTCAAGTGGTCGGTCTCTACATTGGTCATGGTCGGAAGTCAGCAAAAGACTCTACGACCACGTTGATACCGGCTGGAAGTTTTACGACCACATTGTCAGCGGTTGGAAGCCAGAAATCAAGTTTATGACCTTTGTGTCGCCGTTCGAAAGCCATTTACTATCACGTCGTCCTTGGTCGGAACCTGGTAGATGCGTTTTGAGTGGTCGAAGGCCTTACGACCACTCGGTGAGGTCGAAGGCCACCAGATCGCTTATGACCACGTTGTGGCATTTACGGTCGTAGTGTCGTTCACGACCACTCGCCGTGGTCGGCAGCAGCTACGACCACGTTGGTCGTGGTCGGAAGTTGTAAGTCTAAGCCACAACCTCGTGGTGAAAATCGCGCTGTGGCTTAGGACCACGTTGAGTAGTCGGCAGGTTACGACCACGTTATCGAGTGCTGCGGTCAGAAGTCGGCGCTATGGTTTACGACCACGTTGAAGAGACGGTGCCTTACGACCACGTTGTCGAGAGCTGAAGCGATGGGTAGTCGTAAGACGTAGCCACGACCGCTGTGGTCGAATGTCGGCGGATTACGACTATGACCACATTGGGTAGTCGGATAGTGTGGTCGAAAGGCTATTGAACGTGGTCGTAAGGAAGCTACGACCACGTTGTAAGAGGTGTTACGACTACGGCAGGAAGATTAGGGAGAGAATGTTGGAAATAATCTTGTGTTTAGAAGTCGTATGCAAAGTTAGGTTGTAATCGAAGTCGAAACAGAGTAGAAGTCGTATTAGACTCGGAGTCGGTTTGTAAACCCGAGACGAAGTCGAAAATACCGGGTATAAATAGAGACGTGGAGCTGTAATCGAAGTCGAAACAGAGTAGAAGTCGTATTAGACAAGGTGGTCATAAACCACAACGCCGACTTCCGACCGTAGTGGTCGTGGCTTCGACTTACGACTTCCGACCACAGCCAAGGTGGTCGTAGCTGCATTCGACCATGACCAATGTGGTCGTAGCTGCGTTTGACCACGATGATATCTGGTGTACGTGGTCTGAACGGGGTTCGACCACGATGGAACCTCTGGTTTTGGTCGTAGCCTTTTTGAATCGGTCGTAACGACTTGGGATGAGGTCGTAGGGCCTTGAGCATTGCTTGGCTTGTAAGTCGTAGCAAGCTACGTGGTGGCCGTAGAGATGTGTGTGCGGTCGTAGGTTGTGGGAAGTCTTTGGTGAGCTCGAGTGTTTCTCTATTTGGTGCAACAGAACGGTCGTTTGGGTCTAGACTTTGTGCGGTAGAGTCGTAGTGGCTTGTGATGGTCGTAGCAAGCTTTGAGGTGGTCGTATGGACCACTGGGGTGGTCGTATGGACTATGGATATGACCACGTTGTAAAGTCACTGAGCGTGGTCAAAGAAGGCTATGACCACGGTGTAAGTGGTCGTAAGATGAATTATAACCACGAAAAATGTGGTCGTAAGAACTTACGACCACGGCAAACCGTCAATAGACATGGTCGAAAGGCGTTGGACCACAGCAAAACAAAAATAGGCGTGCTCAAGAGGACCTACGACCACAGCAAGGCAAAGTAGGAGGCGATCGAGTGGTTTACGACCACGTTGAAGGAACGCAGAGCGTGGTCGTAAGGGGTTATCGACCACGGCCAAGGACAATGTTTTTACGACCACGGCAAATCTACAGTAGACGTGGTCGAAAGGTGTTCGACCATGGCAAAACCAGAAGACGGTGAGGTCGGCAAGTGATCGAAGGTGGTCTGAAGATGTACGACTGCAAAGAAGAAGATTAAACGTGGTCGAAGGAGGCTACGACCATGTTGTGAAGGTTTCGACCACGGTGAACAGTGAGGTCGAGAAGAGGTACGACCACTTCCCAGAGAAATCGAAGGTAATCAGAAGGCTTACGACTGCAACAAAGTTTGTATGTGGTCGCACGAGTCTCGACCACGTTGTAAGAGGGGTTGCAATCACGTTGAAGGCTACGACCACGGTGTAATTGATCGTAAGGAGCAGTGATCTGAGCGTACAACGTGGTTGTAAGGACTTACGACCACGGCAAAGCTACAGTAACTTTGCATGATGGTCGTAAGGAGGAAGATCGTGGTCGTAAAGCTAGCGGCGTGGTCGAAAGGCGATGCGACCACGGCAAAATCAGCGGTGTGATTGGGAGCATCTACGACCACGAACACGCAAAGTCGAAGGTGGTCTGAAGACGTACGACTGCAAAGAAGAAGATTAAACGTGGTCGAAGGAGGCTACGATCACGTTATGAAGGTTTCGACCACGGTGAACAGTGATCGCCAGCATCACTGCGTGGTCGTAAAGAGTTGCGATCACAGTAACTCGAGAGCGGCTGAAGGAAGACAGTGCAGCGATATAGCGGAGCGGTCGTAAACTTATACAGTGATGTTACGACAACGACTCAACGCGATTGGTGCCGAGTTTGAGTGGTCGTACGGCCACTGCATACCCTGGGGCCCAGCAGTAAGTCATACATAATATAGATATTACATGTAAAAACAAAAGAAGAAAAAGCTTACTGTGTTTCATATTTCTTTATGTGACAAAAATGTTTGTTTTCTTTGTAGCTCAAGTTTAAACAATGTGGGGATGAAGAAAGTCGTCGGTGGGTGAGTCCAATGATGTTGTCGCCTCCTCAAAGGATCAGTCGTTATGTGACAAAAATATTTGGTTATACAATATATGAGACGTGAATCTTAATGAATCTGATTGTTCGTTTTATTTTTTACAAATTTTATCTTGTTTTGTATTTTACCGTAGCGTTAGCACGGGCACTATACTAGTTAAGCTCAAGTAGGTGTATTCTTTCTAGGTATCCAGCAGGCTAATACATTTTCCTTATTTGGATAACAGAATACATTAAGGCTTTATGCCAACCTTCCATACAGTTGAAAGTACATTGTTTATTAGGACATGGGTACAATAAATATGTACTCTCTTGTTGCAACATCAATTTGTTTTCCCCGTATCAAGAAGGTATGGGTTACCATTGAGATGTAACTTAAATGGGCCTCATTCCCATATCCATAGATACAACAGAAATCGCTTTCCGTGCTAACCCCTTTGTAAAAGGGTCTGCCAGATTTTTCTCAGTGTGAATATAATTCACAACGATCACTACGAAGTTTCTCAGTTTTCTGATAGATTTAAGCTTACGCTTCACATGTCTAGAGAATTTCATATTATCCTTTGTACTTGTGACTTTGGCCAACACTGTTTGATTATCACAGTACATCAAGATTGTAGGTATTGGTTTCTCAACAAATGGCAAGTCCAAAAGAAGTTCTCTCAGCCATTCAGCCTCAACTGTGGCTGTGTCAAGTGCTACAAGTTTTGCTTCCATGGTTGAGCTCGTCAATATGGTATGTTTGCAAGACCTCCATGAAACTGCAGCACCAGCTAAAGTGAATACATAACCACTTGTAGCTTTGATCTCAACCGCATGAGAGATCCAATTAGAGTCACTGTATCCTTCTAATACAGAAGGGTGTCCAGTATAATGTATTCCAAAAGATGTTGTGCCTCTCAAGTAGCGCAACACTCTTTCAAGTGCCTCCCAGTGATCATCTCCTGGGTTAGACGTAAACCGACTTAATTTGCTCACAGCAAATGAAATGTCAGGCCTTGTGTCACCAGCTAAATACATAAGTGACCCAACAATTTGTGAATATCTTAATTGATTTTTTTCCTAACCCCCGGTTCTTTCGAAGCTTAATTCTCGTATCATAGGATGTTGCATAAACTTTACAATTTTCAAAACTAAACCGGCTCAATATTTTCTTAGCATAATGGGATTGATTCAAAGTAATCCCATCCTTGCTTTTGATCAATTTAATATTCAGAATGACATCTGCCTCTCCCAAGTCTTTCATATCGAAACACCGAGATAAGAAAGATTTGAGCTCGTCAATTACGACAGAGTATGTTCCAAATATAAGTATGTCATCAACATACAGACATAAGATAACTCTTTGACCCCCACCATAACGATAATACACATATTTATCAGCTTCATTCACAACAAAGCCAGCGGATGTCAAAGTTTTGTCAAACTTCTCGTGCCATTGTTTAGGTGCTTGTTTTAGGCCATACAAAGATTTCAATAATCTGCATACTTTATTTTCCTGTCCAGAAATCACAAAACCATTGGTTGACCCATATAGATTTCTTCCTCCAACTCTCCATTAAGGAAAGCTATCTTCACGTCCATTTGATGAACATGTAGACCATAGAAAGATGCTAACGCAAGTAGCACTCTGATGGTAGTTAGTCTGGCGATAGGAGAATAGGTATCAAAGAAATCTTCTCCCTCTCTCTGGGTGTAACCCTTGGCACAAGTTTTGCCTTGTACTTCTCAATAGTTCCATCAGGCCTTAGTTTCTTTTTAAAGACCCACTTACATCCTACAGGTTTACACCCGATAGGACTATTTGTGATCTCCCAAGTCCCATTAGCCATGATAGAGTTTATCTCACTATGGACTGCCTCTTTCCAATACTCAGCATCAGAAGATGCATGAGCCTCCAAAAGAGTCTTTGGCACATCATCCACAAGGTATACAATAAAGTCGTCACCAAAGGTTTTCTCAACCCTTTGTCTCTTGCTCCTGCGAGGAGCTTCTGCGACTAGATTGTTATCCTCCTCAGGAATATCACATATTGGTTCAGAAATGGTGGGAAGTTCAGAAGTTTGATTATTTTCACTTTCAGTATTATCAGTTTGAACATTCTCTATTCGTGAAGTACTGCCTGCTGTTCTCATAGGAAAGATATTCTCAAAGAATGAAGCATCTTAGACTCCATTATTGTATTAGCAATAATCTTAGGAGTTTCTGATTTAACTACTAAAAATCTATAGGCCATGCTATTTTGAGCATATCCTAGAAAAATGCAATCGACTGTTTTTTATCCATGTTTTCTCGTTTTCTGTAATGGTATATTGACTTTTGCCAAACACCCCAATGTTCACAAAAAATTAACATTAGGTTTTCTCCCCTTCCATCTCTCATACGAAGTAATCTCACTCTTTTTAGTGATTACTCTGTTTAGGACGAAAGTTGCTGTTAGAATAGCTTCCCCCCACCATGCCTTAGGCATACCGGCACTCTCTAACATGTCATTAACCAAATCTATTAGTGTCTGGTTTTTCCTCCCAGCTACCCCGTTTGATTGGGGTGAATATGGTGGTGTAAATTCATGGACTATTCCATGCTCAGAACAGAATTTGGAGAATTCATGAGAGACATACTCTCCTCTACGATCAGACCACAATCTTTTTATTTTCTTCTCTAGTTGGTTCTCAACCTCGGCCTTATAAGTTTTAAAGTAGTTTAAAACTCTATCCTTAGTTTTCAGCAAATACATGTAGCAGTAGCGTGTTGCATCATCAATAAAAATTAGAAAATATCTTTTGCCTCCTTTTTGTCAATAATCCATTCATTTCACACAAATCTGAATGAATAAGATCTAAAGGTGCCAAGTTCTTTTCATCCTCTAGTCCCTTAAAAGGTTTTCAAGGTTGCTTTGCTTGTACACATGACTGGCACTTTGATCCTTTGACATTTTCACATTTTGGAATTAAATCTAATCTGGACATTCTAACAATACTATCAAAACCAATATGACAGAAACAAGAATGCCAAATATTTGCCTCACATTTATTTAAACCAGTTGCAACATTCAGATTATAACAAGACTCTAAAATACTTAGGCGGAACAAGCTTCCGCTCTCATAGTCTTTTCCAACAAATTTTCCGAACTTAGACATTACAATTTTATTTGACTCAAAAACTAGCTTATAACTATCCCTACATAGGAGAGAACCACTATCGAGATTCTTATTTATTGTAGGAGCATGCTGTGCGTTCTTCAAGTGGACAATCTTCCCTGAAGTAAGCTTCAGATCCACCATGCCAACACCAAGAACAGAAGCATGCGACCCGTTTCCCATTAGGACAGAGGAAGCCCCTGCTGCCTGATAAGAAGAAAACAAGGAAATATCAGAACATTCATGAGCATTAGCTCCAGTATCAACCCACCAATCAGTGGACTGACATGCTGAAAAGACAACAGGTGAATTACCATACCCTCCTGAAGTTGAGGCCCCGCCTATGGTCACGTTATCAGCCTTCTTCTTAGGTTGTTCACCATTTCTGATCTTGCAGAAATGACAGTCCTTCGCCATATGACCGTCTTTTCCACACACAAAGCAGGTGATGTCCCTCAAATCCTTTTTCTTGGTTTTCTTCTTAAAGCTAGTTGTCTTGTTCAGTTTGTTGGATTTGTATTTCTTAACAACAGTCTTTTTCTGTATGACATTTGCATTGTTCTGGCCAAATGTGCTAGGTGCATATTTTGCTCTTGCTTTTTCTTCCACATCGAGGGCTACAATGAGATCCTCAACAGAAATCTCTTCCCTCTTATGTTTCAAGCTAATAGCAAAATCCCGCCAAGAGGCAGGGAGTTTAGCAACAATGCCCGCAGCCACAAACTTTGGAGGCAACACACAGCCCAGGTGCGCAATCTCACCAACTAGTAGTTGGAGGTCATGAGCTTATCCAACTATGGACTTAGCCTCATCCATGCTAAAGTCAAAAAATTGCTCACATATGTAGAGCCAGCGACCTGCCTCTGCCTCTGCATATTTGTGCTCTAGTGCATCCCACAACTCAGTGGCGGACTTGTAGTCCATGTACACATCATAGAGCTGATCTGTCAGAATAGTCAGAATGCAGCCAAGAGCAGTATTGTTCGCATTTTCAAACTGCATGTACTGCTCAATCGTAAATGGATACTGTGGGTGGATAACCCACCATAGCCCCAAAGACATGAGCCAAAACTTGGCTCTAGTCTGCCATCTACTAAAGTTCTGACCAGAAAACCTCTCGGGTTTCATCGCATCAGAAGCACTAGCCATTGCTATATTGCAACAAATTCACAATAAGGTTTTTGGATTGTTACACATGTGGGCAATATTTTATTTCCAAATTTTACGAGGAGACAAATACAACAAACTAGTGATGCAAAACTTACTCCTAACAGTAGGCTACTCATCATACTTTAGAATATACTCAAGAAAAATATCGTAACAAAGTCGTACGTGCGCGCGAATGACATACTTGTTAGCCTGATGAAGAACAGGAAGCCGCGCAGGCTTGACGCAGTGCAGAACGTAGATGGCACAGTGCAGTGAGCGGTCGCGTAAATGCGCTGCCAAGAAACCTTATTGCTGCCCCTGTTCAGGTACTCTCTGCGGCAACAGTTTGGAGATAGCCACTCTCTCTCCTTCCAGGTGCATGCTGGGAAGAAAGGTTGACGAGGTTCAGACAGCACAGTACTCGAGCACAAAATCGCAAAGAAGAAGAAAATGGAAGCAGTGGGATTCAATCACACACTCTGGACGTCTCTAGGCATATATAGATAGACTGATAACAGACATGATTAAAACAGCCATTTACCCACTAGTAACTGACACATTCAACTAACCATTTATCCACTAATAATTGTCTATCATCAAAATCTCAGTAAAGCTTCAAATTCAAATGTTTGAATCTCATTCAAACACAGGGAGAGTGGTGCAGAGTTTAGCAAAATAAAGATAGACTTGGTCTGCCAAGTGGCGCGCCATGTCACGGCACGGTCGCGCGTTACAAGTCACAAGTCATGCGATTTTCACGTGAAAATACGCGTGCGTGTGTGACTATCCAAATTCAGGGAGTGGTGGGGACTCCACCTTATAAATCGGTTTTCCTCACCTTGCCTTAGCAATATGGTACTAAACCATGCATGCTGTGGAATTAAGGAAATGAGCCATAAATAAATGGACCAATTCCTTAGTTCCTTATAGTTTATAATGTTGCTACTTAATAGTTTCTTGGTTTAGTTTATCAATTGATTCATCTTAGTGATTATTTGGCTCATCCTAAGCTCAATTGATTGTTTACCATGTTACTGAAATTTACATTCAAGATTATTATAATGGTTATCCTTTATGCTTAGCGGTTGATAAGATGTACTTAATGGTTTAAATTGATAGTGTATTTAGTTGTGGGTGATATTTTGGGCTTTGAGAAGCCAGGGTGTTGCATACAGTCTTGCCCCGCTCGGTTGGGCTGAAAAGCTGTGGCTTATGGCTGAAATTGCACTGTAGAGGCTAAAATTTCACTGTAGCTGAAGGTGACTTATTTGACATAATTAAATTTAAAAAATTTAAAAATAGAAAAAATATGCTAGCTCATCACGGACAACGCAAACGAATATAGGAAAAAAGAACCGGCAAAAAAGCTCAAAAAAAGCCAAAAGTTCAAAAAAGACGAAATTTATAAATAGTGAAAAATAAGCCGAAGCCAGAAGCTGAAGCCAAAACGAGCGGGGCCGTAGCAGCAGGTGGTTGTATATCGTTTCAGAGGCGTCTCTAGGTTCAGTTGAGTGATTTTTTTTCTTTTTGTTGAGAACGGATCAGCAGATAATTAATTGATGACATCGCTCTGAGAACATAGCTAGTCTTCTATAAAGTCTGGTATTGCAAAAGGCACAGGAGATTTGAAATGTGTTGCTTGAGCTAGTTACGCGACTAGAGAGAGGTCACAACATTCAAAAACAGGTCTTTGTTGCGTCAACTATTCATGCATATTGTTGCTGCGTCCACATGCCATTTATCGGAGTATATTCACAAATTTTGTATATGTCGACCGTTGGTGAATGGTCAGTCCATTTTACAAAGTAAAAGCGATGCAGGGATGTAGAGACCAAGTCACAGAGATCAAAGACACAACGGGCTTAAGGATTTATACAAGTTCGAGCCCTCGATAAGAAGGATGCCAGGTTTACATCCATGTAGAGAAGTAGTGGTCTATATAGGGGGTGCGGCACAGGTGCTGTGCCTCTGTACTTAGCGCGTGCAGGGGTGCCTCCAGGAGCCGCCACGTGTTCCCCAAGTTCCAAAAACATTCCGAAACATTCCAAAAAAATACTTACAAAATCCAAAAAATTGTGAAAAGTATTTTTTAAGTATAAAAAGTATTTTTTTGTAAGTACTTAATTTTTTTTTATTTATACTTTTATTTAAAAGTATTTTTACAAAAAGTACTTTTTACAATTTTTCGGATTTTATAAGTATTTTTTTAATTTTCCAGAATTTTTTTGGGACTTGGAGGACATATGGCGGCTCCTGGGAGCATCCCTGCACGCGCTAAGTGCAGAGGACGCAGCACCTGAGCCGCACCCCTATATAGGTAGTCCAATAGATGGGGCACACCTATCAGGTTTTATGACTAGGAGGTAACTTGTCCTCGTCAGTATATATTTAACCATATTATTGGGATTGCTGCCCCCGCCGGTCTAATACTCATCACAATTTTCTTTGTGTTGCTAAATTAACTCTGTAATCTGTATATATAACGGAGTGAATATGGTAGAAACTTTTATTTTTATATACTTTATTTACATTTTTCGTGTTTCACCTGCTCCAATAAATGGGGCTTCATGAGTTTTTGGAAAACATAGGACTACTACTGTAACTGACAAGTGTTTAATTTGTACAATACCCATCCTAGTGACGCACGATCGAGTTCACTGTAGGTCGCCAATTGGCAGCTGATCCTACAGTTGTACATTGAAGAACATAGGGGTAGCTGGATAGCCTTGATAGGGTTGATCGGTCCTGCATCTGCCTAGACGAAGACATAGCAACTAAATCAAGAGTACGAGGATAACACATGCCACTCAATGGGATTCATATCTGTAGTCAGCTGTACAGCATTAAATAGTACACATACTAATACTAACCATATTGATTCTTATGCGCATATATACTCATTTCATTCAGGTAGCTAGCCGAAGTGACATGTCTAGGAATAACGGAACACACTCTTTTTCTCCCCCATATAGGCTACTCGATCATATTTTTTCTTTTTGTTTAATCTAAATATCTAATATAAATTTCAAACAAGTAGGGTTGTCTGGTGATCGAGCTCATATTGTAATTTGCACCACTTGTAGACAGAAGGGTTAATTTCGATATATTAACAAAATGAGGTTATTGTTTTATTAAACCGAAATGAGGTTATTGTTTTATTAAACCGACTATAGATTTGGCAGGAAATAAGGGGACCATGCATGCATTTGCAAGTGTTCATCTTATCCACGGGAGGGAGCAATGCAGCAGGTGTAGAGGAAAGTGTCATCATTGATCAGTAGGACGATGCAAAAGGTAGGGCAAGTTTATATGACACGCAAGAGCTAGCGGCACCTTTTAAATGGGTGGTTGGATACTTTGATCTTGCAGTTCATCACCCAAAATCAGTGCTGCTAAACCTCCATTCTCCAACTGTGAGATGTTCGGAATGTGGTCCAATTGCCATCCGATCGATTAGGTTTTGTTTTGGTCAGTGCTGTGTCATCGAAATAGTTTTACATAGTATTTCTTAGATACACATGGTCTACAAATGAAGTTGACTGTGTTCAACTTTCAACTAGGCATGACAAATGGACAGTTGATAACATATAAACTCCCAATTAAGTCCCAACTAGCTGTGCGTCACAAAAACAAATTGCGAAAGCCAACTACTAAGGACATGATCAGGGGTAGAATGAATGACCTGATTGTTGCTGATATTTCAGTCAGACAGTTTTCATGGGAGTGAAGCTGATACTGAGGCTCGATATAAACCATTTGCCTATTTAACTTAGGCATCAACACTCTTGAGAAACTTTCTGAGCTAAAACTTATTAATTTGTACCATAGAGACTCCCTAATACCAAAGTAGTGGAACGTTTTTGGAGGAAAAGATAGAAAGAAATGGAGAGGGCCAAAAAAAAAAAAAGAAGAAGGCCCGGATAGCCCAAGCCCATCACCTCATTTGGAATTAGAAATGACGCCTTAAACAATACTCTTCGACGGTCTCACCACTAGAAACAGTTAAAAGAAATGGAGGTGGGAGATGAAGCCTCAAACAATAAAAATGGAGGTGGGAGATGAAGCCTCAAACAATACTCTGACGGTCTCACCACTAGAAACAAGTAAAAAATATTGTTCAAACAATATGTTTAATTGTAGATTATTATTTTTTGCGTGGTATTTAATTCTAGATTATTAACTTGCTCACGAGGGGAAAAAAAGTAAATTGCATTGGAATCCCTTGCATACAGGTTTCCTATGTATATACTACCATCTTTAACTTCTCGATCAGCTTAATTTTTAGTCTAGCCTTGTGAATTTGGAGTATTTGCTTAATTTGGTGAATTTTAAATTAAATCCGTGCCTTTTTAAGTCCTCCACTGACAAATATCACATAATTCACGTCAGTATGCCATATCATCTCTACTAATATATAATTTAATTCATCAACTATCTCATCCTTTCTAGTAACAAGACGAGCCTGATAAACATGTACTACAAGTTTAGTTATTTGCCAAAGTCATCAATTAGTTGGGAAATTAAGTGTGATAATTAAAACTTATGTGCAAGTTTAGATACATATAGTTGGATTTATTAAAAAAGCAATCCCTCTATGTCTAAATAAATATTTATTTAAATATTACATGCTCTCCAAGATTCATCACTAAATATAAATTTTATAGTCATATATTAGTAGGAGTTATAAAAGATGTAATATTATCAAAATACTTTTGTTAACAAACCAGTGGGCGTCAATATCAGTACTTGCACATTGTCAATATCAGAATTCTATTTTTTCTTTGAGTGGACATCTATCCAGTGTAGTAACAGAGAAAGTATCACTATTCCTTCCTATACAATTTACATTGTTGCCCCTATTGATTGTGTTGTTGTCTCCGTACCAGCACTGTCATTAAGCCATTGTTATGATCGTTTGGTGGAAATGTTTCCTTGTAAGTAAACAATAAGTATTCTCTCTTTTTCGCGTGTATGATTAGATTTACATGTGACATAGAGAAGTATTCGCTAACAAAAAACCAACTTAACAGTTGAAACGAAGTCTGCTTTGGACTGATTGTACTAATTAGTTTTCGCAAGTTCTACACTGCATGATTACTCCAACCTGAATCACTGTTGCCCTTCGTTTCCTAATCTTAAATCAATCCCAGCACATGTCCATTAAAGCCGTGGATACACGGAACGTATAGCTCACCAACACGTAGCAGAAACAGTTGGCCATTGAAGAGAATGCGGGCAAACGGACAATCGGAGCTAGCAAGATGCTCCATGAGACCTAGATTGCTTAAATGTACATCATTTGCAACTATGTGGTTTGTCGTTAATTATGGGGTTTGTCGTTAGTTTTTCATCACAGGAATTAATTGATTAATGATCCTCAATAGAAAATTTTGAAATACTTCTCTGAAAGAGTGTGATCGACGCGCTTAATAGATTCATATACTCGAATAATCCCATCTTTGAACTAGACTCGCTACTTCGAACCTATGCGTAAGGAACTGACCCATCTATTTTTGTGACAATTTGCATAAAATTTTCTTGCATGTACGTACTAGGGTAAGAAAATAAAGAGAAGAACTTCTGATTATTTTTACAATTATAAGGAAAAACAGTGGCGGACCTAGAACCTAATTTTATAGAGGCTAGCGGGACATGATAAACAAAAGATGAACAAACTAAATACAAATTAAACTATCTTTACAATCTAAAATCATATATAATTAGAATAAGAATAGTAAAAATGTAAAATACATCAAAGATTGTACCTCGGCAATGCGTAATATATGTGCCTCCCAAAGTCCGTAAATATATGTAAGCAACGATCTGTACACCGAAATTAGCAAGCTTAGTGATGAAATCAGAAAATGCGATTATAAATAGTTATAAAGATTGGAAAAAAAGATGTAACATACCACTAGCTAGGATTGAGTAGTAGTACAAGTACGAGGCAAAAGCATTCTACGATATTTCACGTTTTGAAAGCGTTTTCTGATTATGTCATCTAAGGCTTCTAGAAATCTCTCGCTCAATGTAGCATATCATCAAGTCACTGAACGAGGCAATAGCATTCTACAATAGATGAAACAAAAATTCCATATCAAATTATCAATCACAATTGCGCAAATTGAAAAGTAAATCTATGTTTTATACCTATTAATGCAAAGCCGCAACCGATAGTCCTCCCCTCAGGCGGTTAGGCCACAACTGACTCCACACTAGAAATTTGTATTGCTGTCAAGTGTCAAGGAGACCATTAATACATGAATACTGAAGTCTGAATAGAAAAGTACTGAAACTAAAGTGAATACATTATACATAAATACATAATTAATAACATAAAAGGGAGACCATCTCAATTTCTCACTGACTCATTCCACAACCGCATCCACTTATTGCCTTTGGTCTTCACCATGGTCAACTGCCCCCAAATACTCCAAAAGACCAGATCCACTTTGCCAGTTGCCACTTCCACTCTTCCAGTCTCGCCATCTCGGGCAAAAGGCTAGTGGCAGCACCTCGGCGACCTTGCCTCCTCTAGGCTCCGCAGTCAACCCTCACTCTGGCTGGCCACAGCAGTGAGGTGACATCACCACAGATCTCTTGGTCCCTCTCCTAGCCGGCTGGCCCCTCAGCAGCTCGGCCCCTCCCAGCCTTAGAGACCCCCTTCTTGGCTTGGCTCCCTTACCTCACCACCTCACATGGCACTGGGATGATGGTGGGCTGGGTGGCTGGCGGCTCCCTGCCTCCCTGGGCCCTGGCTCCCTCTCAGCAAAGCGGCGACTAGGTGACCAGCAACTCACCTCTCTAGGCTGGCTCTCCTCGTCTCCCGCTCTAGATCTGGTGCTCCACACCCCCATCGGCCCACTGCTCGACTACCGCCGAGTGCCGGCACCACACAAGAATCTCGACCACACCCATGGACCACCCGTCCATCACTAACGCCACCCATCGGCCGTCGCCAACCACAGGAGGAGAAGGGTAAGGGGATGACATCAATTAATTGAATGATTGTTGTGTTGTTGCCGCTACGTAGTTGCCAAATTAGTGAACTAGATTTGGCCGATCTGCGCATGTGGGCTTCATTTTGCCATTTTGGTGGGCTTTGCCACTTCGGCCTTTTGCCCTTTGGTGCTTTGTTGTTGGCCAAGTGCATCTGTACATGGTGACTCAATTGCTCCCTCAGCCTCAGGCCGACGAGCGGCATGGTGCATGGCGGTGGCTAGTCGATGGTGCCCCAGCCAGAGCTAGCGGGTACATACACTCCAGTCGGAGCTAGGGTGGGCGCTAGCCCCCCTAACCCACCATTAGGTCCACCACTAAGGAAAACGTACACGCACACACATGCAAGTGCACATCCTTAGCACATGCCTAGAAAGATAGAGGTTGAGGATAAATCCATAACCCCACAAAATTTCTATTGAAGCGTACTAGCTTGCTTGCGCATAAAGATGGATATTGAGGGCCCACTCTAAAGAGCTTAAGCTTATGGCTTTGCCTATTAGATTTTGGCTAAAATTGCACTGTAGCGGCAGTTAACTTTTCTAAGTCATTGAATTAAAAGAAAATAAAAATATGAAAAATAAAATAAAAAATTGTTGTATCATTGTGGACAATGCAAAGGAATAAGGGGAAAACAAAAATGCAAAAAAGCCAAAAAAAATCCTAAATAAGCCAAAGTTAAAAGCTGCACATGTTCCAAGTGCTTTTGGCTTAAATAAGCTGAAAACCAAAAAAAGCCCAAAGCTAAAGCCGTTTGTAGCAGGGGTCAAGATTTGAACAACAATGCAATCCACACAACCAATCACCAAGAATACAATAGATCAAACACAGGAGACACCGATGAGAGAGAATACTAGAGTAGTCTTTATTCTTTCTCAGATACTTTACATGGTATAATGGCTCTCTATTTATAGTCTAAACCCACCAGGGGCAATTTTGGTATTTGCCCATATCGTAACCTTCTAGGTTTCATAACACTCCCCCTTGGGTGAATACCATGACAGGCACATGCCTTATTAAAAACTCCTCCCAAAAACCCAGTGGGAAAAAAGGGATGGAGAAAAGAGTACATCGCATCCGTTCCATGTGTCGCACTTGTTGCCTCATTAAAAACCTTTACATGAGAAAACTTCAAGAAAAACTCACAAAGGGAAAAGAGTGCAACATTTGGATCTTCAGGATCATGTAAGTCTTCTGGTCTTACATAGGGGCTATGGTTCAAGGATTTGCTAACCCTGAACCTGTAACTCTCTTGGTTGCCTCATCTCAATGTCTTGTATGCACTTCTAGAAGGTAGAGGCTAGAAGGGATTTTATGAATATATCGGCCAGATTATCACAAGACCTAGCTTTCAACATCTTTACCTCTCTGTCCTTCTGGAGCTCATGAGGATAAAAGAATTTAGGAGTAATATGCTTCATGATATTACTTTAACATAGCCCATTTGCATCTGTGTCACACAAACTACATTATCTTTAGAGATAATAGTGAGGTTATCAATGGTGTTTATGCTACATGACTTCTTGATGTGACTAATCATTTGGCTGAGCCAAGCACATTCTAGTAAGGCTTCATACCACGATATGTATATGCCCATTAAAAACTCCTTCCAAAAACCCAGTGGGAAAAAAGGAATGGAGAAAAGAGTATATAGCACATGTTAAATTACATTGCATTTGTTGTCTTATTAAAAACCTTAAAGTAAGAAAATCCAACGGGTAAACTTACTAAGGAAAAAAGAGTACAATGCTTATCTTTAGGATTTATTATTATCTTCAGGACTTTTATCATGTCCATCGATTAGACTTATACCGATAAGTGGAAAAGACCTTCAAGGTAGTGATCATTAAGTCAATACCTTCTAAGTTAGACTAAAGTCGAGATTTTCTAAATCTTGTCCATAATTATAAAGGTTCATTATATGCTCCCCATGAAGACAACTTCCCGGTGCAGTCTCATTATTCCAATGCCTTTAATAAGAAATAAATACATGCCAGTATATATTGTGAGTATATCTAATGGATGACCACAATGTGTAGTCTTCTAGACATTTATCTCATTATTCTTCTAGATAAAGAGATGATAAAACAATTTGGGAGCAATATACTTAACTTTCCAAAAATACCGCTTATCTATATGTGCAACATAAGCAAAAAATTTATCCTAATCAGGATATGGGGGTAATCAACCCCAAGGCCACATTTCTTCAGGATGTGACTTATTAAGACCTTTCAGGGTCTTAATATTTAGCAGCCATATCTGAGTGGCACTATACAACCAAAAGTATGTTCTGCAGAATGAAAAGCATGGTCATACCACCACAAAATCAATATAACTAGTCTTAATTTTGGCACTTAGGGGATTAATCAATTTTGCCATTAACACCAATGTATATGATACCTTCATGGTAATAAATGATATTTTCCACTCCATAAACTTCTGCTAGGAGATGCACTTCATATGTGCTTATGTGGCATACTTCTGCTTTTTAGTTTCCTCATTCCATCCCCTCGGATCTTGGATGGTTCCTTACCTACTTCTCGGGCTTGCATAATCATTAGTGTATTTTTTATCAACTGGTGATTTAATTTCTCTTTAGGGATGATATTCTCTCTTCTGGGAGATACACTTTCTTCAAGTAAGAGTTTATCATGTATGAGCTTTATATACATATATTATATATACATGTTACAATTTACTTTCTTATTGAAATACTGAGTCCTTCAGGGATGAAGCTTTGAGTCACTTAAGGAATCTCATCAAGGATTTTCAAAACCCAATAACTGCATATCTTATTCATATCATCTGCCAGAATTATTATATAACGAAACATTATTTCATCATAACAGGAGAATATCAATCTCTTCAGGGATTCTTGAACCATCACTTTCACCACCTCATTATCTCATAATGACTCATTAAGTCTGAACTAACAAGTTCTAAGACTTTTATCTGCGATTATGGTTCAGCCTCAGTTGCTTCCTTTCATTTTCTTTACCCAATATGAACACTTTAGGTGCTTGGCCAAGGACTTTGGTTCCGAATTTATGTTCTCATACAAGAAACTTTAGTAATTTTAGAGGAAAACAGGATATTGATAACTTTTCTCCAAATATCCTCATAATTGAGTGTCTTTTAATGTTTAACCAAATCTTTGTCATTTCCCAAACGAAAGATTATTGGTCATTCCGTGCTCCCTAGTATTGAAATATATGCACGCTTAATTACTGGGGTTTTCATCTTCATGATGAGCCTCTTCATGAGGTATTTCACCTTCAAGGTGATTTCTCTTCTAGAGTATTTAAGGAGTGTTCAATAATTATTTTGACTAGTGTCACCGGACGTTAGATCCACAGGCGTCCACATAGACTCTAGATCAATGACCAATAAGCCAACTTCGCAAAGATGGATATACTATTCAACCTGGGGTATTCCAAACTTAGCAATATATTTACTTCAAATAAATACTATAAAACTCCTTCATGCAATGGAAAAAGAAATCTAGTAGTCTCCCCGCTTCTGGCGTATAGGAGTATCAACTAAACTTAAATTTAGTTTGGTTAGTGCGTGAACCTTATAACAAAGATCTTTCTTCAGGAAAATATCATGGCATTCAAAGATTTTGGGCATTTCTGTCCCCTTGATGCCGAGATTTGGTCTTGCTTAATAGCATACTTCAAAATCCCCTTACTATGGACACATGGTAGATGGAATTTCAAATCCAATCTGATCCCAGCTTCTGGTGGTGGCCCAAATGGTGTATGCTATGGTGGTGATATTATATGGGAAATGATTTGTTCTTCTAATATGCACTAATTCTTGATTGGGGGTATTTTTCTTAATGCAGTGAGCTAGACATTTATTAATGCAGTGGCATAAAAACTGCACATCTGTACTATTGGTAGATTATCCCAAATACCTAGTAGATTATTAATCTGCGACAGCAGAAATATTCTAGCTTCGTATATATTGCCCAATATTATGATCCACTTACTCATACTTCTGATTTAAAATTTGGATCACTCAAAACTTCAAGTTTTATGTTAATGCAACATGTTTTAACCTGGTCAAGAGTATTATGTTTTGATAGCATGATATACATTTTCAGGATGCTCATAAGAGTATAAATATGACATTGTCACATAAAACACGATCGTAGATTAATCTGCATGGAATATAATATATTCTGCTAGAATATAATTCTAGTTTAACCTCCCAGATGGAACACTTATTCGTCAGGAATATATGTGATTAATTGGGAGATAATTTATATGCCTGTTATAATTTATGATACCAAATAAGTATGAAAAATTTACATCATTCAAGATCATTAAAATCCAATAGGTCATCTAGTATTTTGAGGGTTATATTTTCTTAAAGAAAATGGTTGTAGCTTCTAGTGGCATATGTGCAGCAGCTTCATGCTACCTTGCAATTCCCATGTATGTGGTCGCATGCCGGCAACAAACATATTACTAGGGATAAATCAATTACCCTTCAAGGGTTGCAATGATTTTCGTTTGCCAATAGTGTGGATAGCAATTTCCATTATCTCTCAAATAAACTAGAATATTTATAGTTTCAAGCTTATTTGCTTCTGGGTTTGACCTAGGATATGCCACTATGCTTGTCATTACTCTTGTACCTCGGAGGTTCCACATGTACCCCAAATTTATCCCCCTTTTCATGCCAACTATAAAATTCCAAATGAGAGCGCTTGCTTCTAGCATTTGCTTTGAATGAACTTAGAGTTTTAGCAATAAATTGCTATTATACTACTTCAGGAGTAAAATTTTATTTGCCGTGAAACCAACATATACTTAGTAATATGGAAGATGGGGTTATATATATATACTTCAGGTCTTTAGGTGTAAGTTATACCTATTGCCATCCATGCATTAATGCATAAAGGGCTAGTGAACTGAGACATATCATTCCTTTCAAATGTCAGGCATAATATTTACAAATTTTATTCCATGCATGATTAATTATTTTATTGTAGGTATGATATGCTGCTAACAATGTGTTCCATTAAGCAACTGTTCAGCAGGGGTAAGGCTTTAATAGAACAACTTAGACCAAGCACATTTATGGCATCTAGGAAAATAATTATCTAATGCCCAATTTTAGCCGAAGGCAAAAGATAAGAGGTGTTCTTCATGAGCAAGATCAAACTCAATAGGAGTTGTATCTGTACTATTGATGCTACTCATGTAGGAAAAAAACATCTAAATGAAGCTAAGGGTTAACTGGGAGAATGCTACTGATCTCCATATTGTTCACCATTGCATATTCTTACTTATGAATGCACCTACTTATTGATAACATATGGGTTACCAAAACTCAATCCATAGACAAAATGGTACAAGGCGGAGTAATACTCGCGTGCGGACTTCTGGTCTTAGGATCAGAAGTAGATCCTGGCAAAGTGTTTATAGGAACACCAGTAACCTTTTACAGGTTTGGCCATTCTTTCAGAGAAGGCCCTTATGCCTAACGGATCTAAATCACATAGTCATTCTTCAGGGTAGAGTAGAGGCAATACCTCATAAACTACAAAGTTTTTACCTTTCAGCCGTAAAAGGGTACAACTATGTCAGTGTTAGGCATGACATTAGCATGACTATATGATAATGAAATAAGTCTAGGTGATACAACTACAACCAATTGGGGCGCATGAATATCCACTTATGCCCAAAGTCTTACAATATTCATGCAATTTCCTACATACTTACTTCTAGTAAGTAATTTCAAGTGCATGAAACGAGTGCAATAGTAAAGATTTACTTTTGTCTATTCAATAGACAATTTATCATTTCCCAGATTTTTCCTAAGAATATTTGGGATTTTCTAATAATTATTAAGACATTTGAGCGACGCTGGGTTCAGGTGGCGGCTGGTGACGGCTTTAGGCCAGTGGCGCTGGGCTCAGGTGGTGGCCAGTGGCTCGTGGGGAGGCCGGTGGCCGACGGCGGCTTCGGGCTAGCACGGCTGCGCGCGCGATGGCCCTACGGGGCCGGCTGTGCAAGATTTTTTTTTCTCTTTTTTTACTTTTTTTTGATCTACAATGCAATCAACATCTACTCTTTCATGTAATCTACCGATCGACACTGTGCCGGCGACTTCAAGTCTGTTCACAGTAGATTAGAGTAGATTTGCACCTTAGAAATAATCTAGAAAGCAAAATCTGTAGAATTTAAAGCGATCTAGATGTATACAATTCAATCTACTAATGCTTCAATGATTATCTTTTGATTCACCAGAGCGATTCATGCTGATAACGTGTTGAGGAACTATCGTTGACGAGTCCAGTCCGACCAATTCCTCTGCTATACGAAAGATAGATCAATCATAGAAGACACAAATAGTAGATTGAAAACATAGAGATAGAGAACACTTCCTATTTATATTCTAGTGGTGAGGTGTCTATCATAGGCTAAGGCTAAGCTCAGGTCCAAGTGCCTAACAACTACATCCAAATATTAAACAGCTACTGCATGACAGTCCGTCCGTCCGGCTTTACCTCTAACCTCTGCGATCCTCTAAGCACAGAAGACCCTACGGAGCGTGGTGATGTCCAAATTAAACTTGCAAACTATGTTGTTTAGATCATTTTGTCTTTAAAATTAATTATAATGTTGTTAGCAGGACGGTGGTTGGCCTTTGCAATCCATTTGTCCGTTGCCATCCCTAGCACACACTCGGAGAAAGAGGACACTTTTGGGTGGAGGAATTGGATTGAGGTTAGAGGCGAGGTTGATAGATGGATTAGGCAATGGCAACAGTGAAGTAGAAGAGATGTACCAGAAGAAACAAATGGCCGTTCCCTAACCCAACGATTCCTAAATCTTAAGAGACCAGTTATGTATTTGATAGTTATGTGACAACATATATGTTGGTGTCACAGAGAGCGGAGTCTACTCACTACAGTATGATTGACTCAAACTTTCTTAAAGAGGGTTATGTACCTGTACCTTTCACTACTACAGAAAGCCTAATAGTAGACGTCAAATCCCAGACGGTTTTGTGAAACCGTCTGTGATTTACACTATTACAGACGGTTTTAATTTGGAGGCCGTCTGTGGTATTTGTGGCGGGAAAAAGGAGTATCACAGACGGTTCTTACCGCTGAACCATCTGTGATACTAGAATATCACAGACGGTTTTATAATAAAAAACCGTCTGTGATATTCCAGATTATCACAGAGGGTTTTTATTATAAAACCGTCTGTGATATTCTAGTATCATAGACGGTTTTATAATAAAAACCGTCTGTGATACGTTTCCCGCCTTGTAATCCCTCAAGATTTCATATTTTCCCGCTTAAGTCCGAGTATGGTTCAGTTTTGAGACACCTTCAGTAAAACGGGCATAACTTTTGCATACGGTGTCCGTTTTCAGCGTTCTTGTACTCGTTGGAAAGCTAACGACGAGCCTGATCCACAAAAATGACCCGCTTGTGCCGGTCGCCCTCCAAGACCCCAAAAATCGGCCATATTTGAACCTAAACCTGCGTCGCAAGTTTTTGGTTTCTGTTTTTGCCCTTTTTCTTGGTTTTATTTTCGGAATTTGGATTTTTCTTCAACTGCAAAGTTGTAGATCTCGTCGAAACCTTTCAAATGAGTATATATAAACTATATAAACCTTTGCTATTTTATCTTTTCAGACTAGTTGTTTATATTGCATCGGTATATAAAATTTGTGCTCCAATTCACAGACGGTTCATTCATCACAGACGGTTCTATATATAGAACCATCTGTGATAATCTGACCACTGGGCCCGTCGATCCTCAGCCCCACGAATTGTAGCTCCGCCTTTCCGTTCCCGCGCCAAAAATTTCGAATTCCCGCCTCTCCCTCCCCTATAAATATAACCAAAATCCAGCCTCTTTGCTGGTCTTCTCTTCCTTGTTGTCCTCCTCCTTGTTGTCCTCTTCCTTGTTGTTCTCCTCCTGCTTGCCGTCCTCCTCCTTGCTGTCCTCTTCCTTGTTGTTCTCCTCCTCCTTGCTGTCATCTTCCTTGTTGTTCTCCTCCTCCTTGCTGTCCTCCTCCTTGCAGACGACGCAGAAGCATCTAGCTCGTGCCAACCGGGCAGACGCTCAATCAACGCCGACGATGGTGGTCGTCAAAGACATTCAGCTCATGCGTTGCATCAGGGGCGAGAAGGCATAGAGGATCTTTGCTTGTTGTGTAACCTGCTCGTTGTTCTTGTTGTGTAACCTGCTCGTTGTTCTTGTTGTTCTTGTTGTATAACTTGCTCGTTGTTCTTGTTGTGTAACCTGCTCGTTGTTCTTGTTGTGTAACCTGCTCATTGTTTTGAGATATTGTAATGGTATACTCTAATCTTAATAAAAATTGATGTTTTATGTTTGTGAAATGAATTGAGATGTGAATTGGATGTATACATGTACATGTTGATCTGCTTGTTTTAGAGGGCATGGCTAGCATTTCCTGAGGCTATCCAATAAACAGAAATATATGTAGGGGTCGAAGGGAATATCACGAGCGGTTTTGAGTAAAACCGTGCGTGATAGTGATAATCACGAGCGGTTTTAGTTGAAAACCGTCGTGATCTCGATCATCACGAGCGGTTTTTACTCAAAAACCGTGCGTGATAGCGATATCACGACGGTTGAAAACCATCTGTGATGACCTTCGATTATCACTGACCCATAAATACAGATGGTTCACAAAACCGTCTGTGATGACGTTTTCGAACCGTCTGTGATGACCTTTTCTGTAGTAGTGTTTCTAATTTTATAGTGAAGCATATATTTCACAAGGTCTACGATTCCTTGCTGAAAAATGTAAGTTTGTGTCAAATTTTCTTTTCTTTTGTTAATTGGGTTCCTGAACAGGGATTGAAATTTTGGCCAAAATTTCGCAATTTTCGCAGAAATTCGGTTATCTCCTAAAATTTCGTCGAAGTGGTGGATTTTCATTGGAAATTTTGGGTTTAAATAGATTTCATAACTAAAATTTGGGAAAAATATTTAGCTAGCCTAGCGGTAAGAATTGGGTGGGTGAGCATGAGGTTGTGAGTTTAAACCCCAAGACCAACACTATTTTTTTGTTTTCCATTTTCCCTCAAAAATTCAGAATTGGAATTTAAAAGTTCGAATGAATTTTTTTGAAAATTTCTGAAATTCGGATTTTGGGGGGGGGGGGGGAGGCGAATTTTTATCCGGAGAATGTTTTCCCTGTTCTAGAATGTTCAACTGTGCTAGCCTGTTTACTCCCGATGAAATTGAGGGCAGAACATGTAAGAATGTACCCCAAATGCCATTGCGGATGACGCATAAGGAACCAATTGGCCCATTTAAAAAAAAAACACATAATTATTTTACCACATTGTTTCGACCACATTAGTTAGACTACGTTGGTCGATCACGCTGTTTCAATCACGGTGTTTCAACCACGTTCGTTGACCATTGTTTCAACTACGCTATTTCGACCACGATGTTTCGACCACATTCGTCGACCATTGTTTCGACTACGATGTTTGTACCATGTTGTTTCGACCATGATATTTCAACCACGTTGGTTTGACCATGTTATTTCGATCATGATATTTTGACCACGTTGATTCGACAATATCGGTCAATCACGATGTTTCGACCACGTTGTTTGATCATGTTGTTTCGACAACAATGTTTCGATCATGTTGATTCGGTCACGTTGGTCAATCACGTTGTTTCGACCACGTTGTTCTCCCCGCTTCCTTCTCCACCGGCCTCCCTTGCCTTTCTCATTAGAGTAGCTCCGCACACCTCCCCTGCCACCCCGCGCCCCCTCCTCCACCACCCGCGGCCGGCAGCGACCCGGCCACCTCACCACGCCACCCCCTACCCCTCCCCACCCATTCTAATTGCTAGTACTTTCCGCCAACACTGCCCTCTGGCACTGCTCACCACCCTCCTACCCCACCCATCGCCCCCTCCACCACCCACCGTTGGGCCACCGCCCCCGGCCTCCCTCTATGTCCGGGGGAACGGTGGACCCTAGGCACGGGGCGGCATGGAGAAAGAAAGGATCGCCAGAGAAAAAGGTGGTGGTGGCAGTGCATGAATCTTCGCGCATATCTAAAGGTGAGAAATCCGACTGATTTTCTCCTAAAAATCATGCGAATGTTATATAGCAGTTCCATAATTATTTTTTTTGTACTTCAAGAGAAAATGAAGAAGTTTACTTATTACACATCACATTCACCCGTTTTGTAGTCAAAATTTGTTAAGAGTTCAGTTCGTGTATGACGTGCATGTAGGCACCAACCCCTAACTTCGAATATGTGATCCGAGTCCTTCTCCTATAACCACGCAATGGGACGCTGCCTGTATAAATGAAATGATCGCATGCGGATGTTGTGTTTGGCAAACTAAGTGTTAAACAACTTTTAAGACTGTGTCGGTGCCTTAAACAACATCTATTTTGCAATCGCTTCAGGATCGGATCACTATCTAGCACTGTC
The DNA here is from genome assembly GCA_036346575.1 of Dendrocalamus sinicus. Lineage (NCBI taxonomy): Eukaryota > Viridiplantae > Streptophyta > Magnoliopsida > Poales > Poaceae > Dendrocalamus > Dendrocalamus sinicus. The sequence continues at coordinate 22,987,386 of CM070671.1, forward strand.
ACGGAAGAGAAAAATCCTCACGGGGTTCTGCCATGGCAGAGATAATCTTCTACCGTGGCCTGCCACAGCACAGAGCAGTCGAACGCCTCACCTCTTTGCTGGGAAGGCTGCTGTATGGCGCTGGAGCCTGCAGAAAACAACCAAAATTGAACAACACAAACGCAGAGCGGACGATACCGGCAGGCACAGATGGGAACAGAAGTTTTCGGTGCAAAAACTGCCAGCATTCTTTTCGGTGGTTTTCTCTTCATATAAGAATCAGATCAAACCTTCTATCTGCTAACAAGGAAAGATATCGGCTACAAGAAGGAAAACTGAAACCTGAAAAACCCGGCTATGGGCCTGTTTGGGACTGCTCTGCTCCAGTTTTTTCAGCTCTGCTCCACAAACTCAACCATGGAGCAGCTCCACTGTGGAGTTTCTGAAGCAGGTGGTCCTGTTTGGCACGCAGCTAGCTCCAGCTCCAGGAATGTGAGGTTTTCCTGAGAAAGGTCCAATGTGCCCCTGAATGATGTTTGGTGTATGTTTTGATGTCTGCGGAGCATATGTAACTGATTTTTTTTGTTGTCAATTGAAATATGATGTAAAATATTATAATCGCAATTAATTTATTCGAGAAAACTGAAAAACAAATATTTTGGTCAAATAATTCCATCCTTTTGTCCCATAAATTGCAACGTGCATGACAGATAATTAACAAAGTCCATCATTCGAACAGTTATGTATTCCTTACACATCTTATTTATCAAAGGGCAGTCACCATATGCATAATTGCATAACAGAAACATGTGGACCGTTCAAATTGCTAGTTTAAACTTTTGTAGTAAATAGTAATAAAAAAACCCTGACATCTACATAACAACATCATCCTGACATCTACATCTTAAAAGAAAAATTCAAAAAGCATGCTTCCTGTTTCAGACAATGGTAGCCTCATGTCTACCACTGAATCTGTATCCTTTGATGATGAACGCCGCACTGAACTCTTCCTGAAAGATCAAATTCCTAAGTCAGTTGCATATGCAGGCTATGCCGTAGTTGCTGCTGTATCGATCGGTACTCTTCCTCAGATCTTCCTGAACCCTTTTTTTATTCTACTGCTTCACACAAAAAGGTTAACTATCAACACAAGCCACCTTTATGATCTGAAAGCAAGAGATGAAAGTCAGTGACATGATTCGGTGAAATAGAGCAAATATTTTCCACGAAGTTCATTAATATATACTCATAGAGGCAACCAATTATTGGAAGTACACATCCCAAGTTATTAGACAAGGAAGATTAAAGTGCTCACCGCACAGAGTAAGCAACCACATGACGCTTCCCTTGAAAACCTTTCAGACCACCATTGACAATAACATAGTCTCCATCCCTTGTAAAACCAAAACAAAGCGAAGCTATCAACTCTGGTGCATAGAGAACTGAATTGCCAACATACCACAGTTAATATGTAATCCTTACTTGACGTCAGACATTTCCTTAGTGTCAGAACTCTCGTTTTCCCTGAGAAATAAATAAAGGCCAGTACATAGATGAGTCATAATGCCAAAATTTGTTAAATAATCCAAAGCAATACATAACATCCCACCAGCGATTCACATCTATCCTGCCTGTACCATCATCAAGCGTGAACGCTACATCGGTCACCCGCTCAACCTTATTCAACATGCGTCCTACAAGCCTAACCTGCAATCCAGGGCAATAACAACAATTAGATATACAAGATTTGATCTTTGCTAACCTCTATAGAAAGAAACTGCTCAAAGCAAAATCATTTCAAACCAGGTGAACTAGATTTTACAAAACACTACAGAAATAACCAAAGGAAAATTCTACAATAAGGATATATAAAATGCTTACGGGGACAACATTTGATTATGAAACGACCACACATATGTCCATTAAGGCATTTTTATTTTTTACACAGACCAGTTTAAGCTCCAAGAAGACATTTTTATCCAACTAAATTCGCTATACAACTCCAGTGAGGAACCTTTCACCTAACCGGGGGCCGCAAGCATCCCCAAAGTAAACAATCTTGCGCACCCCGTGCACACATGCAGCACTAAAAAAATGTTTTCCCCAAAAAAAATTACTCCAATCACTGCTCAAAGAAACAATGTTTCACAACGTTAAGCACCGCGAGCCCACGAAAGCGTCAGATTGGAGGCAAAGGGAGCAGAGAGAGAGAGAGAGAGAGAGAGAGAGAGATTAGGTCGGATTCGGGAGGGACCTTGGAGAGGCCGCTGCTGCCGCTCTCCGGGGCGTTCGTGGACTGCGAGGGCATGAAGCCGCCGCATGAAGGCGTGGCGGGCGGGTGGAAGTAGGGGTGGCGGGAGATGGGGTTGGGGATCGCGGCGGCGGCGGGGAGGCGGGGCACGTCGCGGAGGGTGAGCGGCGGGAGGGTGACGGTGGTGTTGGTCGGGGAGGCGGCGGCGTGGTCGCCGGAGCTGGGGGCGTTGGGGTCCATCGTCGGCGAGGGTGGTGGAAACGGAGTTGCGGCGCGGGTCGGAGAAGGAAAAGAAATCGAATCGGTACGGAGGAGAGGAATTGTGTAATGGTAGTGGTGGGTAATTTTCTTTCAACTCCATGAGAAGATACAAAACTTCGTTTGAGATGTGCGAGAGAGCTCTAGAAAAAACGTGGAGTAGACCTTCAACTCCACCTTTTTCTTGGAGCAGAGTTCTTGGAGTTGGACCCGTTTGGCTAGACAAGTTTGGAGCAGAGTTGAAAAAGCTGGAGCGGAGCAGTCCCAAACAGGCCCTCTACAGCAGCACGGACTCACAACCGACCGGGAATACGAAACATCTTCAGAAAAGAAAACTAGACTCGGACGCTAACAGATAACTGACTCGACAAGATTACCTCCAACATTCTCTCCTTAATTTTGTTGGGTGACTTCAATCATTTCGATTTTTCTCCTCATCTCCAGGAATTTGACCCGGCCAAGCGGCTTAGTCAATATATCAACCGTCGATTCGTCTGCTTTGATATGCTCAATAGCGATTCTCCCTTCTTCAACACAATTTCTAATAAAATGATATCTTGTATCTATATGTTTGTTTCTATCATGAAAGACCAGATTTTTGCTCAATGATATAGCTGATTTCTTGTCTACTTTGAGTATAACCTTCATGGCTTCCTTCTCCATGAATTCTCTCAATAGCCGAGCAAGCCAAACTCCCTGGCATGATGCTGCACTTGCTGCTATATATTGGGCTTTGCAAGATGAAAATGCCACAACTCTTTGCTTCTGAGATTAACAACTAACCAGACTTTCTCCCAGGAAGTACATCACCCCCGTCATGCTTTTCCAGTCATCAACATCCCTTGCCATGTCACTATCACTGTAACCGATTAGCTGCAATTTCTTCTCACCTCCTCTCCCATAATGGCAACCAAAAAACAATGTGCCCTTTACATATCTCAGGATGTGTTTAACTGCCATCAAATGTTCATGAGTTGGCTTCTCGATAAACTGACTCACATACCCTACTGGAAATTCAATATCTGCACCGGTATGAACAAGATACCTTAGACTCCCTACTATCCTCCTGTACTGTGTGGCATCAACTGGAGAATGGGAGATAGTTTTGCTTAGCTTCAAGCAATTTTCCATTGGAACTTGACATGGGTTGCACACTCCCATGCTGTACTTCTCTAGTATCTTCGAAGCATAAGCCGATTGACAAAGAGTGATACCATCTATGGTCTACTTCACTTCAATGCCAAGGTTGTAGCATAGGAGCCCCAAATCTGTCATTTTAAATAGCTTCATCATCTCCTCTTTGAATTTTACAATCTCCCTCGGATTTGTTCCGGTGATTATCAAGTCATCCATATAAACACCCACAATCAACCTTGTATTCTCATCACCTATTGTATACATGGCATGTTCAGTTTTACTCCGCTTGAAACGAAGTGACGAGAGACTTTTGTCAAGCTTCATATTCCAAGCCCGTGGCACTTGTTTGAGCCCATACAAAGCTTTATTCAATTTTAACACTTTCTCAACTTGTGTTTTGATCTGAAACCCTGGTGGTTGAGCTACATACACCTCCTCCTCAATGTCTCCATTCAGGAAAGCCGTTTTCATATCCATGTGATGAATTTCTCATCCACCATGGGCTGCCACAGCAATGAGAACATGAATCGTCTCCATACGAGCCACCTGTGCAAATACTTCTTCATAGTTCACCCCGTGTTTTTGGACATAGCCTTTAGCCACAAAACTCACCTTGTGCTTCACAACATCTCCCTGAGAATTCATTTTAATTTTGTAAACCCAATTCAGACCAATGGCTCGGTGACCTTTAGGCAAATCAGTGAGTTTCCATGTATTATTATCTTCAATTGACCTCATCTATTCTTGCATAACAACCCTCCAATGCTCATCATTCTTGGCTTCTTCATAACTCTTAGGCTCTTTAGCCACGGCATAAAACAACATCTCATCAACCTGTATGGGTTTGGTTTGTGCATATATCTCACTAATACTTCTCGTCTTCGGTGCTCTGTCAATGGAGCCTTCCTTAGCTATGTTCTCGGTTATTTATTCAGGTGATGCCTCACGAGCTTCAGCAGTTGCTCTTGCACCCAACGAACTTGTGCTTTGGGGTGAACCCAGACCTGCATCTTCCTAGTCTGTGCTATCAACCCCTTGTGCTTTACTTCAAAAGAAACCTTGTTCTGAAAATTTCTTTCCATGCCTTGATGTTCTTCCCACACCCAATGTTTATCCTCTTGAAACACCACATCTCTACTTACATGAAGCTTCTTTTCTATCGGATCATATATCTGATATGCTTTACTACCCGGTTCTGAGTTGAGATATATCATCTTCTTACTCCTATTATCCAATTTCATCAAGTGTTTGCTTGGTTTTACATGTGCTAAACAACTAAATACCTTTAGATGCATAACATTCGGCTTTCTTCCTGACCAAAGCTCATAAGGAGTAACTCCATCAAGTGCTCTTGTGGTAGCATGGTTAAGAAGGTAAACTGAATGCCTCATTGCCTCAACCCAAAATCTCCTGGGCATAAATTTGCTTTTTAGTAAACTGCGTGCTGTGGCCATCATGGTTCTATTTCTTCTCTCCACGACTCTATTTTGTTGAGGTAAGTGCAGAGCTATAAATAACCTTGCTATGCCCTTCATTTCACAAACCAAGTTAAACTCTTTTGATAGAAACTCTCCCCCTCGATCTAATCTTATAGCCTTGAGTTTATGATCAACTTCATTTTGTACTAATGCTATGAACTTCTGAAAGCTAACCATTGCCACATCCTTGCCTTTTAGCATATACACCCACATAGCTCTGAAATAGTCATCAACTACAAGTGTGAATTATTGGTTTCCGGCATCCATTCGTGGCGTGATTGGTCCACACAAGTCGACATGTACCAGCTCCAATGGGTAAGATGCTCCAAACTATGCTTGTGGTGAAAAAGGACTATGACATGTACCTGTCAGGATTGAGTACAAAAAGAGCCAAAGCCTATCCGCACTGCTTAGATTATACCGAGAGTGTGTGCTTGAATAACTCGTGCAAAACTATGTACATGCGTCATCGTAGGTTCCTTCCACGGTATCACCCATACCGTAAAATAAAGAAACAATTTGATAGAAGAAAGAGAATGACTCAGTACCAAAGCCTTTTAGCAGGTAAGAGGTCTACTATATGGTCAAGGATATCGATGTTATGCTTGAAAAGGGATGTAAGTTGAGAACCTGTCAGAAGAACATGTGGAAGAAGAGGTTAGTATTTTGGGACTTGCCTTGCTGAAAGCACTTAGAAGTTCACAATTTTATTGATGTCATGCATGTAGAGAAGAATGTATATGATAGCTTGATTGGTCTCTTACTGAACATTCTTGACAAAACAAAGGATGGTGTCAACGCACGACGTAACTTGGTCACTATTAACATTAGGACCGAGTTAGCACTGATAGAGATTGATAAAGGCCGAACATACCTTCACCCAGCTTGTTACACTCTATCAAAGTTCGACAGAACAGAACTGTGTCAGTGCTTGCATGGTGTGAAAGTTCCATCCAGTTACTCCACCAGAATGAAGAAACTTGTTTCCATGCAAGATTTGAAATTAATTGGCATGAAGTCTCACAATTATCATGTGCTAATGACATAATTGCTTCCTATTGCAATTAGAAGTATTTTGCCGAAATTTGTGTGACAATCATGAGGCTGTGTTATTTGTTTAACGCAATTGCTTAGAAGGTCATCGTCCCGATGAACTAGATGCTCTGCAGACCGAGGTGGTGATGACTCTATGTCATCTTGAGATGTATTTCCCTCTGTCACTTTTTTGATATCATGGTCCATCTCATTGTCCAACTTGTGAAAGAGATAAAGATATGTGACCCTGTGTTTCTATGTCATATGTACCCGTTCGAGAGGTACATGGGAAATTTGAAGTCCTATGTACGCAATCAATCTCGGTCGGAGGGCATCATCATCAAAGGTTATACAACCGAAGATGTCATTGAGTTCTGTGTCGATTACATGGCTCAGGTCAAACTGATAAGTATGCATGTATCTCATCACGAGGGGAGGCTAGAAGGTATCGGGACCATTGGAAGGAAAGCAATAACTCTCGATCTGGATACGTCAAGCCAATTTCACGGTCTTGCAACACAAGACTAAAGTGTCCCCGTATATTGAAGAGCACAAGGACATTCTACGCCCAAGAGAATCTAGGCCAGTTGGAGGTTTAGATCACGAGATAGCACAACTGTCAGTTCAACAAATGGTTGAGGATGCGATTCACTAGGAGGTCATCAAGCGAAACGCTACAATGGTTGGCAAAAGGGCCACATTTACAATTATGACATGGCAAGGATACAATATTAATGGATACACCTTTTATATGATAGATTAGGATAGAAAGAGCACAGTCCAGAACTCATGTATTCGAATAGATGCATTTCATGATGAGCAGTTCAATACTTCTGGCCCAAGCTTCTACTACAGGCTTGTCGAGGAGATTTGGGAGCTCGACTATGTAATTTTTAAGATCCCTCTATTTCGGTGCCACAGTTCCAACTCCCATAGGGTGTAAAGATCAACAAGTACAATGTCACTACTGTGGACGTTGAATGCGTAGGATACAAAGATGAACTATTCATACTCGTGAGGCAAGCTGTTCAAGTTTTATATGTAACCGACCTGGCAAATAAGAAGCTCGACGTAGTTCTTCATGGAAAAAGAAGGATTGTCAGAGTTGAGAATGGTGTGAATGAGAAAGAGTGCAATCAGTTTGACGAGTTGCCTCTATTTGGAGACAGCATCAGGCTCGAGGAAGAACGAATTGATGAAGCAAGTTGTATGCGTGTCAACCATCATGAAGGGCTTTATTTAAAAGGAAATAGCCAAGCTAATGATCCCACACAGTGAAGACATATTTGAAAATTATTCCAATGTAATATAAGAAACTCAATATGTAATTAAAGAATTATTCCATTGTAATTGATTTAGTAATTAAGAAATAATTACATCTATGATTATATATGCTTTCCTTTCTTCATAGGGTATGGCTAGCACTTCCTGGGGCTAGCCGAAACATAGGATTTGTTGTACTATCACAAATGGTTCTATAATAGAACCGTCTGTGATACCAACATCACAGATGGTTCCATTAAGAACCATATGTGATAGTTCCTTCTATAAGTAGGGCCCCACTAGGGTTTGCACCCTTACTCCTAACTTGTGTGCCCTTGTTGCCCATCTGCCACCGCCTCCTCAAGTGCCGCCCCTCCCCAATCTCCACCTCCCATGTAGATCCAGCACCACCTCCCTGTCTGGCCACTGCCTCGTGCAAATCCACCATAGCCAGTTTCTGCATGTCTTTGTCTTCTAAAACCTCATTGACCTCGACCTCTTCTTCCCCAATCGCAACGATGTTTTCACCACCGACGCTCTCGATCAGCTTTTTCTCCCCCAACCACAACGACATCTTCATTGAGTATTATTCCCAATGGTATGTGACTTAGCAGTTTATCTATGTGCTTGTGAGTTAGCCATGAGTAGTTTGTCTATGTTCTAGGATTTGGACCAATGGAAGGAACCCCTTTTAACAGTATAGTTAAAAGAAAAATAAGCCTTAAACTAACAATATGGTCTAACAAGTAAATACACCAGAAAACATCCTTAACCTTCATTTGTATTATTGCATTGCACTTCGAGATTTGATACATGGTTTTGCAATAGTTTTCACAAACTACCTATAGCTTTGCAACTTTTAATCATACCAATGTAAATAGTCACTGAGACTAAATTAAGGCATATCATTTTCTATGAGAGGTAGAAATTCCCATGGATAACCTAAAAACCCTGGGAATTATCTTGTTAGTCAAGAAAAAAGGGTTTGCACTATTGAAATTGTGGAGCTTGACTTTAATTATGCAAATTAGTCAAGTAAAAAAATGTTTGCACTATTAAAATTCTTATGAAATCTGTGCAAAGATGAAAGCTTTAAGGAAAGATGAAATCAATTTAAACTGATACTAATATCATAGACAGTTCTTTTAAAGAGAGATGTCGTCATCGTCATCGATGTCACCGATTGGGTCTGACGCTCCGAAGACTGGGGTAGCTAAATATGGCAGAGGAGTATCTAAAAGGCCAGCAGGATAATTAGAAGAAAGCAACTGCAGCATGTTATACTACCTGTGGATAATTGGAAGAGAATGGGTCCCCATCACCAAAGCAAACTAGAAAGGTTTGATAGAAGATGAGGGAAATGTGTTGTGGATGGAAATTTCAAGCTCGTTTGAGATCCCAACAGAAGTCCAAGAATGCGTGCAACGGCATCACTCCTCATGATGGGAAAAGCATGGAAGACCTTCATGAGTATGCTTGTCATGCAGTACATGACCAAGGATCGCATGCCCTTCATGAGGTATCCTTTTGGGTCACCGAAAACATGGGAGGCCTATGTGTGGATGAAGACGACGACTGAATTTCAATAGGAAAGTGTGGCACACAAGGCTATCCAGGCATGAAACACTCACCCCACATACTTGGCACCACTGGGTACGCGTGTAAAATCTCGCAATGGAGGATGGAGGATGAGGTCATAATCCAATAAGAGGCATCCCTACCATTTACCGGGATCACAAACAAGCACACCCAAAATTGGTTAAGAGCGAGGTCATCAACCACATCTTTAGGCGTTGCCTCTTTCAAAAACACCATAGATAAGGAAGTGTTCCAACGCTTGGTAAGATATGTTAAACTACCTACATGTTAATAGATCCATAACTTCATGGGGTCTAAAATATAATGATTGCCTCTTGCAGCAAATATTGACTACCAAATCTTCTAAAGGCTCCTTCCAAGTAGTCAAGGAGAGGGATATATTGTCTACGGCCCTGGGAACCAAGGAGCACCCAGGTCACACTCAAGGCCTACGGGATTACGTATCTTGGAGGCATGGATTACCAAATGACTCCGATGTATATAGGAGTAGGAAGAGATCCAAGGCAGAGAGCGAGGAAAGTACGAAATGAGACTTTGATGCAAAACAAGAGGACATAACTACCTCACTTCGAGGAGACATAGATGCATTGAGGAAAGAACTGAGAGAAGTCCACAACCGTTGCAAGCCACCCCCATTATTACGGTACACAGTCCCCCTCAATGTTGGAGTAGCTGTGAGTCAATGCCACTTTCTGAACACAGTGACACCCACTTACCTATCGATGACATCTAGGAAATGTATATATCTAAAATGCTACATAGATAGACTTGGTGGACGCCTTAGCTCACCGTATATCATTATGTAGGAGGCCATGCATCCTCATAATCAGGATTGTTCGCTCCATTCCTATTGATGTTGGGCGGGGGTTGGCGTATCCATGCATGCCAGGGACGTTGGTGCATGGTGCCCAGCTAGGAACCGGTTTTGCGAAGGTCTAGTGGACATGATTAATGATGTTTTCAGGGCCATCCCATTGGAGAGGCCCCCAAATAGAGAAATCATGACACTAGGGGATGATGTTCACATATTCGTCTAGTGGCCCAAAAGGGGCATCACCCTGAATTTTTGTGCCGCGATCTCCACATAACCATACCTATCAAACAAAACGTTGTATGACTCCACCTCAAGCTCCTCTTCAAAAGGCCAATGCATCAGCTCCTGTGAAGGCGACACTGAAAATGTATCGCAAGTGAGGCGCTAAGGCCCAATCGAAGAAGATTAATCGCCTCCCAGGGAATGGAAGTTCATGCTCGAAGTGTCATTGGTCCCTGAGTACAGTTACCTAGGCTTGGACTAGTTTGTAATACTTTACATACCTGGTACATGCAGAAGTCAACATGAAGCCAAACCGACATAGTTGATTCACCGTGAGATACACGGAGGCGCATTTCCTCCACGACTCGAGCTATTTCATCATGACCTTCGAAGACTTATACTTACTATTCAACCTCGATAAACTCGATGTCTCACTTCTACGATGTTGAACACTGTAAGTGTACTGTATAATCAAATTCTACATTCATGTAATACCAATAAGTGTCATAACTCATTACTTATATATAGATCCATGATCTAACAAGTCTAACAACAGTGAGAATAGGTCAGTTTCCTCAACCCACACTTGGTCTCTGAGCAATCCATCATCGATAACGGATTCTTCGTCCAAGATTACATAACGAGGGGATTGCTTGCTCACAGTGACAAGGACTATATCATGGTACCCTTCAACCAACGATAAGTGCTTCACTAGTTGCCATATAAGTTTCATTTGTACTTTGTACACAACATGAACTTAGGATTAATCACTATTGTGACATACATGACTAGGGGTCACTGGATTCTGATTGTAATTGTACCAAAGTGGAGCAAGGTAATATACCTTGATTCTCTACTTAGGAGCAACCATGACTTTACCCGTGTGCAACAAATACTTGAAGGTAAACTCATTTCCTCTTGATCTATACATAACTCTATTGTAATCTTCCCTTTGTTTGAAATGGCTGAGGCTAACTTTTTAGAACCATGTAGGTCATTTAGCGCTTATGTTGCCCAAGGAGGGAGACACAAGGAATCCAGTGCCACATTGCGACACAGGACGTGATTTCCGGTACCCACTACAATACAACAATTCTATATCATACTTCATAATAATACCTCTAGAACTAACAATACATATGTACGTAATTCTATTTTTGTAGTGCCACTAGTAGCTATAGGGTAACGTATGTGGATTCTATGTTTGCCGCTATATGGAGGACATCATGGTCACTAAGTTGAATGATCCAAAGGTTTGTCAACTTGCCAATAATTATTTCGTGATTATCACTATATTACAAATATATATATATATATATATATATATATATATATATATATATATATATATATATATATATATGCGCTAACGACTTTAATATTCCTAGCGACAGCGTGTGGAATTTGACGTAAGTACATTCGATCATGACAAACTCATCGAAACTTGAGAAAAGCTCTTTCAATTCTTGATAGTAGAGGTTATAAGCAAGACTGGAGAGTTCTACACTGATAATGAAGATTAGATGTTGAAACATTTGATAAATTGTAATCTCTCAGTTGTGCTTAATCAAACAATTCATTGAAATGTACTTCATTTAGTTGTTTAATTCATTTGTAAGATTTGTGTAATGATTGTCGTGTGCTATATATGTAATATGTTTGCTTATTTTTAGAGGGCATGCTAGCATTTCCTGAGGCTAGCTGCAAAACAAGAAATAATATAGATATTCAGATAGCTATCACAGATGGTTTGTAGCAATAAACCGTCTGTGCTATATGAATATCATAAATTGTTTTTGGTATTAGCCATCTATGATATGTAAAATATCACAGATGACTATGTTTGAGAACCGTCTATGATATATGACATGTCATAGATGGTTTTTAGCATTAACTGTATATGATAATTAGCATATCACACACAGCTATATTTAAGAACCATCTGTGATACTAATGTATCACAAACGGATTTTTTAAAAAAACCGTCTATGTTGTAATTATTACAGACAGTTTAAGAGCCGTCTGTGATAACCACGTATTATCACAGACAAATAAATTCAAACAGTTTGATAACTATTTGTGATGACAGCTGTGAACGATCTGTGATGACCCTTTCTATCGTAGTGTGTGAAGTTTTTATACAACAAGAGAATGAAAGTTACTAGTGAATTTAGTGGTAAATCTGAATTAGAGAAGTACCTTACTGAATATGCATAATATGATATTAATGATTTGACATTCTCTCCTAGTGGAAATGCAACTCACCTCATTTTCCTATCCTTTTGACAGATGGCTCATGATATATCAGCAATCCCTACATCAACAATTGCTTCTGAATTAGCTTTTAGTACTAATGGTCGTGTTCTTAATGATTTTAGCTCCTTGACTCCGTTAACACTCCAATACTTGATATGTTCATAAGATTAGTTGTGTCATTCAAAGCACATCAATATTGAAGCTAATCTAAAGTATTTGACTAAATTTAAAGAATGAGCTATAATCTAGACATGCAATTATTGTTCTCTAATCCTTGACTGTGATTAACAAAAGAATGGTACCTCCTCTCTGGTCTCTCATGCAAAGTCTTGTAAGAAGCATCCTGTTAGGAGTAGCAATCAAACTTAATTAAGCTTCCAACTTAGTGCAGATGGCCAAAGTAGTTGTGTAGTTCCCTGGCAATACAATGTTGAAGAGGTTAGGGTAGCGTTTACTTGCATGATAATCATAGATGAGTTGCCTTTTACTTTTTCAGAACATAATCGCAGATGAGTTGCCTTTCATTTTTTTTAGAACATGAAGGTTTTATTGACTTTATGTCCAAAGCTTGTCCTCGGTTCAGTGCGCCATCTAGGACAACAATGTATAGAGATGTTTTCTACCTTTATGAAAATAAGAAAGCAAAGCTAAAAAAAGTTTTTTAAGGACTCTCATCAAACTATTAGTCTTACAATCGACACATGGACTTCTTCAACCCTTCAAAATTACATGGTTCTAACTGCAAACACTTAACTTCTGCTTGGTAGACAGCCGCAAAGGGGAAGACATTGGAAAAGCACTAGGTAAATACTTTACTTGATTAGGGCATTGAGAATGTGTGTACTATTACTGTAGATAATACTAGTTCAAATGATGGTGCTATAAGCTACATGAGGAGTACATTGAAAAATTCGGGTGGTACTTTTGCGAAAGCTTGCCAACTTCATATGAGATGCGTAGCTCATATTATTAATCCGTGGTTCAAGATGGATTGAAGACAATGGCTCCTTCTATTTCCTGCATTCATAGTGCTATCAAATATGTGAGAAGCTTCACTTCAGGAATGAATAGCTTGACAAGATGTGTGCAAATTGGTAAGGTAGAAGAAAAAGGTTTGGTGTCTCTTGATGTGTGAAGTAGATGGAACTCAACATATCTTATGTTTGAGAATGCCGTAGGTTATGACAAGGCATTCGAAAGGATTGAACTTTGGGACCCCTTCTACAAGGTTGAGTTGGGTGTGGATGAGTTCCAAAACATAATGATTGGGTGTATGCAAAAGACTTCAAAGAGTTTCCAAAATATTTCTTTGGCCTTATAAAAAGGTTTCTAGAACATTTTCTTTGAAGATATTGCTAGTGTAAATTATATATTGTGTGAATGGACTGAACGTGAAGATGGTGATTATAATACCATCAAAGACATGGTCATTGAGATTAAGGCAAAGTTTGATAAGTATGGGGGCATCTTGAGAAAATGAACAACTTAATTTTTGTTGCTGCTATGTTTGATCCTATGTACAAACTTCTTTTTTTTCTTTTTCTAAATTTTATCAAGATATGGTTTCTATTCTTGATGTGTCACTTATGTTACTTTTGTTTTGTTTTAATGTTTATGCAAGGACTAAGCATTTTCATTTTTTTTCCGATGGAAAATTAACAAGATGTATGGCTAGATTAAAGGTGGTCAGATATGGGAGAATTTACAAAAGGCACTCTTAGCTCTTTTTGGAGAATACAAGAATGCATACTCTCAAATTGGGAGCCAAGGTGCTAAACATTGTAGTGGTACTGAGGAATTAGCTAGTGCTATTGAGCAATCAACTAGTGAAGTCTTTATACAACAAGAGAATGAAAGTTACTAGTGAATGAAGTGGTAAATCTTAATTAGAGAAGTACATTACTGAAGATGCATAAGATGATGTTAATGATTTCACATTCTCTCCTAGTGGAAATGCAAGTCACCTTGTTTTCCTATCCTTTTGACACATAGCTCGTGATATATCAGCAATCCCTGTATCAACTATTGCTTTTGAATTAGCTTTTAGTACTAGTGGTCGTATTCTTGATAATTTTAGCTCCTTGACTCCATTAACACTCCAATACTTGATATGTTCATAAGATTGGTTGTGTCATTCAAAGCACATCAACATTGAAGCCAATCTAAAGGATTTGACTAAATTTAAAGAATGAGCTATAATCTAGACATAATATTTCTATTTGTGAGTGATGCAAACTGCTTAAACTTATTATATTTTTTGTGTCATGTAGTAATTAAAATGGAAGGCCAAGTTGATGATTCTATTCCAACAGCAAGTGTTTTCTCCTCGGATTGACCTTGATGCTTGAAAAATAAAGGCGTCTTTTGTTATTGTTTGTTATTGCCAAATAGGTAGGCAAAACTAATCTTTTGTTACTGTTTATTTGCTATTTGGGCTGCTGGACCTTGAACATTTCAACTAGAACTATGGTATGGAGTAAGGAGTATGGACTATGTTGGATTATTGCCTTCATTTGATGGACTTTGAATTGTTGAATCATGTTGATTGTCACCATGATTGTTTGCTACTTTGCTTCAAGCCTTCTGTAATTATAAGCACTCTGCTGCCTATGGCTGTTGGTTGTTGGTAGCATGGTGCTCAGTACTGACTTCCATATAGTAACTAAGGTTGCTCTTCTTTAAAGATCTCAAGTTCAGCTATGACCATTTTCCAAACCACCTTGTGTTGCCTTCATTAAAACTCTAAAGTTGGATGCTCCAACGCAAAGATTTTTAGTTATACGCTAACACATGAGGAATGCAAAAGATAGAGATGTGCATAATGAGTCATCCTCTGTCAATTACAAGACAGTGGGCTAATGGTCAAGTATAAGTTTTTTTCGAAGACAACACAACCAATATGAAGTTCACCTATACTCACTACAACACAACCGAGATTTGAGGGCGTTTAGCAAACCCGGCGTTTATATTTAACCCGGCGTTTATTGAGATTTAGGGGCGTTTGTATAGCAGGGCAGACGTAAATGCCAGCATAGACATCTTTGCTGGCGTTTCTAAGTGCTGGGTTTGATCTGATAATTAGGGGCATTTGTAAACGCCGACAAAGAGGTTTTGCGGCATTTGTAATGATCCCTGGCGCTTAGCCCCAGCAACGCGGGAAGTAGTCATTTTGGCGCGGGATTGGTACAGTGGAAAAAGTGGCGCGGGAGTAAAACGCAAAATTCCCAATCCGGCCCATTCGCGATCGATCTACCTCGAAGCCCTAGCCGCCGCCGATTTCCATCTCCCTTCGCCCCCTTCTGGTTTCCTCCTCCTCCTCCTCCACTCTTGGCGCTGGCGAGGCCGGGCCAAACTCGCCGGCGGCCACTTCATCCCTGCGTCCCCCGCCGCCACTCCTCTTCGTCTCTTCGCCATCTCTTTCCGCCGCCTCTCTCTTTCTTCTCCAGCACCGGCGCCGGCACTCACCTCACTTCCGGCCGCCCCTGTGCCCCCACTACCTCGGTGCCGACGTCCTCATCCGCTCTCTCCTCTGCGCCGCCTACTCCCGTGCTGCCAATCCGGCCCATTCGATCGATCTGCCTCAAAGCCCTAGCCGTCGCCGCCGATTTCGATCTCCCTTCGCCCCCTTCTGGTTTCCTCCTCCTCCTCCACTCTCGGCGCCGGCGAGGCCGGGCCAAACTCGCCGGCGGCCACTTCATCCCTGCGCCCCCCGCCGCCACTCCTCTTCGTCTCTTCGCCATCTCTTTTCGCCGCCTCTCTCTTTCTTCTCCAGCACCGGCGCCGGCACTCACATCACTTCCGGCCGCCCCTGTGCCCCCACTACCTCGGCGCCGGCGTCCTCATCAGCTCTCTCCTCTGCGCCACCTACTCCCGTGCCGCCGCCTTCTTGCTCTCCTTCCCCATCTCGTCCTCCACCAGCCAACTCTGCCTCTCACCGCCATCCACCGCACCGCCGCTTCTCTTGACCCACCTCGACGCCGCAACTCTTCGGCTACCACCAGCAAGCGGCGCCCCTCCAGGTCCACAAGTCGCCGCCAACGCCATCGCCGATCTCCACCGGATCTTCTTCAACCCCGGTCGGCCGCCCCTGTTTCCGCCACCACTGCATCATCCCCTGAGGAGGTAATCAGGAGCAAGAACTAAATGCACATTCCTTTGGTTTTATGTGGATGTCAAGGTTTGGTAGTTATTGGCATGTGTCCCTTTGTGCGGTTTTGGTAAAATTTGTTAGGTAGATGGTGCTGTTCTTGGCTACCCTGCCTGCATTATTTGCTTAATTGATCTAAAGCCTGTAATGATTGCGATGTGGCTTCTGTGGCAAATTGAATGTGGTGTTAAAAATTCCATGTTTTTCTCTTTTGAAAAAAAATAGCAGCTTCAGTTTTTGATGGCGAGAAAACAGTCTCTCTTCAAGCCAATGCAGTGTAAGTGGATTGGTGAGCAAGTCGATTGCTTAGTCTGAAAATGTTTGTTGTGAGCATTCATGAGGAATCAGGATGTCAGCCCTCCTAATAGAAAAGTGTGAGAACACAGTTATCTATAGTTGTTCAGCAACATGCTAAATTGTGTTAGTGTATGCCTTTGATAATTGATATTGTTCTTCCGTCTTCTTTTAATAGGATGTAGCAAATTTGAGCAGGAGCACTTAGCTGTTATCTTCAATTGTAATGTATATAATAAAAATAATTAGTGGCTTCTCAATGTGCACTTAGCATGGTGCCAGCCATCTAACTGATCTAAGCATGCTCTTGTTTTTTATGCAGGTGAGGTGACATAACAGGGAAGGTTCTTATTTTTCTGAAGTGCTTGATCAAGTTACTTTGGTGTTTATGTTCGAAGCATCATTTTCAGGTTATAGAGATTAAACCTTTATTTAGTTATCGAGTAGGTCATGTATATATGCGAGTGGGACCTATATTAAAAGATGGAATCTGTACAGGAGGGTTGTGTATATCTTTAATGAACAAATGGACTAGATCTTTCTCTAATCTCTATAAGTGAGCTAGTAGATTGCTTGTTCTAAATTAATGAGTATAGAGATATAGAGATGTCATTTTGAACAACCGTTATATGGTGGTCACTCCAATTTTCCAGCCCTTTTTAGAACATAGGAACTCCAAGAAAACCCTGTAGAAAATCAAACATTTAATGAGACATAATGGAGAAATTGCTCTAAATATCCTATGATTTAAACAGAGCCTTTTTTGTTTTCTTGAAATTTCCTTCCCTTGTGATTATAGGTTCAATGTTTGGCCTGTTGTCATCTTTTTTTATGTGCAGCATGCTGCATCTGAATTAATGTTGTTTCAAGTTAAAAAATGAAAATGTTATATGATCATACAATGGGCTTTCAGAGTTATTTAGATTTTAGAAATGCTATGTACATCTTCAATGAGCAAATAGACCAGATCTCTCTAATCTCTATAAGTGAGCTAGTAGATTGGTTGTTCTAAATTAATTGAGTATAGAGATATAGAGATGCCATTTTGAAATTTAATTTTCACTATTGTGGACCTTTATATTTTTTGTTGAACAATATTTTTATAATTTCGAATACCCATTCTGAAATTCCTGGATCCGCCACTGGTTGTGGCGGAAGAATAGGTCATGGAGTTAGTGGTCAAGTCTGTTAGCTTGCATGATGATTAGTTGTGTTTAGTTAGTTGAGAACGTGGGCTATGTTTGTGTTATAAATACCCATGTAATCAGTTTGTTTCTTGAGCAGTGAACAACAAGGGAAAAGACAACATTTGTGTGTGTTCTAGTGCTAAGCAGTTGCAGCGCTAATTGTGCGTGTTTTTTTTCCTTTATGTTCATTGTAACCAGTGTGAGTGTGTGATTGTTTTTTCTGGGCCAACAAGTTGTGACTGAGAGAAGTATTTATGCTTTATCATCTTTGCTGCTTTGACAGAAGGTTGACAAGGTGCTTCGACAAAAGGTTGACGAGGTGATTCATCTGCTACATACTGGTGCTTCCTGTGCCTGCTTGCTATTGTCTCCTTACTCTCTTTTCAGGTTAGCTGCAAGCTGAAACTTTTTTATATGTTTGTGAATTCCATGCATCCATGTGCATCTTGGGAGAACTAATAAATCGGTGCCAATGATTAGGAAACATGGACAAACATTGGATGCTTTCACCTAGGTAATTAGATTTCAACTCAAAGCTGAAAAGTTAAAAGATTATTTACTCTAGCTCCCCTGGTTATAATTGTTAGTAGTAACTTGATATTATAGGTACACAGACGAGTATGAAAGCGGTCTTAAGAATTTCATTGAATTTGCCATTTCCAAATCAGCGAGAGGCAACACAATCCTTTGTCCTTGTAGAAAATGTGTGAATCAGTATTGGTTACAGGAAAATGTTGTGTATGACCACTTAATCTGTGATGGATTTATGCCTGGGTATAATACATGGATTTATCATGGTGAGAGCTGGAACAATTCAGCAGCTGTTAGTTCAACTCCATCGGTTCAAAATGACAAAGATGACGAAATAAATGATATGCTAAGAGAAGGTCTTGGATTTTTTGATGATGTCAACATAGATGTGACTGCTAGTGATGACGAGCAAGAGAATGATGTAGATGCTGCGATATACTATAAGTTAGCTAATGAAGCTAGTCAACAATTGTATCCAGGTTGTGAAAAGTACTCCAAACTACAGTTTATTGTTCGACTCCTTAACATAAAAAACTTGTGGAATATGAGTAATGCTTGCTTTGATGAACTTATTTTACACTTAAAGGAAGCACTACCAGCCGGTGAAAATTTACCAAAAAACTACCATGAGGCTAGAAAGTTTGTTAGGGATATTGGCCTTGGCTATGATAACATTGATGCTTGCATAAATCATTGCGTACTCTTTAGGAAAGAATATGCCAATTGTACTTCTTGCCCAACATGTAAGGCTCCAAGGTGGAAATCAGAGAAGGTAGGAATTGATGGGAAGCGTGTCCATAGAGTTCCTATGAATGTTCTTCGCCATTTTCCTTTGAAAAGAAGGCTTCAAAGGAGGTTCATGTCATCCAAAACAGCAGCCAGCCATAGATGGCATAGCGAAGGGCGTACCAAGGATGGTTTATTACGACATCCAGCAGATTCTACTGCATGGAAGGATTTTGACTTTCGGTTCCCAGAGTTTAGTTCAGAATGTCGTAACATTAGATTTGCTTTGGCAACTGATGGTTTCAGCCCATTTCGTACATTAAGTGTTGCTCACAGCACATGGCCTATTGTTTTGATTCCATACAATGTCCCTCCATGGGAGTGCATGAAGCAGTCAAATTTCATTCTATCTCTACTCATTGCTGGTCCATCCTCTCCTGGAAATAATATTGATGTTTACTTGCAACCACTAATTGATGAACTTCTAGAGCTATGGCATGTAGGCGTTAGAACATTTGATGTATCCTGTTCAGAGTGGTTTCAGCTACGTGCTGCACTTACTGCGACAATTAGTGACTACCCTGGTAATGCATATTTGTCCGGAAGAAAGACAAATGGGGAGGTAGGTTGTGCTAGTTGTTACCTTGGAACCTGCTCATTCAGATTAAAGCACAAAACGTGCTACATGGGCCATCGAAGATACCTACCCAACAATCACAGGTTTAGGTTTGATGCACATGCATTTGATGGTACTCAAGAACTAAGAGATGCACCTGTCCCTATAACTGGATTTGATGTGCCAGAACAAACAAAAGACTTGAAAACTATTTTTGGAAAACTTGAGATACAAAAATGCTCGAAAAAGGGTAAGGAGAATGTGGTCGAGCCCAAGTGGAAGAAAAGAAGTATTTTTTTTCCAATTACCGTATTGGGAAACTCTTTTAGTACGCCATAACTTAGATGCAATGCATATTGAGAAGAATGTTTTTGATAATATAGTGAATACATTGTTAGGTGTTGACAAAAGTCCAAAGACAACCTAAATGCCCGTGTTGACCTTCAAAATATGGGCATAAGGCGAGCTTCACCCGGTAGAACGAGGAAATAAGACTTATCTACCTCCAGCAATTTTCACACCGAGCACAAAAGAGAAGAAATTGTTCATCAAACATTGAAACAAGTTAAATTTCCGATGGATATGCCTCTAACACTGCAAAACAAGGTCCTTGTTGATCAAAGAAAGCTAGTTGGACTTAAGAGCCATGATCGCCATATTATTATGCAAAACTTGCTTCCTCTTGCAATTAGAAGAATTTTGCGGAGAAGGTCTCACACAACATGATTCGTTTGAGCAATTTTTTAAGAAAATATACTCCTGTTATTTCGTGAGTGACATGCAACAATTAGAAGATGAGATAGCTGAAGTACTTTGCCTCCTTGAGAAGATTTTCCCACCAGCCTTCTTTGATGTGATGGTTCATTTATGTGTCCATCTCCCAATAGAGTTATTGCTAAGACTAGTTGTGCAAAAATGTAAGGTACTTTATTTCAGCTACTATTAACTGTTGATTTCTGCTAATTATGGGCTTGTTATCTGATTTGGTTTGGGAGTAGAACTCCTGTGGGACGAATTATGGGCTTGTTAGCTTCAATGGCTGTCATTTGAAATCCTTCTGGGTGTGTGCTGTGTTCTTTCACGTGGATTTGCTTCCAATGTTGTTGATAAACTGTCACTAGTCATATGTTATACATGACATAAACCGATTTGACAAATAATTATTTATCTTTTTCATACAACTAATATCTTTAGCGCATTGCCTAATCAGTTAGCATTAGCATCTTATTGTTCAAATTGACATTGTAGCTTGCAAAAATGGTAAGCCAAGAAAATATTATGACTACTTGACAGAAATGTATTATACAAGGATGTATAAAAATCATAAGGTATCCTTCCATGGGGGCCTCATTATACTTGATCATCATAGGGCAATAGGTGGTGTATGAGCAAGTTAGGCAGAATAAGATACTTGAGCACATATTTTGACACAATACCATAAAGAAAGGTTTCTAATACATGGTGGCATTTTTTATATAACTACAGCAATATTTAACACAAGTGAAGTAGATGGAAGCCAAAATTGCATCAAAACCACATGTTCTGATTAAACTTTCAAATAATCTTGAGAAGTAAATATTTGATGTACTCGTATCAGAGCATATTCAACATAGAAATGCCAGTGAATCATGCAAAAACAAAGAGCCAACCTATATATGTGTGCAGTCATAGAAGTTTTATTTGAGGATTGTTAATTATGAAACAGGACATTTGATACACCGTCAGTCATAGAAGTAGACTATTCATACCAATTTGTATATGGAGTGTTGTTACCTACACGTGCGTTGGTATCTATGATGCTGTGTAACTTGCTGACGTGAAACGTGTGATATGCCTTATACCATTTGATACGCCTAATGTTGTAGGCTTGTAGCATGCACATTCGTTTACCAGTTCCTGTGAATTGCGTTTACTAGAGATGGGAAGAAAAGATACATTCTTTAGACAGTCCTAAAACTTCTTAGCCTTAGTAAACATGTGTTTGATCAGGAATAATTTCTTGGATGCTCTGCTGCTGTGCAAACAAATCCGCAATGTCTAGCGCTCTTATGTGTATCTGTTCGGAAGTACAGGAAATTTGCAACTGGTTTCCTATGTAACTGGTTTTGATTCAATAGTGCAACAACAGTTTATGATGTAGTAATTGCTTGCTTGCTAACTGGAGCACTAGTTAGGGAGATGAATTTCTGTCTAAAGTTTGGAGGTAGATTAGCCCTTTTTTGCTAAGACAGTAGACCATTCTGAAAATGCGCATCTTTTCTGTTGCGTATGGGTTAATTTAACTGTAAATGTTATGGTAATTTCTTAGGATTTTGTACTGACCGTGACTTCCTCTGTTAGATAATCTAGTTAATTATGAAACAGGACATTTGATACACCGTCAGTCATAGAAGTTTTATTTGAGGATTGTTCTTTTCCCCATAAATATGTGTGCAGTGTACTTAGACTTAGCTAGTTTTTCCTATTTCAGCACTAACTCTCATATATTGTGTTCACTTGATTGCAGGCTGGAGAAGATATGATGGTGTTAACTAGTTATTTATCAAGACCTTTTGTGCAGCGTTTAACTTAAGCAAATAGGATCCTGTGATGTTCAAACTATGAATATTTTGTTGAACATAAGTTATCGCACTCCTGTTCTACAATTCTATATATGTGATGCCGTCTTTTGCTGAACAATGTAATCTGTACGGTGATATGGAAGTACTACTTGTAAATTTTAGTGCCTTTGACTTTTGTTGAACAATGTGATTCTATCGATTATAGTGATAATTATGGAATTAAAATCTATGATGTTGGTGTGTTGTCTACTACTAGTGAATAAGCATATATGTACAAACTGTGAAAGAAGGTTTATAGATGGCAGACTGTTAAAAACATTTTTTATTAATTTAGTTTGGTAATTTGTAACCGCTGCCGTAGCTAGAGCAATAGCACACATACATGCTGTACAAAAAACAGAAATGAGGGAATTGCAGATGCCAGCATCCTCCTTTTGGGGCATCTGTAAACGCCACAGATAATATCAATTGGGGGCATTTGTAAATGCCGGCTGGATTACTCTCGAAGGGCGTTTGTAAACGCCGGGGTAGATTATCTGGAAGGGCGTTTGTAAACGCCGGGGTAAATTATTCTGGAAGGGCGTTTGTAAACGCCGGGGTAGATTATCTGGAAGGGCGTTTGTAAACGCCGGGGTAGATTAATCTGGAAGGGCGTTTGTAAATGCCGGGGTAGAATATTCTGGGGCGTTTGTAAACGCCGTGTTAGTCTTGTGTATGGCGGCATTTCCTAAACGCCAAGGTTGCTATAAATGCCGGAAAAAAACCTTTGCCGACAGCACTTATGTGGTCGTTTGGTAAACGCCGGTAAAAACTCCTTCCGCGGCATTTACACACATTCTAGGGCATTTATAGGTGCCCTAGCAAGTTGGTTGTGTTGTAGTGACTTTCTCATGCATGTACACATTTTGAATTATATTAGTGTATTCAGAGTTAATCTTGGTTACTGGCTTTGAGCTTGGTGTTGTCAAGTGTAGAAATTTTTAAGTTGCAGACCCGGTATACATTCACAATTCGCGTTAACTTTGGTAAGTATAGTATTTATCGATACCATACCGAAATAAATAGAGATTTACCGATACCGAGCTGTATTTCAAAAATACCATATTTACTACCATGTTTACCATATATACCGTATGTACCAAACCATATTTACCAAAAATACCAAATCAACAGGTCTAACTAGACCACCATCTTACATCCCATGCCTAAGGATCTGACCGTTTAAACACCTTATTGTCCTCTTTGCTACAGTAATCAGTATAAGCTTGAAAAACATAGCATCTTTGTTTCTAGGCCGGTTATAGGAGTCAAGAATCGAGCTTAATTAGCTCAGGTGGTTAGCACTGCCATAGTGCTCGCAGCCCACTAATCAGTATAAGCTTGAAAAACATA
The DNA here is from genome assembly GCA_036346575.1 of Dendrocalamus sinicus. Lineage (NCBI taxonomy): Eukaryota > Viridiplantae > Streptophyta > Magnoliopsida > Poales > Poaceae > Dendrocalamus > Dendrocalamus sinicus. Next base: position 23,011,132 of record CM070671.1, read on the forward strand.
GCATCTTTGTTTCTAGGCCGGTTATAGGAGTCAAGAATCGAGCTTAATTAGCTCAGGTGGTTAGCACTGCCATAGTGCTCGCAGCCCACCCGGATTTGATCTCTAGTATCGGATCCGATGTGTCTCACCTAAATAATTAGGAGTATACACATATGTATGTTTAGTAGAAAAATATGTGTATATGCTTCATATGATTTTAGTGCCTTCGCAAAATTCTTAAACACATGTTAGAAGTGTGCGCATAAATGTGTGGGTCTGTTTTTGCCGGTTGTAGAGAGTCTGTGTCTAGGATCCTACAGCCTAGGCAGTTGACACAGCTTTTTTTTTCTATATGCGTGGTAACTTTATCTGTTATCTCATATGTTTATCTATATATAAGATGGGGGAAATTACTTTTTCACTTTTCAGAATGTGTACAGTCACATATGTTTAAAAGTACAAAATGACAAACTAAAATGGATGTAGATACCTCAGTTCATACTAAAATGGATGTAGATACCTCAGTTCATACTAAAATGGATGTAGATACCTAAGTTCATAACATTCATGTCCCTTATTAGAGATAAAATATTACATCCAAAAAACTAGAAATAAGACAAGATACTACTGCTTACGTTTGATGTGTTGGCGTCGTAGAAAAAGAGCATGTCCTATTCTTTTCAGCTTGAGGTTTATGGTTATCCTCGACCAAATAAATATAATGGTTTCTTCATTATCGTTTCGAAATAATTATTGAGACAATCTTTTCTTATTGATTTATCATCATTTAATTTGGTCGCTTAATATCTTATAATAAAAATAAAAACCATCCATCACACCTATAAACCATCAGCCGGTCATTTCAGGTGGGGGCAAAAATTACTAAACGAGGGAAATAAGATCGGGAACGTACGACAAATAATCCAAATCAACCGTTTTCATCTTTGGGTGGCGTTTGATGAATGCAGTTATTTCGGGCAGAAAAAGTCTGAAAAGCCAATCTTTAAGTACCATCTGAAATACTCGGCTTTTAGTGGATTGAATTATTTTAAAATCTTGAATCGCTGCTTGTTCCAAAACGGTACTAGTTAACGCCCCAATTTTATTCAAGTGTCACGATATATCCGTATTTCTGAATTTGATGCGAGAACACTATACCTCAATTACAACATTATTTTGTTACAATTTCGGCAAGCACTAGGGGCATCTCCAATAGTATTATTTCAGTTATCTCTTAGGTATACCATATCAGTAAAGTAAATTTCTATATAGAGAAGAGAGGAGGTTAGTAAAGAGAATATGCTATCTCTTACTCCCTCTGTCCTGCAATATACATCCATAGCCCACGATACCCACATATTAAAGAAACACTAAATCTAAGAAAAGGTAAATGTTAATGGACCATGTATACCCTTATTAAATGACATACTACAACTATTTATCCACTTTTCAGCATTAAATGGGGGGTATATGGTGAAAATAATGCAATAACTATACCTTTGATCTTCGCAATTGACTTATATTGTAGGACAATACTTCCCAATAACAAGGACTTATATTGCGGGATGAAGCGAGTATACAACAAATTATGATAAAAATAATATAAAATAGTTAGAGCAATTAATTTTAGAGATAAACTATTGGAGATATTATTTCTAGTACTATCTTAAGGTAAGATGAAAAACTTAGAGACGACTTTAAGAGATATACTATTGTACATCCCGCTCCAACCGGCGTAAAGCCCTGACTTCTAGTTTCAGCTGCAAATACATTGTAGCGGCTATTAGCTTTTTGAGTCAAAAATAAGAAAAAATCATTATATCATCACGGATAATGCAAATGAATAAAAAAACTAAAAACTAAAATTAAAAAACTAACACGTTCCATGTAGCTTTAGGCTTTTGAAAGCTAGAAGCCAGCCAGTTGGTACGGGGCCTTAAAGGGCGTGTTCTTTTTAGCTACGGCTTATGGCTACAGTTTATGACTTTTAGCTGTTCATAAGAAAAAGTACGAAGATATAAATAACCCGCGTGCGATTTTGAGGAATATAAATATAAATGTTGTTATAATTAATTTGTAGATTTTGTTTTAAAAAGATATTCTATTTGAATGTTAGTTATTGTTGAAATATAAAAAAACAGTTTTTAAAGACTGAAAGAAAAGTTCAAAAAGTCGGGTAACCACCACGACGTGCACCTCTGGACCTCGCTAGAGGAATCTCTCGGCCCCAACAGTATGAAGGGCATTTATTGATCAAGCTCGTGGGCTGCGGACATTTATGAGGCCCTCGCCGGCTCCTTGTCCCAAGAATAATATCCTTTGCTCACCCAATTACTCCTGTTTTCTGCCCATGCCGAACGCTCGCAAGAGTAATGAATATCAGGTGCAAAAATCTCATATGGCGCAAAACATGTGCACCCTTAAATGAGCTCACCGATCGACATGGGAAAAACAAGTGCATTTTTTTTGTTTGCATCACGGGTTCTTCAAACAATGGAGTGTCCATCCATTCATGTGTGACATCGTATTTTATGAATCGATATTCAGTTATCCTGGTATCACATACTGTTGAAATATGAGTAGATTGCCCATCCTATAAAACAGGTTAATGGAGTGTTTGGTTTGATGTCTAACATTGTCACGTTCTAACTTCAGTTGCACCATAGTTTTTAGGCATGTGTCTGATTCATTACCATAATTCTGATTTGACACACATTCTTAGTCCTTTTCGCTCACGTGTGATAGACTCGGGGCCTTTTGCTTGGTATACTTACGTGTCCTAAAGTTTGCCACTATTTTTATTTGTCAAAATCGTCTAACTTTTAAGTTATCAAAATTGGTGAAACACTTTGACTAATAAACACAGGAGTCTTGTCACACTTTTTTAAATTACTGACGCGTGGGACTAGAGAAGTAGAAAAAAAATCTTGCTATCAGTACCGCTATAAACAAAATGGACACCTAACAAAGTTAAATTTGTCTAACTCGGATTGTGACAGCATGCGCCTACGAACCAAAGAGACCGCTATAATACCAATCAATACGCGTCAGACTAGTTGCATGTTCTTCAACGAATTGACTAGTTGCTGAAATGATAGAAACATTAACATCTCTTGATTTTTGGCATGCATAAAACATAGCCTCAGTTTGGAACGTGGTAATTTTTCATAATTTCTACAAGAATTGAACTATTGGTTATGAAATTTATGTGAAAATCTTGTGTTCCAAACAGACGTGTTTTGTTTCAATTTTCTCTGCTGTTTTTTTAAAATGATTTCAGATTTTCTTGGCTGGAGGTCGTTTTCTCTTTTGAAGACTCTGGCGGCCGTTAATTAATCATTGAGTACCCCGGAAGCCCGGAACTTTCGCACTGGTTAGTATTGGGAAACCTGGATTTGGATCTATAAACGTGGTCTCTTGGTGGACATCCTTCACTTAGTTTATAGATAGGGGTTCCAATCATTGTAAAGAGTACTTGAAAGAAAAGGCAATAACTCCTCTATCTCTCTATGTTAAATCTTGTATTTTCTTGTATTACACTGTGATTGATTCATCTCTCTCTCCTACCTAGGAGGAATCGATTGGACTGGACTCGCCAACGACGGTTCCTCAACACAATATCAGTATGAGCGCTCTGGTGAATCGCAAAGTAATCATTCACATATTAAATTACCTATCTAGATTGCTTTAATTATGCAAATTTTGCTTTCTAGATTATTTCCTATAGTGCAAATCTACTCTAATCTATCGTGAGCATATTGAAATTGTTGGCACAATGTCGATCGGTAGATTACATCAAAAAGTAGATGCTAATTGCATTGTAAATTGAAAAAGGTAGGAAAATTCGCACGCAGCCGAACGCACCGATGGCCACCACGCCGTGCGCATCGCATGAACGTGACCGTACCGCTGACCCACAGCTGCACCTTCCGAGCCATCAGCCCTGCGTGGCCATTGCCGCTGCGTCAGCCACCTGCACGCGACGCTTGAGGCATCGGCCATCGCTCGTTTCTGATCGAGGCCTGCACGGCCACCCGCTCCCAGTCGCCGCACACCCTACACAAGCACCGACACGGCCCGAACGCCACCTGGCTTCGGGTGAAACTGAACACTGTCGCTAGCCGCGGGCGAAGCCGCCACGCGCCGCTGTAGGCCCGAACGCCATGTGCGGCTGATGGCTCGAGCCCCACTGCTATGCATCGAGCGTCGCCGGCATGCACGGCAAGTCCATGTGTCGAGCACCCTCGGCCATCACAACCGCTGCTGCGTTGTCGGCCTCACACGGCGCTACGCTACCCCCGCATGGGCTCCCCACCAGTGCCGCCTCGCACGGACTCGCGGTGCACTCGCCGCCCTGGTCGCACCACATCCCCGGCCTTTTCCCTGCACACATCGCCATGAGGTGAACAGGAGTAGGGTTTCCCCTACCCCTCCCTCTTTCAGTCGGCCGAATTGGCCAATGTGGGCCGAAGCAACGGGCCCAGCCCAAGGAGGGGAGAAAAAAGGAAAGAAAAATGGGGAAAGGCGAGCCGGTGCCTGGATTTTTGCAAATAGGCCCCTAGGAAATCAGAAAATTACATGGAAAATTTTCTCAGAATTGAAAATTAGCATATAAGCCCTTGGAAATTACAGAAATCATTTAAATTCATATTCCAACATAAAACAGTCTTGGGAATTCAAATTTTGAATTGTTTTTAACATTTGAAGCATGCTTGGCACTGCTATTATTACTTTTTTTTACTTACTGTTTTGATTAATCGTGATTATTTAGTTGCCTTTAATCACTGAAATTAACAGTAAAATTTATAGAAAAATGCATAAAAAATTCTAGACCATTATGAGAACATTTTGTACCATTTCCCAATTTATTTCATGCATGTTTACCTATAGTAAACTTATATATTCCTTTCATGCACATGTAGATGACAGACATAATGAATTGAGAGTTCGAGAAGCTAGCCCAACATGGCCAACATGGCCAAAATTACTTGACTTAGGCTTCCGACGTCGAGATTTTACTTGGAGCTAAGAAGCTCCGCGTTGCCAGTGGGATTGATGCATCGAAAGATGCCAAACCCACTCCTGAGGAAAGTGATCAGGCACTTCATTTTCTCAGGCGTCACCTCTGTCTCACTCTCAAGAATGAGTACATGGCAGAGAAGAGCACGCTAGCCTTATGGACTTCACTAAAGAAGCAGTTTGAGAAACTAAAGTACACCATTCTTCCTCAGGCAAAGCAAGAATGGATCTGATTATGGTTTATTGACTTCAAGATAGTTGGAGAGTACAATTCTACTCTGCATAAAATTTGTACCAATCTTCAACTTTGTAGTAGGCAGGTCACAGATAGGAAAAGATTAAGAAGACCCTCTCCACCTTCCACACAATACAGTGCAGTCTACGCAACTATCGTCAAGACGGCTACAAGGAGTATACTGAATTGATTGATATTATGTAAGTTGCAGAGGCTCAAGATGAAGTTCTCTGCAAGAACTTTGTCGCACAGTTACCTAGGAGCTCCGCTGGCAGTGAAGACAACACTGGGAGCTACAAGGTGTAGAAGCCTATAATGAAGAAAAGACGAAGGAAGGGCAAAGCCGTGGCCTAGAAAGGCAAGTCAAATGCTCTATAGAAAAATAAGGCCAATAAACCAAAGTGGAACGACAAGCCCTATGGTCAGCAAGACCAAACCTACTACAATTGTGGCAAGTAGGGGCACTGGTCATGGATTTGTAAAGAGCCACAACACATCATCAATGTCTTCCAAGCCAAGAAGAAGAAGGGCGGCAAAGGGCAGCACAAAACACATTTTGCCTTCGTTGAGGTGGAGAATTTTGAGCAGCTGCTTGCACTAATGGAGGTTGATTCCACTCCTGTCGTAGCACCCTCCCTTGACATTACAGCCGCTATCGCCATGATTCCTTAGAAAGAGCATCTCACCCCTGAGAAGATAGCAATTGAAGTCTCAGGTTTCCTAGCAGATTTAGTCTAATGCACAGAATACATTTAGACTTTAATTGTCATTTATTTCAAGTGTGGAAGGAATAAGTTAGACTTTACATTGATGGTACTTAAACAAATTTCTCGTGGTGGTTGGATGATATTAATAAATTCATTCATTTATTCAATCAATAACGGCATGCTATGTTCTTATATTTTAAGTATTTTATTTATGTATTGATTGTCTTCTACTAAATATTAATAAAAGTACTTTATGTTACATGCGTGTGGCACTCTATGGAGGAAGTGTGCTTAGCTGATAGCGGACAACAGTACTATCTTGAGAGAGCTAAAATTCTTTCAATCGATTAGCAAGAATGCTGGTAGTCTTACAACAATCATCGGTAGCGATGCTTATATAATAGGCTTAGGAAGAGCCACAATTATACTTCCAATGGGCACAAGTTTGGTCATTCAAGACGCCTTGTTGTACCTAGAATCGACTAGAACTCTTCTAAATTTCAAGGATATTTGCGCTAATGGTTTCTACGTTGAAACTAAAGAAGAGTATGGTAAAGAATACCTGCTCATTACAAAACGTGAAGCAAATAGAAAAAGGGTATTAAAAAGACTTCTTTCATTTGAGACTGGCTATACTACACTAATATTAAGGCACCCACAACATATACTGCCTTGAAAATAATATTTAGAAACTCTGAACTCTTCAGTCTCTAGCATGATAGATTAGGCCACCCAAGTTTTAGGATGATGAAAAATATAATTAACAACTCATAAGGACATAATATCGATGTAAAGAATTTTTTGAATTAAGAAGATTTTATGTGCCCTACATGTGCCATCAGAAAATTAATTACTATACCTTCTGCTCTGAAAGTGAAGGATGAAGTCTCTGCATTTCTAGAACACATCCAAGGAGACATTTGTGGTCCTATACAGTCACTGTCACGATCATTTAAATATTTTATGGTGCTCATCGATGCTTCCTCGAAATGGTCGTATGTATGTTTATTATCTATGAGAAACTATGCTTTTGCAAAGCTAATCTCATAGATAATTCAAATTAAAAATAATTTTCTTGATCATCATATAAAGTCCATCAGAATGGACAATGATAGAGAATTTACTTAAAAGGCATATGATGATTATTGCATAGCAATGTAAATTAGAGTTGAGCATTCTGTATCACATGTCCATACCCAGAATAGACTAGCAGAAGTATTAATTAAGATAATTAAATTTATTGCCCGACCGCTTTTGGAGAATAATAATTTACCAACTACATGCAGGGGACACGCAGTTCTACATGCAATAGCTCTCATCAACTTTAGGCCATTGGCATATAACATCCATTCAACTATGCAACTAGCGCAAGGGTTAGCAACGAAAATTTCTCATCTCCATAGGTTTGGGTGCAAGATATATGTACCTATACCCCCTCCACAGCGTATTGCAATGGGCCCTCTCCAAAAGTCTAGGATATACGTTGTTATGAAACAACATCCATAATCAGGTATTTGGACCCTATGACAGGAGATTTGCATACATCCCGTTTTTTAATAGTATATTTGATGAGGATAGTTTCCCAACATTTGGGGGAGGAAATCAGCCCCTTGATGAAAAATATCAAGAAATTACGTGACAAGCCGCAGGAGTCAATGCACATGACCCGCGCACTAGCGAAGCAAATAGAGAAGTCCAGAAGATCACTGATTTGCAAGCATTAGCAAATCAACTATTTGATCACTTTAGTGATTTAAAGAGCGTGACCAAGTCGCATGCGCTTGCATACAATGCATCGGAGATGGTTGAAATATCGAAGAAAATTGAAAGTATCTTTAATCTCGTCTAGTGGTCTCAAAATAAAACGACGAAAACTCTGACCCCTCGAATCCCATGTAACCGGTGACGTCTGGTGAAAAAAGGAGAAGAAGTACTTGACACAGCCAATCACTAAAGTTCCCCAAACTCAGATGGGGAGCCAGTTGAGACCTGTCATCGGTATGGTACCTTCAAGGAAAGGCATACCGGATTTGAATATTCCCATGGAGGGAGATATCAACATGGATGTGTGTGCACGTATCAGAGCTAAAAACCTAAAGGGATTTGTCCCTGCAACTGGAAGGAGCGGTGAGCAAGTAGAAGCACTAGAAAAATCAATCCATGGTAAAATAGCTATAAACTTTGTGCACACAGGAGAACCCATGAATAGGACACAGCCAATGTCGATATTTATTTTGCAAAAAAAATTGCCACAATCATCAATCTTGATGCAGAGTCTGCATTGCTCACTGAATGTAAGAAAAGATAAGATTGGGAGGATTGAAAAAGGCAATAGAAACTGAATTATTATCTCTAAATAAAAGAGAGGTGTTTGAATCTGTAAGGCACACGCCTCCTCATGTGCACCCCATAGGGCACAAGTTGGTATTTGTTCAAAAGAGAAATGAGAAAAATGAAGTTATAAGATATAAAGTAAGGCTTGTTGCACAAGGTTTCACTCAACAATCAGAAGTTGATTATAAAGAAACATATTCCCTGGTCATGGGTGATATTACTTTTAGATATTTAATCTTGATGACAGTAAACTTGAATTTAAAAATAAAATTGATGGATGCTGTAACTGCATACCTTTATGGAAATTTGGATTCGGATATTTATATGAAAGTACCTAAAGGTATCTCTATCCTGAACCAAGATAGAGTAAATAGAAATTTGTACAGTGTGAAACTCAGAAAATCACTGTGTGGACTTAAGCAATCAGGTAGAATATGGTATAATCGCTTAAGCGACTTTCTATACAAGAAAGCATACACGAATAATGAGGATTGTTTCTATGTATTTATACGACGATCTCAGAATAGATTTTATACAATCTTAGTATATATAGATGATCTGAATATTATCAAAACCCTAGAAGATATAAAGGAAGCGAGCTCTCACTTGGAGTCAGAGTTCGAAATGAAAGATTGGGTAAAACCAAATATTACCTAGGATAGCAGCTTGAGCATGTCCCTAAAAAGATATTAGTGTATCAGTCCACATACACTCAAAAGGTGTTAGAAAGGTTCGGCTTTGAAAAGGCGTACCCATCAAAAATACCGATGCTCGGGAGATCTTAACAGCAAGATAAGGATCCATACCGACCTAAGGAAGAGGGGGAGAAATTTCTAGGACCGGGATTCCTATACTTAAGTGTAATAGAAGCACTTATGTATTTAGCAATCTGCACTAGACCGGATATTGCATTTGCCGTAAATCTATTAGTAAGGTATAGTGCAGAACCTACCAAAATGCATTGGCAGGGAATAAATGACATCTTCCGATACCTTCAAGGAAGCAAAGACCTTGGATTATTCTACATAAAGAACCAAGACTTGAATATGATTGGCTATGTAGATGTCGGGTACCTGTCATACCAACATACAGCTAGGTCTCAAACATGTTATGTATTCCTGTGTAGTAGATCTGCAATTTAATGGAAATCGTCTAAGCAATATCTTGTATCAACTTCGATGAATCACTTAGAAATCATAACATTGCACGAAAACTGCACGAGAATGTGCTTGGCTTTGACGAATGATTCACCACATCCAGCAGTTATGTGGATTAAATATCGTGTAAGCTCTCATAATTATCTATGAAGATAATGTAGCTTGTGTTGCACAAGTGCAGACGGGTTACGTGAAGAGTCATCTTACAAAACATATCAACCCCAATTTCCTCTATGCTCATGAATTGCAAAAGATGGACAAAATTAAGATACTGCATAGTAAGTCATGTGAATATCTTGTAGATTTATTCATTAAGTCACTTTCAGCATTTAACTTTGAAAGGTATGCACGTGGAATTGACATGATAAGACTTAGAGAAATGTAGAATTTAGGGGGGATATTCTTCTCGAGCTCACTATTAAAGCTTGATCACGAAGATCGAGTACTTAAAGAATAAATACTGTAGATTAAATGAATTTGGGTGGATTGTATTCTTTTTTCCTTGACGAGTTTTTCAGAAGTTTCACGGCCAAGGTTCGTAATGTGACAATTCGTGCAACACAACACAACATATATCGTGCACTCAAGCTAATTAATTTTTTTCTCATTGGGTTTTTATGGAGTTTTGATTAGGCATGAACGTGTCGAATAAGCGTCCAAAGGGAAGTGTTGGGAAACCTGAGCTTGAGCCTATAAGCCTGGCCCATCGGTGAGCACCCTCCATTTAGTCTATAAATAGGGGTTTCAATCATTATATAGTGTACATGAAAGAAAAAACAATAAAGAAAGAAGGAGTTCCTCTATATCTCTGTGTTCAATCTTGTATTTTTTTGTATTACTCTGTGATTGATCCATCTCTTTTGACTAGGAGGAATCGCTCGGACTGGTTTCGTCAGCGACGATTTCTCAACAGCTAGTAATGTTATTATAAACGCTCAACGCAATGCCGTCGGCAACTGTCTTGCCCTCAAGTAACCTGAATTATGCACGAGTTATCGAAATGTGAAACTGCTCCATGAGACGGCCGGCCAGTTCGCTCTATGCATGGGCAAGCTACGAGTCTACGACTTCATCCTGCATGTCAAAGTCAAATATGCTCTGTCGTTCAGTCGAGGTCGGCGTATTGGCGCAGTCTCTTTCGGTGTGCTTACCCTGACGTATCTTGCCAGTTTTGCATGAGTAGACCTAACGTATGACCTCATACACGGAATCAGTAGCGGAGCTCGACTAAATTTGAAGTTGTTCAACTCTCAAATATGTATTTTGTGGTCGATTTCTTGAAACTTCTTACACTATTCTTGAACTTCTATGCACTTTTCTATAGAACATAGGGTGTGTTATGCAAATTTTTTTGGCTCGCCGAATTGACCTAAACCTAACAAAATATTTGGGGCTCGCTGAATTGACCTAAACCTAACAACATGGCTCCGCCTCTGATTGGAATAGTGGAGAAACAGTGATTCTCCTACTTGCTAGATGAGTGCTATGCATGTTAAGGATTTCATTTGCACAAATCTGTAGGAACAGTTGCAAGACAGCAGCAGAACCCATCAAGGGGCGACGGCGGTCCATAGCCATCTAGTGGGTGCGCAGGCCACTAGATGGCTATGGACCTGCCGTCGCCCCTTGATGTTATATATGTACCTTGTTTTTTTTGTAAAAAAGAGGCTTAAATAGTACATTTTTGGGAGGAGACGAGGAGTACCCTCCAGTAATTTCGTCGAGATCCGCCACTGGCAGAGCGCATAATTCAGAAGCCTCGCTTGTACACCATATATTTTGGAGGAAATCTTGGTACCCAGCTTAGATGGCACCTTCTGGAGCTTAGATAGCAGGAGCACTCAACCCCATCTCATTGAAATGGAGTGTCGCAGTGCACATACATCTATCCAGCGAAGAAGATTCAGACCAACCGTTCTATTTAATTTGTTCAGCTAATTCATCTAGCAGCCTCGGATCACCTACCCCAACCTCCTAAAAAAGTTGTTGATAATATGCGCTCGAGATTATTCTCAGAGGTGGACTTTGGGATCAGAACACTTATGTTTTGAGATGTTGATCATATTACTCTCGCTGAGAGTATAAAGCACGGTTTGGAAAGCACATCAGTGATCTAATTTGCATGCGCTCACTAGCTAATAACCATAGGCGCCATATATATTGCCTCAAGATTATGACATTTTGGTTTTATTACAAGGAGCATAGAAACACTCGTCAGTCATATGCCCTAAAAGCGATCATAGAGATGATAGTATCACTTATATATTTATGATCTTTGGAATAATATGTTATTTGGTCCCTTGAATAAATATTTTTCATATTGATCAATAAGTACATAACTTATTTGTGAAACTCTTTATTCATATTTTGATGTTATTCTAAATTATCCCGAATCTTATATCATTATGTAGGGGCAATTATGATTTATAGAACAATACAGCAATGATTGATGATCATATTTTACGGATCATGGATATAAAGATATCAAATGAATAATATTGACATGTGTTAGAGAATATGGTATTGAATTGCCCTATCATGAGACACTGTGGGAATTAGTATATTCTTAAGTGTCATTAATTGGATTTATACATAGTATATATAGAATCCTTAGACCTGAGATTGTCACAGTTTCCTCCATATGTAATAGTTACTTAAAGGTTGCCAAATACTACTTCATAACTAGGTGGTCATAAAAGTAGCTTTCGGGTTTACTATGAAACATATGGAGAAATATGAGCCATCAAGATGGAATTTATCCCCTCTATATATAAAAGGAGAGATACCTCTGGGCCTCTCGATGTGGTTAGATTACGTAAGTGCATAGCCATGCCGAATATAGTTGAGGAGTCAATCACAACTGAGTAATCCGCTATAGGTTTGAGTGAAGACTTGAACTATCATAGGATAGCACACTTCTCGCCTTGAGTTTGATATGGTATTATGAGGCAAAAGGATCGATACATACACACTATATAGGTTCATCCAATATAATTTTTATGTATATTTAGGAGTCGTTGCGTCCTACTAGGGACCACTACCGACTTATGGGCCAGAAAGGAGTCGTTGTGTGCTACCAGGGACCACTACCAACTTATGGGCTAGAAAGGAGTTTTCGGCCTATGGTCAAATACACATGAACCTATAGTGTCATACACTTAACAGGTTGGAATGAAAAGGATTCTGATGATAGACTACAAGTGAGATACGATCTCTACATGTATTGAATCTGATCGGAGGCTCTCCGAGTGGGATACGATCTCTATTTGTATTGGATAAAAATCCAGTTAAAGACTTTTTATGTTGGATACGATATCTGATCGTATCAGATAAGGATCCAATTGATGACTATATAAAGAGAGGCGCGGGGCTAAAAGAGGTATCATGAGACACACCCATTGAAACCCTAACCATCATCTCTCATAACCCTAGCTTGCACGCGCTGGTGCTAGCACATTGAGCACAGCGTTCCATCCCCAGATGTGTGGACTTTGGTAGAGGTGTTACTACGACTACAACGCTGATTGGGACGATCACGAGGAGGAGACGGTTGGTCAGAGCACGATCGACTACTTCCACTACACCAACGCGCACTACGTTAAACCGGCTGTTTCATTCTGCTTGTACTGCACTGCGCGTCTAGTGGTAACGATATATGATCTCTTACTCATATGTCTTGCTTATTTGCGTGGTCAAATTTTTTTATCCATACTAGTTTAGTATACCCTATCCCAACGTATTACTCTTTAGTTTTTTGAGAAGATATCGTCTAAAAGCTCTAGGACGATCGATCTTGCACGTTCTTCTCTCGTGGGACAACTTATTTTGAAATTTAGAAGCGAAATGTTGTTTCACTTATATAAAGGTGCACTACTAGGATCCAGGGAATTCTCGACGTCGAGATACTGCCAGGAAAATCTTGAAAACCGTCGGTAAAGGTGTTACATGACGGTCACCACCGTCAGGAAAACCCGACAACACTAAGGTGTGATCAGCACATTGGAGAAACCATGAATTGAATCTTTTATCATTATAGCGTATCCTCGGCTTGTTTGAGACAAATATTAGAAATTAGAAAGAAAAGGAAAAGATATATGTAAGGGATTTTCTCATTAATAAATTTGCACTGGTGTATGGACGGCATAGTCCATTATTATTTTATTTTTACGATGGCATAGTCCATTGTTTTTCGGATGGTTTCACGTTCGGGTGAAAGTTACAGCAATCAACCATTAATTGATAAATCCAACTGATGGGACATAAATCTGCAGCAACAATAAAAGGCAGTATCACAGTGGAAAGGACTCAGCATGAATCTCGAACCACACATGATACGATGTGTACTACCGACTCTAGAAAACTTCCAAGCTTAGATAAGGTCAACCCTCATATTTCTTGCCATATGCAAATCGATCCTTTATTTTCTCCATCCTCCCAACTACCTTTGCTGATTAATCTCTCATGATCTCCATGTTGGATACGGCAAAGGGGGCAGCTTCAATTTATCTAGTGTATCATGGTACGAAACTAGTAGATCATGTTAAGTGCTTACAGTTGTTTGGTAGATGAATCTGTCAAAACTGTCACATAATTTGGTGTGAGTGATGAGTGATGTGCTGTGTTTGTGATGTGAAATTTAATTCTATAAAGTTAGACGATTGCTCCCCTAACACATGTGGCTGTTACCAACATTAACCCATCATGTCCTTCTGTTTGTCTTGAGCTGTGGAAAATTCAAAGGAAGCCTCAAATTTGTTTTCTCTTCCAAAATGGTTACATTTTTAAGTATCCACAAGAAATAATTATTACAACGGTCAATCCTTGGCGGTGTACATATTTGAAGCATATCGTAATAAGATATTAACATGCAATTAAGCAAGCTACCCAATCGAGACATGTACAAGCACGCCTGCGCACAGCGGAGCTACCTATTTCTACTCCCTCTAGCTGTTTCATGATACAAGGTCCTGTTACACACTTCACCAAAAAAAACCCGTGAAATCAAGTAAAGAGAAGTAAAAAATGTACAAATGCATTTTGATATTAATGCAGTAATCATGTAAGCCTAGGATGTACTTCCCCATTGCTCACCTATCTTTCTAGAAGCCACTAGCTTCAGTATGTATGAACATGCCTTAACAAAATGTGGTCAAAGTTGAATTAGGTCTTATTCCAAACAGCTTCTCGCTTTTAACTCTTAGAAGTCGGAAGTTGAACGGGAGTGGATTCTCAAGGTGGTTTCTATTGTTGGCTTTTGCGAGGGCAATTTGGTAATTTCCTAATTGAAAAAGAAAAAAAGGAGAGGGAGGGAGAGGTGGAGCCCACCTGTCAGGGGGTTGGCCGAGCAGATAACGGGCAGGAGACCGCGTCTCCTCCCATTCCTCCTGCGCGTGTGCGTTCGCGTCTGTTCGTCTCCTCGCATGCGAGTGGAGTGGCGGCGTCCACATCGTCTGGTAGACCGAGTCGAGTGGCGGCAACGGTGGCGACCCTTTATATGGCGCCTCTCCTGTCTGTGATAGTAGCAGAAGAAGTAGGTCCTCCTCCTCGGATCTAAAATCTCTCACCGTGGTTCTTTGATCTTGAGCCTTAAGAGTCGCCGGCCGGGTTTTCTCCTGTCGCCATCGGATGTGAAGCGCAAATCGCCAATTCTAGGGTTTCCCTTCAGTTTCCTTGAGCCTCTTCTTCGATTTGGCCGAGAGAAAGATTTGGGATAACCCGTAGAGGTTGATTTAGCTGGGCTTGTGCTGTGTTTGTGTGAGATTTGTGATATGTTTTTGTTGTTCGCGAGCTCTCTTGGCCGGAGTTCTCGGTGTTCTTGTGCGGCGTCAACCCTAACCTTCGTCTCTGGCTTCGACATCCGAGGTTGGAGTGGGCATTGTATCTCCGTCTACCTCACTCCTCTACTGCGAGCGGCACAAGGGGGTGCTAGGTTTTCTTGGTCAGCGTCGTGAGCGTGCCTTGCCCCTTTTTTTAGATTCTTCTCGGTGATTTCGAATATCACGACTACTGTGAGTATATTAATTGTTGATTCTTTGCAATTTTATGAAATATTTCACTTGTCTATGATTATCACTAGCTGGAAGATTGCAAAGAATTTTCTGTGATTTGATTGCTCTGTGATGAAATGACAAATTGATGAGATTATATATGGATGTGATGGTAGATTGATCTTGAGCATTCAATTAAATTTGCTATATTTTCCTTCACTGGTCATTAAATCTGCTTGTTTTTCATGATTTGTTGATCTCTGTGTGAGGTATGTTTGGTGGTTTGCTTTGGTCTTTTCTGACCTCTGCCGAACCTTGTTAACCTGTAAAATCAATAGTGTTCTGTGTAAAGGAATGAAAGATTGATTTTAGGAGGGTTTCTACACTGTCCAGTAAGCTCATTTCTTGTTCTGTTAATTTTTTGTAGTAGCAAGATTTAATTCTAGCTCAAGATCTAATCTATAACTGTCATATATAATCAAGATTAGATTTTGTCATGGCAGAGATGGCCAAGATTAAATCTTGTGCAACTAGCCTTCTGAGAGCACTAAAAACAATTCAATCTAGTGAACATATGCTGAATGAGGTCATATATGTTAAGTTTTTGGGATTAGCATTTCATTGGGCTTATTCACTTGAGATTATGCTAATCATGAACTGTTATATGACATTTAATTTGGGCGTATGTTTAATTTGCAATGGCTTACAAGATTCATATGATTATATGTTGATTAAGACATTGTTATGCCATATTTGTTATGCTTGGATGTTTATTATAATTATTGGAATTAAATTTCTTATACCGCAAATTTTACAACATCTATAAGCCGTTTGTAAGAGCCACTGCAAAAACCACTTTGAACAAAGTAACTTCTCAACATGAGTATCACAATCACCATCAATCAAAACTCAAAAACCACAACTAAAAACTAAAGGCCATAGCACTTGGTATGTTCTTTTTGGCTGAAGCTTATGACTTTTGGCTACGGCTTGTGGCTTTTGGGCTGTTCGTGCGAGAGATTACAGAGTAATAGAAACTCACGTGCGGTTTTTGCCGATATAAATGAAGTCAATACAGTATGTACTACAATTAACTAGTAGACCCTATCTTAAAAAGATACTCCGTTTAAAAGCTAGTTACTATAGAAAAGCCGAAATTTAGCTTTTAGAAGCCCAAAAGAACAGGCCCTTAAACATGCCTTAGTTTTACGGTGCAATGGAAGCAGTTAGGCAAGTGGTCTAGTAGTACTACCTATGATATAGGCAATTGCCACTATAGACTACTAGCCTTTTCTCAAAGGGATGAACCCATGGTGACAAGGCCGTCGGTATTAATTCTGGCCATCTCCTTCTACTGGCCGCCTAGCTCGCCAGTCTCAACTAAAGTTGGGAGTTGGGCTGGGTTTATCCGTGCCAGCCTGAGGCTCTACTGGTCCGACCAGCCCAAGCACGACACGGGCAAACCATGTGGCGGCCTGTGCTGGCACAGCATAAATGCCGGGTCGGGCGGGGCCTGAAAACCTGGCCCATCGAGCAGCACGACATGGCATATCATGCCATGCTTGGGCCGACTCGGCCTAGCGAGCATGGCTATCATGGGGGCACGACCGACACACCAACGCCCGCAGTCGCCTCGGTCTCCCCTTCCCGCCATGCTCCCATCGCCATCCTATCATCCCATGGATTTTCAGCCCACAAACCATCATAGAGCAGAGAGAGGGAGTAGAGGACTAGAGTAGAGGGGAAGGAGCATACTAGAGCTTGGCGTCATACATGGACTGTTGGACATGAGCGGTGTGAACTCCTCAAAGCCCTGGTCGTAGGTGTCGATGTCGGTATGGATAGTGTTGAGCATGTCCTCCTTGCCAGGGCGACAACACTGCTAGCTACCATAGTTTGCGTGCCGCATAAGCCTAGGTTAGAAAAGCCCGAGTGCTCCGCCGGCCCCAGCATCCTTGCCCCAACACCACCGAAGCCAATGTAGATGCCCGCACTGCCGAAACCGACACCGGTCGCCCCCAGCGGTGACATTGTGAAAGCCTAGGAGGGAGATGGTGTGTGGGGAGGAGGGAGGCGAGGAATCACCGAGAGGCCGGGGGAGGAGCCGAGGGGTCGCCAGGGGGGACGAGGGAGGAGGGAGGCAGCCGGGGGAGGTATGGGTGGCCAGTGGAGGAGGGAGGGGCTAAGGGAGGAGGAGGTGGCCGGGGGAGGTGTGGGGAGTAGGGAGGCGACCAGGGGAAAGGGGAGGAGGGAGGTGCTGGGGGAGGTAGGGGGAGGAGGGAGGGGCCGAGTGCGGTGGAGGAGGAGGCAGCCAAGGCAGGTGGGGGAAGAAGAACTGAGGGAGGCGACTGGGGAACCGGGAGGACGAGGGGAGGAGGGAAGGGGCTGGGGAGGTGGAGGGAGGAGCGACCGAGGGATCGAGGGAATGGGGGGAGGAGGCCGGGGGAGGTGGAGGGAGGAGCAACCGGGGGGACTAGCAGAGGTAGAGGGAGGAGGGAGGCGCATGCACCTAGGAGAATGTTGTTGGAAATATGCCCTAGAGGCAATCATAGAGATGATGATATTTTGTTGTATCCATGATTTAATAAATGTTTCTTGAATATTGCCTTTGTGTTGATTAACAAGTATGTGACTTGTTTGTGAAACTCTTTACTTATATGGTTATTCTAAAGTTGTCCCTAGTCGGAGTTCATGTGAGGACACACGTGCATAATGGATTAGCACATGCATCGGTTGATGACCATGTTTCATAGGTCATAGACATAGAGATGTCAAACCAATAATGTGGACACATGTTTAGAACATGGGGTTGGACCGACCCAACATGAGACATAACAATTATACTTATGGTTCTCTCTCTACACAATGTGTACGCCTTGTCCTTAGACCTGAGATTGTCGCATGTACTTGAGATGTGAATCGACCTACTTAGGGGCTATCAAACGCTACTCCGTAACTGGGTAGTTATAAAGGTAGTTTTCAGGTTTGTCATGAAGCATGCTACGAGGCATGGTCAGTCGAGATGGGATTTTCCCCTCTCTACCTGAGAGAGATATCTCTGGGCCCCTCGAGTGATCGGATCCGAAATGCATGGCCATGCTACTTAAGGTTAAGAGTTAACCTAGTAAGGGATTCGGATCACGGGATCGAGAAAGAGTGGTCAGCTTGGAGCTCGACCAAATATCGTGAGGCAAAGGGATTGGCATGTACATAAAGTTGTGATGGTTCGTTCGATATGATCTTTGTGTATGTTTAGGAGTTGGCACGTCTTGCTAGAGGCCGCTACCAACTATTGACCGAGTAGGTAAACTCGTGTCATGTCTAAACATACGTGAACCCATAGGGTCACACACTTAAGGGCTGAAGCCTAATTCGGATTGGATCCGGGTTAGACTGGGTATTGAGTCCTAATGGGCCTCCATTCGCTGAAGCCCATTATAAGGACGTCTATAAAAGGAGGGCAAGGGCGCACAGGGTTAGAAGAGATTTTCGTGACCTCCTCAAACCCTGGCCGCCACCCCTCCCACGCCCTGGGCGCTCGCGCGGATCTAGTAATCCGGCGTGCGTCGCTTCCTCCCGTACGTGTGGATACCTTTTGGCGGCGCTGCATCTGTAGCGTTTGGACGAACCGCAAGAGAGGAGTTGTACGTTGGACGCCGCGACGAGGACGAGGAAGTAGTACGACTACTCTGCCCGACGTCTGCATCGACGTAGTACGACTACTCTACCCCGACGTGCTGCATCAATTCCGCACCTGCGCGTCTAGTGGTAATTCTGTGATCTATAACTGCAGTGATCTTGGTTTACGGGTAGAATTTTTATTAATTTGCGCTAGCGTAGCCAACCCGTAGTCCTTCAAATGTGCCAATAGCTCAGTAGGAGTCCAGCTGAGCAGAGAGATGTTTAAGAGAGACAACGATCGGCACAATGTTCACTTCAGAAGAAACGTTTGGGAGAATCAATGTTTAGAAGATGCAACGTTTGGGACTCGAGAGCAATGGCTCCTTCCTGATGCATATAAATTCATAAGTTCACACTTCTCATTTCTTCCTACAATGTTCAGACTTCTCATTTCTTCACAAGCTAATCATTCTCTCATTTCTTCAACATCTCTCTACACTCCTCATTTCTTCAGCATCCCTCTATACTCCTCATTTCTTTAACATCCCTCTACACTCCTCAAATCCCCATTTATTCACCAATCACTATCCATCCACTATGCTACCAAGAAGTTAGAGTACCAAGGAGCTCCTGAGCAGTATGCAAAAGAGTCGAAGCACAAAAAGGACAACAGGGCAACTTAGTGTAAGCTCCTGTTGCCATTCCCCTAGTCCTCCTCTGGCTTCGACTTGCTTGAGTGGTGGAAAAACAACAAGCGGATATTTCCTGTGCTGTCACATTTCGCATGGGATGTTCTCCTGGTGCCGGTGTTCACCATATCTTCAAAAGCGATGTTCAGCACAATAGGGAGAATAATCGAAAAAAGGGGATCATCCCTCACGCCCAGGATGGTGGAGGCAATCACTACTACAGAAATCCACATTACAGACGGTTCAGAAACGTCATCACGCAGCGGTTTTCTCAACCGCCCAAATGCATATGGTCGATGATAATCAGAGTTATCACATACGGTTTTGAACCGTGCGCGATTATGCGATATCACGACGGTTTTGAACCGTCTGTGATTATGCGATATCACAGACGGTTTTTCATTAAAACCGTCGTGATTATCGATATCACGAGCGGTTTTGTACTAAAAACGATGCAGTGATTATCGATATCACGAGCGATTTTTTAAAACCGTCGTGATATCGGATAATCCTGAACCGTTTTAGTACAAAACCGCTCGTGATATCGGATAATCGCGATGGTTTTAATGAAAACCGTCTGTGATATCGCATAATCACGACGGTTTTAATGAAAAACCGTCTCGTGATACTCCTCCCAAGCGAGAATCTATTTACATTATAGCTAGCCTCGGAAATGCTAGCCATGCCCTCTGAAACAAGCGAGATAATCACGACATAAACATATACAATTCACACATCTCATTTCATTTCGATACATTTCACATCTCAATTCATTTCACAGACATAAAACATCCAATTGACAACGCACTTCATTTCACAAACATAAAGCATCCATTTCGCAAATCAATTCATTGAGTTGAAATAAAATATCCATTAACAAATACACAATTGTAAAAGATCTACACTGTATTTGCACTTAGAATTACAATAAAAAATCATTCTGGGCAGTGGAACTCTCGATGATGGTATCAACGGCGACCAAGCGTGGGTCCAGGAAACCAATTTGTGATTTCGATGATCTAGCTTCGATTAGCATGAATCTATATATAACATAGGAAAGCAACAAATTGTGATATATATCGGTATTACGTGAACAGAGACTGTGATTGTACAGACTTACAGCGTCCAGCATCGAACGAGTGAGGTGTCGAGAGTGTTGAGCGTGAAAAGTTCAAATATACCGTCAAAGGTCACCGCAAAGACACAGTCCTGAACTTCGTGCAAGAAATGTTCCGGCTTGAATTTGACAATTATACCTGAGCGCCGTTCTGCCTCTGGCTTATTGGACTCTTCCATATACCAAAGGTGGAGTCTTTGGCAACCAAGTCCTAGTTTTTGGAGCTCTTCCTGGACTACCATCGGCTGAGCTAGCACGAATTTGCGGGCCAATGGCATGGACGGGAAATCGTCATCATCCTTCGTCTTTGATTTGCCCTGGCCACTGCCTCGATTGTGGGTCGACTTTATGCTAGTCGACTGTAATGGTATAGACGGTGCAAGTTGCTCTGGCAAGAATAGCACCGTGGAGATAGCACCAGCAGGTAGCTGTGATTCGCATTGCCGTGTGGAGATGGCACGATGCAAGTTGCATTGGCGAGAATAGCACCCGTGGAGATAGCACCGGTGCAGGTAGTTGTGGTTCGCACTGCCCGTGTGGAGATGGCACCAGTGCAAGTTGCTGTGGTTCGCACTGCACTTCTGGTCCTGCCACCGGTGAAGAAGCCTCCAGGGAGATGTCGGTTTTGGGCCACTGGATGAATGTTCCAATGGCCTGTCCTAGATTCACGATCTCGTCGTTGGGGGGCTTCGGTAGCGGGACCACCTCAAAATTGGCATAGACACCATCCACATTAACTTTTATGAAGCTCGGCGCTAAAGCTTGACCGTGCACCATGGCCCCGATACGACGAATATGCAGGCCCCAAGCGTACAAGGGAATGGAGCCATATCTCACTTGGAGCACGCATGTCGTGGCTCCTACATAACGATACAAAATTAGCTACTCGAATAGGCCTACCAATGGAGCAAGCATTCGAGAGGTAATAATTATTACGAGGATGTCGTCCACGGAAATTTGGACTGGTTTGCGTTGGTTGGGCGCGCAGCTACTCGGATGGTTGTGCGGGCTAGCTAGCACGAAGCGGCGGTGGCGGCTGCTGACTTTCTGTCTGTTTCCGCACCTCATCTCTGATTATATCAGCCATCGAATCCAGTAGCTCCTCTTTAAGAGATGCCTTGATCTCTTCTCGTAGCTATGCGTCACGCTCGGCTTTGTTTCTCTTCCTGCGCCGATACATGTCGTAGTCATCTTGGAAACCATGTTTCCAAGGAACGTAAAGCCCAAGGCCTCTCGTGCGGCCGGGTGCTCCTTGTTTCCGTGGTCACGGAGAGCATATCATTCTCCCTTGTTCCTGGAATGATCCGGGTAGATTGAAAACTCAGCTCTTCCCGCAAGAGCACGACATGTCATTTCAATTAAATGCGAAGTTGTGGAGTAATTACAAGCTACGTAGTTCGATCGATATCTTACCAGCGCTCGGTCACTTGCTGGTCGAAGGGTTTCGAAAGGTGATGTCCCCGATGTCGTTGTAGATGACCTTGCTCTAATCCAATTTTGAGCGCGGTCGTCCGGATATTGGAAAGCGGCGGGCGATGTCTGTGCAGCTGCCACTCATCCTCCTTCATCCATCTGCGCGATTTTACCCGCATACCCAGTGTGCCAAGTCCGTGAGGTGTGTATTTTTGCTGGAGGGCCTTGTGCGCCACACTTGTACTTTTGAAATCTTGGTCGTTTTCATCGCCTTGAACTCTTCCCATTGTGGTTCCGGAATGGGTATTTATGAACAGCGTTTCGTCCGTCTCCACGTATTTCTTGACAAGCGTGCTCTTGAAGTTCTTCCATGCTTTGCACGCTTTGTAGGTTTGTTGTTTCACGGCGTCGGTGTTCTTACGGGAACTCGAGCGATGCCAAAATTTCGGTCCACGACTCACGTTTCGAGTGTCGAGCACGTTCTTCCACGAATTGTATGTGATCTCAATTCGTTCTCGTGCAACTACTCCGACCATGGTTCGGAATGCGTTTACTGCTTTTTGAGGAAGGATAGGGACCCCAGATGCATTCACCGCTGTGATGATCTGTCGGCCCTCAGACTTCTTTGATAGCCCTCTTCCTTGGCGTCTTGATGTTGGAGCGGACGCCTCTGGCGATGAAGTTGAAGAATGCGCGGGTGACATGTTGCTCATTTTGTGGGTCTATTAAGATAAGATGAGAAAGTAATCATATTGAATTGCAAGACAAGAGAGGAGTAGAGGGGAGGGGGTGATATGGACATAGAGAGGGGGTGATGTGCCTATCTTACCAATGTACCAATGTATCAAGTCCTTCTTTTTCAAAAAATTCAAGTCAATTTTATTACAAAGTGCAAAAAGACATTCAGATTCTTGGTGAGCGGCCGACATAGCGACTTCTTGGTGGCGACTATGCATCTGCTTCTTCCCACTCCTTCTCTTCATCTCGGTCTCCGGATCACGTGCGCCGTGAGGGATGATTCATCTAATCGAATCATCGCTCTTCGGCGTCGTGATCCGAGATCGAGATGAAGAGAAGGAGTGAAGAAGCAGATGGATAGTCGCCACCAAGAAGTCGCTATATCGCTCTCACCAAGAATCTGAATTTGTTTTTTTGAACTTCATACTAAAATTTCCTTGAATTTTGTAATACTATTACTACAAGGTCTCTAAACAAAGTGCCTATCCTAGCACCTACTTTAGTTGCTAAAACTATAAACCAAATAGCAAAGTCCCTAAACAAAGGTCTATGAAGCAAATGACACAAACTAGTGTATCCGGTTCATTGAGCAGGAACACTATAGTATGTCACTTGCTTCATTTGCTGTTTTTGTCTAGATACATGGAGCATTTGGGTGGAAAGATCAACTGTTTAAAAAGCGCATGATCGCCAATTGAAGCATAGCATAGCATCAGAGGCACATCCGAGGCATGCTGTTGTGTCTTGAGAAATGCCAAGAGCTGGTATTCAGATGGGTTATGAGAATAAGATTCATAATTTATAGTTTGAGGAATGCCACATCTGAAGACCAGCTCTTGGCATTCTTCAAGACACAGCTGCAGACCTTGGATGTGCCTCGGATGCTACGCTATGCTTCAAATTGGCAGTCATGAGCCTGACGACACAATGTATTTCTTTCCTCCCAAATGGTCAATGTATCTTTTGCAACAATCGCAAGATTTCTTTATCCGGATACACTAGAATGTGTTACTTGCTTCGTGCCCTTTGATCATATACTCTTCCTTGATTGGTTAATTTGTGCTCTCAAATTGTAGGGTTGCACATGATAAGATGAGGAAGCAAGAAAAGTGATACATGATGCTCAATGTTAGGAAGAGATCGGAGAGGAGTAGAGGAAGGGGAGAAGGGAGGAGAGGAGTAGAGGAAGGGGACCCAAATGATTTCAAACTATATACTATGTACTATATACTATATACTAACACAACAAGCAATGTAATATGTACCAATGTAAACTAAGCAATCATGATAAACAATGTACCAATGTAGTATGTACCAAATAGCAAACTAATTAAGCTCTGCGATAAACAATGTACCAATGTAATATGTACCAAATAGCAAACTAATTAAGCTACTGCAGATAAACAATGTACCAATGTAATATGTACCAAGCATCAAGCATCAACCTAAACACTAACGATAAGCATGAAGCATCAACCTAAATATGTACTAAGCAACTAACCATAACAAGATGAAGCATCAAGCATCAACCTAAACACTAACGATAAGCATGAAGCATCAACCCTAAATATGTACTAAGCAACTAACCATAACAGTATGAAGCATCAAGCATCAACCTAAACACTAACAATAAGCATGAAGCTCGGGAGGATTTGATGACCTTACGGTTTTGGTGACCTTAGGGCAGCAGGAGGAGGCGGCGGCGGCGGAGGAGGAGGAGGAGGCGGCGACGACGATAGAGGAGGAGGAGGCGACGGGCTCGGGGAGGCGACGGAGGAGGAGGCGGCGGCGACGGAGGAGGAGGCGGCGGCGACGGAGGAGGAGGAGGCGACGGGCTCGGGGAGGCGGCGACGGAGGAGGAGGAGGCTGCGGCGGCGTCTTCGTCCGGGGAGGCGGTCGGCGAGGCTGGGAGGCAGCCGGCGAGGGCTCGGGAGGCGGTAGCGGCGACGGGCTCGGGATTTAGATCTGTCGAATAATCGCAGCGCTGCGGAAAACCCTAGCGAGAGGGTATATGTAGGAGGATTATCACGAGCGGTTCTAAACTTAGAACCGTGCGCGATAACATATCACTGACGGTTTTGAGTTAAAACCGCTCGTGATAGTTTACTATCACTGAGCGGTTCTAAACTTAGAACCGTGCGTGATATGTTATCACTGACAGTTCTAAATTTAGAACCGCTCGTGATAAGCCTTTGCCATTGTTGCAATTAAGACAACACCAATAACTACACGTTGCATTCATATCAACTACCAAACAATTGCATTCATATACAACACCAACCAGTGCATTCGCACGAGTGTATTTCTTGATACATTTTGTCATTCTCAAATACATCACACATATACATTTTCACATATACATCTCAAAATTGACTACATCACACATTTTCACATATACATCTCAAAATTGACTACATCACACATTTTCACATATACATCTCAAAATTTTCACACATTTTCACATATACATTCTTATTGTACTTGCTTATTTCCTTTAAAATTAGCCCTTCATCATGATCAATGCGTGCGTAACTAGTTTCGTCACGTTGTTCATCGTCGACCTTATGCCATTTCCAAGCGGAGGTAACTCGTCAAATTGATTGTATTCCTCCTCGTCCACTACATTCTCCACTCCGACAATTCTCCTTTTCCATGAAGAACTACATGGCGTTTCTTATTTGCGGGTCGGTTACATAGAAAACTTGAACAACTTGATTGGCGAGTACGAATGGTTCATCTTTGTACCCGACACGTTGGAGGTCCACGGTCGTGACACCGTGCTTGTCAACCTTCACTGTGGGAGATGCACCCAACGGCAGCGAAATAAGGGATCTTGAAAACCACATAGTCGAGCTCCCAAATCTCTTCTATGAAGCCATAGTGCGAGTTTCTCGACCTATCGGTCTGAATGCATCTATGCGGACACCGCTGTTCGTTAGTGCTCTTGACATCCCGAGATGCGTATAGAATGTGTACCCATTTATGTCATATCCTTGCCATGTCACAACTGTAAATGTCGGCCCTTTTGCCAACCATGTCAGCGTCTCACTCGGCGAGCTCCTAGCGATTTGCTCCTTCAACCATTGGTTGAACAGACGGTTGTGTTGCCTCATGATCCAAACATCCGGCCGCTCCGGATTCTGTTGCCGAAGCACACCCTTGTGCTGGTCCACACAATGCGCCACTTCAGTCATGTGTTGCAACACCGTGAAATCGGCTTGAGTATACATGTCCATATCTGGGTGATTGCTTTCCTTCGATAGTTCCGAGACCCTTGACCTCCCCTCATGGCGAGATTGAGGACACCTATCGGCTGAATCGAGCCATATAATTGACACAAAACTCAATGACCTCTTCGCTTGCATAACCTTCGACGATGTCGCCCTCCGTGAGAACGATTCCATACGTAGGACTTGAGAATTCCCATGAACCTCTCAAATGGGTACATGCTACGTAGGAATACGGGCCCGCACATTTTATCTCCCACACAACGTGAACAATGAGATGGACCATGATATCGAAAAAGCGAAGGAGGAAATACATTTCAAGGTGACATAGAGTCATCACCACCTCGTCTGCAGAGCATCTAGTCCTTCAGATCAATGACCTTCGAGCAATTGTGTTAAAGAAATAACATAGCCTCATGATTGTCTCTGGACTTTGATAGGCAAAATATTTCTAATTGCAATAGGGAGCATCGTGTCATCAGCACATGACAATCATGAGACTTCATGCCATTTAACTTCAAATCTTGCATCGAAACAAGTTTCTTCACGTTGCGAAGTAACGAGACGGAACTTTGACACCATGCAAGCAGCGCACGATTCTGTTTTCTCAGCCTTAGACAGAGTGTAACACGCGGGGAAGGTACGTTCGTGCATTATCGGTGCATGTCGGTGCTAACTCGGGCCGATGTGCATATCAGCCAAGTCAAGCCGTGCGTTGGCGCCGTCCTTTGTTTTATCACGGATGTTCATAAGAGACCAATCAAGCCGCCGCACACATTCTTTTCTACGTGCATGGCGTCGATGCGATGTCGAACATCTAGGTACTCCCAATAAGGTAAGTCCCAAAATATTGATCTCTTCTTCCAGGTGTTCTTCTCATGAGCCCTCAATTTACGTCCCTTTCCGAGGACAACATCTAAATCCTTAACCATATCATAAACCTCGATTCCCCTTAAATGCCTTGGAGCTGAACCGTCTTCCTTCTCTCCGTCAAATTGTTTCTTCATCTTGCGGTATGGGTGAGCCCTCCGAAGGAACCAGCGGTGACGCATGTAGACGGTTTTGTGTGAGTGTCTTAGCCACACACTCTCGGTACCATCTAAACAGTGAGTACAAGCTTTGGCACCTTTTATACTATGGCCCGATAGGTTACCAAGGGCAGGATAACCATTTATGGTGCGAGAACAATAAGGAGCGCAGTGAAGTTCTCTCGTTTGTATGCATCCCATACCTGCCCCCTTCGTTCCACAGACTTTTAGATCTTCCACCAACGGTGCTAGGAACACATCGATATCATTCCCAGGTTGTTTTGGCCCTTGGATAAGTATCGACAGCAAAATGTACTTTCGCTTCATACACAACCAAGGAGGAAGGTTATAGATGCAGAGAGTCACGGGCCATGTGCTATGTCACCGCTCATGCTCTTGAATGGATTCATTCCATCTGTACTAAGTCCAAACCTTATATTCCTTGGTTCTGCACCGAACTCGCAAAACTCCTATCGATGTTTCTCCACGCGGAATCAGCAAGGTGTCTTAGCATTCCATCCTTCTTGCGCTCCTCCGAGTGCCAACGCAGCGATTTTGCCTCCTTTGGATTTGCATAAAACCTTTTCAAGCGGGAATTATAGGAAAATACCATTCCACCTTAGCGGAGGTCCTTTCTTCACCTCTGTTCCTCGCCATCATCGATTGATTGTTACGTTTGTATCGGGATGTGTTGCACACGGACATACATGCATGTTTGCATACTCTTTACGGTAGAGGATACGATCGTTCGGGCATGCATGTATTCTTTCTACTTCCATTCCCAACGGACAAAGAACCTTCTTGGCTTTATCGTGGTTTTAGGCAACTCATTTCCCTCCGGAAGCATGTCCGCTAAAAGACCTAGCAGCGCCGTGAAACTCTTGTCGGACCAACCGTTGCTTGCCTTCAATTTCAACAGTTCAAGCACGCCCGACAACCTCGTGTACTTGCAGCCCGTGTACAAAGGTTTCTCTGAGTCCTCCATCAAGCCACGGAATTTAACATACTCTCTCATCATAGTTCTCTTCTACATCGCGAAGCATCCGATCCAGTTATCATCGTGCAACCTATCCGAATCCGAGCCACAATCGACATCACCGCGGCATGTCATTCACTTCACTGCGATGTCATCCGGGGGCATATCATTCACTTCACCGGCGATGTCATCCGGCGGCATATGATCATTCACTTCGCCATGACTGGTCCAACACGTATAATCCTTTTTGAAACCCCTCCGAATCAAGTGCGCTTCAATTTGCCCTCGGTTCTTAAACATCTTCAAATTCGCATCGATGCATGGACAGCACATATATTCCACCCCTTATTCAACATATCCTCCTCGCGGCTCTTATAAAAGCGAAACGCCATTAATGTACTCTTCACTCACACGGCTCGCGGCATACATCCAACTTCGGTCCTACGTTACGTACATATATAACAACTTAGTATTAAAATCTAGAATAACTAATTATAACTACATATATACCGACCACATTTATTATATTGAGACTTAATTTCCTAGCTCAATTCATATTACAAACACAATAACTATTATATAACCAACAATTTTGCAAATTAATTACCCATCTTCAATAACCACTCATGGATTACTTACACCTAAATTGTAATGCAATTAAAAATGAATAAATTTCATTACTAACCATATCTCAACAACCGGGAAAGTCTGAATCTTAATTCAAAGCTCAATCTCTGCCTCTTCCCACCAAATTAATCGGCACAAATCGCTCTAGCTTCCTCCCGAGTGAAAAAGTGCGCAGCGATGGCTAGATCTGGATCGAAATGAAGACGATGCGGTGCGGCGGTGCAATAAATGCCTTAGTCATTATCACGAGCGGTTTTAACTAAAAGCTGTGCGTGATAAGCTTCATACCGAACGCCGCGCGTGTTTCGATGCGAGCGGCCGTGTTTGATCGTCTAATTAACGTCTCTCGATCATTATCGAAGCGTCTATATCATTCATGTTTGGGTATACAAACCGTTTGTGCTAAAGGTTAAATATGCGCTCCTAATCCGGTCTCTAGCTAGCTTCTACGTCGTACAATACAATATACAATTAATACAACATGGCTTCTACTCATTCTTGTGATCATCTCCTTCCTCTCATCTGCTCATCACGAATTGTTCGGCGGAACCTTACGAGCGGCCAGCAATTTGCATCTGGAGCAACTTCTCCGCACCCGCCTGCTCTCCTTCCCGACTTTCTTGCATCCGTCGACTTGACTGATCCTCCGTCGTCGACGGAGGCGTCTCGCCGCTCAAGAAAGGGAAACACCTCACCCGGTTCTTCTCCATAATGTGCGCAATGCGGAAGAAGCTCTACGTATTGCGAGGCGATGGATAGCCTTGCCGATCAAGCGAAGCGGCGGTCGAGAATCTTTTCATGCTATCACATGCGACATTATGGATCTTTGCGATCATTTGCCCAGCTGCACGAGGAAGTGCTTGAGGACAAGGGCAATCTTAACGGCGTTCGAGAATTTAGCGGTGATCCTCCAAGTCCCCAAGTTGAAGAAGAAGCTACGAAGCCCAAAAGAATACAATCTGGGAAACTCTTTACCTTTGCGACTTTTGTAATAAATTTGCCTCTAATTGAAATTAATAAATTTGCCTTTAATTTGTGACCTCTTGTCTCGATAGTTACGTAGTTAAGTTATTAGAAGCAATGTGTACTTATATATTAACCTCTTATCTAGAATATGACGAGACAAAGGGACATCACAGCGGTTCTTGTGAAAAACCGTCATGAACATTCCTGACGGTTCTTAACAACAACCGGCTGTGATAGTCGACACAACACGATGCGATTTTAATAAAACCGTCATGATATTCGATATCACGAGCGGTTCATCGGTAAGAACCGTCTGTGATACTCCTTTTTCCCGCCACAAATACCACAGACGGCCTTCAAATTAAAACCGTCTGTAATAGTTTACATTACAGACGGTTTCACAAAACCGTCTGTGATTTGCCGTCTACTATTAGTCTTTCTGTAGTAGTGAATCACATGTGCTAAAGACTAGGAATTACCTAAAGAGTGATACCAGCATCCACTGGAGGATCCTGAAATTGTGCAAGCATACACTGACCATGAACGTATGATGACCTAGACATTGATGAGTAGATACTATGTACGTATATTGTTATAGTATGTACATATATTGTTACTATACTCTTTTCCTTACTCGGAAAACCCACTCTGGGGTGTAAGGTTTTTAATGAGGCATCAACATTGTATTTTTAAAATATCAAGAAAATTCCACTTTTTCTCGAAATATTTATGTCATTACATGGCCATGTTTTTATGCAACTAATTCAATTTCAACTAGTTTTTGATGAGACAGGTATGACAGAAAGGAAGATCGTCGCCACTGCCTTCGTTATGTATAGTTACTTTGGGTTGGCGCGGCACGAAACGTCAGCATGATGGGATTTGGGCTATGCTTGGGCCTGACTGGAGGCAGGGCAGACCGGTATAGTATGGCACGGCGAGATGACTGAGCCGAGCCAACACGGCACGAAACGGCCCAAAACACGATGAGTCTGAGCCATACCAGCACGGTACAACTCAACTCCCAGCTCTAGTCTCAACATTACACCAATCTGGAGTGAGTCACACGTTGCACTTGCAGGAACCATGGAGACCCTGTCTCTAACCACAAGCCAACCGATGCACAACAGTACACACACATCTCACCCTCTGACTACAACATAAATGAATAGTTAAATACCTCAAATATATTAATTCCATGTAACACAATATCATATAACATACTACTACCACCACCACCACCACTACTACTACTATTATTAGTGTATTGCCCTATCGGTGCAGCGACCCCCACCCACCCATCAATTCTCCCCTCCTCACCCCTCCACGCTCCATAAATACCTCACCACAAGCTCCCCATTTTTCCACTGCCTCTCCTAACTAGCCGCCTTCGCCTGAGCCAGCCCTTTTTGCTAGTGAGAGGAGCAAGCAAGCTAGGGGAGCAGCCATTGATGACCGACATGGCCAAGCAGACCTTGGTGAGTGGCTTCCTCAGCTGCTTCATGCACGTAGGGCTGGTGCTGGTGCTCGCCGTCTATCTCCCGGTGTCCTTCGTCTGCCGGCTGCTCGCCAGGCTGCTGGTGCGGCCCTTCGTCGCCGGCGAGGACCTTCGCGGCAAGGTCGTGCTCGTCACCGGCGCCTCCTCCGGCATCGGCGAGGTCAGTGCCTACGTATATATATATACCTATAGACGTGCATGCACAGTGTATGGGTGCGTATGTACGAAACGCGTACGAATCTCTCGGACGATGACCACTGCTAGGCGGGTCCGACCTACGGGTGCATCGCATACACCGTGGTGGGGCCTGCTGTCAGTGGCTGAATCTGGAGGGCGGACAGTTCTGTACGGGTTTTAAAGGGAAAAGGGTTCCGATAAATATCAGCTGAATGTTTTCTTCTAAATAATTATCTAAATTTTTTATCTTTAAATATATGCAAAGATCCGTGTGTCACCACCTCTAACTTCTTCTCCAGCGACTCTTTCTTTCTCCTTTCTAGCAACTCCTTCCTCCTCATCGGCAAGACCAAGGAGAGAATTTCATCCCGTGTCTAGGGCTCCTGGGCTCCTGGCCCGTTCCCCGGGCATAGAGGGTCGTACATGTAACCTTTTTCTCCCATGCATGTACGTACCTAACATAGCGTAGCCGTACATCTTTGACGGTTTAATCGGACACTTTTGCCACTCTTTTGAATAAATTTATTTTTTTTAAAAAAAACAAACGTGAGCACAGTTATTTTCACGCAAATCCTTCCCTTTTTTATCCTTTTTTGGGGCATGTGCAATGGTGCTTTGTCCATGGTGGTTGGGCTGGACAAGACTGCATTATGTTGGTCTCGCAGAACCAGCTACAAAAATTAAAGGCGCATGGATCGGGTGTTCATAATTTAAATGGGTTTGGTTGGCTTTTTTGTTGGTATGATTTGGATATTTAAAGCCTGTGGAAGCTAAAAAGCAAAAGTTGTGGACATCATTAGTGAGTGGGGGCATGCATGATATATATACGAACTTAATTTGCACCTGTGTCGACCGTGACATGCATCGTCGAAACATCAAAACTAATACCATCTAAACGTGTTGGCATCAAATAAAATTTATTTCTCATTTTGGTTTGGTGATTGCAGCTTTACCTTTGCCATCGTGTTTTGAGAGAGTGATTTGATGATAGGTTTGGTTCTCCATGATTCGAGATGTTTCTGAGAAATGTTAATCAAACATGCAGGGTCATTTTCTTCTTAGGGTGGAAATGATGCTGAATCTTGACATACGAAAATATTTCACGAGAGAAACATCTCAACAAAATTGTTGCAAAGGCTAAACATTCATTTAGCTTTCTGTTATGGGAAAGGGATATTTCATAATCATTTTCGTAACAGTCGTATAGTTGGGACAAAAGAAAATATCTCCTTCAAGCGCAACAATTTGGTCAACACACTAACTCTAGTAATAGTAATAATAATAATAATAATAATAATAATAATAAGTGCACAAAACGTACACATAAAAAAATCAGCTTCACTATTTTTTTTCTGAAATAGGGTATTTTCAATTTTTTTTCACCGAAGCCTGCATGGGTTGTACAGCTGTACTAATATGCCATCCTGCACCTCTACACTTCACCGCTATCGAAATCTTTTTTTTTTATGTAAAACCAAAAAAACCCGCACAAAATATCGATGAAATGATATAAAGAGGAGAGATATAGGCAGACGCAAATTAAATCAGGACCAAATGCGAGGAATTATCGATGATGTAGATCACTTCCCACTAGAAGGTTCTATGTACACGTAAAAATTTATCGGTGAAGCATACTAGGGTTGATACGACGTTGAACCTAGCTATCAAGATATCGATTGCTGCATTCTCAGGCAGAAGTAGTAATAAATTTGCACCGGCTATCCCATTAAATTCAGAGCTGAGGTTCCCTCCCATCAGCCGAACGGCTTTTTTAGTAGCTCATGGCTGAAAAGTACTTTAACTGGCTAAAAAAAATACTGTAACTGACAGATGCTTATTTAGCATAATTAAATTTAACAAAATTAAAAAAAAAATATAAAAAAATATGTTAACCCATTACGTATAATACAAACAAATATGGGAAAAAAAGAAATGACAAAAAAGTTCAATAAAAAGCTAAAAGTTCAGAAAAAGACAATATTTATAAATAATAAAAAATAGGAAAAAAAAGCTCAAGCAAAGCACCTCTCATGCATCCTGCAGCCATTGCTCCCGCTCCAGCCAATGCTGCCGCTGCAGCTGCATGTGGTTCTACAGTCATCGAAGTAAATACCATTCATGACCTGAAGCGAACCATCAACTCGCCAAACAAAATTTGGCTTCTGCCTTCTACTTTTAAAAGCTAAAAATTATTTAAAATATATTATATCTTAAACGTATTTTTTCCTTTTTAATTATCCGTAGAGATATACGGGGTTTTTGTTCCTTTCTTTAATTGAATGCTTTAGGAAATATTAGTAAACACTGCAGTGCCATTTAAGAAAAAAAAAACAAAAGGCACGGATGTTTGTAACAGGCCATATGCTTGTAGTATTGACATGAATGATTCGACGGTGTAGCACAGTGCACATCAGAGAGTACCAACCTGCTAGTTGGGCCCGTGTGAGGACAAAGGAAGAAACAGTAACATGTCAAATACGGAGTAAACAGGAAATAAAAGTAACTCAACTTTGATTTTGGTGATGTTGTCTAAGAGTTTAGAATTTGAATACCACGTTTATTTGATAAACAATGAAAGAAATAATATAATAATATAAGAGAAATGATAGAAGCATACAACGGCGTATAGCGTTCACGTAGCGCTATTATTTTTTGGTCAACACCATTTCATTTAAATTAATTGCTGCAACGTCACTACATGACACTGAGCAAAAATAGGGAGACCATGTTATTTATTATTCTTTTGTTTCTGTATTGCCCACTTATGCGCCAGCCAAAAATCTGTTGCAAAATAATTAAACCCTACTATTTATTCCTTCCTTTATGCAATCCGCATTTCTTATCTAAAAACCTGTTGCAAAACAGTTAATCTTTGATTCCCCCCCCCCCCCCCTCTCAGCATCTGGTGTACGAGTACGCGAAGAAAGGCGCCTGCGTGGCGCTGGTCGCGAGGACGGAGGTAGCTCTGCGCGCCGTGGCGAAGACGGCGCGCGAGCTCGGCTCGCCGGACGCCCTCGTCGTGCCGGCGGACATCACCAAGATGGAGGAGGCGAAGCGGGCGGTCGAGGTGACCGTCGCTCACTTCGGCAAATGTGAGTAATCGTATACTTACTTCTGCTAGCTACTTCAATTTGCATGAGTGACAGTCTGCTTTAATTCGCGGCATCGATCGGTTGAGCTGAAAAGCTATAGTTTATGACTGAAATTACACTGTAGTGGCTGAAATTTTATTGTAGCTGAAGGTGGTTTATTTAGTATAATTAAATCTAAAAAATTTAAAAATAAAAAAATTATGCTAGCTCAACACGGACAACGCAAACGAATACGGGGAAAAAAGAACCTGAAAAAAAGCTCAAAAAAAGTCAAAAGTTCAAAAAAGGTGAAATTTATGAATAATGAAAATAACCCAGAAGCTGAAGCTGAAGTGAACGGGGTGGATTGCTCTGGTTAGTTGCTAGCAACGTTTTTTGACGCTCTTTTACACGAAGGCGACTATGCATGCCTTGCCATTTTGCCAACGAAATCTTATTTTAGTGTCTACAAAATTATTTGGGAGAGTACTAGCTACGAAAAATGAATGCTTCTAACCTTATTAGTACTACTAGTCTTGACTCCTAGGTCGTTGAGGTGAAACCTCTAGGGACATTAAGGCTAGATTTTATACTTAACAAAAAGAAACTTCAAAGTCTAAAAGCATTTCTGAGACTTTACGGCTAGAAGCAGACGTGCAAAATTAAGTTGATATGCTGACGCACAGTTCTAGCTTGGTCGTACAAATGGCAACACTCCGTAGATAACGTAGCCAGTTTAGCATGGTATGCTTTTTGAACAAACCGTAAGCCAATCTATTTTGTAAAAAAGAGGGGGTAATTTTTTCATGTTTCAAAAGACCTCTAATTTAAACCGTTGATACTTTCTCAGCCAAGGACAGAACTATACAGAAATATATGTGCATGAACCTTAGTAAAAGCAAATCACTTTGGTCAATACTGACTTGTGAGGATGTTTCTTCAATTGGGTTGATAAGATGATCACAGCTACTCACCCTTGTTTGTTGTTTGTACTGAGTGGTCCATCAACTTGTCGATTCTTGTTTGATCCGCACTTAATTATGTCTAGTAATTAAGAGGGTATAGCTCATTTGGAGGATATAAAACAAGGATATAAAATATTCCCCTTTTCTGCAGAATGCAGACATAACAAAGATTTTTTCTATACATGTTTTTTTAGATATGTTCATATTTTTAAGAATAATAGTTCTTAAAATAAAATTCAGAGTTAGCTAATAATTAAATTGAAATACTGATTTTTCTCTAATCTCTGCAGTGAATCACCTGGTGGCCAACGCAGGAATCTGGTCCAGCTGCTTCTTCGAAGAAATCACAAACATAACCGCCTTCCATAACGTGATTGTAAGCGACTCGACACAAATCAATTACTTCTATATTTTCATGAGATAGCAGTTAATCTTTACTAATGTTATACACAGACCCAAACTGACCTACATCATCTCTTGTCAATTTGGTCAATCCTTTTCATATAAATATGTATTAGAACTTATTTGTTATTTCCAATATTTTTCCCTGTAGGATCTTAACTTTTGGGGTGCCGTGTACCCAACCTACTTCGCGCTGCCCTACCTGAAAGCCAGCCGTGGCAACATTGTCGTGACGTCGTCGGTGGCCGGCAGAGTTCCAACGGCGAGAATGAGCTTCTACAACGTACGTAAGCAAGCTGAATATACAAGGCCCAAATTGCGAGAATAGATTCTGCTCACCAAACCTCTTATAGGTGCACCAATGCACAGCCCCGCTCATTTCAGCTTCAGCTTCTGGGTTCTGGCTTATTTTTCACTATTCATAAATTTCGTCTTTTTCTAAATTTTTGACTTTTTTTAGCTTTTTTCCGGTTCTTTTTTCCGTATTCGATTGCGTTGTTCGTGTTGAGCTAGCATATTTTTTCTATTTTTAAAATTTTTTAGATTTAATTACACTAAATAATCCATCTTCAGCTACAGTAAAATTTCAACCACTACAGTACAATTTCAGCTATAAACCATAGCTTTTCAGCCCAACCAAGAATACACACAGTCTGGCTCTGACATGCATGCTGGAATCCTGGCATGTTCTTGGGCTCACAATTCTCTATGTGTCAGACAGGCTGCTGGTAAATTTGTTCTGATCAATTCACGGACAG
This sequence comes from Dendrocalamus sinicus, assembly GCA_036346575.1. Taxonomy (NCBI): domain Eukaryota; kingdom Viridiplantae; phylum Streptophyta; class Magnoliopsida; order Poales; family Poaceae; genus Dendrocalamus; species Dendrocalamus sinicus. Next base: position 23,047,823 of record CM070671.1, read on the forward strand.
AATTGCTAGTAGGTTAGAGTACATGTTAACCTCATAAAAGTCTCTGATTCGAGGGATAGCAAGTTCTGGATGCGCCACTGGTCCTAAACCTGCTGCGAACGCGGAGCCTGAAACATTTATTTCACCCTCTAATGTCCTTGCAGGCAAGCAAAGGTGCGGTCATCCGGTTCTACGAAACCCTAAGGGCGGAGCTGGGCACTGACGTCCGCGTCACCATCCTCATGCCGGGATACGTGGTGTCCAACCTCACCATGGGCAAGGGCATCCAGAAGGATGGCAGCGTCGGCATCGACGAGGAGGCTCGCGATGTATATCCTTTGGTTGACCAGTAGTTTCTCGTATATATAACAACGAACGGTACGGTCTTGATTGCTGAACTGTGTCATCTTGGGCCGTAGATAAACGTCGGACCGCTGCCGGTGGGGAAGACGGAGTCGCTGGCGGAGGTGGTGGTGGCGAGCGTGCGGCGGGGCGATTACTACGTGACGTGGCCCGGGTGGTACTGGCCGTTCCACATGGTGATGTGCGCCGCGCCGGAGCTCGTCGACTGGTTCTCCAGGACGTTCTACGTGTCCAAGTCCAGCGAGCAGGACGGCGACGCCCTGAGCAAGAAGATCCTCGAGGCCGTCGGCGGCAAGAAGTTCCTCTACCCCAAAACCATCCGTTGCCAAACCATGACCGCCAACTGAAGCTAGCAATTGGATATATATATATATATATATATATATATATATATATATATATATATATATATATATATATATATAAAAAGCCGGGCGAAATGGGTGCATGGGTAGTTTATTTGTGTTTTCTTTTCTTTTGGGTTCTTTCTTTCTTTCTTTTTCTTTACAAGTGATCAATGTGATGTCAATCGATACGAATGTTTAGATGTTTATTGGTGGTACATCCTGTGATAAACCGGGGTGTGGTTGAAAATGGTGTTTCTAAATCACTACTACAAACACAAGCTATACTAGACGTCTCACCACAGACCGTTCATGTGGCGTCGTCTGTGCTTTAATTATTACAGATGGTTCATGGTTAAAATCGTCTCTGAAACTATCACAGTCGGTTAGGTTTAAAAGCCGTTTGTGATATACGCATTATCACAGATAGTTTTTAATTATAACCGTCTATGAAACTATCATAAACGGTTTTTTTACAACCATCTGTGTTTTGTCCTTTGTCGTATGAACTACAGAAACTACTGAGTGGAACAGATAAGTGTGCCAATGTGACTAGTCACTTTTACAAAAGACAAATTTATTACAAAAGTTTCAAAAAAAGAGATTACCAGATCTTAGTCATCTGGGCTTCATATGTTCTTCTTCAAATTTTGGAGTTGGAGGATTAGCCGCTGAGTTCTCGAATGCCACGAAGATTGTCCTTGCCCTCTTCACTTCCTCCTCTAGACTGGCCAAATTATTAGCATGGCACATAATCTCAAAGAGGATGCCATGATAAACTTCCTCAGAATCGGCCGCTTCTGCTTGATCAGCAATGTTATCCATGTGTCTCTTCACTGTCGCAAGAACTTCTTCTGCTTTGCGCATATTACAGAGAAGAACGAGGTTGAGGGCGATTTCCCTTTCTTGAGCAGTAACGAGACACCTCCGTCGGCGGTGGATGATGAGGTCTAGCTAACGGATGGAAGCAAGTTGAGGGAGGAGAGCAAGGCGTGAGCAGAGGAGCTACTCCAGATGTAAATTATTGGCTACCTATGTAAGGTTGCGGTCGAATAACTCATGATGGATAGATGAGAGGAAGGGGATCACAAGAATATTAGATGCCATTATTGAGAAATCTGGTGAAGAGATGAGGGAGAGGACAGTTTAGAAGAGCTGGATTAGGGCACACATATTTAAGCGTTATTACAGATGGTTCGTATACCAAACCGTCTCTGATATTTATATCATAGACGGTTTGTATAACAAATCGTCTTTGATATGTGACTTATCATAGATAGTTCGTATAACAAATTGTCTCTGATATGTGCATTATCACAGACGGCTCGTATAACAAACCGTCTCTGATAATGACACGTCATCGATCCGTGGCGTATTTCCTAGGATTTCGATCTCACTTGTCTATTCTCTCCGCATCGAATGGCAGGCACCGGTTCCTCCCACCGCTCGGCCCTTATTAATTACTCCAACTATCCCTTTCCACCGACAGTCACACGTGAGTTCATCCAGTAGCTTCTTGCATCCTCCCCTTGACGACGCTGACTATCACCGTGAGCTAGCTCCTCTGCCTCTTGTTGTGACACCACAGTGCACTACTCAAGACACTCTTGTCATAAGTGTCATAATAGTGTCTTGTGTAGTCTCACTGTCATGATACAAAGGTGACGCTACCATCGCCTCTTCATTGTCGGTGATATCCGGCCGCCATCCAATGCCCTCCCCTCTCTTCCTTGATGGCTGGCGTCAAGGACATCGTGCGCTGCATCCAGCTTCTACTTTTTGCTAGGATCTCTACTTCTTATATATTCTTGCCGTGTTAAAGAGTTGGGTTCGTTATCTTGTTATGCTGTAATGGTGGATTTTAATCTTAATTGAGATGGAATGTGTCGTCGTATTTGTCACTATATTTGCTTATTTTCAAAGGGCACAGGTAACATTATTTCTTGAGGCTAGCCAAAAACAGAAAAAATTTTAGGTATAGAATGAACTATCACAGACAATTTGTGCCATAAACCGTCTATGAAGGACTATCACAGATGGTTCTGTATACCAACCGTCTATGATACTTGCCAATCACAGACGGTTGGTAACTAGAACCGTCTACGATGTGTGAGTATCACAGACGGTTTTGGTTTGAGTCATCTATAATATTTTTCTTCACGGATGGTTCTAGTTAAAACTATCTGTGTTGTTTTTATCATAAACGGCTCGCAAACCATTTGTGATAACCTCCGATTATCACTGACACATAAATTCAGGCAGTTTAGAAAAACCTCTGTGATGATAGTTCTGAACTGTCTGTGATGAGCATTTTATAACAGTGAATGAAACTATTAATTTCATGCTCTGAAGGAGATCTAAAAGAAATTATATCTAAAAAAACTCTCATGTGCCAATAGAAAAATTGGATCTAAAAAATCTCAATACTTGATTGATTTGGTAGAAACCACTACTACAGAAAAGGTCATCACAGACGGTCCGAAACGTCATCACAGACGGTTTTGTGAACCGTCTGTATTTATGGGTCAGTGATAATCGAAGGTCATCACGCAGGCGGTTTCTGAACCGTGCGTGATTATCAACTATCACGAGCGATTTTGAGTTAAAAACCGTGCGCGATGCGATCATCACGAGCAGTTTTGAGTAAAACGTGCGTGATAGCTATAATCACGAGCGGTTTTAACTAAAAACCGTCTGTGATTATCAGCTATCACAGATGGTTTTTATTCAAAAATCGTCTGTGATATTCCCTTCAACCCCTAAATATATTTCTGTTTTTTGGCTAGCCTCAGGAAATGCTAGCCATGCCCTCTGAAACAAGCAGATAATCACAGACATAAAACATATACAATTCACACATCTCATTTCATTTCAGATATATTTCACATCTCAATTCATTTCACAGACATAAAACATCCAATTGACAACGCACTTCATTTGATCACAAACATAAAGCATCCATTTCGTAAATCAATTAATTGAATTGAAATAAAATATCCATTAACAAATACACAATTACAAAAGATCTACACTGCATTTGCACTTAAAAAAGGTTCGTTGGTTATGTATCTATGGTGCGGAGTGGAACCGACCTTCTGGCTTTATGACTTGAGTCAGCAAAAAGTACGCCAACTCTGCTCGAATCCGTCCAAGATCAAGCTGTTTCAATGAAGTTGACGGGATGTACGCAGCCTGTCGATAGGAATATCAATGTGCGTATATATGTAACGTGATAAGTATGAAGTAATTATGGGAAGATTGACAAACCTTGGAATTGGTGATCCTCGAGGAATCGAGGAGTAGTTTCATATGTTGGCAAATGTAGTATCCACATGTGTTGCCTGGCTGCTGCTGGTGGCACTGCAAAAAATGGAATGTGTTAGTTCAAGAGGCTGTTGCATAGGATTAAATAATGTGAAATAGCGAATACCTTAAAATCTCGAGCATGTGTCAGCAGGCCTTTGGCCCCGCGCTTCGAGTCACCTCCCATTTGAATGTACATCGCGAACGCCCTACGTGATTCGAAAAAGTTAACCTTAGTCATTTGGAAGGAAAGAAAGAGTACAATATAGGTATGTATGGAGAATATGTACTTACCTATCGATTACTTGACTGACAACTGTGAAGTCCATTTTATTCCTACTTAGGGAATCAAGGTAATATACCTTGTTCCATTTTGGTACAATTACTATTAAAATCCAATGAAAGTTTTGATGGAAGGGCATAAGTACATATTCCTTATTGAGGCAACCCATCGGTCCTCTGCAATGTACCTCTCGGCGATGGTCAGTATCGGTCGATGGTATCCTTGGCGACCAAGTGTGGGTCCAAGAAACCAGCCGATGAGTTGGATAATCTAGCTTTAGTCAGCATGTATCTATATATATACACACACACGAAAGAAACAAATTAGATATGACATTTATCAGTATGACATGAACGGAGACTGTGATTGTACACACTAACAGCGTCCAGCATCAAATGATTGAGACGTCGAGAGCGTTGAGCGTGAATAGATCGAATAAATGCTCAAAGGTGACCACGAACATACACTCTTGAAGACTGTGGTGGAAATCATCCGACGTGAATTTGACAGTGATACTTGAGGTCCGTTCTCCCTCTGGCTTATTGGACAGCTGCATATACCACGTGTGCAATTGTATGCAACTATATGCTAGGCGTTCGAGGGCTTTTTGCTTGAGCAACGGCTCGCCAAGCACAAATTTACGGGCCAAAGGTAGGTACGGTGTATCATCATTGGTCTTCTTTGCTTTGCCCTTGCTGGCCTTGCTGCCTCGGCTATATTTCGACTTCACGGTAGTCGACTTTGAAGGTAGCAGCGGTGCAAGTTGCTCTGGCGAGAATAGCACCCGTGGAGATAGCACCGGTGCGATTTCGGTGGTCGAACCGATTGGTCTTGTAATGGAGATGGCACGGTGCGATTTCGGTGGTGGAACCGATTGGTCTTGTAATGGAGATGGCACGTGCGATTACGATGGTGGAACCGATGGTCTTGTAATGGAGATGGCACGGTGCATGTTGCTCGATCCTCGCCACGGTGAAGAAGCCTCGAGGAGATGTCGCTTTTGGCCATTGGATGAATGTTCCAATGGCTTGTCCTAGAGTCACGATCTCATCGTTGGGGGGCTTCGGTAGCGGGACCACCTCAAAATTGACATGCACACCATCCACATTAACTTTTGCGAAGCCTGACGCTAAATCTTGACCGTGCACCATGGCCCCGATACCAGACGAATATGCCTGGCCCCAAGCAGCGTACAAGAGAATGGAGCCATATCTCACTTGGAGCCTGCACATCGTAGGCTCGTACATAACGATACAAAATTAGCTACTCGAATAGGCCTATCAACGGAGCAAGCATTCGAGAGGTAATAATTATTACCAGGATGTCGTCAATAGGAAATTTGGCCTGGGTTTGCGTCTGATTGGACGCGCAGCTACTCGGACGGTTGTGCGGGCTAGCTAGCACAGGAGCGACGGTAGCGGCCTGCTGACTTTCTGTTTGTTTTCGCACCTCATCTTTGATTACATAAGCCAGCTCACCCATTAGCTCCTCTCTAAGAGATTCCTTGATCTCTTCTCGTAGCTGTGCGTCACGCTCGGCTTTGTTTCTCTTCCTACGCCGATACATTCCGGAGTCATCTTGGAAACCATGTTTCCAAGGAACGTAAAGCCCAAGGCCTCTCGTACGACCCGGGTGCTCCTTGTTTCCCAGGGCCACGGAGAGTATATCATTCTCCCTTGTTCCCTAGAATGATCCCAGGGTAGATTCAAAACTCAGCTCTTCCTGCAAGAGCACGACATGTCATTTCAATTCGTACGAGGTTGTGGAGTAATTACAAGCTACGTAGTTCGATCGATATCTTACTAGGCGCTGGGACACTTGCTGGTCTGCAGGGTTTCGAAAGGAGATGTCCCCCGATGTCGTTGTCGATGACCTTGCTCTAATCCAATTTCGAGTGCGGTCATCCGGGATATTGGAGCGGACGCCTCCGGCGATGGTGTTGAAGAATGCGCGGGTGACATGTTACTCATTTTGTGGGTCTATTAGGATAAGATGAGAAAGTGTCATACCATAAGATAAGAAAGTGCAATATCTATCTATTTCGCTCAATATTGGTGATATATACATATATAATGGTAGCAATATGAAGCAACAAGCAACAAGCATCAATAATAGATTCAATAACAGCAATATGAAGCAACAAGCAATATGAAGCAACTAGCAATATGAAGCAACAAGCTCTCATAGTTTGAATTGATTAATTTGTGCTCTCAAATTGTAGGGTTGCACAAGATTAATCTTGGCCGTCCCGCTACTGAATCATATACTCTCCTTGATTGGTTATGCCAAATAATGAATTCAGTCATTTGAGTTCAGATACAAACTCTACAATCTCAAGATCAATATATCCAGCATGTATATATTCAGAAAGCAGTATGTAATAAAGCAAATCCATGCAAATACAAGTTAACTTTCACTGAATGAAATAGTCTTTAACTTGTCAAAATTAATTCCTAACAGATCAGTATATGGAATCGGTATAATATGAAAACAGCAAGAACCGAATGGCACAAGAACAATATATCAATGTCTAGAGAATGTCTTCCAGAGTACAAACTTAATTATGATAACATAGTTGACAGTAATTAGAGCTCGAAGACTAATTCAACCAATCTCAGTATATGATTTATATCATCATCGAGCAACAACCGATCCCACAAGCAATATATGAAAGATTAATAGACTTGCACGACGACGGGGGCTCGGGAGGTGGCGGCGAGGAGTAGAGGGAAGAGAGGAGAGGAGTAGAGGGAAGGGGGAGAAGGGAGAGAGGAGAGGAGTAGAGGGAAGGGGGAGAAGGGAGGGGGTGATGTGGACAGAGAGAGGGGTTATGTGTTTATACTATATACTATATACTAACACAACAATCAATGTAATATGTACCAATGTAAACTAAGCAACTGCAGTAAACAATGTACCAATGTAGTATGTACCAAATAGCAAATTAAACTAAGCTACTGCAGTTAACAATGTACCAATGTAGTATGTACCAAATAGCAAATTAAACTAAGCTACTACAGTTAACAATGTACCAATGTAGTATGTATCAAATAGAAAATTAAACTAAGCTACTGCAGTAAACAATGTACCAATGTAGTATGTACCAAATAACAAATTAAACTAAGCTACTGCAGTTAACAATGTAGCATGTACCAAATAGCAAATTAAACTAAGTTACTGCAGTAAACAATGTACCAATGTAATATGTACCAAATAGCAAACTAATTAAGCTACTGCAGTAAACAATGCTCAAAACCCTAGTCCATCACAGAAACTGCTCACAATACTCAAAACCCTAGTCCATCACAGAAAGTGCTCACAATGCAGACGGTAATCGAGGGGAGGTGGCCGGCGACGGGCTCGACGAGGGGCTCGGGGGAGGCGGCCAACGACGGGCTCAACGAGGGGCTTGGGGGAGGCAGACGGCGACGGGCTCGACGAGGGGCTTGGGGGAGGCGGAAGGCGACGGTCTCGACGAGGGGCTCGGGGGATGCGGACGGCGGCGGGCTCGGCGAGGGGCTCGGGGAGGCGGACGGCGGGGCTCGGCGAGGGGCTTGGGGGAGGCGGACGGCGATGGGCTCGGGGGAGGCGGCTGGCGACGGGCTCGATGGAGGCGGCGGCGGGCTCGGGGACGGCGGCCGGCGAGCGCTCGGGATTTAATTAGATCTAGATCGAATAACTGCGCAACGCACACGAAAAACCCTAGCGGTGGGTATATATAGGAGGTTATCACGAGCGGTTCTAAACTTAGAACCGCGTGATGAATATCACGACGGTTCTAAGTGTGATGAATATCACGAGCGGTTCTAAGTTTATAACCGTGCGCGATAGTTATACTATCACGAGCGGTTTTAAACTTAGAACCGTCGTGATATTAATATCATGAGCGGTTCTAAGTTCAGAACCGTGCAGCGATAAGCTTTTTGCATTGTAGTTATTAAGACAACACCAATAACCACAGCTGCATTCATATCAACCACCAAACAATTGCATTCATATACAACACCAACCATTGCATTCACACAGTGTATTTCTTGATACATTTTGTCATTCTCAAATACATCACACTGCAGCATTGTTCTATACATAAATGCATGCCAATTCACATGTACATCACACATATACATCACATATACATAAATAGCAATACACATATACATTTTCACATATGCATTTTGTCACACATTTTCACATATACATATCAAAATTGACTATATCACACATTTTCACATATACATCTCAAAATTGACTATGTCACACATTTTCACATATACATCTCAAAATTGACTATATCACACATTTTCACATATACATCTCAAAATTGACTATGTCACACATTTTCACATATACATCTCAAAATTGACTATGTCACACATTTTCACATATACATCTCAAAATTGACTACATCAGACATTTTCACATATACATCTCAAAATTGACTACATAACACATTTTCACATATATATCTCAAAATTGTCACACATTTTCACATATACATTCTTATTGTACTTGCTTATTTGCTTTAAAAATTAGCCCTTCATCATGATCAATGCGTACGTAACTAGTTTCGTCACGTTGTTCATCGTCGACCCTTATGCCATTTCCAAAAGGAGGTAACTCATCAAATTAATTGTATTCCTCCTCGTCCACTACATTCTCCACTCCGACAATTCTCCTTTTTCCATGAAGAACTACATGGCATTTCTTATTTGCCGGGTCGGTTACATAGAAAACTTGAACAACTTGATTGGCGAGTATGAATGGTTCGTCTTTGTACCCGACACGTTGGAGGTCCACGGTCGTGACACCATACTTGTCAACCTTCACTTGTGGGAGATGCACCCAACGGCAGCGAAATAAAGGGATCTTGAAAACCACATAGTCGAGCTCCCAAATCTCTTCTATGAAGCCATAGTACGAGTTTCTCGACCCATCGGTACTGAATGCATCTATGTGGACACCGCTGTTCTGGTTAGTGCTCTTGACATCCTGAGACTGCGTATAGAATGTGTACCCATTTATGTCATATCCTTGCCATGTCACAACTGTAAATGTCGGCCCTTTTGCCAACCATGTCAGCGTCTCACTCGGCGAGCTCCTAGCGGTTTGCTCCTTCAACCATTGGTTGAACCGACGGTTGTGTTGCCTCATGATCCAAACATCCGGCCGCTTCGGATTCTGTTGCGGAAGCACATCCTTGTGCTGGTCCACATAAGGCGCCACTTCAGTCATGTGTTGCAACACCGTGAAATGGGCTTGAGTATACGTGTCCATATTTGGAGTGATTGCTTTCCTTCCGATAGTTCCGAGACCCTTTAGCCTCCCCTCATAACGAGATTGAGGGACATCTATCGGTTGAATCTGAGCCATATAATCGACACAAAACTCAATGACCTCTTCGCTTGCATAACCTTCGACGATGCTACCCTCCGGCCGAGAACGATTCCGTACGTAGGACTTGAGAATTCCCATGAACCTCTCAAATGGGTACATGCTACGTAGGAATACGGGCCCGCACATTTTTATCTCCCACACAACGTGAACAATGAGATGGACCATGATATCGAAAAACGAAGGAGGGAAATACATTTCAAGGTGACATAGAGTCATCACCACCTCGTCCTGCAGAGTATCTAGTCCTTCGGGATCGATGACCTTCTGAGCAATTGTGTTAAAGAAATAACATAGCCTCACGATTGTCTCTCGGACTTTGATCGGCAAAATATTTCTAATTACAATAGGGAGCATCTGTGTCATCAGCACATAACAATCATGAGACTCCTTGCCATTTAACTTCAAATCTTGCATCGAAAAAAGTTTCTTCACGTTGCCGGAGTAACCAGACGGAACTTTAACACCATGCAAGCACTGGCACAGTTCTGTTTTCTCAGCCTTGGACAGAGTGTAACACGTAGGGGGAAGGTACGTTCGTCCATTATCAGTGCTTGTCGGTGCTAACTCAGGCCGGATGTCCATGTCAGCCAAGTCAAGCCGTGCGTTGACGCCGTCCTTTATTTTATCACGGATGTTCAGTAAGAGACCAATCAAGCTGTCACACACATTCTTTTCTACGTGCATGACGTCGATGCAGTGTCGAACATCTAGGTACTCACAATAGGGTAAGTCCCAAAATATTGATCTCTTCTTCCAGGTGTTCTTCTCATGAGCCCTCAATTTACGTCCCTTTCCGAGGACAACATCTAAATCCTTAACCACATCATAAACCTCGTGTCCCCTTAAATGTCTTGGAGCTGAACCGTCTTCCTTCTCTCCGTCAAATTGTTTCTTCATCTTGCGGTATGGGTGAGCCCTCCGAAGGAACCGGCGGTGACGCATGTAGACGGTTTTGCGTGAGTGGTTCAGCCACACACTCTCGGTACAATCTAAACAGTGAGTACAAGCTTTGGCGCCTTTTGTACTATGGCTCGATAGGTTACCAAGGGCAGGATAATCATTTATGGTGCAGAACAATAAGGAGCGCAGAGTGAAGTTCTCTCGTTTGTATGCATCCCATACCTGTACCCCTTCATTCCACAGTACTTTTAGATCTTCCACCAACGGTGCTAGGAACACATCAATTTCATTCCCAGGTTGTTTTGGCCCTTGGATAAGTATCGACAGCAAAATGTACTTTCGCTTCATACACAACCAAGGAGGAGGTTATAGATGCAGAGAGTCACGGGCCATGTGCTATGTCGACAGCTCATGCTACTGAAAGGATTCATTCCATCTGTACTCAGTCCAAACCTTATATTCCTTGGTTCTGCACCGAAGTTTGCAAAACTCCTATCAATGTTTCTCCACTGCGCGGAATCAGCAAGGTGTCTTAGCATTCCATCCTTCTTGCGCTCCTCCGAGTGCCAACGCAGCAGTTTTGCCTCCTTTGGATTTGAAAAAAACCTTTTCAAACGGGGAATTACAGGAAAATACCATGCCACCTTAGCAGGAGGTCCTTTCTTCGCTTCTGTTCCCTCGCCATCATCTGATTGATTGTTACGTTTGTATCGGGATGCGTTGCACACCGTACATACATGGATGTTTGCATACTCTTTACGGTAGAGGATACAGTCGTTCGGGCATGCATGTATTCTTTCTACTTCCATTCCCAACGAACAAAGAACCTTCTTGGCTTTATACGTGGTTTTAGGAAACTCATTTCCCTCCGGAAGCATGACCGCCAAAAGACCTAGCAGCGCCGTGAAACTCTTGTCGGACCAACCGTTGCTTGCATTCAATTTCAACAGTTCAAGCACGGCCGACAACCTCGTGTACTTGCAGCCCGTGTACAAAGGTTTCTCCGAGTCCTCCATCATGCCCCGGAATTTAACATACTCTCTGTCATCATAGTTCTCTTCTACACCGCGAAGCATCCGATCAGTTATCATCGTGCAACCTATCCGAATCAAGCGACAATCGACATCATCCGGCGGCATGTCATTCACTTCACGGTGATGTCATCCGCGCATATCATTCACTTCACGGCGATGTCATCGGCGGCATATGATCATTCACTTCGCCATGACTGGTCCAACACGTATAATCCTTTTGAAACCCCTCCGAATCAAGTGCGCTTCAATTTGCCTCGGTTCTTAAACATCTTCAAATTCTCGATCGGTGCATGGACATCACATATATTCCACCCCCTTATTCAACATATCCTCCTCGGCGGCTCTTATAAAAGCAGACACGCCATTAATGTATTCTTCACTCACACGGCTCGCGGCATACATCCAGCTTCGGTCCTACGTTACGTGCATATATAACAACTTAGTATTAAAATTTAGATTAACTAATTATTACTACATATATACCGGCCACATTTATTATATTGAGACTTAATTTGCTAGCTCAATTCATATTATAAACACAACAGCTATTATACAACCAACAATTTTGCAAATTAACCATCTTCAATAACACTAATGGATTACTTAGACCAAAATTGTAATGCAATTAAAGAAAAAATAAATTTCATTACTAACCATATCTAGAGCAACCAGGAAAGTATGAATCTTCAAAGCTCAATCTCTGCCTCTTCCCACCAAATTAACGGGTCTGAAATCGCCTAGCTTCCTCCCGAGTGAAAAAGTGCACAGCAGTGGCTAGATCTGGATCGAAATAAAGACAGATGCGGTCTGAGCAGCGCAATAAATGCCTTAGTGCCATTACCACAGACGGTTTTTTATTAAAAATCGTCTGTGTTCTTAATATAGACCGACCGTCTGTGATATTCCTTTTTCCCGCCACAAATACCACAGACGGCCTCCAAATTACAATCGTCTGTAATAGTTTACGTCACAGACGGTTTCACAAAACCGTCTGTGATGAGGCGCCTACTATGAGGCTTTCTGTAGTAGTGAACTAAATATAGGTTGGTGAACATTTTTTTTTTTGCGAGGAAGGTTGGTGAACAACATCAATCATAAAGAATGCTAGAATGGTTTCTTTCTTCTCTCATGCATCGAGAAGAACTCCTTGAATTGTTCAATCTGTTCACGTTGTGTCATGTTCTTGTTTTCATGACTTGTGTTTTCTATGCTCTTGTAGTTCCTCTTGCAATCCCCTGAAGGGGGGAACATAATGTGTACATAGTTTTTAAAATTATGACGCCAACATAGAGAATCAAACATTACGCCACAGCTTGTGTCAATATGTGTATAAGAAAGAAAATTTTCTCTGTTCCAGTTATAAAACAAACATGTACAATTTTATATAGAGTATGTGGGAAGCTAAGGAGCTCATCTGTACCTACCAAAACTAACTACAATAATTTTATAATCTATAGATTTTACTTAGGTGGAGACTGGAGCATGTAAACAAGCTTGAAATTAATCAGTGAGAGGAAATCCAAACCTAAATTAAATGTGTCTTTCACTATAAAAAGACAAAAGCCACATCAAAATTCTGGAATTAATACATGATAATTTTTTAGCTCAAGAAGAAAAGAGAAATGATAGAAACAGAGACATCTCAGACCACATAGCTCGGCAGGGGTGTTACAATTATTTTACAAATTTCTTTTGAAACTATAGTACGTAATAGATTTTAAGAAAACATCTAGGGTAGATTTAGCTTGGTTTTAAAGAAAGAGCTCATAGTATACGGAGACTGGCCACAGCTTGTGAAAGAGCTCATAGTATACGGAGACTGGCCACAGCTTGTGATGGGCTGATGCAAGTATAAACGCGCACTAGCTAGACGGCCGGTGATCAATATTCAATGCCAAAAAAAAGTTGAACCCATTACAGTAAGCTTAAAATAATAAAGACATGAAAAGCATCGATTCATGTTTTATACTACTAATTTCTGTTTGGCATTCATTAGACGTACGTTGGGTGTGCTTCGTGTTTTCAGTCAACTTCATTTTCCATCATCCACCCAGAAAGAAAAGGGGATCTGTCGTTTGTTTACCGGCAGGCATTGAATAACAAGGTTTCAACATGCCGCCGTGCCAATATCATCATTTACTTAATTGGAATGACGATGCGGTATGATAAAATCATCACTAATCAGAATTCAACAGAAACGTTTTTGAGATTTCAAAATTTGAAGAGAATAGTAAACAAATATGGTTTAGCAATGTGAAATAAGAAAAAGAACAAGGAAAACAGAACTAACCTTGTCCCTAGTGTAGCAGTCGGCAATGTACAATTACGGGGCTTTGGGGCTTATTCGGTAGGAATCTTGACAAACGGATTGATGGGGAATCAACCACGGTGGTTGAATGTGTACTTTAAGACACTGGCAATCGGGGTTTCCAAAACCAGAATTAAAATTTTACCGGAGGATGGGGGTCCGAAATATCTGACAATCCCAATATTTGAAAATTTTTGGCCAAATTCTGCCAAAATTTTCAAATCAAAATTTGAATTTTTTTGAATTTCAAATGAAAAAGATGGAAAAATGCAATTTCCAGGGTTTGAACCATGGACCTGCCGATCGAGAGGATAGAGAATAAACCACCAGGCGATGCACACATGTGAGTACACATGATTACAAATTTCGTTTGTATCTGACAAAAAACATACAAAACGGAAAAATTTTGCCCGGTACGAAGTTCTAAGGGGGTTCCGATAGATCTGATAATTCCGATTTTTGGTCGATTATCGGTTGGTTTGGAAACCCTGCTGGCAACGTTAGATTCCTAGGATTGAATGGATTGCACTATTGCAAAAAGAGTCATTCTGGGTGTTTCATCACAGACGGTTGAATACAAACCATTAGTAATAAAGTTGCCATAAACGATTTTTATTTTGAACCATCTATGATAATATCACAGACGGTTCGAAACAAAAATAGCCTATGATATCTTTATTATCATAGACGGTTTTTGTTTCGAATCGTCTGTGATATTATCACAGACGGTTTTTGTTTCGAACCGTCTGTGATATTATCACAGACGGTTAGAATTAAACACCGTCTATGCTGTCATCAAACATCATAGACGGTTCGAAACAAAAATCGTTTGTGATATTTTACACCCAATTTTGCCGCCCCCTCTATTCAAACTGAAACGGCGTGTCTGAGTAGGATTCCATTCTGAGACATCTTTAGTAAAATGGGTATAACTTGTGCATATGGTGTCCATTTTCGACATTTTTGTACTCGTTGGAAAGCTAACGATGAGCCCGATCCAAAACAATGACCTGTTTGCACTAGTCGCGCTCTAAGACCCCCAAAATCAACCATCTTTAGTCCCAAATTTGCATTATAAGTTTTCGATTTCTGTTTTTGCCAAAATTTTTGACCTTCCTTTTAGAATTTGGGGTTTACCTCAACTTCAAAGTTGTAGATCTCATCAAAACCTTTCAAACAAGCATATGTAAACCACATAATACTTTGCTATTTTATCTTTGAGACTAGCTATTTACATTGCACCGATATATTATATATCTTTGTGAACTACCGTCTAGTCATTATCACCAACGGTTTTTAATAAGAACCATTTGTGATATCTCCCATTATCATAGAAGGCTTTTGTTAAGAACTGTCTGTAATATCTTTATCATAGACGGTTTGTAATCCGAACCATCTATGCTAATTATATATAAAATTTTAGCCTTGCCCTGCTATGTCACCGATCCACGACATCTCCCCGAGGATCTCGATCTCACCCATTCATTCTCTCCGCATTGAACGGTAGGTACCGGTCTCCTCCCACCTCTCGCCCCTTATTAATCCCCCTCTCCCTGTTCCAAGAACCAACACCACAAATACTACTCCAACTCATTTGTGTGCGGCAAGGGCGGGAAAGGGTTCAGCAAGGGCGATTGAAATTTCGCTTTAAGCAAGATGGAAAGGAAGAAGCCAATGGTAGATCTGCACTATTCTAAGTCACCGGCATCGGCAGGGGGCTTTTGCTTATTACATCCAAAAAGTGTGGCATTCTATTGATTTTGGCATAGGAGCAGAAAATGGTTGTTGTTGCCTTTTTGTTTCTACTACTTGAAATTTTTTTCTGCTCCACTTGTTTTAGATTGTAGTTTAATGAA
This sequence comes from Dendrocalamus sinicus, assembly GCA_036346575.1. Taxonomy (NCBI): domain Eukaryota; kingdom Viridiplantae; phylum Streptophyta; class Magnoliopsida; order Poales; family Poaceae; genus Dendrocalamus; species Dendrocalamus sinicus. The sequence continues at coordinate 23,063,587 of CM070671.1, forward strand.
GGATGTATAAGTGTAGCTTGCATTAGCTTGAAGTTTCTTGTAGTGCAAGCATCTTTATGAGTTTGTAATCGTGAAGCTTATATTCGTAAAATTGTAAGTGTTCTATTGTGTATGTAGTGCTATATGAAATTCAGATCTGGAATTCAAATTCAAATATATCATTTCATTTTCAGAGGGTATGGCTAGCATTTTCTAAAGCTAGCTGAAAAACAATAAAAATTTTAGGTATGCTAGCTAGTTTTTTAGGCATAGAAAGAACTGTCACAAATGGTTCTTATTCTAAACCGTTTGTGATATGTCTAATCATAGACGATTTGTGGTTAGAACTATTTATGATAGTATACTTTCACAGACAGTTCTAGTTCTAAATTATCTATGTTAACGGATGATCACAGATGGTTCTAGTTCCAAACCGTATGTGATGGTTCAGAACTAGAACCATCTGTGATACGGTTTTTACAGACGGTCTAAAAAATGTTTGTGATAACCCCTATTATCACTGATCCATGAAGTCAGACGGTTCAAGAAACAGTCTGTGATGACGGTTTTGAACTGTCTGTGATGACGGTTTTTGTAGTAGTGCTATATCTTACTCTCTGTTTCCTTAAAATTGCTAAGTCTCAGGTATTTTCTATATCTGTATCTCAAAATAGTGGCACTTCACAAGTAAAAGAACCTTAAGCCTTCCTTTGTTTAGCTCTTCATCTATTATTACTCCATTCTGTGTGGTGGCTTACTGAATACCTCTGTACTTACTGTTGCTTAATTACAATCATTTAGTAAGTCAGAAGGAAAAATACAAGCCCCGTGATCTTTCAGGATGTCAACAAGAATTCAAGACGATGAGGCCAAAAACTAGGTCACGAACCCCAGTGGGTATGTCCTGAGGGTCTCACATGTGTGAAGTTTTTGTTTTTGCTGCTGCTTTTTATTGATTATGGCCTGATCGGCCCGTGAGTAAGTTTACTATTATATTTATGCTTCAACATTATATATACTTTTGATGTTCAATACTGTATTTGTGAGTACTATTTATTGATCTAGAGAAGCTCTATCTCATGATTGCCGACTTCAGGCCAATCGCCAAGGGGTCACCGATGACCTTCACCTACCCATGCATGGAAGACGCCACAGAACTATGTCGTCGCCAGAGCCAAGCAGCAGTGTTATCAGGTCCGGCCACGAGGCGGCGGGCGGCATGCCGGCCCCCAAAATCGAGGGCCCCAATCCCCATATACTTTCTCTCTAGATGGTTCATCTGATGTTGAGTTAAATGATCTAATTTTCTGAGTTAAGTGTTATGCAATTGACTTTATCAGATAAACCAATGTCTGCTATGGAGATCTTTGAGTTTGTCAGAGAAGCGGATTGTTATCCTAATATTTCTATTGCTTATCGGATTTTATTTACTATGCCTGTGACTGTGGCATCAGCTGAAAGAGGCTTTTCAAAGTTGAAATTGTTGAAGAATCATTTAAGGTCAACAATGTCTCAAGAGAGGTTAAACGGTTTGTCAAGTTTATGTATTGAGAAGAAATTATTGGATGAGATTGATATCAATACCATCATCAATGACTTCGCATCTAGAAATGTTAGAAGAAATTTTTAAGGTAATATCTATAAACTCTTTGATATGAATTTTTCTTTAATACATAACGCATTTTAAGTGTTTGTTGGTAAAATTAGATACATACATATATGTGTGTGTGTGTGTGTATGTAGATTTATATTTAGATATTTATACTAGGCCCCTTTTTCTAGTTTCGCCCCGGACCCCTAAAATCCCAGGACCGGCCCTGAGTGTTATCAGCTCTTTTGCATGCTTCCTGTAACATACTCCAATTGCTTAATATCACCATTTACCCCATACAACATAACACAATTTCTTAGAGGAAAATATTCAATACTCATAATACCAAAGATTAATAATTAATTACTTAACAAATATATTTTTCCAAATGTATGCAGATTTTGAGAATAGCAGAAAATCAACATATAGCTATCTTGGATCTACCAAAAAATTATCTCATTCATTTTGAGGAAGATATTATCATTACATTAAGATGGTATAGCATTCTAGTGCAGCTTTCATATTTGCCAAAACCATATCGTACTGGTTAGCAACTACCACAATTAAATTATTCAGTAAGGCCTGGAATACTTTTAGCAGGAAATATTTCGGAGACTTAGCAATAGGTTAGCAAAAAATCAAAGTTTATCACAAGCTTGGTCTAAAAATTCAAAAAAAAAGCCTTTTATGATTATATTGGTAATAATAGGCAAAGGGGGATTATTGTAATACCTTATTTCCTTAGCATGCAAGAGAAAGAAAAGAGAGAAGAAAAAGAGATCGGGAGGAAAAAAAAGGAGAAAGGGCGATGATGAGGCCGTCTCGGCTTTGACATTTGAGCCAGTCGTGTGGGCCTTGCTTTGCATGTGCCTCTTAAAAGGAGTCGAGGGTAGACCTAGGAGTCGGGCCATGCAGTGCTGGCATAGCTAGGCCCCGCATGCTTTGTGTAATGTCGATCTATGTTGGCCTAACACGGTCACCCCACCGTGTTGTGCCGTGTCGACATGGCCCAAAGCATGACAAACTGGCGCAATGCATAAGAACTTGTTCAGCATCTGCCGTTACATCCAAATTACAGTCAAAAGTCAATCAGACGTATTGACGACAATCACAAAACAACCAAGCGTCCTACAGCGGAATGGAATTTTGGTATTTTGGACTTTTGGTAATGGAAATATGGAAACTTTTGCCTCCAAGAGATCAAGAGATCAGATATTCAGATTACCTGACGGGGACGGCGTCGGGCCGTCGGCGGAGCCGCGGAGTCTGGCCACTGCGCGGAGTATGTTTTGCACTTTGCGTCTTTGCCGGGGTCGTCGAGAGCTTCTTGAACAGCAGCGCCGATGACTTCCCCACCGAATAGCTACAGCACGGAGACCAAAGGAACATTGAGTGATTGAGACACAGAGTATTTGAAGGACAAGGAAAAGCAGCAGCAAGAGAGCGCATTAGTATTGCCTAATGCCAAGTTGCAGGTTGAGCCCGGGCGCGGGCAGCGGGCGGACGCGGACTCCCCTCCCGGTTGGCGTCGCTTCGCCTGCTCCTGAAATATGAAGTATTGAAGCGTCACTGATTGATTGCTGGGCTAATTGGGTATGGCCGTATGGGCTGCATCCAGTGGGGGCCGCTCAGATCACGAGATGAGTGAGTAAATCATCTCTACCGCTCCGTAAATTTTGAAAGCAAAAAACAGATCATGCATGCACGAGCAGCTCGCTGGAATAAGGATCTGTTCGTGCATGTAAAACACTTGAATTCATGCACGAGCAGCGCACGTAAAAAACAGATCATGCACCATGCACAGAACACTTGAATTTACGTGCGCTGGAATAAGGATCTGAGCGCCGTATGGGCTGCATGCATCGTTGGATGATCGTTGGGGGGTGCCAGGCCCCCCCGGCCCCCCTCTCTCCGCCACTGGCACTTGCTACTCAAATTGTATTTGATAGAGTTTAGAATGCCATGTTCAAGAACATATATCAAATAAGTATTATGCTCCATGGTCTACGAAACTCCGTGGCAGCCCAGGAGGTCAAATTTCGATGGCCTATTTGAATTAAGGAGATTTAAGTGGGATTTAGTTTTAGATTTGAATTGAATTCCAACCAAATTCCCTTGACCCAAACATGCACAATGCAGCAGAAGCAATAGGTAACAAACGATTGCAAAGGCAATGTTTAGCCCGAACTTGCAAGTGTTTCTAACCACACTTTTGCCCAAACCTCTGAAGTCCCTAACTAGTACTTGCTACTTTAGACAACTTTTGATGTTTAGTGGCCTAGTGCTCATGATGTGTTATGTAGGCAGGAATATCACAAGAATGGTGTAGCAATTACTAATGCTAAATTTTTTCTAGCTATGCTACACAATGTTGCAAAGGAGAACATCAAAATCAAATCATATGACTTCAGCTTGGCCTTGAACAAAAAATGTGAACTTTAGCATTCCATGTGTTTGCTTGAGATAAAAGCCAAATTATCTTCTACTCAGTAGAAATATTAATACACTCTAGTATAAGTAGTAGCTAAAAACTACTAAAGCAAATGTAGCAGCCTACATCACCGTTGTGCCGGGCCGGCCCAAATACGACATGATATGTCGAGCTGGGCCAGGCCACCCAATGGGTCGGTTTTCCATGCCTGACCCAGCCCTCCGTTCGTGTCGAGCCCATGCCATGCTTCGGCCATGTTGGGTTGACTAGGTCTTAGGCTAGCCCAAAAAGGCCCAGCCTGACTCCCACCTCTAGTTGAGCAGATTGCTTGGGCAAACCTGAGCCTTGCCCTCACCACACACATTGCATGCCTAGCCCGCCATTGCCGCTAGGGTTAGATCGCACCCACGCCACTGCCAGCCTTACTACTACCACCATGTCGAGGTCTTACTGTGCCGGAGGGCCACTGTGTTAGATCGACATATGCTGAAAGCCTTGCGGCATTAGGTAAAGCCCTAGACTATGTACTCCTCTATTTTGACATATTGGATCAATGTGTGGTGGTTGTGATAGATGGGTAGTGATAGAGATGGTTTTAGTGCTGTCATGTTTCAATAAAGTGTGCTCCCTTAGCTTGTGATGAAGTTTTGGGGTATCTATGTCCTGTTTGATAGCTTTGTCACGACATGAAAGATGTAGGTAATTGTCGAAGATTTTCATAGAGTGGCAAACAATAGATTTGGATGAGTGGCTTAAAAGATATGACCCTAAAATAGCTTATGTCCAGAAATCAGCTGTCAATAGTAGTAGTTGTGTTAATTGGCATGTCAAGCACAGTAGAGGGTCAAATTAAATTGTGGTCATAAGTTGAAAAGGTTAGATAATTTTCCACAGTTTTTAGAAGTGGTATGGTTTGCTATATTTCATATTGCAGGAAAATAGTTATAAAATTGTGTTATGTGCTGTCTAGATGGCTTAATCTTGAAATGGTGACAACTAAGAAAATGTGTGGAATTTCATTTAGGTTGTACCACATATATAGTTTATGAGGGACCATGTGAGAAGGTTTAGAATTAATTATGGTCAATTATTGTTAATGTATGTGGAGTTCAAAGTCAAATTTGTGAAAGATTTGGATTTTTAATCCGCTAGTTTTAGTCCCTAGTGGTCAAACCGGCTCTACACAGTGGTCAAACCAGTGCAGCCGATCAGACCGGCTATGCATAGCGGTCTGATCGGCAGTGCATAGTGGTCAAACCGGTTATATCTGATTTTTAGTAATGTGTTCTAAAATTTGGGAATTGATCAAGGTTTCGATCAATTGATCCTAGGTCAGTGGATTCATATTGCATGAAGCATGTTTGAGCTAATGTGGGTCAAGTTGTGAAGAACTTGTGCCCAGAAATAATTTCATGGTCTTTGGATGTGTAGGGAAGTTTAGAGTCAACTATGATCAATGGCGAAGACTGGGACTACGCTCATGGAGGAGTCGAGGTTCAGAACGGTCAAGAATGTTGGGTGAGATGGTTGAGCTCAAGTGTGGGACAAGGAAGGCAAGAAATACTGAAGGTAAGGTTCGAGCGATGGGTTGCACCATGTGGCTCGGTAAGTTCAAGTGTCGAGATCCAAATTTGTAAATCTGGTCTCTTTGTATATTCTGTACTAGTCCAAGATCACTCTAGTGCATATAGTGGCAACATAGATAAAATATAAATCATGATCATGAGTAACTATTAAAGAAGAAAATATTATTAATTATCAAACTAGCTACCTTATGGCCAAGCTTACAGTTGGCAATTGACATGCCCAATGGCAATCAACTAAGGAGCGAAGTCCTAATCCGTGAAGTCATCGATGAACTCCTCCTCAAATACCTCTGCCTAATATATTTCTCTTTCAACAATTGACCAACAAAGGATATAGCCATAAGAACATACAATACTTGGCAAGTCATTTGTAATAAGATGCAGTATATAGTGATGCAAGGCTTATCAAAGGATGGCTGAATGGTTATTTACATAAAGCAACAGTTTAGAGTAAATACAATAAATATATTGGTAACACACTTTGCAAATGAGTCAAATGAATTGAATAAACCAAGTGAATTAACCATTCACTCCCCAACCAAACCAAGGTTTTTATGAAACTATACCCCTTATGTGAAATCATCTAGCATTGTTCATAACCGGAGACATGATTTTTTGAATAGTTTTATACCCTACGGAGGTTGCATAACTTTACCCACAAGACATGATCATCTCATATTACCACGTGATAAACATACTTCCTTGGGTGTGCGATGGAGAGATCTTGACAAGACCTTTACAATGCTCAATCGCAACCCAATTCCGACCACTAAAATTTCACGCCCGAGTAGGCTAACCATCTAGTTGGAAAATCCCCTCTTGCACCTATGTGAGCCAGTGGCTACAAGCACCCCTACATTCATCTTATTGGAGAAACCAAAGTTGAAACATAATAAATTAATTAGCTAGATCTATCCTATATTAGACATATGGTTACATGATAAGGCTCAGATCAAAGATACATAAAGTTGTCCTTAATCATTACCAAGGCGAGGCAATCACATCCCAATATGCTAACTGCACCTCCTTTACTGCATGATCACTTAACCAAGTGAAAACCATTTGTTTAACTAAGACCAATGACACTATTCATTTCATGGTACATAAATTTTATAAATGTGGATAACTACCATGATTCAATATTTTATTAAGTCAAAATTAATTAATTGATCAATGTGATGACGAACGTATCGGTAAGCATTGCTAAGCATAAACATACCACCCAAGTGGATATTAATATTGCATCACTAAATATTTACCCATCCTATGATGAAAATGGAATCATGGAATTCAAATTATTAAATGAGGGATGGAATCAAAATTGGTTGATAGGTACTAGATACAAAGGTTTGTAATAAATTAGCAATGCATAATAATTTAAAACAAAATAATAATATACTAATTTAAAATAATAGGTTCAACACGATCAAAGGTCATGACTTACCTTGGCGTTGCTCAATTACCACTTCTTAATCTTTAAATCATGTTTCTGCTCATTTGAAGTCGTTATCTAATGAGAGAAAAAAGAATAAAATATAAATACATTGGAAATATAGTACAAATAAAAATCAAACTAAAAAAAACTAGAACCAAAGGGTAGAACTCACTTTAAGATAAATTTAGAAAAAAGAATCGGGTCAGTAGGAGTTCGTATGAAGGAGAATGGGCTCTCGGAAGATTCATCGGCTTAGAAAAATACTGAAAAAAGAAAGAGGAGAGAGAAATCCTATGGCTGCCAGTTGGACCCTACGACTTTTTGGATTTTCCAAAATAAAAATAATTCTAGCAAAGGATATTTGGCTGAGAAGTGGGGCCTTAGTCTATGGACCAAGTCCATGAGCTAGGTAGACTGGGTTCATGGTGGTCACGGTCTACGGAATAGTGCTTTAGGTCTGTGGGTCCACAAGGCAGTCAGACGGTTTTCCGTGGACTGAGTCCTAGGAACATGGTGCTGAGCTTGTCCTTGGATGTCACAACGCAGGCTCCACGCGGCAGTTATGTGGCTCTGTGCACTGATGTGGCGATGAGGTGGCAAAAGCATGACAGTGTCATGCTCCAGCAAGAGTGGCGGCGCTCGGGCCCGATGGTCATTGTCGGCGAGGGAGCACGGTGGCACAAGCGGAGGGGTTCTACTGGATGCGACTAATGAGTTGAACGGAACCCGATGGCGCTGGCGCGGTGACAAGAACTGACGGCAGCCACCGACACCGACGATGAAAGCGGTGGTGTGACCATGGATCACGGTGGCGTGACGATGCAGCGATGGATCGCCAGCAAAGACACACGCACGAGGTAGGACGTGGCTTGGTGAATGTGATGGCACAAGTGAGGAAGTGGGAATCACACCTGTGGTGGCGAATTTGGACGGCGAAGGTAGTTGCCCGACGGTGGAGAAGATGACGTCGATCTCGGTGATGGCTACTCTGTTATTCGATTCCTCGAGGGGCTCGGACGAGATCTCTCGGAACACGTCGTGACGAACTCAAAACTCAATGGAGACATGGTGGAACGGTGGGATGGCAAACTCAGCGTGTCGGACTAATGGAGGAGACGGCTTGGAGCTCTCGATCCGACGCTACAAGCGGCCTCAAGGGCGGCAATGCGAGAACCCGTTTCGGTGCATGGGCGGCCTTTAAATAGTCAAAGAAGGAAGAGTTTGAAATGGAGACGGGGTGTGACAGGACAAAATCAAAAACAGGGGAGGAAGAAGGACATGGCTCGTCATTGTGGAGCTGACAAGCAAGGCCCGCTTGTCGATCACAGCGGTGGCGGAGGAAGGTGAGCCGACGCGAAGATGGGATGGGCCAGGAAAGAGACGAACTAGGACAACGCAGGAGATTTGGCCCACAAGGGTTTTCCGGAGTTTTCCAAGGTTTTCTGAGTTTTAGAGATTGGGTAAATTAAATTGAGCTCCAATAAATAGCAAATAAATTTCAAAAATTTAAGAAACCACAATAAATTCCTTACAACATAAGGAACCCAAATTAAACTATTTTTAATTTAATTGATTTTGTATTCACATTAAATCTTTTTAATATCTAAAATTTCAAATTAATCTTTAATTAATTCGACAAAAATCCAAATGGTTATTTTTATTTTAAAAACTTTGAAAAGGTACTGAAATACAGCATATTACACCAAGTGAGGCGTGGTCCAATAGAATCGGAATGGGTGAGACTTGCTAACGAGTTGCTAGTTATTGGTGCAACTACACGTGGCAAGCACGACGATTGCTTGCTAGGGAAGAAGAAGGCCAGGTCGAGGTGAGGGTAATTTGGTAGTTTGCAGAATACCGGAAACTTCATTAGATCAAAACCGTATTGTTTGGAAAAGTAGTTTAAGCTAAGGAGATGCTGAGAAGATAAGAGGATCAAACGCAAAAGATTTAGCAGTTCGGCTTATGTACTCTGAAAAGCATGTGTGAGTTAGAAAGTACTACAGATATCAAAGATCTCACTGAGAATTCACAACATTACTAAATGGGTGCATGCACATGGGGAGTAGGGTGGAGACTGGAGAGGCTTACAAGGTGTCCATTGGAAGGATTAATTTGGCACTCTAGGTTGCTACCTCACACCGCTACAAATTTGGCAGCTTGCGCTCTGCCAGGTCAGCTGATGTGAGAAAATGGTGTAAGTAGAGATGCAAGTGGGCTGACCCATTCCACCTAATTGGTGGTTCACTTGCAATCTTATTATTGGTTCATTTTGTATAAATAGATCATCTTGCATGAAGAATGAAGCAAAATGAACTAGGATGGGTCATCGGGAGGAATTAAAGTGATTGGGAGGGGGGGAGACAGTAATTGGGAAGGAAAGAGAGAGGGGAGGCATATATAGATGAGAATCAAGAGATGGGGACACTAGCGGATTACCTTGTTTTTGTAGTTCAGGGGTTAAGTAGAAACTTAGGGAAGTAAAATTGACTTATTCCTTCTTAATTGGTACTAGTCCACAAATTAAGTGCCTTCTTATGGTTGTCTTTTATCTTAGACCTCATCACTTTCGAGCACCGCAAAACATCTCTATATACGTTGCAAAAGTAAAACATCTCCACATATGGATTCAAACAGATTATTTGGGTTGGCAAGCGCGATATATGGCACGCATGCCGGGTGCACTCCGGAGTCTTGCCATGGTCAATCTTTGGATGGGAATTACCGGGGGACCAGCCTAATTGACGTCAGGTATAAGAAAGAACGTAAATGCCTTCCAAACGCTCCCCAAATTGAATGCTTGCTTAATAAAATTCTGCTAGGATTTTCTATAGCACACGCTATTTGATAAGCGCAATTCGTAAGCCCAGAAAGAAAATGAGACTATTTTTGGTACAAAATAAATTCAGATATGCAAAGCAAGGATCACCACTTTATAGGTGGCTATTTGGTACAAGCATAATGAGCCGGTGCAATCTCCCTGTAGGAAAATACACCGCTTTCTGCTCCAATTGGCAAAAGATATATTGTAGAGGTTCTAGTTTAAGAAAGTGCGAAGTTGACGAGGGTGCGCATCAATTGTCATCGGAAATTAAGCACTATTGATTAAATTCCATATGTCCGTTCGATTTTCCTCGCTGTATATAGTAGGAAGTGAATGCATGGCGGCCATTTGACCTTCCAGCGAGTCTATGGGGCTGTTTGGTTGCCTGCATCGGGGTGACTCGCACCAGCGCTTACAGGGAGATGGTGTTTGGTTGCCTGCATCGGGGTGAGAGCCTGCATGAGCAGATACAAAAAATCAACTAGAGCCAGGCTGAGGAGAAACGCGGCTGAGGACCTTCTCTACTCAGCCTGAGCACGCTCATGCAGCTGCATCAGCTCATACAGGCAACCAAACAAGCCCTATATAATCCCAATTTCCAACACCAGTTGGAAACTACACAAAAACTAGAATCAACAACAGTGAAAAGATCAAGAACATGGCCAAGGCCACAGCTCTCCTGGTCGTCCTCGCCGCCCTTCTTTGCCACCTGCATACAGATTCGTGTCCCATAATCATAATCGTGTGGATCAGTACTCAATAGACCATTTCCAAGCGATTTGCCATCGGTCGATATGCAGGTGATGCCCAAAAGTCTTGCCAGCCGAAGTCGGACATAAGCTCCACGGTCATCAAGACGGGGAACGTCGTGAAGGGCCAGACGGAGTACCAGGTGGAGTTCGACACGCCGTGCCCGTGCCAGATCAAGGACATGCACGTCTGGTGCGGCGGCGTCGAGGACAGCGCCGTGCCGCCGGACCCGAGCAAGGTCGAGGTGGTCGAGGGGATGTGCGTCCTCAAGCAGCCCATCTCCAATGGCAAGCCGCTCTTCTTCACCTACTCCTCGGAGGTGCCGGTGGACTTCCGGGTGTTTAGTGCCACCGTCGTGTGCTAATTAAGCGCTTAAATTCTTGCAAGAACTGAAAGCTGGAAATAACCGAGTAATATCTGGTTGCGTTTATGAAGCGTACGGTGCTGCATCCGGTGTACTACTCTTTGGTTGTGTTTTCATATACTACTAGCCTCATAGGCGCGGCGACACGCCGCATCAGTCACCGTGTGTACCGAAGTAAAAGAGGCGATAATTCGTGAGGAGTTTTTTAAAAAAATCGAGGGCACATATGTATTTTCGAGAAAGCTAAAGGGTTTTTTCGAAAAAAATGGAGGACTTGTAAGGATCTGTACGTAAGTAAATAAGGGCCTATACGTAAATAAGGACCTGCGGGGCGCTATCAAAATTTTTTTTTAAAAAAAACTTGCAGGGACCTTTTCGCAAGGAAAAAGGACCTTTACGTAATTTCCGAAAAACTGGAGGAAACTGCCTCCTCGGCCGTCAGAATTGCCCATACGCGCCGGCGGACACGCGGCGGGCGACGTGGCGGCGGGGTCGCAAATCCCCCCGGGTTTAGTATCTGTATGATGTGCATGCAACAAAAAAAATGGGAGTTATCTTTCCCCAAACAAATTAAACAATTCCGTAGAAAGCAAAAATTGACCATTTGATATTGTTCAGGTGAAACATCTATTTTTAAAAGCTTCACCCTGTAAAAAGTATTACTTTAATTTTTTAGGAAAAATGATCACCTTTATTGCTGTATCTCCTATGCTAACCAGGGGCGGAGCTACGTTCAACTGTTGGGGTCAGTTGACACTGACGGCTTCCGGCCAAATCAATAGAAAAATAATATACACTACTGTTCATTAAAGCTGTTGACCCCGTCGATTAAGCTTGCTGACCCCGGTGCTCGCCCGCGCTGGCTTCGCCCCTGATGCTAACTACTCCCTCCATCTCGCAATATAAATCCGTCACCAATGCCTAGGAGCTGCATTATTTAAATAGTATTTAATAAAATTAGATCTTTTTGTCTCTAATAGAAAAGAGTAGTATTATATCTATCTAATTGGAACAATTATAGTCCAATTATAATAAATATATATTACTGAAATAATGTGCTTTCTAGATATACACGCTAAACTTATATTTTGGGACATAGGAAGGGAGTAGCCAGTTTCAAAAGGAAAGCATTAATTTAAAATATTTACATACAACTACAGCTGGTACTTAAGGACTAGCATGCATGCTTGCCTCATTACGGAGGATAAAGCCTAAGATTGTTTCGGAAGCATCGATCTGTTTATTTTACAATGCTTGCTACGAATTTATTATTTTGTGGGTTTCGACTGGATCAAGTTTCAGCAGAACACGCTCTAAAGTTTTGATTCAGGTCGATCAATCTGCATCTTTAATTATGCGCTGCTCATGCAGTTGACACTTCGTGTACCTTGAAGGCGAAGAAAAGAATCACGCGGGAGTGCATCGTTTTAGACATTAAGTGATCATCGTAACTACATGGACGCTACAAAGCAACAAAGATTGTAATTGTTAACTTGGTGTACTAAAGTATTTGCTAGTCACGAAACTTGGGACAAATGTTTCAAGATTTTGAGTGCAACATCCCCTTGTTTGTTCCCAACATACTCCAATTGCTTAACATCACCATTTACCCCGCACAACATAAGGCAATTGCTGAGAGCAAAATATTCAATACGCATAATGCCAAAAATTAATTACTTAACAAATATATTTTTCCAAATATATGTAGATTTTGAGAATAGCAGGAAATCAACAAATAGCTATCCTTGATCTACCAAAAAAATATCTCATTCATTTTGAGGAATATACTATCATTACCTTAAGGTGGTAGCATTCCACTGCAGCTTTTGTATATTCCAGAACTATGTCGTATTGGGTAGCGACTCCGAATTTTTTCTATTTTAGCTCTTTTTTTGAAAAATATTCACATTTAGACTCTTGGTAGTTTTAATTCCGTTTTTGGACCCAGGGTGTCGGCGCAGTGGGTCACGGCGCCGAGGTAACACGTCTCGGCGCCGTGGTCCATGGCGCCGAGGTCGCAGGCCCGCTCCACCATGGCGGCCTGCGTGGCGCCGACGTGGCAGGCACCTCGGCGCCGTGGGTCGTGGCGCCGAGCTCGGCGCCGTGGATCTTGGCGCTGAGCTGTGGCCAGCGGGCCCCACGCAGCCTTTTTCCCCACGTAGCTGAGCTCGTTCTCTCCATTTCGACCGCCCTTTGCCTCCCGCCGCCCGCCCGGTGCGCCGCCTCCGTCCCGCTCGAGTCCCGGCCTCCGCCTCACCGCCGCCGCCCCGGTGCGCCGCCTCCGTCCGCCTCCCGCCCGGCTGCCGCGTCCCGCTGCGCAGCCCCGATGCCGCCGCCTCCGTCCCGCCACGTCCCGGCCTCCGCCTCCCCCCGCCGCCCCCCTGGTGCCGCCGCCTCCGTCCGCCTCGCCGCCGCGGTCAGAAGTCCAGGCCTCCAAGAACCAGGTATATCTCTACCCTTTGACTGTCTTGTTTGCTTTCTTGTTAGATCTGTTGCGGTGTCTGATTAGGGTGCATTGCTGGATGTATTGTGGATTTGTGCCGTGTAGTGCACTAGTGCTATTTGCTTCAATTGTAATATGATGTGCTGTTAGCTATGTAGTAGTGTTGTCTTAGTTAATATGTAAGTTCGTGGTTAGTAGAGCTTTCATTTCATTAATTACACCATGTAGAATGCAGAATTGCCGTTAATGCATCAAATTGATACAACCATACGATCGTGTATTTGTAAGAATCTAGTTTGCATATTATAATGTAAGATTATTTTGTTGGGTGCCTACTTTGCACTATCAATGTCTGTAAGTTTTGCAAATGGACCGAGTTCCACACCCCTAATTGAGCTAATCAGATATTTTAGGACCAATCTTATTCTCAGTTGGTTCGAACTAAATAGTACAAGTATGATCTTTATTTGTAGTTGCATCAGTTTTAGGAGAAGCAAGGAATAAAGCTACGCTCAAGCTAAAGAGAGCATCAAATTAAAGAAAGCCACCCCTATTGAACTGGAATGTACGGATGTGAACCAAATTTGTGTGGTTAGGGTTCACGTTTCAACTTTGGAACTAATCATTGTTTAAGCTAAACAAACCTCTTACCAATAGTGCTCTAGTTTAACAATGCATAAACACAGTACCCTTTTTTCCCTTAAAATTGTAGCAAGTACATATATACACTTGCTTCTTTTTCAGTACCATACTACCATCAGTAGTATTTTATTTCACTATAGGATAATTGGTAAAGCGAAAGAAAGAAGAAAAAGGCTCACTGGAAAATTGTATTGGCCCTTCTCGAGCTAGCTTATACTCCCTTCATCCAAATTTGTAAGACTTATTTTCTTTTGACATATAGACGGTTAGTGCCTGGCTACACCGAACCTATAGAGCATGGTTTAGCTTTCTACTTTAGCTAGATGATATGTGGTTGTGGGACTTAAATCATTTCTGCTTTAGCTTTATTTTTAACTTTCCATCCGCATATTTCCAAGGTATTAAGTTTGGTTTTCTGTATGAACTAGATGGACAACCTAGTCACCCTATATCATGGAGGCAGTGTGACAAGTGATGATTATGGAAATGTTCGATTTGTTGAAATGCAAAGGGTGCCTCTGATATTCAGTGATCGGCCGTCATTTAGTGAGTTGGTTGCTAGGGCCCGGGAGGAGCTACATTGTCATTCAAACAAGGAGAGCATCACAGTTGAGGGGTTACTTCACTTCGGTTCGAAAGACACAATTCTAAGGCGGTTGATCTTAATTGGTTGTGAGGATCAGTGGGACAAATATGTCAAATTGGTTATGAGGAATGAGTTCCAATGTTTGGACCTTGTTTGTGCGGAAGGTGTCCATTTATCCCACCCCTCATAGTTATTCACCAGAACTAGGTGATCAGGCACCCTTTGACCCTCCGTTACCGGACCTTGCGGTGGATGTGGAAGAAGTGCCTGAGGTGCCCGATGCTCTATCTGCCCCGAACGAGGTTCAAATTTCTCAACCAGTTCGAGTTGAATGTCGGACTGATGATGTCGTGGCGGCCCCTCAGGATCATCCCAGTAAGTGTCGAGCAACACTTTAGCCTTTTCCCGTCAGTCCATTCTTTTGTCTCAATCCCATCGTTTTCGTGCTTATGATGCAGGAGACATTCCTGATAATGTGGGTGTTCCTCCTGTTGCTCCATCTGGCAACGTTGAAGAAGTCTGCAGGGACTCCAACAGTGTGGATGTTCCAATTGTGGATGATCTGGAGCCTTACAAGATCGCAAGGGCCGTTGATTCTGATGATGACCGTCCTTTTGGAGAGCTGACCGAAAGTGATATTGAGCTGATCAGGTGTTATTGCCCTGGCCGGGATCCATCAGTTCATGAATTCAGCGATATTAGGCATTCCTATGAGGCTTATGCAGAAGGAAGGGATGACGAGTTGCTAGATGCTCCTGAGGCCGGGTCAAGCATGACAATTGAGAAGGGCATGGTGTTTGAGGACTTGTCTGCATTGAAAAGGTGGCTGCTGGAGTATTCAATTATTCGTAAAACGCCATTCAAGGTGAGGCATTCTTATGTGGAGCAGAGGTACACAGTTGTGTGCGAGAAGGAAACATGTGAATGGAGGGTTTGTGCTCACAAATGAAGGACACGGAAAGTTCAAGATCACAAAATCATTGGCCCACACACTTGTGCCGAGCGAGCTCAAGCGAAGCATCGGCGATTGACCTCTACCATTATTGCCAAGTCACTGTGGCACATAGTAAAGGGAGAACCCAATATGAAGGTGAAGACACTTGCTGGGATTGTTAAGGAGAAATTTGGATATGAGATAAGGTATGGAAAAGCATGGAGGGCAAAGCAACGCATCTGGAAGATGATATATGGGGACTGGGAAGATGGGTACTTGCAGTTGCCAGCACTCTTCAATGCAATCAAAGCGGTTAATCCAGGCATGCATTATGAGTACGTCCCGAAACCGAACGAATGGACTCAAGATGGGATGCAGATATTCTTCTGTGCTTTCTGGTGCTTTGCTCAGTCCATCGAGGCCTTTCAGCATTGTCATCCCGTCTTCTCCATTGACGGTACGTTTCTTCTTGGCAAGTACTAGGGCACACTTTTGATAGCCATTTCCTGTGACGCAGATAACGCGTTGGTTCCTTTGGCGTTTGCTTTGGTTGAGAGGGAGAACAAAGACAACTGGGGATGGTTCTTGCGGCTCGTTCGGAGGCACGTGGTCGGCCCTGGTAGGGAGGTTGGTGTCATATCTGATAGACACCAGGGCATACTTGCTGCTGTACAGGAGCAGATACCGGGGTATCCAGCTTTGCACCACCGTTGGTGCACTCGACATCTTGCCGAGAATCTACTCCGTAAGGATGGTACGAAGGACAACTTTCATCTGTTCAAGGAGGTCGCTCGAATGCTTGAGGTCAAGTTCTTCCAGGAGAAGTTGGAGCAGCCTAATACTGCAACAAACTCAGAAGGTAGACAGTGGTTGACGGGATTGATGAGAGATGTCGACAAATGGACAAGGGCTCATGACGATGGTGGCTGCAGGTACGAGTTTCAGACAAGCAACATGGCCGAATCCTTCAATAATTTGCTTAGGGGTATACGTGGTATGCCAATGCTATCGTATCCTTCACCTTTTACAAGCTTGTTGCCTGATTCAACGAAAGACACGCACATGCAATGGCGCTACAGAGTAAACAAGTGAGATGGGCGCCAAAACCGAAGTGCCACCTTGAAAAGGCAAAGGCGAGGGCTGAGGCACATGAGCTACATTGTTTTGACTATGCCACGGGCACTTACGAGGTTGTAGAAAGGGGTGGTACAACGACCGATGGAGAGCTCCGGCCGAGAGGAGGCATAAGGTTGTCCTTATTGCTTTCTCATGCACATGTGGTAAACTGAGGCAATACCACTTTCCATGTTCTCATTATGTGGCAGCAGCAAGGCATCGCAACTTTGACTACGAGAGCAAGATACCTCGGGAGTTCAGTGTTGACAACCTTGTGCTTACGTGGTCTCCCCGTTTCGAGCCTTACCGGGATGAGGGAGAGTGGCCACCATACACCGGGCCCAGATACATTGCAGATCCGGGTAGCCGTTGGAACAAACATGGAACCAGGAAGAGGACGAGACACAAGATGGTTATGGATCAGCTTCCAGGAAGAACGAGGCGAGGGAGAGCAACCCCCTTTCTTACTGACCCCGAGCAAAACCAATGTAGCAGATGTGGTAGACTTGGCCACAATTCACGCACATGCCATTGGCCACTTAGTCAGGTGCGAGTGCTTGTTGTTCGTTATGTTTCATAGTTCGTCTAGTTGTTTACCCATATGCAATTTGCTATGTTTCTTGTTTAATTTCTTATTATTTCCATATTTTATGCATGTTCAATTTTTTGTTTACTTCTATGTTGGACTGACAAATTCAATTTTTTTGTAGGATGGCGCAATTGCACCTGCTAGACCCGTACTACGAGGAGAACCACTGAGGACGGCTCACCGCGGAGGGAGGGTACTGCCTTCATCACTTCTTGCATAATTAATTATTTATGTTGATGCATTAACTAAAAAAATTGGTGTATTCTATACAGGAGCTGCCCATCCTTCATCCTCGAACCCATGACGGGTTCCTGGACATGCGGTACGACGAGAGGTACACTCCCTTCTTGGAGAGGGCTGGCCTAGACGCCATCTCTTACCAGGTTCGCCGTGGGTTGCCCACCTTCAACCCCCCGGCCATCACTGCACTGATTGACAGGTATTCTCCTAAACCATTGCTCCACTTGCATGTTCATTGTTTATCGGCTATGTGCGCCTCAAATTCTCTGACATGTAGTCCTCTTTTTTGTATTATGTAGGTGGAGGCCAGAGACTCACAGCTTCCACCTCCCTTTCGGGGAGATGACTATTACGCTCGAGGATACTCAGAAGATACTTGGTGTCGCCATTCACGGCTGTCCAGTGATCGAACCGTGCGTGGCTACTGGTTGGAGAGCCCGAGTAGAGGCCTTCCTCGGGAGAGAGCTTCCTCCTGAGGCAGGCCATCGCACTTCTGGAGTTCCAATCACCTGGCTCCAGCAGACTTTCGCAGTGTGTCCTGAAGGTGCGGACGAGCAGACAGTTGCCTACTACTGCAGGTAGGGGTGGATATCGAGCCAACTCGTCGTCTTATCGAGCTTTTTCTAAAATTGACATAGTTTGATTTAATATCATTTTACATATAATTGCAGAGCATGGATCCTTCACTTGTTTGGCTGCGTTCTCTTCCCCGACGGAATGGGGGACAACGCGTCGTGGATGTACATCCACTGCCTCACTGACTGGGACACTGCGGGGCAGTACAGCTGGGCTTCCAGGGTGTTGGCGTTCCTTTACCGCCACCTCTGCGAGGCGTGTCGTCGGACTTTGGCGAACTCGTCAGTAGGTGGTTGCCTCTACCTCCTCCAGATGTGGATGTGGTGTCGTCTACCAGTTGGTCGTCCCACGGTTTTGCCTCCTCGTCCATGGTTCGCAGAGGTTCCTCTTCGTCGACGTCCGATAGTTGCATATCTTTGGGACCAGGTCTCAGTTCCCTACGCCAGGACGAAGCGGGCCTACCTAGAGTACACGAACGAGCTAGATGCGCTCACAGCCTCCAATGTAAGTTAATTCCATTTGGTATCGTGATTTTCATTTGTTAGTATAGTACCTTACAAGTAAATTGTTGCTATGTAGGTTAAGTGGGAGCCGTACGCCGAGCAAGAGGTGGAGGCTATTCAGTTCAGCGCACTGTGCAGCATAGACGAGGCCCTCTACAGGATGAGGTACCCCCTAATCTGTTTCTATGCTGTTGAGTATCACCTGCCACATAGAGTTGCACGCTAGTTTGGTATGAGGCAGCTGTGGCCAGTAGCGCCGTTTTCCACGTCTGTGGCCTTGCACAAGTAAGTGCCATGCAATTTCAATTCTAACCTTGGATTCCAATTGCACAGAGTTTCTACTAATTTTAACTATTGGTTTACGTGACATGCAGATTTGATCGTCAGCGATAGAAGAAGGTCACAGACTTCGAGCAGCACCACCACATGTATGTTGAGGAGTGGGGACACTTTCAGGACCACGTGGATGACAACGACGAGTCGCACAGCAACGAGCACTTCCGGCGGTACCAAGTTTGGTACCAGGGTGCGACGCAGAGCAAGCTTAAGGGACAATGGACTCAAGATGACTATGCCGACATTGAGTCCTCCGACGACGAAGACACGCCCTACGACCAGTCTACTCGACTTGGGGCGCAGGTGGAGACGGCACCGATCCTGGACCGAGTGGTAATGTTCAATCTCATTGCTTATTTTCCAATAGACATAAATACCACTACATATAGCAAAATATCCATTCTTTTGCTTGTTTGCAGGGCAACACCCTGAAGCAGTCCGTACAGGACATAGAGCGTTTCTCCAGGACAGTCGGCGACGTCAGGATGCGTAGCTTCCTAGAGGTAAGCTTCGACAAAGCCACTCACAAAATTAGTACCTAATATCTTCGTATCTTGTTGGTTAACAAAATGTTGGACGACAGAGGCTAGCAGGTCGGCTACGCCATGCGGCTGGTCGTTGTGGTTGCAGGACAGGCGTGGCGAGGGACGTACACGTGCCTTCGACCAGACTTGCAGACCCGACGCGGCCAGGGTCGTACACGGGACAGAGCTCGTCCCCCACGAGGAGCGACACTTTCCCGGCCCAGGGCGGTGAGGACGACGACGAGGACGAGGTGGAGCAGACTTACGATGAGATAGGCCCGTCTCAGCTCGTAGACGCTCCTTCGACTCAGCCTTCACAGCCTCTACCACGCAGACGCTGCCGCGAGCCTAGCCGTTACACTCCAGGCACCGACGCCCTTGGTAAGGGTAAGGGTAAGGCTAGGAGGTAGTGATACTTATGTGTACGCTTGTGGTTGGGCTTAAAAGTCGTTGTATATATGTTGTAATGAGCTAGGAGGCACTTGGTAAGTGGTTGGACTGAGATGTGTTTGTAATGAGCTACTTGTTGTATATATGTGTATATGTTATATTCATGTGATATTTGAGTTCGAATCCGTAGTCTGTACTTTGTGGTTCTATAATTCCTACAATGTACCGTAGCTTGTTGTTTCAGAAATTATGATTACTGGCCTCTGAGAAGGCAATGTTGTAGCACTTATTTCGTGGAACGTACTGTTTCCTGCAAACGACTGAAAAGGCTACAAACTATGAATTTATTACGAGACTACAGGCTCTGAAAAGCCTATATAGGAACATTTATTGCTACACTGGAATCCTGAAAAAGCGAAAAGATTCGTATGTCCTCCTCTCCATGGACTATGCCCACTGCACCAGATAATCAGCCTACATAAAGGCCTCCTATGTCTTCCATACCACATCTCTGTTACCAGCCATCACAATACTACTACACAACAATGTCTTCCTGGAGGTCCGACCCATTTGGAGTGCCGGAGTGGCATGAGCGCCCGAAGTGCCGTTGCAGCTTTAGGACTATGTTGTGCGTCTGGACGGATCCAGTACAACGAGCCAACTACGGCCGTAGGTTCTTCAAGTGTCCAGACCTGGATGACGACTTCATGGTAACGATGACAACTAAATCATTTGTTTATCGTTATCATTTTTCAACTTGATCTGTGACATCTACCACACCACACATAGCCTTGCGAGTTCATCGAATGGGTGGATTGGGTGCCGCCGGCATGGCCACGGAACCGGCCAATGGAGGTGGAGAACAAAGGACAATACTTTGTCAAGATGACTCAGGCTCGCGAGGTGGAACGACAGATGCGGCTTGAGCAAGAGCGCCGCGTGAGGGTGGACCAAATCCGTCTGAAGGGCAAGGAGGATGAGCTGCAAAGGAGGCGGGAGCAGTTAAGTCTGCGTGAAGCAGCCATCAAGTGTCAGGAGGAAGAGCTTCAAGCTCGTGAGGCAGCTCTCAAGACCAAGAGTGACAGGAAGAATGATGCAGCGGAGCCATCTTTAGGGCGCAATAAAAAGGGGAAATAACCACGCTACACCCAGTAGACAAAATGTAATAGACCCAGCAAGTTATATTCCCTAAAGCATGTTAGGACTCATGCCACATGCCACGTGCTCATCATATGATCTTATGATGAGAATTTTCTCCATTTATGTTTTATTTCCTTTAATTCTAATTGAGAAGTCGAAGAAATATCTTGAGGTGGCTTTATTTACACGAATGGGATTCTTAAGTCTCCTTAGGTTCTTAGATCTCTCCCAAGCCCACGTTTTCCTCTAGACTTGTATGGAAACCAGATGAGGGGGATGACTCCTATTATATAGAGCAGAGGGGATTCCCTGAGCCAACCCCAAAATCCAGATGACAGCCAACCACCCCATGGTGGGACCATGTGATTTGAAGGTGTATCAGTCTCGAACAGATGGTATCTATCTTTAACCAAACCGTGCGGTCGTGCACAGCATGGCATGGGATTACTGCTGTTGTGCTATTAATAAATGCCATTCAATAGTATTTAGCAATTAATATATATACCATGAAAATTGCTGAATAGGAATACTCGAATTTTTAGTCAAAGCTTTGTCATTTCACACCTTTAAATTACTGAATGGTATTTTGTTGAAAATTGAAATAACACGGCTAAATTCAGTCTGCTGAATCACTATAGCTCAGCGCCGTGGATCCTGGCGCCGAGCTCGGCGCCAGGACTAGTGGCGCCGAGGTGCTTGCTACGTCGGCGCCACGCAGGCCACCACGCTGGTGCGGGCCTGCGACCTCGGCGCCGTGGTCCACGGCGCCGAGACGTGTTACCTCGGCGCCGTTGGTCACGGCGCCGACCCCCTGGGTCCAAAAACGGAATTAAAACGTCCAGGGGTCTAAATGTGAATATTTTTCAAAAAAGGGCTAAAATAGAAAAAATTCGGGGTAGCGACTACCCCAATTGAATTATTCAGTGAGATCAGGGATACTTTTAACAAGAAATATTTTGAAGACTAAGCAAAAGGTTAGCAAAGAAAATATAGTTTTATCAAAAGCTTGATCTAAAAAATCCAGAAAAATTAGCCTTTTAAGATTATATTGGAGATAATAGGCAAAAGGGGGATTATTGTAAACCTCATTTCCTTACCATGCAACAAAGAGAAAGAAGAGTGATGGAAAAAGAGATCCAGAGGGAAAAAAGGAAAGAAGCTGCAAGGCAAAGGGGAAGAACAGGCAAGGCAGGAAGCTGGAAGTAGAGCCGGAAGAGGATGCTGTTGGTGGCCATAGGGACCAAGCATGCGAGAGAGAAGGAACAACAGGAAGAAGGAAGAGGCCAGAGGGACGAAGAAAGAAGAGAAAAGCAAGAGTTTCATGTCCATACCGTTCCTCGTCATCTTTTCCGCTGTTGCCATGTTATAACCATGTCACCTCCTTGAGGACGTGATTTGTGGGGGACCTGGGGTGTGGAATACTCAAAATCATCATACGTGTTATGTACTAGTCCCATTATCAGTGGCTAGTATACATATCCACAACATCAACATCACATCCATACACATTACTTACAATTAATTTGCAACAAAAGGGGCAATATGATAGCAATGCATAATCACAACTACAGAGAAGGTAGTTGCTCCCAGACTGAGATACCATGTGGAGGTTACCACATGTTAATGATGAGTAATTGACAAGTTTGTTGCAAAGATTGAGTTTAATTAGTTCGTTTCGTGCCATGACGGCATTTGGCTCAGTTGGGTTGGTTAGACGGACTTATTGCATATTATGTCTCCCAATTGGTTGTTTGGGCAATTTTGTGCCTGAGTATGGTTTAAATAATGCTATTTATGCTTACATGTATCGAGCGGTGCTATTTGATGTGTTTCTTGTCTGTGATGGCTGCAGAACGTCGAGGCGGAGTCGTGGCGAGACACGAGGTGACCGGACTAGACACAGGCGGTGTCGAGGTCAGAACGGTCAAAGGTGTCGAAGACGGCGGAGACTCGAGGTGGTTGTGAGGCTTGGATGACAAGGAATGCGGAAGCTTCCCGGAAGGTGCAGGAGGGGTGTTTCGGTAAAAGTGCAAAGCTGAACAAGTGGAGGCGGTTCCGTTCGGGATTTAGCGGGTGTAACGGGTTGGAGACCCGTTAGGCAAGGGCTATAAATAGGAGAGGGATTCTCAAGTTCATGCAACACTTGTGAGAGGGAGTGCATGGCTTTAGGGTTTTGCTTTAGTCAAAATAGCCTTTGGAGATGTTGTTTTGGCTTTAGGCTTTAGTTGTTGAGAGTTGGTAGGAGAGGCAGAGATGTGTTGGAGGTGTGTCTCCTCTCTGTTGTCTTCCTCGTAGTCTCCTCCCTGGGTGTTCTTCTTGTGCATGAGAGCTTGAGAGAGGGAGAGGATGGTTTGATGTCCATTCAAGCATGTATGGGGTTGTAGGGATGATATGAGCTGATACTCTATGCAATCATGTATCTCTCTTCCTCAAGATCAATCCAAGATGATTTTATTTGAGATGGACTGACTCCCTGTTCTTTTCCTGTGATGTTCTCTATGCTTGATTTTTGAGTTTTGGTGTTTTGGCTCGATTCTTGCTGGGGAGTGCCAAAATGGGTTGCTGTATGTTGGGATGATGCCTCAAGATCATTTGATCAGTTAAAATCCCAAGAACCCATTCTTGATTCCAGATTTGGGTTTTTGGTCTCCTCTGTTCTTGTTTTCACTTCTAGGGTTTTGATGTGGATTCAGTTTCTCTTCATAAGTTGCCCCAAGATTTGGTCTTCCCAGTACCTAGTGTATTGCTAATCTTTTTGCAAAGTCTCATGAGCAAAGATGCAAAGATCTGAGAAGAATTTGAGTTTTGGTGTTGCTCTAGGCACTTTTCAGTTCTTGGGAGAAATCTGAAATTCTTGATTTTTAGTTGGGTTTTCTTGTTTGTTTAGGCTTCTCTGGCTATTTTGGTTGCAGTCTTACCTTTCTGGGCAGAGAAAACCAGAAGAAGATCCTCAATTTTGCTGTTGTGTGAAGAATAAATTTCTACTGTCTGAAAATCAGGGTTTCTGTCTGCTGAACCCGACGGGCGGTCTGACCGGCTCTTCCCTACCGGTCTGACCGGCGTTGTGAGAGCGGTCTGACCGCCCAGTCCATTGCGGTCAGACCGCCCCTGCTGCATTTTTGTCTAGCTTGTCCCTGCCTTTTCTCCTTTGGTATTCATTTCTTGATCCTTCCTTCTTTGATGAGTTGAAGTTTTCCAGAGTCCTAGTATTCATGAGTTTCCAGTGGGCATGATCATTTTCTTCATAGCTCCTCATAGCTTTCGAAGAAGATCTTCTAAGTGTTTCTTTTGAGGGATCGTTTCTAAAAAGTCGACATTCACCCCCTCTGTCCCTTCCGAGTCGACTGTGCGTGCACAAGCCATTCACTCTTCTGTATTGGTTCTTCTTCTGCTCCCTTACCTTCTGCTGTCTCTTCTTCCCCCTGCTCTTCTTGCACCTCTCTTTTTCGGGAGTGTCAGTATCTTATGAACACTCTCGAGAGATTTGTAGGCGGCAAGAAGAAGTTTAATCTTATTCTAGACCAATCCAAGATTTGCAAGTTCAATCAAGGTCTAGGATACGATTTCTATGAGGACATGAGGAAGCATCCACCTGCCGTGCTCAGACCCATAGCACCAGGAGTGATCGAGACCGAGCCCAGATCTGGTAAAGTCCAATTTAAGTCAGCGGGATTTGTCCAAGGGATTTCTGACAGCAAGGTGAGTCCACCTGCTGCTTCGGCCTCTCAGAAGGTGAAGCCTCACCGTGTTACTTCTACCTCTCATAAGGTGAAGTACCACTGCACCTTCTGTCAGAAGGATGGACACACGATCGAGCGATGCTTCAGGCGCGCCAAGATCGCACGGACAGACCGTGTTCGTGATCTTAGACGTATTCAGGGTCAGCCCCAGACCTTGAGTGCACCTAAGACCAACACGAGGTCTAGGGTTGCTTCAGTTGTTTCTGATGTGCTTGGGCAGCATCGAGGACTTGGTTTTTTCGAGTTTTCTGGTTTTCGTCCTCATGCTCCCTTTGGTCGTGACTTCCGCTGTTCTAAGGGTAGATCTCGCTTTCCCCGTCGAGATGGCTACCCGCGGTGAGATTAGTGTGTTGCCGGTACTCTGACTTGCTCTCCCGTAGCAGTCAGACCCTGCAACAGCTTCAAGTCTGCTCACAGACCTACTGCTTCTTTGAGCGACAGAGAGCGTAGGGTAGTTAGAGGTCAGTCGTGCTTGACTACTTCTGCTGCTCGATGTGTTACTCAGTATTGGGTGCCAAAATCTATGTTGATTTATCCCAGTACTAAGACTTTACTCTCTGTTTGACTCAGGTTCGTCGGGCAGGGAAGGGAAAGGTTTGGCTTGTAGACTCAGGGTGTTCACGACACATGACCGGAAACTCCCGTTGGTTTTCTTCCCTTGCCCGTGCTCCAGGTGATGAGACGATCACCTTCGGAGATGCTTCGTCTGGACGCGTCATCGCCAAAGGTACAGTGCGCGTTGATGATTCTTTCATTTTGAAAGATGTTGCTTTGGTTAGTAAGCTGCAGTATAATTTGCTTTCTGTTTCTCACCTTACTGATGATGGTTTTGAGGTGAGCTTTAAGAAAAATGCTTGCAAAATTCTTGATTCTTCGGGTAGTCTGGTTTGCGGGATTTCTCGTTATGGGAGGATCTTTCGTGCTGTTTTTTCTGAGTCTTCTGGTGATCCTCTCCGGTGTTTGGTTGCTTCTGAGTCCCGTGACCTTACCTTCTGGCATAGGAGACTTGGTCATATTGGATTTGACCATTTGACCCAAGTTAGCAGTCACGATCTCATTCGTGGTCTGCCGAAACTCAAGATGGTCAAAGATCTGGTTTGTGCTCCATGCCGGCACGGCAAGATGGTTGCCGCTTCTCACCCTCCGGTCACAGTGACTATGACCGATGCATCGGGACAGCTGCTCCACATGGACACAGTTGGACCAGCTCGAGTGCAGTCAGCAGGAGGGAAGTGGTATGTTCTTGTCGTGGTCGATGACTTCTCGATGTTTTCTTGGGTGTTTTTCTTAGCCTCGAAGGATAAGACGTTTACACATTTCCGAGGTCTTTTTAGTAGGCTTTCTGTTGAGCTCCCGGGTGCCTTACGAGCGATCCGCATTATCATGAGTTTCCAGTGGGCATTATCATTTTCTTCATAGCTCATCATAGCTTTCGAAGAAGATCTTCTAAGTGTTTCTTTTGAGGGATCGTTTCTAAAAAGTCGACATTCACCCCCCCTCTGTCCCTTCCGAGTCGACTGTGCATGCACAAGCCATTCACTCTTCTACTATTGGTTCTTCTTCTACTCCCTTACCTTCTGCTGTCTCTTCTTCCCCCTGCTCTTCTTGCACCTCTCTTTTTTGGGAGTGTTAGTAGTAGTAACATTCTAGGCACAAATGTTGGGCTAGAGTGTAATAATTATTCATAGTAGGCTCAATGGACAATGGGGATGGAATAGATAGGTTCATATTTAAGGTGTCAACCCTAGATTTAGCCAATCTAGAATCTTTGTGAAACCACTGTAGCATTCCTCGAATCAGTAGATAGTGCTCAAAGATACATTGCTAAACCATTTTATACAAGTCATAAACTAAAACATACGATAATAATATTACATAACAGAGTTCATAGACCACAACAGATGAAGTTTACATTAAGTTGATTAGGCCAAATAATACCCAGACATGTTCCCTTGCTTCAAAGCTTAGAGCTCATTCTTCTTCACTCTCATTGTGCCGACAGGTACAAAATTTGTCCTGAAGGTGGTCTTGAATTCAATACAGGGAATAACTTGTCTTGCTGGCTCTATCTCTTTCTTCAAGGTTATCTTCTACTATCTGCTCTTATTGGTCTTCTGGTCCTTCTACTACTTGTGCTTCCTCTTCTACTTCAGATTCCTCAGCTATTGGACTTTTGCCTCCATGAGTGGTGAGATAGTTCTCCCACCAAGCTGTTGCAGATCCCTTAAGCTGGTGGGTGGCAAAGTCCACCTTGTCTTCTTCTGTGCAACGTGCTGGCCTGAGCTTCTTTTCAGTGTCACACAACTAGTCTGCTGTTTCCAATGGCTCGTCAGTAGACAAGAAGGTTAGGGGCTAGCCTAGTCCACAAGAAATCCCCCAACTTAGAGTTTCGGCTGGCTATGCCTCCTTACTAGCTAGCAAGGATGGCCTGGAGGATTTGTGTTTGCTATGCCATGACCTAAGCAATGGTTGGGTGCACTGGTGGTGGTGGAGGCAGTTGCGGTACACGGCCTCGGCCTCTTCCTCGGCCGACGGTGCTAGTGGCTTGGCGAGCGGCAGTGCCACGTCCTCGAGCTGTAGCACTCTTGGGGGCCATTTGAGGGAACAACTTGTGTTAGAAGCTAAGGTGGGGGTATATATGAGGGTGTACTAGCCCCCTAGGAGTAGAACAGAAGAACTCGATGAAGAAACGATAAAATTCCAAGCAATAGCTACAATTCATTAATAGTAGAGGGTACATGCTACATGAGTTCTAGACATAGCTTATAGGCTATGTTAAGCCATGACACTGAAATACACATTACAACGTCTACGAGACTAGGTACAAAAGGACTCAATGAGGGAAAGTGCTTGCGGCCAACGGATTGCCCTGACAAGCATTGCTAGCTAATCTAAACCAAACCTAACTACTCCTCAGGATGTCAGCGACCATAGTTGGTATAGGCCCCTGGGGAGTGGGAACTTGAGTGGATATGACTAAAATTGGGCGTCCTGGTGCCAAAATGGCTAGGGCTGTTAGACTGAGTCCGAGAACTAGAGTGGGAATAGAGCAGCTGCATCCTCTATGAGTGTCTATGATGTTGAGGTCGAGGACGGGCGTCAGTCATGAGTGGAAACAATTATATGCAATACTTTTGTCAAATCATAACTTTGGAAAAATAAGGCTCAAGTCCTTATGCACGACCAGTCTAACTAAGGTTTCTATTATCGTATGCTCTAATACCAGCTTAATCGACCTCAGATTTAGCCAATCTAGAATTTTTTGTGAAACCACTGCACTACTTGTTGGATCAGTAGATAGTACTCACAAATACATTGCTGAACTGTTTCATACAAGTCATAAATAAAAAACATACGGCAATAATATTATATAATAGTGTTCAACAGACCACAATGGATCAAGTTTACATTAATCCATTAGGCCAAATAACACCAGATGAAAGGAGATATAGCAAAAGCATAGCATAAACGGTAGGCACATCCTACCACAGGAGAGCAACTAGAGATGGTTTGTGGGTGACTGATGTTTTCTAGGAACCTGGAGAATATAAGTGCCCACAAACACTACCCTAGCTAGACTAGGAAGAGGCCTCGACTACTAAGTACTAGACTAAGTGCCACCATCTTCTTCTCCGTTAACTCCTTGGTCAATGTAGAAAGCGAACTACCCTTGGTCCATGGGTTCTGATGATTTTTGTAAGTGAGTTTGAGCACAAGCAACAGAGAAGTGAGCCAACAGACAAAATGCACTATTCACATATGCAAGACTTAACAAGGAACACTACAAGAAAATCCCCCTATAGTAACGCTGTATTGTTATGTTTGATACGCTTTATTTCGTTTCTACAGGAATATAGGCACGTTTTTGTAAAGCGTGTTAGGAATAATTAGAAATATATATGCTCTGGTTCTTTTATTTGATAAAGCCATATTTTAAAACTATGAATAATTAGAAATTTCTTATGACCTAGCATTTTAACTAAAATAGAATTTTCTAAAGTGGGAGATAGATTTGCAAAATTATTAGTGGTACATATTTCATCCACCTTTACATGCCACCTGTACCATATACTAGGTTTTGGGCGATACCTCAGCTTATTACCACTGGGATGATGTCCAAGACGACACAAATCAGGGTTTTTATTGCCCACCACTTTTCATCCCACCCACAAAGTTGTTCTTAGAAATAGACACTAACTCGAGTAAGTTCCCATGCCTACCCTTGACCGTGGGCAGGATTGTTCGAATAGTTTACACTCTGCAGAGGATGTACGCTTTACTCACAAAAGACAACCATCTTGTTATATTCCACATATTTTCATAGGCATGCAGATCAAGAAGGTCAACACAAAGCCTTTATAATACATCACCCTAGTAGGGCTAGACCCGCTAAGGTTTTCACCACTGTGGGGGTACGACAACCCCTCCAGAGGCCACTCTTGCACCATCACGTCAAAGGCCTTGCCTTCTGCATGTGTGCACACCATTGGCACATCTCATACTAGTTCAGTGTAAATTAGTTGGCCAAGTTGTTCCTATTATAGACTTGTTATTGTACTATTTTACATTGAGAGGTCATCACAAGATTTGGTACTTCATATTATCTGGGCGGTTCTACCACGTCCCAACACCCTCGTGCATCTACTACACCAACACCTCTTACCATCCACCCAAATGTTTAAGCAAATTAGGGATTTTAGGAGCATGAAATAATAGCTTTCAATATACTAGTCACTTTCCAATTGCAACTGTCCAAATAGATATTTCATGCGTGAAAATTTATGCCACGGCAAATTAATGCCCCCGAATATCTAAGCTCAACTAATCATGACAGAATAAGTAGAGACTTATTGCTATAATATTAATTCTTAATATTAGGGTGACAAGGGGTTGAGTTAGAGGTCAAGGAGCGGTTTTGTCAATCATACATATGGATTTTAACTACATTCTAATTCGAACATAAGTTAAATAGCAAAACTAAAGCATGCACTTTAATAATTTAAATTGAAAAGGCTAAGGCTTGGTCTAGTTTGAGGAATGCACATTCTTTTGTGACTAAAAACATGAGTAATGCTAAATCTGAATTTTTATATAAGATTACTCGTGTTGTGCCTACTCGTCGTGTGTCTCAGTACTGGATTCCTAAATGTTTTATTTCTAACCCCAGTGCTGAGGCCTCGACATCTTCTGTCTCTACGTAGGCTTCTCGCGCGAGGAAGGAGAACGTATGGTTAGTGGACTCCGGATGCTCACGCCACATGTCCGGTAATAAAAATTGGTTCTCCTCTCTTTCGCATACATCTCGAACTGAAAGTGTTACTTTTGGAGATGCTACTTCTACATCTGTTTTGGCAAAAGGTACAGTGAAGGTAAATGAAAAGTTTATGTTTAAAAATGTGGCTCTTGTTGAGAACTTGAAATTCAACTTGCTTTCTGTCTCACAAATGATTGATGAAGATCTTGAAGTATGTTTTAAGAAAGGTGAATGTAAAGTGTTAGATGCTTCAGGTGATCTAGTTTTTAAAATTTCAAGATTTGGAAGAATTTTTAAAGCTGATTTTGATGTTTCACATGATGCTAAGTTTAGGTGTCTAGTTGCCAATGTTTCTAAAGATTTATTCTTTTGGCATCGTAGACTTGGACATGTTGGTTTTGATCATCTCACCCGTGTTAGTGGTATGGATCTTATACGTGGTTTGCCTAAACTTAAGAATGGAAGCGATATAGTATGCTCTTCTTGTAGACATGGTAAGATGTGTGCAGGTTCACATCCTCCGCTTACTATGGTCATGATAAATGCACCGGGACAGCTCCTACACCTTGACACAGTTGGATCATCGAGAGTTCAGTCGTTTGGTGGTAAGTGGTATGTACTAGTGATTGTTGATGATTTCTCTAGATATTCTTGGGTTTACTTTATGGCATCTAAAGATAAGGCTTTTAGTCATTTTAGAAGTCTTGTTCTTAGATTATCTATCAATCTCCCAGGATCTCTTAGAGCTATTAGAAGTGATAATGGAACTGAATTTAGAAATTCTTCTTTTGATTATTTTTGTGCTGAAAGAGGAATTGATCATCAATTTTCATCACCATCTGTTCCACAACAAAACGGTGTAGTTGAAAGGAAAAATAGAACTTTGGTTGAGAGGCTAGAACAATGCTAGATGAATATAAAACTCCAAGAAAATTTTGGGCTGAAGCTATATCTACTACATGCTATATTTCAAACCATGTGTTCTTGAGATCTAAACTAGGTAAAACTTCATATGAGCTTCAGTTTAGACATAAGCCTAGTGTATCTCATTTCAGAGTTTTGGATGCAAATGCTTTGTGTTAAAATCTGGAATCTTAGATAAATTTGAAGCTAGATCAACTGATGGTATTTTTCTTGGATACCATGCTCATTCACGTGGCTTTCGTGTGCTTGTTTTGGAGACTAATAAAATAATAGAAACCTGTGAAGTTTCTTTTGATGAGGCTAGTCCAGGCACTAGTCTAAGTGATGCAGGTACAAGTGCATATGTTCAGGGGGAGAGCATATTTGTTGATGACGATGATGATGATGAAGATGAGGTTATGGTTCCTACTATTTCTCCACCTGTAGTTTCTTCTACACCTTCTACTACTACGGCTACAATTGGGCATCCTCAAGCTACTACTTCATCTACACATATTGAAAATGAACAAGAAGGTGCTTCAGGAATTTCTGCTCCTCGTCACATTCAAAGGAGACATCCACCTGAACAAATGATTGGAGATTTAAATGAAAGAGTAACAAGGTCCAGGTTTATCGATTCTGACTCCTATGCTCATTATGCTTTTGTTGCTTCTTTTGAGCCCAAAAATGTATCTCATGCATTAATTGACGAATCTTGGATCAATGCCATGCATGAAGAATTAGAGAATTTTGAACATAATAAAGTTTGAAAGCTTGTTTCACCTCCTTCTGATCACTCTATAATTGAAACTAAATGGGTATTTAAAAACAAACAAAGTGAGGATGGTGTTGTTGTTAGAAACAAAGCTAGGTTAGTTGCTCAAGGTTTTACACAAATAGAAGGTTTAGATTTTGATGAAACCTTTGCTCCTGTTGCTAGATTTGAAGCCATTAGAATTTTGTTAGCCTTTGCTGCATCTAAAGATTTTAGATTATATCAAATGGATGTAAAAAAGTGCTTTCCTTAATGGCTATATAAATGAGGAGGTTTATGTTAAGCAACCACCTGGTTTTGAAAATCCACAATTTCTTAATTATGTTTTCAAATTGTCAAAAGTTTTGTATGGGTTAAAGCAAGCTCTTAGAGCATGGTATGATAGATTGAAAAACTTTTTTATTAGAAAAGGGTTTTTCCATGGGAAAGGTTGATAAAACTCTCTTTGTACTTAAGCAAGGCAATGATCAATTATTCGTTCAGATTTATGTTGATGATATCATCTTTGGGAGTGCATCTCATGCTTTGGTGACTGAGTTTTCAGCAACGATGAGTAAAGAATTTGAGATGAGTATGATGGGAGAGTTGACTTACTTTTTGGGACTGCAAATAAAACAAACAAATGAGGGAACTTTTGTGCATCAAAGTAAGTATACATGGAAAATTGCAAGCCTATTGTGTCACCTATGGGAGCTGCTTCGACACTTGATCCTGATGAAGATGGTGAAGCTGTTGATCAAAAAGACTATAGATGCATAATTGACTCACTTTTATATGTTACTGCTTTGGAGAAACCATGAATCGAATCTTTTATCATTATAGCGTATCCTCGGCTTGTTTGAGACAAATATTAGATATTAAAAAGAAAAGGAAAAGATATATATAAGGGATTTTCTCATTAATAAATTTGCATTGGTGTGTGGACGGCATAGTCCATTATTATTTTATTTTTACGATGGCATAGTCCATTGTTTTTCGGATGGTTTCCCGTTCGGGTGAAAGTTACAGCAATCAACCATTAATTGATAAATCCTACTGATGGAACATAAATCTGCAGCAACAATAAAAGGCAGTATCACAGTGGAAAGGGCTCAGCATGAATCTCGAACCATACATGATACGATGTGTACTACCTACTCTAGAAAACTTCAAGCTTAGATAAGGTCAACCCTCATATTTCTTGCCATATGCAAATCGATCCTTTATTTTCTCCATCCTCCCAACTACCTTTGCTGATTAATCTCTCATGATCTCCATGTTGGATACGGTAAAGGGGACAGCTTCAATTTAACTAGTGTAAACTAGTAGATCATGTAAAGTGCCTACGGTTGTTTGGTAGATGAAGCTGTCAAAACTGTCACATAATTTGGTTTGAGTGATGTGCTGTGTTTGTGATGTGAAATTTAATTCTATAAAGTTAGACGATTACTCCCCTAACACATGTGGATGTTACCAACATTAACCCGGCCATCATGTCCTTCTTTCTGTCTTGAGCTGTTGGAAATTCAAAGGAAGCCTCAAATTTGTTTTCTTTTCCAAAATGGTTACATTTTTAAGTACCCACATAGTTATTACAACGGGCAATCCTTGGCGGTGTACATATTTGAATCAAATCGTAATAAGATATTAACATGCAATTAAGCAAGCTACCCAAACGGGACATGTACAAGCACACCTGCGCACAGCCGAGCTACCTATTTCTACTCCCTCTAGCTGTTTAATGATACAAGGTCCTGTTACATTCTTCACCAAAAAAAACTCCGTGAAATCAAGTAAAGAGAAGTAAAAAAATGTACAAATGCATTTTGATATTAATGCAGGTAATCATGTAAGCCTAGGATGTAAAAATTTAAAGTAATATTATATGAAATTGGACCATACTTGCTTCTATTGAGACAAGTACGATCTAAATTTATTAAATATTATTTAAATAATATATCTCCATGCTATACGCCAGATTAATACTTTGAAACGAAGAGAGTGGTGGTTAAGTACCATCTTTCACCCGGGCATCTTCAATGGTTATAGCTAACAACTAATTATAAGACTTCCACATCATCTATATAGTACACATTAAAACTAGCATTCTAAAGAACTATCTATAAGGATAGTTATTTGATGTTTACATGCACACATAGAATTTATAGAGGCTGCCTCGTTTGACGTTAT
The DNA here is from genome assembly GCA_036346575.1 of Dendrocalamus sinicus. Lineage (NCBI taxonomy): Eukaryota > Viridiplantae > Streptophyta > Magnoliopsida > Poales > Poaceae > Dendrocalamus > Dendrocalamus sinicus. The sequence continues at coordinate 23,097,407 of CM070671.1, forward strand.
AGGCTAGTGCTTAAGGAAGAGCTGGCTCGATTTTTTTTGCATACTCTTTTTCCTCCACATAGGATATATGCTGATGTGTACATGCATATAGCTAGCTGACTCAGACCATTGGAGATGCCCTAACTACAGTGGTACATATATGGTAGTCCTTCGATTTCTGTTCAGATGAAAGCTAATTTATTTTGCAGTACGATGAGCACAACTAATTATTACGACCTGTCCATATTGCTTTTTCTTTTAACTCCTACCTAAAAACTGGCTTTTTAATTTTTTTAAATTTAATTATGCTAAATAAACCTCTGTCAGCTACAGTATTTTTTCAGCCAGTTACAGTGCTTTTCAGCCATAAGCCAAAAAAAAAGTCCAAATGAACATAAATGAATATTTAAATACCTCAAATATATTAATTCCATGTAACACAATATCATATAATATACTACCACCACCACTACTATTATTATTAGTGTATCGGTGCAGCGACCCCCACCCACCCATCAATTCCCCTCTCCACCCCTCCGCTCCATAAATACCTCACCACAAGCTCCCCATTTTTCCACTGCCTCTCCTAACCAGCCGCCTTCGCCTGAGACAGCCAGCCAGCCAGCCCTTTTTGCTAGTGAGAGGAGCAAGCAAGCTAGGGGAGTAGCCATTGATGACCGACATGGCCAAGCAGACCTTGGTGAGTGGCTTCCTCAGCTGCTTCATGCACGTAGGGCTGGTGCTGGTCCTCGCCGTCTACCTCCCGGTGTCCTTCGTCTGCCAGCTGTTCGCCAGGCTGCTGGTGCGGCCCTTCGTCGCCGGCGAGGACCTTCGCGGCAAGGTCGTGCTCGTCACCGGCGCCTCCTCCGGCATCGGCGAGGTCAGTGCCTACGTATATATACCTATAGACGTGCATGCACAGTGTATGGGTGCGTATGTACGAAACGCGTACGAATCTCTCGGACGATGACCACTGCTAGGCGGGTCCGACCTACGGGTGCATCACATGCACCGTGGTGGGGCCTGCTATCAGTGGCTGACTCTGGATAGTGGATGGTTCTGTACGGGTTTTAAAGGGAAAAGGTTCCGGTAAGTATAAGTCGGATGTTTTCTTCCGAATAATTATTTAAATTTTTTATCTTTAAATATATACGAAGATTCATACACCACCATCTCTAACTTCTTCTCCGGTGATTCTTTCTTCCTCCTCTCTAGCGACTCCTTTCTCCTTCTCATTGGCAAGACCGAGGGAAGAATTCCATCCCCGCACCTAGGATTCCCGTTCCTTGGGCATAGAGGATCGTACACGTAACACTTTTCTCCCATACGTAACATACGCGCACATCTTTGACGGTTTAATTGGACACTTTTGCCACTCTTTTGAATTCATTTATTTTTTTAAAAAAAACAAACGTGAGCACAGTTATTTTCACGCAAATTCTTCCCTTTTTGTTCCTATTTGGGCATATGGAATGGTGCTTTGTCCATGGTGGTTGGGCTGGACAAGACTGCATTATGTTGGTCTCGCAGAACCAGCTACAAAAATTAAAGGCGCATGGATCGGGTGTTCGTAATTTAAATGGGTTTGGTTGGCTTTTTTGCTGGTATGATTTGGATATTTAAAGCCTGTGGAAGCTAAAAAGCAAAAGTTGTGGACATCATTAGTGAGTGGGGGCATGATATATATACGAACTTAATTTGCACCTGTGTCGACCGTGACATGCATCGTCGAAACATCAAAACTAATACCATCTAAACGTGTTGGCATCAAATAAAATTTATTTCTCATTTTGGTTTTTGGTGATTGCAGATTTACCTTTGCCATCGTGTTTTGAGAGAGTGATTTGATGATAGGTTTGGTTCTCCATGCATTTAGATTCGAGATGTTTCTGTGAAATGTTAATCAAACATGCAGGGTCATTTTCTTCTTAGGGTGGAAATGATGCTGAATCTTGACATACGAAAATACTTCACGAGAGAAACATCTCAACAAAATTGTTGCATAGGCTAAACATTCATTTAGCTTTCTGTTTTGGGAAAGGGATATTTCATAATCATTTTCGTAACACTCATATAGTTGGGACAAAAGAAAATATCTCCTTCAAGCGCAACTAATATGGTCAACACTAACTCTAGTGACCCTATAATAATAATAATAATAATAATAATAATAATAATAATAATAATAATAATAATAATAATAATAATAATAATAGCACACAAACGTACACATAAAAAAAATATCAGCTTCACTATTTTTTTTTTTCTGAAATAGGGTATTTTCATTTTTTTTTTCACCGAAGCCTGCATGGGTTGTACTGCTGAACTAATCTGCCATCCTGCACCTCTACACTTCACCGCTATCGAAATCTTTTTTTATGTAAAACAAGAAAAAAAACCGCACAAAATATCAATGAAATGATATAAAGAGGAGAGATATAGGCAGCCGAAAATTAAATCAGGACCAAATGCGAGGAATTATCGATGATGTAGATCTATCACTTCCCACTAGAAAGTTCTATGTACACGTAAAAATTTATCGGTGAAGCTGTTGATACGACGTTGAACCTAGCTATCAAGATATCGATTGCTGGATTCAGGCCGAAGTAGTAATTTGCACCGGCTATCCCATTAAATTCAGAGATGAGGTTCCCTCCCATCAGCCTCCTTGAAGTGAAGCACCTCTCATGCATCCTGCAGCCATTGCTCCCGCTCCACGGCTCCAGCCGCATGTGGTTCTACGGTCATCGGAGTAAATACCATTCATTCATGACCTGAAGCGAACTATCAACTCGTCCGTTTTAAACAAAATTTGGTTTCTGCCTTCTACTTTTAAAAGCTAAAAGTTATTTAAAATGTATTGTATCTTTAATGTGTCTTTTTCCTTTTTTTTCTTTTTTAATTATCCGTGAAGGTATACGGGGTTTTTCGTTCTTTGTTTAATTGAATGCTTTAGAAAATATTAGTAAACACTGCAGTGCCATTTAAAAAAAACAGAAGGCACGGATGTTTGTAACAGGCCATATGCTCGTAGTCTTGAACTCTTGACGTGAACGATTCGACAACCTGCTAGTTGGGCTCGTACGAGGACACAGGAAGAAACAGTAACAAGTCAAATACGGAGTAAACAGGAAATAAAAGTAACTCAACTTTGGTTTTGGTGATGTTGCCTAAGAGTTTAGAATTTGAATATCACATTTATTTGATAAACAATGAAAGAAATTAACGACTCCTTATCAAATTTCTGGAACAGAACGTAGCGCTATTATTTTTTGGTCAACACCATTTCATTTAAATTAATTGCTGCAACGTCACTACATGACACTGTGCAAAAATAGGGAGACCATGTTATTTATTCCTTTGTTTCTGTATTGCCCACTTATGCGCCAGCCAAAAAACTGTTGCAAAATAATTAAACCCTATTATTTATCCCTTTCTTTATGCAATCCGCATTTTTTTTATCTAAAAAACTGTTGCAAAACAGTTAATCTTTGATTCTTTTTCCCCTTTCAGCATCTGGTGTATGAGTACGCGAAGAAAGGCGCCTGCGTGGCGCTGGTCGCGAGGACGGAGGTAGCTCTGCGCGCCGTGGCGAAGACGGCGCGCGAGCTCGGCTCGCCGGACGCCCTCGTCGTGCCGGCGGACATCACCAAGATGGAGGAGGCGAAGCGGGCGGTCGAGGTGACCGTCGCTCACTTCGGCAAATGTGAGTAATCGTATACTTACTTCTGCTAGCTACTTCAATTTGCATGAGTGACAGTCTGCTTTAATTCGATGTTTGACGGTTTGTCGCGGCCCCGTTCGGTTGAGCTGAAAAGTTGTGTTTTATGGCTGAAATTATATTGTAGTAGCTGAAATTTTATTGTAGCTGAAGGTGATTTATTTGGTGTAATTAAATCTAAAAAATTTAAAAATAGAATAATTATGCTAGCTCAACACGAACAACGCAAACAGATACGGGAAAAAAAAGAACCGGAAAAAAAGCTAAAAAAAGTCAAAAGTTCAAAAAAATGAAATTTATAAATAGTGAAAAATAAGTCAGAAGCTGAAGCTGAAGTCAGCGGGGTGGATTGCTCTGGTTAGTTGCTAGCGACGTTTTTTGACGTTCTTTTACACGAAGGCGGCTATGCATACCTTGCCATTTTGCCAACGAAATCTTGTTTTAGTGTCTACAAAATTATTTGGGAGAGTACGAAAAATGAATGCTTCTAACCTTATTAGCACCGCTAATCTAGACTCCTAGGTCGTTGAGCTGAAACCTCTAGGGACATAAAGGCTAGATTTTATACTTAACAAAAAGAAACTTCAAAGTCTAAAAGCATTTCTGTGACTTTACGGCTAGAAGCAGACGTGCAAAATTAAGTAGATATGCTAACGCACAGTTCTTGGTGGCACAAATGGCAACACTCCGTAGATAACGTAGCCAGTTTAGTATGGTATGCTTTTTGAACAAACCGTAAGCCAATCTATTTAGTAAAAAAGAGGGAGTAATTTTTTTTCATGTTTCAAAAGACCTCTAATTAATTAAACCGTTGATACTTTCTCAGCCAAGGACATAACAATACAGAAATATATGTTCAGGAACCTTAGTAGAAGCAAATCACTTTGGACAATAGTGATGTGACTTGTGAGGATGTTTCTTTAATTCGGTTGGTAAGATGGTCACAGCTACTCACACTTGTTTGTAGTTTGTACTGAGTGGTCCATCAACTTGTCAATTCTTGTTTGATCCGCACTTAATTATGTCTAGTAATTAAGAGGGTATAGCTCATTTGGAGGATATAAAACAAGGATATAAAATATTCCTCTTTTCTGCAGAATGCAGACTTAACAAAGATTTTTTTCTATACATGTTTTTTCAGATATGTTCATATTTTTTAAGAATAATAGTTCTTTAAATAAAATTCAGAGTTAGCTAATAATTAAATTGAAATACTGATTTTGCTCTAATCTCTACAGTGAATCACCTGGTGGCCAACGCAGGAATCTGGTCCAGCTGCTTGTTCGAAGAAATCACCAACATAACCGCCTTCCATAACGTGATTGTAAGCGACTCGACACAAATCAACTACTTCTATATTTTCATGAGATAGCAGTTAATCCTTACTAATGTTATACATAGCCAATATAATAAACCGGTCCTAAAAAAAGAGCTGGAAATATTAAGATATTCCCCTCAAATGGTCCCTCGAATGGTCCAGTCCAGCGTAGTGGTTACCACACTGCAGCTAAGAACCTAAACCCAAACTAACCTACATCATCTCTTGTCAATTTGGTCAATCCTTTTCATATAAATATGTATTAGAACTTATTTGTTATTTCCAATATTTTTCCCTGTAGGATCTTAACTTTTGGGGTGCCGTGTACCCAACCTACTTCGCGCTGCCCTACCTGAAAGCCAGCCGTGGCAACATTGTCGTGACGTCATCGGTGGCCGGCAGAGTTCCAACGGCGAGAATGAGCTTCTACAACGTACGTAAGCAAGCTGAATATACAAGGCCTGAATAGCGAGAATAGATTCTGCTCACCAAACCTCTTATAGGTGCACCAATGCACCAACATGATGGATGAATCTGGCAAACTAAATACACACGGCCTGGCTCTGACATGCATGCTGGAATCCTGGCATGTTCTTGGGCTCACAGCTCTCTATGTGTCAGCCAGGCTGCTGGTAAATTTGTTCCTCAGACTGATCAATTCATGGACAGAATTGCCAGTAGGGTAGAGTACATGTTAACCACATAAAAGTCTGTAATTCGAGGGATAGAAAGTTCTGGATGCGCCGCTGGTCCTAACCCCGCTGCGAACGCGGAGCCTGAAACATTTATTTCACCCTCTAATGTCCTTGCAGGCAAGCAAAGGTGCGGTCATCCGGTTCTACGAAACCCTAAGGGCGGAGCTGGGCACTGACGTCCGCGTCACCATCCTCATGCCGGGATACGTGGTGTCCAACCTCACCATGGGCAAGGGCATCCAGAAGGATGGCAGTGTCGGCATCGACGAGGAGGCTCGCGATGTATATCCTTTTGTTGACCAGTAGTTTCTCGTATATATAGCAACGAACGGTACGGTCTTGATTGCTGAACTGTGTCGTAATCTTGGACCGTAGATAAACGTCGGACCGCTGCCGGTGGGGAAGACGGAGTCGCTGGCGGAGGTGGCGGTGACGAGCGTGCGGCGGGGCGATTACTACGTGACGTGGCCCGGGTGGTACTGGCCGTTCCACATGGTGATGTGCGCCGCGCCGGAGCTCGTCGACTGGTTCTCCAGGACGTTCTACGTGTCCAAGTCCAGCGAGCAGGATGTTGTAAATAATCTTGTTTTAGAGTCATGTGCAAAATTTGGGTGTAATCGAAGTCGAATTGCAGCCGCAATTCAAAGTCGTAGGTGGAAACCTAGTCAAAGTCGTATTAGAATCAGAGTCGGAGTAGATATTGAGAACCCGTGTTGAAGTAGGACAGCCGGGTATAAAAAGAGGCTTAGAGCCATGTAATCTATGTACCAAGCAATTGAGAAAAGACCAAAAAGAGGGAGAAACACAGAGCATTGTTTTGTCGTGTGTTTGCATAAGACGTGGTCGAAAGGACTCACGATCACCGCAAGCGTGATCGGGAGGAGTTACGACTCGGCGTAGGAGTCGAAGGTGGTCGTAACGAGCTACGACTACACCGAGAAGGCGAGCGTGGTCGGAAGCAACTCCGACCACGTTGAAGGAAGTGAACGTGGTCGCATGCGTGTTCGACCACGGTGAACGATGATCACCAAGATCACCGCGTGATCGTAGAAGGCCGATCACGGTATCTTGAGCGGTGAAGGAAGGCAGCGGCAGCGAGATCGCGGAGCGGTTGTAAATTGCTACAGATAAATTTACGACCACGTTGAAAAAGCGATCGGAGGAGATTGAAGCGTTCGAATTGGTCGTAAGTACTCGAACCGATCGTATTTGATTCTCACGGTCGTAACGACTCTAACCGGTCGTAAAGGTCACGGAGGTCGTAAGACCTTACGACATTTGTATCGAGCGGTGGTTAAACATGGTGACACGGCGAAGCGAGCGTGTCGCTGCGATGCCGATCCTCGCTTCGGACAACTATCCGGTGCAGGCGATGAAGATGAAGGTCAACATGATCGCGCAAGGCGTCTGGGGTGCGGGTCGAACCAAAGGAGAAGGACAAGGTCCTCGATGATCGTCTCGACAAAATGGCGATGGCAGCGATCTATCAAGCTGTGCCCGACTCAATGATGCGACAGCTAGTCGGCAAGGAGACAGCGAAGGAAGTCTGGACTACTCTGCGAACCATGCATGAAGGAGTAGATCGAGTGAAGGAAGTTCGACTTCAAACCTTAAGAAGTGAGTTTGAAGCCATGAAGATGGGGAAGAGTCAGACCGTGGAAGAATTCTCTGGTCGATTCAATGAAGTCGTAAATGAGATCAAATCTCTCGGCGACGATCTAAAAGATGAAGTGGCGGTGAAGAAGTACTTACGAGTCTCGCGAGAAGTTTCTCCCAGTTGTGACTACACTTATGTACTCACAGGACCTCTCAAGATGAAGATTGAAGAGGTGACCGGAGCGCTCAAAGCACACGAGCAGCTTCTGAAGAGTTATCAAGCCGACAATGAAGGACAAGGGCCTTACAACCAACAAGCATTGTTTGTAAAGGAAGACACGAAGAACCGAGGAGAATCATCATCAAGGGGCGGTCGTGGGCGTGGTCGTGGCGCGCGCGCGTCTCATGGGCGAGGACAAGGGCGAGGCTATGGCGAGTGGCCGTGGAAGAGGTGGTCGAGGAGGTCGTGGTGGCCGTGGAGATAGCAATCACCGCATGCACAAGTCTGATATCCATTGCTACGTGCGAGAAATTCGGACATTACGCCGCGAATGTCGGAGCCACATCGATGCCACAACCGCAAGAAGTATGGTCACTATGCTGCAAATTGCCGGAGTAAGAAGAGAGTAGAAGAAGCAAACCTGGCTCAAACGGATGAGCACAAAGAGCCGACATTGCTGTTGTCGCTCGGCACTGCAGACGAACCGACAATGGTTCTATTAAACGAGGAGAAAGTGTTTCCGAGTCCATTGGAGAAAGGAGAGCGGACTCAAGAGTGGATGGCGATCGTATCTCGACAACGGAGCCAAGCAACCACATGACGGTGCGTACTCGATGTTTTATGAATTAAATAAGAATGTGCTTGGAAGAGTACAGTTCGGAGACGGCTCGACCATTCAGATAAAAGGGAGAGGCACGATCCTGATGCAGTGCAAGGATGGAAGCCAGAGGAGATTGTCGAATGTATACTACATTCCAAGTCTACGAAGCAACATTATAAGCCTTGGACAATTGACTGAAGAAGGTTGTCGGATTGAACTCAAAGACACCTACCTGAAGATGTACGACCACACCGAACGACTACTAATGAAAGTACAGAGAACGGTAAATCGTCTGTACAAAATTCAAATTGAAGCATGCAGGCCGAAGTGTATGAAGACTACAACCGATGATGCGGCTCGGCTATGGCACGCAAGATTCGGACATCTGAATTTCGAGTCTCAACACGATGGCGGAAAAGAGATGGTGGTCGGATTACCGACAATCGACCACCCGGAGCAAGTCTGCGAAGGCTGTCTGGTGGCGAAACAAACTCGTAGCGGTTTTCCACAGCAGACGAGTTTCAGAGCTTCGCAACCACTCGAACTGGTTCACGTGGATCTGTGCGGACCAATCACACCTCGTACAGATGCCGGGAATCAATACTTCATGTTGATCGTGGATGACTATTCAAGAGCCATGTGGGTGTACATGCAGAAGAGCAAAGATGAGGCAAAGACGAACTTTCAGAAGTTCGTAACTCTTGTCGAAAACGAAGTCGACAAAAAGGTGAAGTCGGTCAGGTCAGATCGAGGAGGAGAATTCCTCGCGAAAGAGTTCGACTCGATTTGTGAAGAGAAGGGTATTACAAGACTCTTCACGGCTCCGTATTCACCTCAACAAAACGGAGTCGTAGAAAGAAGAAACCGGACCGTGGTCGAAATGGCACGAAGTCTGTTGAAGAGCCGATTCCTGCCCGGGAGACTTTGGGCAGAAGCAGTACGACATGCTGTCTATCTGCTAAATCGTGCGACCACGCGATCACTGGATGGAGTCACTCCATATGAACAGTGGTCGGGAAGAAAACCCAATGTCGAGCATCTAAGGGTCTTCGGATGCTTAGCCCATGTGAAGCCATCCACTTATCTCAAGAAGCTAGACGACCGGAGCAGACGGATGATTTATCTTGGCTCGGAACCAGGCACCAAGGCGTACAGTGCTATGATCCGGTCGAAAAGAAGATTCATGTGAGCGAGACGTGGTCTTGAAGAGAACAAACATTGGGAGTGGGAAGAACACGAGGACATTGAGAAAGACATGTCGAAGTGGGTAACCTTCAAGTCGGCGATCGATGCCGACAATACGAAAGAAGCTACGACCACATCTCAAAGCCAAAATTCGACCGGTGCTGATGATCAGGAAGTCTCACCTAATGAAGAAGAGTCTGATGAAGAAGATTCCAGTGATAGAATACCGAAGATGAGAAGCATAAGTGAGATTTATGCACAAACTGAACCAGTGCAGTCTGAAGAGTTACTATACACAACAGCTGAAGAACCCGAAAGCTATGAAGAAGCGACGGGAGAGGAACATTGGAGAACTGCTATGCAGGAAGAGCTGAAATCCATTGAAGACAACAACACTTGGGAACTCACCGATTTGCCAAAGGGTCATCGAGCGATCGGTTTAAAGTGGATCTTCAAGGTAAAAAAGGATTCCAAGGGAGAAGTCGTAAAACACAAAGCACGACTTGTGGCGAAAGGGTATGTTCAAAAACAAGGCATCGACTACGAAGAAGTCTTTGCCCCAGTAGCTCGTATGGAGACTATACGACTACTTCTTGCGTTAGCGACAAGCGGTGGATGGAAATTCATCACATGGACGTGAAAACGGCGTTCTTGAGCGGAGACATTAAGGAGGAAGTTTATGTCTCTCAACCGCGGTTTTCAATCCAAGGAGCAAGCCGAGAAAGTCTTGAAGCTGAACAAAGCTCTCTACGGACTTAAGCAAGCACCACGAGCATGGAATTTGAAGCTTGACAAAAGTCTAACGGCACTCGGGTTCGGAAGAAGCAACTCGAACATGCGGTATACTCAAGGGAGATATGAAGAACGATGATCGTGGGCGTTACGTGGGCGACTTGGTCATTACTGGATCGAGTTCGAAGGAGATTATGAGGTTTAAAGAAGAGATGAAGAGGCTGTTCAAAATGACCGATTTGGGACTTCTGTGCTACTACCTCGGCATTGAAGTAAATCAAACCGACAACGGCATAACACTTTGTCAGTCGGGATATGCTCGAAAGATTCTGGAGAAGTCAGGTATGGAAGAGTGCAATCCATGTCAAACCCCAATGGAGAATCATCTGAAGTTGAGCAAGACAGGCCCAGGATCACCAGTTGATGCCACGACTTATAGGAGCATTGTTGGAAGTCTACGGTATCTGGTGCACACCCGACCGGACATCTCGTTTGCGGTCGGATCGTAAGTCGTTTCATGGAGAAACCGACTCAGGGAGCATATGAATGCCGTGAAGCACATCACGAGATACATCAAAGGTACTTTGAATCTCGGGATTCAATGACAGAAAGGAGGTGGAAAGTCGTTGCGGTGACGGGCTCTGATGATAGCGACATGGCGGGAGATGTCGACGATCGAAAGAGCACGACAGGCATAATGTTTGTGCTCGGGGAGAGTCCGATCAGCTGGCAAACCCAGAAGCAAAAGGTGGTTGCATTATCTTCGTGTGAAGCCGAGTACATCGCAGCGAGCGCAGCATCGTTTCAGGAGTTTGGCTCGCTCGACTATTAGCGAGTTGTCAAACGGCGCGATTCAAAAGGTGACGCTCAGGGTTGATAACAAATCTGCAATATCACTGAGCAAGAATCCGGTTCTACATGATAGAAGCAAACACATAGACACAAGATATCACTATATCAGAGATTGTGTCGAAGAGGGGAAGATCGATATCAACTATATCGAACCAAGAACGAAGCGGACATATTGACAAAGTCATTGAAGTGGATAAAGTTTTCAGAGATGAAGAAGAAGATTGGCATGATCGAAGTTGAAAAACAAGATTAGGAGAGAATGTTGTAAATAATCTTGTTTTAGAGTCATGTGCAAAATTTGGGTGTATCGAAGTCGAATTGCAGCCGCAATTCAAAGTCGTAGGTGGAAACCTAGTCAAAGTCGTATTAGAATCGAGTCGGAGTAGATATTGAGAACCCGTGTTGAAGTAGGACAGCCGGGTATAAAAAGAGGCTTAGAGCCATGTAATCTATGTACCAAGCAATTGAGAAAAGACCAAAGAGGAGAAACACAGAGCATTGTTTTGTCGTGTGTTTGCATAAGGCGTGGTCGAAAGGACTCACGATCACCGCAAGCGTGATCGGGAGGAGTTACGACTACGGCGTAGAAGTCGAAGGTGGTCGTAACGAGCTACGACTACACCGAAAGGCGAGCGTGGTGGAAGCAACTCCGACCACGTTGAAGGAAGTGAACGTGGTCGCATGCGGTGTTCGACCACGGTGAACGATGATCACCAAGCATCACCTGCGTGATCGTGAAGGCTTCGATCACGGTATCTTGGCGGCTGAAGGAAGGCAGCGGCAGCGAGATCGCGGAGCGGTTGTAAATTGCTACAGTAAATTTACGACCACGTTGAAAAAGCGATCGGAGGAGATTGAAGCGTTCGGAATTGGTCGTAAGTACTCTGAACCGATCGTATTTGATTCTCACCGGTCGTAAACGACTCTAACCGGTCGTAAAAGGTCCTGGGAGGTCGTAAGACCTTACGACATTTGGTATCAGAGCAGTGGTTAAACATGGCTGACACGGCGAAGCAGAGCGTGTCGCTGCAGTACCCGATCCTCAGTTCGGACAACTATCCGGTCTGGGCGATGAAGATGAAGGTCAACATGATCGCGCAAGGCGTCTGGGGTGCGGTCGAACCAAAGGAGAAGGACAAGGTCCTCGATGATCGTCTCGACAAAATGGCGATGGCAGCGATCTATCAAGCTGTGCCCGACTCAATGATGCGACAGCTAGTCGGCAAGGAGACAGCGAAGGAAGTCTGGACTACTCTGCGAACCATGCATGAAGGAGTAGATCGAGTGAAGGAAGTTCGACTTCAAACCTTAAGAAGTGAGTTTGAAGCCATGAAGATGGGGAAGAGTCAGACCGTGGAAGAATTCTCTGGTCGATTCAATGAAGTCGTAAATGAGATCAAATCTCTCGGCGACGATCTAAAAGATGAAGTGGCAGTGAAGAAGTACTTACGAGTCTTGCGGAGAAGTTTCTCGATTGTGACTACACTTATGTACTCACAGGACCTCTCGAAGATGAAGATTGAAGAGGTGACCGGGCGCTCAAAGCACACGAGCAGCTTCTGAAGAGTTATCAAGCCGACAATGAAGGACAAGGGCCTTACAACCAACAAGCATTGTTTGTAAAGGAAGACACGAAGAACCGAGGAGAATCATCATCAAGGGGCGGTCGTGGACGTGGTCGTGGCCGCGGCGCGTCTCATGGGCGAGGACAAGGACGAGGCTATGGCCAGAGTGGCCGTGGAAGAGGTGGTCGAGGAGGTCGTGGTGGCCGTGGAGATAGCAATCACCAGACAGACAAGTCTGATATCCAGTGCTACACGTGCGAGAAATTCGGACATTACGCTGCCGAATGTCGGAGCCACATCCAGTGCCACAACTGCAAGAAGTATGGTCACTATGCTGCAAATTGCCGGAGTAAGAAGAGAGTAGAAGAAGCAAACCTGGCTCAAACGGATGAGCACAAAGAGCCGACATTGCTGTTGTCGCTCTGACTGCAGACGAACCGACAATGGTTCTATTAAGCGAGGAGAAAGTGTTTCCAGTGCATTGGAGAAAGGAGAGCGGACTCAAGAGCGGATGGCGGTGGTATCTCGACAACGGAGCCAGCAACCACATGGCGAGTGCGTACTCGATGTTTTATGAATTAAATAAGAATGTGCTTGGAAGAGTACAGTTCGGAGACGGCTCGACCATTCAGATAAAAGGGAGAGGCACGATCCTGATGCAGTGCAAGGATGGAAGCCAGAGGAGATTGTCGAATGTATACTACATTCCAAGTCTACGAAGCAACATTATAAGCCTTGGACAATTGACTGAAGAAGGTTGTCGGATTGAACTCAAAGACACCTACCTGAAGATGTACGACCACACCGAACGACTACTAATGAAAGTACAGAGAACGGTAAATCGTCTGTACAAAATTCAAATTGAAGCATGCAGGCCGAAGTGTATGAAGACTACAACCGATGATGCGGCCTGGCTATGGCACGCAAGATTCGGACATCTGAATTTCCAGAGTCTCAACACGATGGCGGGAAAAGAGATGGTGGTCGGATTACCGACAATCGACCACCCGGAGCAAGTCTGCGAAGGTATGCAGTGGCGAAACAAACTCGTAGCGGTTTTCCACAGCAGACGAGTTTCAGAGCTTCGCAACCACTCAAACTGGTTCACGTGGATCTGTGCGGACCAATCACACCTCGTACAGATGCCGGGAATCAATACTTCATGTTGATCGTGGATGACTATTCAAGAGCCATGTGGGTGTACATGCAGAAGAGCAAAGATGAGGCAAAGACGAACTTTCAGAAGTTCGTAACTCTTGTCGAAAACGAAGTCGACAAAAAGGTGTTCGTACAGGTGTTCGACCACGTTGAAGGAAGTGAACGTGGTCGTACAGGTGTTCGACCACGGTGAAGGAAGTGAACGTGGTCGTACAGGTGTTCGACCACGGTGAACAGTGATCACCAGCATCACTGCGTGATCGTAGAAGGCTTCGATCACGGTATCTTGGCGGTGAAGGAAGGCGGCGGCGCGAGATCGCGGAGCGGTTGTAAATTGCTACTGATAAATTTACGACCACGTTGAAAAAGCGATCGGAGGAGATTGAAGCGTTCGGAATTGGTCGTAAGTACTCTGAACCGATCGTATTTGATTCTCACCGGTCGTAAACGACTCTAACCGGTCGTAAAAGGTCCTGGGAGGTCGTAAGACCTTACGACACAGGACGGCGACGCCCTGAGCAAGAAGATCCTCGAGGCCGTCGGCGGCAAGAAGTTCCTCTACCCCAAAACCATCCGTTCCCAAACCATGACCGCCAACTGAAGCTAGCAATTGGATATATATACCCCAAAATTAGCACAAAAGTTAAAGGCCGGGCGAAATGGGTGCATGGGTAGTTTATTTGTGTTTTCTTTTCTTTTGGGTTCTTTCTTTCTTTCTTTTTCTTTACAAGTGATCAATGTGATGTCAATCGATACGAATGTTTAGTTGTTTATTGGTGGTACATCCTGTGATAAACTGGGGTGTGGTTTAAAATGGTGTTTCTAAATCACTACTACAAAACAAGCTACACTAGACGTCTCACCACATACGGTTCATGTGGCGTCGTCTGTGCTTTAATTATTACAGACAGTTCATGGTTAAAACCGTCTCTGAAACTATCACAGACGGTTAGGTTTAAAAGCCGTCTGTGATATACGCATTATCACAGATAGTTTTTAATTAGAACCGTCTATGAAGCTATCATAAACGGTTTTTTACAACCGTCTGTGTTTTGTCCTTTGTCGTATGAACTACAGAAGCTACTGAGTGGAACAGATAAGTATGCCAGTGTGACTAGTCACTTTTACAAAAGACAAATTTATTACAAAAGTTTCAAAAAAAGAGATTCCCAGATCTTAGTCATCTGGGTTTCATATGTTCTTCTTCGACTTTTGGAGTTGGAGGATCAGTCACTGAGTTCTCGAATGCCGCGAAGATTTTCCTAGCCCTCTTCACTTCCTCCTCTAGACTGGCCAAATCATTAGCATGGCACATAATCTCAAAGAGGATGCCATGATAAACTTCCTCAGAATCAGTCGCTTTTGCTGATCAGCAATGTTATCCATGTGTCACTTCACTGTCGCAAGAACTTCTTCCGCTTTGCACATATTACAGAGAAGAATGAGGTTGAGGGCGGTTTCCATTTCCTGAGCGGTAATGAGACACCTCCGTCGATGGTGGATAATGAGGTCTAGCTAACAGATGGAAGTGAGTTGAGAAAGGAGAGCAAGGCGTGAGCGAAGGAGCTGCTCCAGACGTAAATTATTGGCCACCTATGTAAGGTTACGGTCAAATAACTCATGATGGATAGATGAGAGAAAGGGGATCACAAGAATATTAGATGCCATTATAGAGAAATCTGGTGAAGAGATGAGGGAGAGGATAGTTTAGAAGAGCTGGATTAGGGCACACATATTTTAGCGTTATCACAGATGGTTCGTATACCAAACCATCTCTGATATTAATACAATAGACGGTTCGTATAATAAATCATCTCTGATATGTGACTTATCACAGATGGTTCGTATAACAAATTGTCTCTGATATGGGCATTATCACAGACGGCTCGTATAACAAACCGTCTCTGATAATGACACATCATCGATCCGTGGCGTATTCCCTAGGATTTCGATCTCACTTGTCCATTCTCTCCGCATCGAATGGCAGGCACCGGTTCCTCCCACCGCTCAGCCCTTATTAATTACTCCAACTATCCCTTTCCACCGACAGTCACACGTGAGTTCATCCAGTTGCTTCTTGCATCCTCCCCTTGACGACGCCGACTACCACTGTGAGCTAGCTCCTCCGCCTCCTGTTGTGACACCACGGTGCACTACTCAAGACACTCTTGTCATAAGTGTCGTAAGGGTGTCTTGTGCAGTCTCACTATCATGACACAAAGGTGACACTACCGTCTCATCTCCATTATTGGTGACATCCGGCCGCCATCCAATGCCCTTCCCTCTCTTCCTTGACGGCTGGCGTCAAGGACATCATGCACTGCATCCAGCTTCTACTTTTTTGCTAGGATTTCTGTTTCTTATATATTCTTGCTGTGTTAAAGAGTTGGGTTCGTTATCTTGTTATGCTGTAATGGTGGATTCTAATCTTAATGGAGATGGAATGTGTCATTGTATTTGCCACTATATTTGCTTGTTTTCAAAGGGCACAGGTAACATTATTTCCTGAAGCTAGCCAAAAAAAAAATAGGTATAGAATGAACTATCATAGACAATTTGCGCCATAAACCGTCTATGAAGGATTATCATAGACGGTTCTGTATACCAACCGTCTGTGATACTTGCCAATCATAGACGGTTGGCAACTAGAACTGTCTATGATGTGTGAGTATCACAGACGGTTTTGGTTTGAGCCGTCTACAATATTTTTCTTCATGGATGGTTCTAGTTACAAACTATCTGTGTTGTTTTAATCATAGACGGTTCACAAACCGTTTGTGATAACCTTCGATTATCACTGACACATAAATTCAAGCAGTTCAGAAAACCCTCTGTGATGATAGTTCTGAACTGTCTGTGATAATCTTTTTATAGCAGTGAATGAAACTATTAATTTCATGCTCTGAAGGAGATCTGAAAGAAATTATATCTAAAAAACTCTCATGTGCCAATAGAAATTGGATCTAAAAGATCTCAATACTTGATTGATTTGGTAGAAACTAAATATAGGTTGGTGAGCATCTTTTTTTTTTTGCCGAGGAAGGTTGGTGAACAACATCAATCATAAAGAATGCTAGAATGGTTTCTTTCTTCTCTCATGCATCGAGAAGAACTCCTTGAATTGTTCAATCTGTTCACGTTGTGTCATGTTCTTGTTTTTCATGACCTGTGTTTTCTATGCTCTTGTAGTTCTTCTTGCAATCCCCTGAACGGGGGGAACATAATGTGTACATGGTTTTTAAAATTATGACGCCAACATAGAGAATCATACATTACTCCACAGCTTGTGTCAGGGGCGGATCCACATTATGGCATGCTATGGCAGCTGCCATAGCAAACCTTTGACATCAATACTCCTTACCCCTGTTGAAATGGGCCAAATTGCATAATAGCCAGCCCATGAGCCCATGAGTAAAGAGCTTAGGGTTCACCCTGGCGCCTGGCGGCGTGGCCTCCTGCCTCCTGCCTGGATCGATCCGCGCGCGCGACCAGGGGAGAGGGGACTCGACGGCGCGACGACCGGCGGCAGGGGCTCCTCTGGCGCTCCGGCGCCTCCACCTCCACCGGCAGCTCGGCCTCGGCGGCGGCTCGACCTCGGCGCCTCCACCTCCACCGGCGGCTCGGCCTCGGGCCTCGGCCTCGGCGGTCGGCGCCTCCACCTCCACCGGCCGCTCGGCCTCGGCGCCTCCACCTCCACCCGTCCACCGGTGGCTCGGCCTCGGGCCTCGGCGCCTCCACCTCGACGGCTCCACCGGTGGCTCGGTGCCTCGGGCGGCGGCAGTTTGGCCGGCAACTCGGCGGTCGAGCGGAGCTGCGGAGGGCTGGGCGGCGCGGGCGCGAGCGCGATGACAGGCGGCGCCGGCCGAACTCAAAACGCGAGGGCGACCGAAGTGCTGGCCGGTGGCGGCGAGAATACAGAGGGAGAGGGGGGAGCGGCGCAGCCGTCGCTGGCGTCGCCGGCACAAGAGGTTGCCTCCGGCGCTGGTCTACATTCATGAGGTATTCTTCTATTTACTACCTTCTTGTTACAATTTAGTGATTGCGGTTGATTTATGTCGGTTTTGCTTGGGCTTAATAGTACAACCGTTAGTTCATTAGTTTGTCTTCAAAGACTCCGCCATAGCAAGATTTTTAGGCTGGATCCGCCACTGGCTTGTGTCAATATGTGTATAAGAGAAACTTTTCTCTGTTCCAGTTATAGAACAAACATGTACAATTTTATATAAAGTATGTGTCACGCTAAGGACCTCATCTAGCTGTACCTACCAAAACTAACCACAATCATTTTATAATCTATAGATTTTACTTAATTAGGTGGAGACTGGAGCATGTAAACAAGCTTGAAATTAATCATGTGAGAGGAAATCCAAACCTAAATTAAATGTGTCTTTCACTATAAAAAGACAAAAGCCACATCAAAATTTTGGGATTACATGATAATTTTTTAGCTCAAGAAGAAAAGAGAAATGATAGAAACAGAGACATCTCAGACCACCTAGCTCGGCTGGGGTGTTACAATTAATTTACAAATTTCTTTTGAAACTATAGTACGTAATAGATTTTAAGAAAACATCTAGGGTAGATTTAGCCTGGTTTTAAAGAAAGAGCTCATAGTATACGGAGACTGGCCACAGCTTGTGATGGTTTGATGCAAGTATAAACGCGCACTAGCAATTTTACTTGAAATAATAAAGACATGAAAAGCATCGATTCATGTTTTATACAACTAATTTCTGTTTGGCATTCATTAGACGTACGTTGGGTTTGCTTCGTGTTTTCAGTCAAACATCATTTTCCATATCCACCCAGAAATAAAAGGGGATCTGTCGTTTGTTTACCTGCAGGCATTGAATAACAAGGTTTCGACGTGCCGCCGTGCCAATATCATCATTTACTTAATTGGAATGACGATGCGGTATGATAAAATCATCACTAATCAGAATTAAACAGAAACGTTTTTGAGATTTCAAAATTTGAAAGAGAATAGTAAACAAATATGGTTTAGCAATGTGAAATAAGAAAAAAAGAACAAGGAAAACAGAACTAACCTTGTCCCTAGTGTAGCAGTCGGCAATGTACAATTACGGGGCTTTGGGGCTTATTCGGCGGGAATCACCCTTAAAATAGGACAATGTGATATAATCTTGACAAACGGATTGATGGGGAATCAACCACGGTGGTTGAGTATGTACTTTAAGACACTGGCAATCAGGGTTTCCAAAAGCAGTATTAAAATTTTACCGGAGGATAGGGGAGGATGGGGTCCGAAAGATCTGATAATCCCAATTTTTGAAAAAATCCCCTGTCGTCGTCGCCGCCGCCTCCTCGATCGACCTCCGTCCCCTGTCGCTGTCGCCACTGCGTCCTCGCATATGTGAGTTTCGTTGTGCTTCTCCTAAATATTTCTTTACTTGGACGGCGCTTGTTGGATACTGATGCTTAGATCTGTTTGTTGTCTTGTGGTAGCCATTGACCTCTTTAGAAGCTTTGCTTGTGCTAGTGTCATTACTGTGATACTTGTGCATAGTCTAGCAGTATTGTTTTTGGTTACCATTAATCCTGCGATGGTTGGGTACATGGATGTTAAATCTTTCATCTTGTTTGTGGCTGCCATGACCAACTACATGGATACAAAAATCAGATGGCCACCAAGTACATGATTCATATGGGCTATCTGTTCAGTCCTCGAAGGACAATGATGCCTTCGATGTACTAGTTTTTGAATGGAAAGATGGACTAATATTTGCTCAGTTCATGATTATTATCTTCCTATTGTACAAAGTCATGTACTTATAGGGGTCGAGTATGATGAATTAGAGGGGGTAAAATTTATCCCTAAGTATTAGCAATAACATGTAGAAATATTCATTTATAAACTCATCGAAGCCCTAAGCCAAAAATAGAAGAACTCAAGATGCACTTTGGATGAACCTGATTAATGTCTAGTTAATCATTCATAAAACATTGAATACATATGAGTTATGACTTATGATATTCAGATATATTTCAAAATTTAAAGTTGCTTAGCCTTAGGCTCAAGGAGTCAAAATTGATGATTTGTACATTTGTCCCATTCATGTATATAAACCCCTTAAGAAGGGTAAGAGATGGCCAAGTCCACTCATTTTATTCATTAGCTCTCTCTCTCTCTCTCTGTATACATATATTGGAATTAAATTTAAGTATGTGCTTATACCGCACTATGTACGTATATGCTACATTGTGCTTACCTTTCATATATGAGAAGGCCAACATGTCATCTTCAATATCATCGCCGTATGCGTCCGCTCCAAAATCAAAACGCTAAGGAAGAGGGCTATTGAAAAAGTCTAAGGGCCAATTTATCATCACAGAGGTCGATGGATCTTGGACCCCTCTCCTTCCTCGCCAAGCAGTATGCGCATTCCGAAGAATGATCGGAATAGTTGCACGAGAACGAATTGAGATCACATTCGATTTGTGGAAGAGTGTGCCTGGGACTCGGAAACGTGAGCTGCTGACAGAAATTTTGGCATCGTTCAAGATCCCAGAAAAATACCAAGACGTTGTGCAACGATAAAATCATCACCAATCAGAATTAAACAGAAACATTTTTGAGATTTCAAATTTTGAAAGAGAATAGTAAACAAATATGGTTTAGCAACGTGAAATAAGAAAAAAGAACAAGGAAAACATAACTAACCTTGTCCCTAGTGTAGCAGTCGGCAATGTACAATTACGGGGCTTTGGGGCTTATTCGGCAGGAATCACCCTTAAAATAGGACAATGTGATATAATCTTGACAAACGGATTGATGGGAAATCAACCACGGTGGTTGAATGTGTACTTTAAGACACTGGCAATCAGGGTTTCCAAAACCAGTATTAAAATTTTACTGGAGGATGGGGGTCCGAAAGATCTGATAATCCCAATTTTTGAAAAATTTTGGCCAAATTCTGCCAAAATTTTCAAATCAAAAATTGAATTTTTTTGAAGTTCAAATGAAAAAGATGGAAAAATGCAATTTCCAGGTTTTGAACCATGGACCTGCCGATCGAGAGGATAGAGAATAAACCACTAGGCGATAAACCACATGTGATTATACATGATTACAAATTTTGTTTGTATTTGACAAAAAACATACAAAACGGAAAACTTTTGCCCGGTACGAAGTTCTAAGGTGGTTCCGATAGATCTGATAATTCCGATTTTTTGTTGATTATCGGTTGGTTTTGGAAACCCTGCTGGCAACATTAGATTCCTAGGATTGAATGGACTACACTACTGCAAAAAGAGTCATCCTGGATGTCTCATCACAGACGGTTCAATACAAACCGTTAGTAATAAAGTTATCATAGAAGATTTTTATTTTGAACCATCTATGATAATATCACTGACGGTTCGAAACAAAAATGGACTATGATGTCTTTATTATCATAGACAGTTTTTATTTCGAACCGTCTGTGATATTATCACGGACGGTTTTTGTTTTGAACCGTCTGTGATATTATCATAGACGGTTAGAATTAAACACCGTCTGTGATGTCATCAAACATCATAGACAGTTTGAAACAAAAATCGTCTATGATATTTTACACCCGATTTTGCCACCCACTCTATTCAAACTTTCAAACTAAAATGGCGTGTCTGAGTAGGATTCTGTTCTAAGACATTTTTAGTAAAATGGGTATAACTTGTGCATACGGTGTCCGTTTTTGACGTTCTTGTACTCGTTGGAAAGCTAACGATGAGCCCGATCCAAAACAATGAACTGTTTGCACTAGTCGCCCTCTAAGACCCCCAAAATCAGCCATCTTTAGTCCCAAATTTGCATTACAAGTTTTCAGTTTCTGTTTTTGCCAAAATTTTTGACCTTCCCTTTAGAATTTGGGGTTCACCTCAACTGCAAAGTTGTAGATCTCATCAAAACCTTTCAAACGAGCATATATAAACCACATAATACTTTGCTATTTTATCTTTGAGACTAGCTATTTACATTGCACCGATATATTATATATCTTTGTGAATTATCGTCTAACCATTATCTCCAACGGTTTTTAATAAGAACCATTTGTGATATCTCGCATTATCATAGAAGGATTTTTGTTAAGAACCGTCTGTAATGTTTTTATCGTAGATGGTTTGTAATCCGAATCGCCTATGCTAATTATATATAAAATTTTAGTCTTGCCCTGCCAAGTCACCGATCCACAGCATCTCCCCTAGGATCCCGATCTCACCCATTCATTCTCTCTGCATTGAACGGCAGGTACTGGTCTCCTCCCCACCTCTCGCCCCTTATTAATCCCCCTCTCCCTGCTCCAAGAACCAATACCACAAATACTACTCCAACACATTTGTGTGCGGCAAGGGCGGGAAAGGGTTCGACAATGGTGACTGGAATTTCGCTTTAATCAAGATGGGAAGGAAGAAGCCAATGGCAGATCTGCACTATTCTAAGTTGCCGGCATCGGTAGGGGGCTTTTGCTTATTACATCCTAAAAGTGAGCATTCTGTTGATTTTGGCATAGGAGCTGAAAATGGTGTTTGTTACCTTTTTGTTTCTACTACTTGAAATTTTTTCTGCTCCACTTGTTTTAGATTGTAGTTTAATGAAGAATGTATAAGTGTAGCTTGCATTAGCTTGAAGTTTCTTGTAGTGCGAGCATCTTTATGAGTTTGTAACCGTGAAGCTTATATTTGTAAAATTGTAAGTGTTCTATTGTGTATGCAGTGCTATATGAAATTCAGATCTGGAATTCAAATTCAAATATATCATTTCGTTTTCAGCTAGCATTCTCTGAAGCTAGCCCAAAAACAATAACATTTTTAGGTATGCTAGCTAGTTTTTTAGGCATAGAAAGAACTATCACAAACGGTTCTTATTCTAAACCGTTTGTGATATGTCTAATCATAGACGATTTGTGGTTAGAACCATCTATGATAGTATACTTTCACAGACGGTTCTAGTTCTAAATCATCTATGTTAATGGACGATCACAGATGGTTCTAGTTCCAAACCGTCTGTGATGGTTCAGAACTAGAACCATCTGTGATACGGTTTTTACAGACGGTCTAAAAACTATTTGTGATAACCCTTATTATCACTGATCCATAAAGCCAGACGGTTCAAGGAACAGTCTGTGATGAAGGTTTTGAACTGTCTGTGATGACGCTTTTTGTAGTAGTGCTATATCTTACTCTCTATTTCCTTAAAATTGCTAAGTCTCAAGTATTTTCTATATCTGTATCTCAAAATAATGGCACTTCGCAAGTAAAAGAACCTTAAGCCTTCCTTTGTTTAGCCCTTCATCTATTATTACTCCATTCTATGTGGTGGCTTACTGAATACCTCTGTAC
Source organism: Dendrocalamus sinicus (assembly GCA_036346575.1). Lineage (NCBI taxonomy): Eukaryota > Viridiplantae > Streptophyta > Magnoliopsida > Poales > Poaceae > Dendrocalamus > Dendrocalamus sinicus. The sequence goes on from CM070671.1 coordinate 23,120,368, forward strand.
TCACTGTTGCTTAATTACAATCACTTAGTAAGTCAGAAGGAAAAATACAAGCCCCGTGATCATTCAAGTATGTCAACAAGAATTCAAGACGATGAGACCAAAAACTAGGTCACGAACCCCAGTTGGCTGCTAGTGGGCATGTCCTGAGAGTCTCACCTGTGTGAAGTTTTTGTTTTTGCTGCTGCTTTTTATTGATTTTGGCCTGATCGACCCGTGAGTAAGTCTACTATTATATTATGCTTCCGCATGATATGTATTTTTGATGTTCAATACTGTATTTGTGAGCATTATCTATTGATCTAGGGAATAGTACAGTAGAATCACAGAGAATTTTAGATTGCAAAATTTGGATCCAACACCTGCCATGTCTTGTCCTGTCCCGCCGCCACCAAGTGTGGACCCGGTCGACGAGAAGCTCTATCTCATCGCCGATTGCTGGCCAATCGCCAAGGGGTCGCCGATGACCTTCACCTGCCCATGCATGGAAGACGCCACAGAACTATATCGTCGCCAGAGCCAAGCAGCAGTGTTATCAGCTCTTTTGCATGCTCCTATAACATACTCCAATTGCTTAATATCACCATTTACCCCATACAACATAACACAACTTCTTAGAGGAAAATATTCAATACTCACTAGTTATAGACCCATGCGTTGCAATGGAGTCATAAAAATGGTGAGACGTAACCTACTACCTGGCCAACTTCACACATCAAATAAATAAGACCAGAAATTATCTTCTCACTTCTGTTAGCTAGAGCTGGTAGAAGAAAAACTTCTCTGATGTGTGGCATCTTACTCAGAAAAGCCTAAGGTAAATCCTACAACTAGATAGCAGCATACAGTAAAGGATTTCTCAGTTTATTATGAGTTGAAAGTATATTAATACAATTTTTTTGTAAAACAACAAATTCATCAATGGAACAACAACCATTCAAAAACTTTACAGTACCATTGTATATTCAACAAAATTACAAGTCAACTACTTGACAGGGGCAATTCAATAGATGACAAGATATAGTGAAAAAAGAAAGACAAGGAGCATTCAAATCATTAACTCAGGTGATGTACTCCTACTTTATACCATGCCACTAGAGCTTCTCAGAGCATCAACCACAGAAGCAGCACAAAATGCATTAGTGTGTGCATGTGGAAAAATCAAAACTTGAACCAGCTGGCATGTCAAAGAATCACAGTTTATATAGAATAAATTTATCAGATATTGACAAAGAGACAAAAAACGAGAAAGAGGGTCAGTATTGCAATGCTTTCGGTCTTAAACTTCATGTCATATAGATAATTAAGGAAAAACATACTTCATGAACTAAATGATGCTTTGAACATCATAAAATTTAATCCCAAATGAGCTATGTATTAGTTGGTTCAAGTTATTCAAGTATTAAATCAGTATCTTAACACAAACAAAAGAGAGCAACCTGAATTGTGCAAGCCATTCCATGGCACATACCAATTCCCAAATACTATAGTTCTAACCGAAAGAAATACACATGGCAACAAAAGGTGGAGTAAGACTGTGTGAAAACTTGGCATTAGCTAACAAAGCCCAATTCAGCCACTATTTCATGTAACTACCAAATTGACCAGTTGATTACACCATGCAGTATAGAACCCTACATAGAAGAATAGAACTTACTTGTTACTGGCTGACAAGCTCGGTCATAACCTCTATGGCCATGTCAAATGAGAAGGACAACTTCATTGGCCACACAAGAACAAAACAACATGTGAGCACGTGTATGAACAACTAATCCCTCGAAGTACGCTTTTACGAGCTTATAAAGAATCGATGGGTGCATTGTTCACACCTGCAGGGAGTTGAACGCAAAAGTGAGAAGTGGGTGCGTGGCGAGTGCAGCCGCAGGCATCTCTGAGAAGTATCCAATGCAGACTATCGCTTCTCTTAGCGTAAGGCGAGCGCAAAACAAAGCAAAGGAAGGTGGATATGTACCCAGCTTAGAAGGCTTCACAGGATTCTATGGTTGTGCTCGTGGAGGGGGACCCCATCGCCTGCAGGTGCCTTCTCGAACTAGGCGAGAAAGAACTTGAGCATGGGAAGCGCGTGCGCGAGGAACTCACGCGTGAACCTACATCACGCAGTGGTGTCGACCCCTGTGTCAGCGCTCTAGTCCTACACCACCTCCTCGGGGAACACGGTGAGCAGCTCCAACACAAGTGGGCCTGTTGTTTGAGTGACTGCAACATTGGAGAGCAAGCGACAGAGAGAGAAGGGTGGCCAGAATGTGTGAGGAGATAGGGAAAGTGGAGGGGATGGGCGGTTGAATCCTGAGAGAGAGAGAGAGAGAGGAGAGAGAGACGAATGGTCTAGGTCAAATCGGATGGCTGTAGAGAGAGGAGAGGAGAACGCACCGACGACCACCAACTCCTCTTTATATAATAGTAAAGATAATACAAAAGATTAATAATTAATTACTTAACAAATATATTTTTCCAAATATATGCAGATTTTGAGAATAGCAGGAAATCAACATATAGCTATCTTGGATCTACCAAAAAATTATCTCATTCATTTTGAGGAAGATATTGTCATTACATTAAGATGGTAGCATTCTAGTGCAGCTTTCATATTTGCCAAAACCATATCGTGCTGGTTAGCAACTACCACAATTAAATTATTCAGTAAGGCCTGGGATACTTTTAGCAGGAAATATTTCAGAGACTTAGCAATAGGTTAGCAAAAAATCAAAGTTTATCACAAGCTTGGTCTAAAAATTCCAAAAAAAGCCTTTTATGATTATATTGGTAATAGTAGGCAAAGGGGGATTATTGTAATACCTTATTTCCTTAGCACGCAAGAGAAAGAAAAGAGAGAAAAAAAGAGATCGGGAGGAAAAAAAGGAGAGAGGGTGATGATGAGGCCTTCTCGGCTTTGACATTTGAGCCAGTCATGTGGGCCTTGCTTTGCATGTGCCTCTTAAAAGGAGTCGAGGGTAGACCTAGGAGTCGGGCCATGCAGTGCTAGCATGGCTAGGCCCCGCATGCTTTGTGTAATGTCGATCTATGTTGGCCTAACACGGTCACCCCACCGTGTCGTGTCGTGTCGGCCTGGCCCAAAGCATAACAAATTGGCGCAATGCATAAGAACTTGTTCAGCATCTGCTGTTACATCCAATTTACAGTCAAAAGTCAATCACACATATTGACGACAATCACAAAACAACCAACATTTAACACAATCACTAATACTTCAAAACAATGTGGTATAATCTTTTGATTTTCATTCACTTGTTAAGCATGGAAAGGCTTGTGGCTACAAGTCAAAAACACAAGCCAGAGATTAAGAGGAGAGCTATGCACCTGCTACTTAAATTGTATTTGATAGAGTTTAGCATGACATGTTCAAGAACATATATCAAATAAGTATTATGCTCCATGGTCTACTAAACTCCGTGGCAGCCCGGGAGGTCAAATTTCGATGGCCTATTTGAATTAAAGAGATTTAAGTGGGATTTAGTTTTAGATTTGAACTGAATTACAACCAAATTCCCTTGACTCAAACATGCACAATGCAGCAGAAGCAATAGGTAACAAAAGATTGCAAAGGTAATGTTTAGCCCAAACTTGCAGGTGTCCCTAACTAGTACTTGCTACTTTAGACAACTTTTTTATGTTTAGTGGCCTGGTGCTCATGATGTGTTATGTAGGCAGGAATATCACAAGAATGGTGTAGCAATTACTATTGCTAATTTGTTTTCTAGCTATGCTACACAATGCTGCAAAGGAGAACATCAAAATCAAATCATATGACTACACCTTGGCCTTGAACAAAAAATGTGAACTTTAGCATTCCATGTGTTTGCTTGAGATAAAAGCCAAATTATCTTCTACTCAGTAGAAATATTAATACACTCTAGTATAAGTAGCAGCTAAAAACTACTAAAGAAAATGTAGTAGCCTGCATCACCGTTGTGCCAGGCCGGCCCAAGTACGACATGATATGTCGAGCTGGGCCGGGCCACCCAATGGGCCGGTTTTCCATGGCTGACCCGGCCCTCCGTTCGTGTCGAGCCCATGCCATGCTTCGGACATGTTGGGTTGACTAGGTCTTAGGCTAGCCTAAAAAGGCCCAGCCTGACTCCCACCTCTAGTTGAGCGGGTTGCGTGGGCAAACCTGAGGCTTGCCCTCACCACACATGCACACTGCATGCCCAGCCCGCCATTGCCGCTAGGGTTAGATCACACCCACGCCACTGCCAGCCTTACTGCTACCACCATGTTGAGGTCTTATCGTGCCAGAGGGCCATTGTGTTAGATTGACATATGCTGAAAGCCTTGCGGCATTAGGTAAAGCCCTAGACTCTGTACTCCTCTATTTTGAAATATTGGATCAACGTGTGGTGGTTGTGGTAGATGGGTAGTGATAGAGATGGTTTTAGTGCTGTCATGTTTCAATAAAGTGTGCTCCCTTAGCTTGTGATGATGTTTTGGGGTATCTATGTCCTGTTTCATAGCTTTGTCACGACATGAAAGATGTAGGTAATTGTCAAAGATTTCATAGAGTGGAAAACAATAGATTTGGATGAGTGGCTTAAAAGATATGACCCTAAAATAGCTGCTGTCCAGAAATTAGTTGTCAATAGTAGTAGTTGTGTTAATTGGCATGTCAAGCACAGTAGAGGGTCAAATTAAATTGTGGTCATAAGTTGAAAAGGTTAGATAATTTTCCACAGTTTTTTAGAAGTGGTATGGTTTGCTATATTTTGTATTGTAGGAACATAGTTATAAAATTGTGTTATGTGCTGTCTAGCAAGGTAACATGATAACGGGGCTGAAAATAAGGGTCTAGATGGCTTAATATTGAAATCGTGATAACTAACAAAATGTGTGGATTTTCATTTAGGTTGTACAACATATATAGTTTATGAGGGACCATGTGAGAAGGTTTAGGATTATTTATGATGAATTATTGTTAATGTATGTGGAGTTCAAAGTCAAATTTGTGAAAGATTTGGATTTTTAGTCCACTAGTTTTAGTCCCTAGCGGTTAGACTGGCTCTACACAGTGGTCAAACCAGTGTAGCCGGTCAGACCGGCTATGCATAGCGGTCTAATCGGCAGTGCATAGTGGTCAAACCGGTTATCTCTGATTTTCAGTAATGTATTCTAAAATTTGGGAATTTGATCAAGGTTTCGATCAATTGGTCCTAGGTCAGTGCATTCATATTGCATAAAGTATGTTTGAGCTAATGTGGGTCAAGTTGTGAAGAACTTGTACCCAGAAATAATTTCATGGTCTTTGGATGTGTAGGGAAGTTTAGAGTCAACTATGATCAATGGCAAAGACTGCAACTATGAACATGGAGGAGTCGAGGTTCAGAATGGTCAAGAATGCTGGGTAAGATGGTTGAGCTCAAGTGTGGGACAAGGAAGGTAAGAAATATTGAAGGGAAGGTTCGAGCAATGGGTTGCACCATGTGGCTTGGTAAGTTCAAGTGTCGAGATCCAAATTTGTAAATCCGGACTCTTTGTATATTCTGTACTAGTCTAAGACCACGCTAGTGCATACAGTGGCAATATAGATAAAATATAAACCATGATCATGAGTAACTATTAAAGAAGAAAATATTATTAATTATCAAACTAGCTACCTTATGGCCAAGCTTACATATTATAGCCTGAAGGGCCTACCAAAAACTAGCAGCGAAAAAATAAAGATAAACCTATTAGCCAATTGACATGCCCAATGGTAATCAACTGGGGAGTGAAGTCCTAATCTGTGAAGTCATCGATGAACTCCTCCTCAAATACCTCTGCCTAATATATTTCTCTTTTAGCAATTGACCAACAAAGGATATAGCCATGAGTACATACAATAGTTGGCAAGTCATTTGGAATAAGATGTAGTATATAGTGATGCAAGGCTTATCAAAGGATGGCTGAATGGTTGTTTTGCATAAAGTAATAATTTAGGGTAAATACAATAAATATATTGGTAACACACTTTGAAAATGAGTCAAATGAATTGAATAAACCAAGTGAATTAACCATTCACTCCCCAACCAAACCAAGATTTTAATGAAAATCTACCCCTTATGTGAAATCACTAAGTATTGTCCATAACAGCAGACATGATTTTTTGAATAGTTTTATACCCTATGGAGGTTGCATAACTTTACCCACAAGACATGATCATCTCATATTACCACGTGATAAACACACTTCTTTGGGTGTGCGATGGAGAGATCTTGACAATACCTTTACAATGCTCAATTGCAACCCAATTCCGCCCAAGATTTCACACCCGAGTAGGCTAACTATCTAGTTGGAAAATCCCCTCTTGCACCTATGTGAGCCAGTGGCTACAACCACCCCTACATTCATCTTATTGGAGAAACCAAAGTTGAAACATAATAAATTGATTAGCTAGATCTATCCTATACTAGAAATATGGTTACATGATAAGCTCAGATCAAAGGTACACAAAGTTGTCCTTAATCATTACCAAGGCGAGGCAATCACATCGCAATGTGCTAGCTGCACCTCCTTTACTGCATGATCACTTAACCAAGTGAAAACCATTTGTTTAACTAAGACGAATGACACTACTCATGTCATGGTACATAAATTTTATAACTATGTATAACTACCACGATTAAATATTTTATTAAGTCAAAATTAATTAATTGATCAATGTGATGACGAGCCCAACGTATTGATAAGCATTGCTAAGTATAAACGTACCACCCAAGTGGATATTAATATTGCATCACTAAATATTTACCCATCCTATGGTGACAATGGAATCATGGAGTTCAAATTATCAAATGAGGGATGGAATCAAAATTGGTTGATAGCTACTAGATACAAAGGTTAGTAATAAATTAGTAATGCATAATAATTTAAAACAAAATAATAATACACTAATTTGAAACAATAGGTTCAACATGATTAAAGGTCATGACTTACCTTGGTGTTGCTCAATTACCACTTCTCAATCTTTAAATCATGTTTTTGCTCCTTTGAAGTCGTTATCTAATGAGAGAAAAAAGAATAAAATATAAATAAATTCAAAATATAATACAAATAAAATCCAAATTTAAAAAACTAGAACCAAAAGGTAGAGCTCACTTTTAGATAAATTTAGGAAAAAAAATAATTGGGCCAGTAGGAGTTCGTATGAAGGAGAATGGCTCTCGGAAGATTTATCGGCTTAGAAAAATACTGAAAAAAGAAAGAGGAGAGATAAATCCTATGCCTGCCAGTTGGACCCTATGAATTTTTGGATTTTCCAAAATAAAAATAATTCTAGCAAAAGGATATTTGGCTGACAAGTAGGGCCTTAGTCTATGGACCAAGTACATGAACTAGGTAGACTGGGTTCATGGTGGTCACGGTCTACGGAATACTGCTCAGGTCTGTGAGGTCCACAAGGCAGTCAGACGGTTTGCCATGGACTGAGTCGTAGGAACATGGGGCTGAGCTTGTCCTTGGATGTCATAACGTAGGCTCCACGCGGTAGTTATGTGGCTCTGTGCACTGATGTGGCGATGAGGCTCCAGCAAGAGTGCCGGTGCTCGGGCCCGATGTCATTGTCGGCGAGGGAGCACAGTGGCACAAGCGGAGGGGTCTGCTAGATGCGACTAATGACGTGAACCTGATGGCGCTGGCGCGGTGACAAGAACTAACGGCAGCCGCCGACACCGACGATGAAAGCGATGGTGTGACCATGGCTCACGGTGGCATGAGGTAGAACGTGGCTTGGTGAATGTGATGGCACAGGCGAGGAAGTGGAAATCACACCGGTGATGGCGAATTTGGACGGCGAAGGTAGTGTATGTTGCCCGGATACCCCGATACGGATACACGATATATCGATACTGCGATTCGCCATTTTTCCAAATACACCGATACAGCGATACGTTTATATATATATATATATATATATATATATATATATATATATATATATATATATATATATATATATATATATATATATATATATATATATATATATATATGATAAGAAATTAATGAGTTCTTATAAGGAATTAAGAAATCGAGAATACCTTAATATTGAAGTAACAAATTGGTTGGTTCTCCAGTTCTCCCTCCTGGCATTTAGGATGTTCCTGGCCAAGGCGGCTCCACTAGATGGGGCAGGACACACATTAGTACCAGTGCTACATGACGCACTCAATCCTCCGAATCCATGAGCACCAGATGGCATGATCTGATCTGACTAGTTCAAACATCGAATGAGCTTATAGCTCGCAAGGAAAAAATATAGCAAATAAACAAGCTAATGAAGATAGTCTGCGATGGACTGATGGCATCATGTTAATGTGTTAACACTGTACAGTTCTATTAATCTTGGAACGACATCATGCCAAATCGACCTTTCATGACAATACTTACTGATTGAAAATGAAAAACCTAGACATGTAGAGCAACAATCAGAAGCAACCACAAAATGCCTATTGTAACATCCTATGCAAGTTTGCATCCATTCTAACTAACCAAGCAGAAATTTTGTTCATATTTCAGAACACATGAACAAATTTGCTCCACTAATAGACAAATGACAAAGAAACTACTTCCAAAAAAATGCTAATCCAAATCCACTTAGGCTAAAATCAAGAAAACCTCCACTCTTGTAGGTCCATCCACAGACCGCAGGTTCTCTTAGAACAAAAAAAAACAATTAATGAATTTACCTCAAACCTACACCAAGATTTCAGAGTGCAAACCACAAATTTATTTACTAATTCACATCACTAATCTTATAGTAAAACACTAAAACCACAAGATGCTCAAGGCCAAGCTTCCCATCATAAATTGTCAAAATCAAGCAGAAACCTCTAACACTTAGATATATCAACGATTTCTCTAGCCATGGTTGGTAAATTAGCACAGCTGGCCCTAAACTGTCAAGTTCTAAACTGTCATACATAACGTAAATCATACAAAGTGATTCAAACAAACAAGTAAACATAGCATCATAAATATTGGGAAGGTCCTTCCCATGAGAAAACATGGAACAAGGGCGTCAGATCGAGCGTGGAGGCGTCACCGAGGGAGCTGGTCGGCGTGGAGGCGGCGACCGACGGGCTGAGGTAGCGTGAAGGCGACGGGCCGAGGTGGTGTCGACGCAGCGACCAAGCGGCAGGTCGAGGTGGCGTCAAGGCAGCGAGCCGAGGGGCATCGATGCGGCGGGCCGAGGCGGCATGGAGGTGACGAGTCGAGGCAGGGGAACAGTGGGCCAAGGCGGCGGGGAACGGCACGTCGAGGTGGCAGGCCGAGGCGACATCGAGACAGCGTCGATGCGGCGGGCCGAGGCGGCGTGGAGGCGACAAGCTGAGGTGGGGGAACGGCGGGCCGAGGCAGCGTGGAGCAGTAGGCGGACGCAACATCGAGGAGGCAGAGAGCGGTGGGCCGAGGCGACGTCGAGGTGGTGTCGAGGTGGCGGAGAGCGGCGGGTCGAGGTGGTGTGCAGGGAGGCGACGACAAGCGACGGGTCGAGGCAGCGTGCAAGGAGGCGGTGGGAAGCCGATGCCCCGAGGCGGCGGGCGTGGAGCCGCCGGGGAGGCGGCATGCGTGGGAGTGGGAGTGGAGGCAGCGTGCAGGAGTGGAGCTGGAGTGGAGGCGGCGTGCGGGAGTGGGAGGTGGGACACTGGGAGTGGATTGGATCTGACCGTGGGAGTGAAGGGCTGGTTATTAGGTTTACCGTATCGGGGAAGTATTGAATAGGTATCGAAGAAGTACCGGGATTTATTTTTTTGAATAATTATAAATTAAAGGATACGTGCAGGATACGTATCGGAGTAGTATCCGTATCCGGTATAGTATCTGATACGGGTACGTGACTTTTGTGAAGTATCCACGCAAGATGACGTTGATCTCGGTGATGGCTACTCCGCTATTCGATTCCTTGAGGGGCTTGGACGAGATCTCTGGGGAACACGCCGTGACGAACTCAAAACTCAATGGAGACATGGTGGAACGGTGGGATGGCAAACTCAGTGTGTCGGTCTAATGGTGGAGACGGCTTGGAGCTCCCGATCCGACGCTATAAGCGGCCTCAAGGGCGGCGGACAGGGCAAAGGGAAGAGGGCAATGCGGGCACCCATTTCGATGCTTGGGCGGCCTTTAAATAGTCAAAGAAGGAAGAGTTCGAAATGGGGACGGGGTGTGTCAGGACAAAATCAAAAATAGGGGAGGAAGAAGGACATGGCTCGTCATTGTTGAGCTGTGACATCCCAAAAATTTTCTTTTATTTATTTGGAATTTACTGGATCTTTTTGGAATATAATTTCCCTCTTTAAAATTTGGCCTAGAGTGAAAGTTATTAAAATGTTAATGAAATTGTGGTCAAAATGAGTTTATTTTATTTTATTTGTGCTAGGCCTTTTATTGTTTTTTGGAGTTTCTAGGACATTATAATGAAATTTAAAAACCTAAATCTCCCATCCTCTCTCTAGACCGACGTGTGGACAGCCCAAATGGTGCCATGTCCACACGCTGGCCCATCCCCTCCGCTCATCCTTCCTCCTCTCTTCCTCTCTCCCTGGGCCCGCACATCAACCGTCGTCCCCTCTTTCTCCTCCCCTCCCTCTCTCACCACTAGGTGGGCCCTCCCCCATCTTCTTCCTCCTGCGCCCCCACCTTCTTCCCTTCACACGCCACCGCCACGACCATTTGGCTGGCTCCGCCCTACCCAGTCACCTCCCTCTCCTTTCATGGGCACCGCCCCAGTTCCCATTCTCCTTTTCGCAAGCCCTGCGCCCACCTTCCCCCATTTCCTGGCACTCGCTTCGCATTATCTCTCCACAATGGTTGCCGCTGCCACCATTTTTTGAATGGGTGCTTAGCCACCATGTGCCCTGTTCATCCCCTATAAATACCTTAGAGCTTCCCTTCCACTTCCCCCACTCCTCCCTGCCCCAATTCTTCCTCTCAAAGCATGAGTTCCCTTTGTGCCGTCACCTCTCTTCCCCTGCGCTAGTGAACTTCTCTGGCGAAAAATCCCGGGTGCCCTAGCCACCTTCATCCCCACCAATGCCCTTGGGTTCACCACGTCACCACCGACCTGTCTCGCTCCTCGGCCGAGACTCCTCACCGCCAAAACACCATTGACACTACCGCCTTTCTCCATCGCCGGCCGCCTCCACCACTCCTTCGGCTTTGTCCCGGTACCGTCAGAAGCCCCTCATCCCCCTCTCTCTTGCGTGCTATCCGCCGACCGTCGCTGCTTGCTGACATCATAAATGTCTTTTCTGTTAGAAAAATAATTCTAGAAATTTCTTTTATTCAATTTATTTAGGATCTAAACTTCCAAAAGCTCATTCTTCTTCATCCTAACTCTAATTGAGCCTGTTAAAATTTATAAATTTATACAAAATCCTGAACTATCTAAATAATCCACCAAGTGCAAATAAAATTCACATAAATTCAAGCTTTGGAGTTCATTTGAACTTATGTGGATTTTATTTGAAGTTGGTGGGTTATTTTCACATGTAGACTGCGACGATTCGAAAGAATTCTACTTCGATGATTTGTATCAATCTACAGAGCAAGGCAAGTTACACACCTAGACTATGTTGATCCTTGTTTGCATATAAAATTATATTGTTTTTAAATTATATTGCATGCTTAATTTCTATTCTCAGTGTTTCAATTCTAGTTTACTCTAGTTATTACCCACTTGTGATGCCTTTGTTTTTGCGAATTCCTATACGGTGTCACCCTAGATCAAAACTCTAATTAGTACACTAGTATGGCCAGAGAATTTTTGTAGAAATGCTTAGACATGCTAGTCATAACTTTAGACTTGGGATAACATTTTTTCACATAAAATGATAAGCTTTAAAAATGTATTCTTGACTTTGGTGAGTCAAGAAATCCTATGGAATATTTCAAAACAAAATATAAAACTTGGTTTAGACTTAGGCAAATGGTTAGGTGGTGGGTGCTTGCTAGCATATGTTGTGGCTTGGTGGCTCAACGTGGATGCTAGGCATGAGGGGTATGTGGATAGTGCCTAAGTCAGTTAAAGACCAGTCTATAAGCTACTGCTATAAAGCCCAATAGTACTACCACAAGACTGGTATGGGGCAATCCTGGCTGACTAATTAGTGGGTCCCAACCTGAGTCTCGCTATATGATGAATAGGAGCATGGCGTAGGCCACAAGAAGCCTCACAAAGAACAATAGGGGGAACCTGATCTAGAGGATTCCTTATTAGGGCAAAACCTTACCGGGGGTGTGGCCAAGTTGACGGCTTAGCTTTGTAAAGACCTTGTTATGATTACTCAGCCACACGCCTATGGAAGCGTGTAATGGTCGGCAATACGAGTTAATCATATCTTGTTGGTAAACTGTACAGCCTTTGTAGAGTGCATGAACTATCCTAGATAGCCATGCCCATGGTCGTGGGTATGCTGAGTAAAGTTGTACAACCTCTGCAGAGTGTATGAACTTTGTTCTTCATAGAATGGTTTTAGATGGAAAGGTGAAATATGATGAGAAAGATGATCTAGGTGGGATACCTGTGGTTAGGTTAGTGCCAGGTCGGTGCCTGCACTAACGGAATTATTTTGTTAAATTATAGTCTTTACCTATCGCATTAAATTTTGTAGTTTCATACCTACCTATTGTATTTCCTTAAATGCTACTTTACGCTAAAACAACTGTTGTAGGGGTGGCCCCCACCTAAACCCAGCAGGCCTGTTAGAAGGCTATAAAGACCAGGGTAGAACATGTGTAATGACTCAATCACCCCCAGCAGGGATAAAACTGGTGTAGGGGTATAATTGTAAAGACGCATCCCATATGCATATATATAAGGAAAGGCTATGGGGGGAAAGAGACAGAACACTCCCACTCTCCACTACCATCTCTCTCTCTGTTTGGTCTGTAACCACAACAGTTGGCGCCGTCCGTGGGGAGGACGAGGACAAGCCTGAAGATCGAAGAAGAAGATGGCACCGAAAAAAGCTTCGTCGGCGGTGGCGAGGGAAAGAAGACGGTCGGGTCGGAGCGGAGCGGCGCGTGAGCACCAGGGCCTCGGCATCGGCCGTCGCAGGCGCGAGCGTCGACGTTCGCGCGACGATGACAACTGACCCCGCCACCGCGACGACGACAACCGACCCCGCCACCACGACGACGACAAACGACCCCGCTACCACGGATCAGGCGGCTGGTCGCAGCCATGACGGAGCGGTCGGCAGCCCGGGACCTCGGGAGGCGATAGTTGCCATGCCGACTCGCCCGCCGGGCGTACCAGCGGCCCCACCCCCGCGCATGAGCGCTCTGTGGCGGCCCTTAACGCGTTCGGCGGGGCTCGGAGATCTTGCGAGCTGTCAGAGACATGCAAGAGGCCGAGCCAGCGAGCCGCACGGTGGTCGACCGGAGCCTACGCCGGAGATGGCGGACAGTCGCGACGTCCCCACATCCAGTCGCGCCCCGCTACGGCGCATCGATCTAGAGTCCCCGCTCTCGGCAGGATTGCAGCAAGCGGAATGGCCCGAAGACTTCAAGTTCCCCAGCGTCATCGAGCCGTTCAAAGGTGATACGGACCCTCGCGAGTTCGCTGCGCGTGTATGAAACCGCCATCGAGGCAGCGGGGGGAGACGATACCACAAAGGCGAAGGGGCTCCCCCTCGCGTTGCAGGGAGTGGCGCTTTCCTGGTTCTTTACCATAGAGCCGAACTCCATCTACGCGTGGGAGCAGCTCCGCAACCGCCTCCACAACAACTTCCAGGGAAACTACATCGAGCGAGTCGGCGCGATCAACTCTTCGCCGTGGCGAAACCCTCGCAGAAGCTCCGGGACTACTTCAAGCGCTTTGCGAAGATACGCTGCCAAGTCAAGGACGTCAACGAGACCACCGTCGTCAACGCAGCCATACAAGGCCTCCGCCCGGGTCCGATGGCCGAGTACAACGCGCGGAAGCCAATCAAGACGGTGGCAAAGCTCTTCGACAAGATGGAGCAGTACGCCAGGGCGGAAGAGGACGCCCGAAGAAGACGGGGCGATGACCCCGATACTAACCAGCCTGGTGGCTCGACAAGCGTCGAAGAAGAGTCGTCCAAGGATGGCTCTTCGAAGGGCAAGCGCAAGCAGGAGTCGTCCAAGGATGCGACCGACCGCGGCGAAGCTCCGCACAAGGAGCCATCCAATAGATCCAAGCGCGGACAGCAGAAGTCGCGTCAAGGCCACTTTGTCTTCGACATCGAGGGCGGCTCCGAAGAAAGCATCTCCGCGGGTCGTGGCAATCGGGGGCGCCGAGGTCGAGGTGGTCGCGGCCGCGGCCGGGGCCGCGATGACAGAGGCCAGGGGGACTACGACGACCGGCAGCATGGGCTGTGGTGCGAAGTCCATGGCCGAGGCACCCACGACACATGCTCGTGCGTCCCCATTGCGGTGCTCCGCCAGAGCATCGCTAGAGACAGGAACCAGGAGGTGCGTCCGCCTGTGGTGGCCCACGTCCAGCTCCCGTACGAAGCCCCTATGCAGATTCAGGGGCAAGGGGTACAGCCCCAGGAAGGCCCCCTACGGATCCAGGCTCACGTGCAGCAGCCCCGGGAGGGCCTCCCGCAGTTGCAGGCCCCGAGGCAACGCACCGCAGGGTCATCAACGTCATATCCGGAGGCTCCGCGCTGGAGTTTGCCTCAGCACGGCAGCAGAAGGCCTATACGCGAAGGCTACATCACGTGGCGGTATACCCAGCGCAAGCACCACTGGACTGGGCACAACACGAAGTCACATTCACACCCGATGATGCCCGAGGTGTAGACTTTCCTCACCAGGACCCCCTGATCATCCGGGTCATCATCGCGGGATGCGACGTGGGGTGTGCCCTCGTAGACGGAGGTAGCTCCGCGAATGTATTATTTGCGGTGGCCTTCGACCAGATGGGGATCCCTCGGAGCCGTCTAGGGCCCTCGGGAGTCCCCCTGCAGGGCTTCGGGGGACAGCCCTTACGGGCGCTTGGACAGATATGTCTCCAAGTTTCGTTTGGCCAAGACGACAATGTGCAGGCCGAAGAGGCCACCTTCGACATGGTTGACCTCCCGTACCCCTACAATGTCATACTAGGGTGTCCAATCCTCAACTCCTTCGGCGCGGTGCCACACCACAGCTATCTATGCATGAAGATTCCGGGGCCGCGGGCTATTATCACCATCCGTGGTGACCAAGATATGGCCCGGCGCATCGAACCGGGTACCAGGTATCCGCGTCGCGAAGCTCAACGATGCTCTTAGAGTCGACACAAAACGGGAGTCTAGCGGCATCGTTCGAGGGCAGCTGGGCGGGCCCTGCAGGTAGCCTAACCACTAGAGGCTCCAACCGCGCCAGGAACAAACGGTTAGTCTATCCCTCTTTTGTAATTGCTCACCCGCGCAAACGGGAAGCCAATAAAGTTCATCGTTTGTCGCTTGTCGATCGATTGTTATACATCAAAAACACGATGAAGGGCGCGCGGAGGCCTGGCCTACGCGCGTGCTCCGGGCGCTCAAACCAAAGACGCACGCTCGCGTGTGCATTCGCCGTAGCCTGGGGTACGGGACTGAGTATAAATCGAAGTCGCACGTTCGCGTGTGCACTCGCCGTAGCCAAAGGTGACGGGGCTGAGTATAAACCAAAGACGCACGCTTGCGTGTGCACTCGCCGTAGCCTGGGGTACAGGACTGAGTATAAATCGAAGTCGCACGTTCGCGTGTGCACTCGCCGTAGCCAAAGGTGACGGGGCTGAGTATAAACCAAAGACGCACGCTTGCGTGTGCACTCGCCGTAGCTCGGGTGCGGATGAGTATCATCGAAGTCGCACGTTCGCGTGTGCACTCGCCGTAGCCAAAGGTGACGGGGCTGAGTATAAACCAAAGACGCACGCTTGCGTGTGCACTCGCCGTAGCCTGGGGTACGGGACTGAGTATAAATCGAAGTCGCACGTTCGCGTGTGCACTCGCCGTAGCCAAAGGTGACAGGGCTGAGTATAAACCAAAGACGACGCTTGCGTGTGCACTCGCCGTAGCTCGGGTGCGGGTGAGTATCATCGAAGTCGCGCGTTCGCGTGTGCACTCGCCGTAGCCAAAGGTGACAGGGCTGAGTATAAACCAAAGACGCGCGCTTGCGTGTGCACTCGTCGTAGCACAAGTGCGGATGAGTATAAATCGAAGTCGCGCGTTCGCGTGTGCACTCGCCAGTAGCCAAAGGTGACAGGCTGAGTATAAACCAAAGACGCACGCTTGCGTGTGCACTCGCCGTAGCCTGGGGTACGGGACTGAGTATAAATCGAAGTCGCACATTCGCGTGTGCACTCGCCGTAGCCAAAGGTGACGGGGCTGAGTATAAACCAAAGACGCGCTTCGCGTGTGCACTCGCCGTAGCACGAGTGCGGGTGAGTCTAAATCAAAGTCGCACGTCCGCGTGTGCACTCGCCGTAGCCAAAGGTGACGGGGCTGAGTATAAACCAAAGACGTGCGGGGGACGCCTTCGCACGCACTCTGCGGAGTATAAATAAGACGTGACGTCGAGGTTTACCTCCGCACGCGCCGATCTCGGACTCTAAAAAGACGTGGCGTCGAGGTTCACCTCACGCGCGCCGATCTCGGACTCTAAAAAGACGCGACGCGTCGAGGTTCACCTCGCGCGCGCGCCGATCTGATTCTAAAAAGACGTGGCGTCGAGGTTCACCTCCGCACGCCGCGAGTCCACGGACTATAAAAAGACGCGGATGTTCTCCTGCGCACTCTACGGAGTCTAAACAAGACGCGAACTCCGCGCACGCCGTACCTCGTCTCGTGCGTACTCCCCGGAGTATAAATAAGACGTGGACGTTGATCCCGCGCACTCTACGGAGTATAAAAAAGACACGGATGTTCTCCCTGCGCACTCTACGGAGTCTAAACAAGACACGAACTCCGCGCACGCCAGGGACCTCGTCCCTGTGCGTACTCCCCGGAGTATAAATAAGACGTGGACGTTGATCCCGCGCACTCTACGGAGTATAAAAAAGACGCGGACGTTCTCCCTGCGCACTCTACGGAGTCTAAACAAGAAGCGAACTTCGCGCACGCCAGGGACCTCGTCCCTGTGCGTACTCCCCGGAGTATAAATAAGACGCGGACGCTGATCCCGCACTCTACGGAGTCTAAATAAGGTGCGGGTGCCCTCCGCGCGCTCTGCGGAGCCGGCGGGAGATGCGGATATTAATCGCGCACCCCGCCGAACCGGATGGCGCACACCGCACACCAGAGGCTGCTCCCATTGAGAATGCATAAAGGGGACGGAGCGTGCGCGTCTCTACTTCGACTTGGGCGTCAGCTCCGCTGCCACTCGCTCGAAGGATAGGGGACGGAGCGCGAAGTACGCCAGAGGCTGCCCCCGCCGCGAGGGGCAGGGGAGTGCAACGTGTGCGCACTTTCGCCTCCGCACGCGCCAATCTGCAGACTACGGAAGGACGGAGCATCGGGGTCCACCTCTATACACGCTATCCTACCAGGCAACCAACACGCCAACCCCGGTGGACGTCAAACAAGGCCCCGGGAGCGTCAACAAGTTCACCTCGGCTGGGCGGACGGAGCCATATTAGTGAACCCGATAGGGAAACTTGCAGCGCATATCTCGAAGTACCGGATAATCTTATGTATATTGGAAAAATCACAAAGCTACAAAGGCCCGGCGGCATCCCTGCTGCGCTAGGCCACTACTCCGCAGGCTCGTCCTTAACACGCGCTAAAGCCGGAGACCCGCCCGTAGAAGGTCGGCCTGCCCAAAAGTTCAATGACTCCTCGGCCCTTCGCCACCGTCGAAGGCGCCGCCGGGTCGCAAGGCCAGACGCAAGCAGCCGCCCCCAGCAAGGAAACTGCCCAGGAGGAAGGCAGGTAGTCAGTTCGTGAAGCAAGCATGCACTTTATTCATTCAGCAAAGGGGCAAATGTTACAACGCACGCCCACACCTAGCTACTTTGGCGCCGCACATGTGAGCCGTCGGCATCTTCGGAGGCCCCAGCGCCACCCTCGTCGCGCTGCGGGACTTCGTCCAGAAATTGGCCGAGACTCCCCTCCCCGTGAAGGGACTTCCGGAGCTCGACCCGCGCGGCGGCTATCCTGGCGTAGTCCCAGATCCGCTCGTAGAAGAATTTGAGGGGGTGGCGAACGGCGCGGACTTCACCGGACATCACTCCGGCTCCACCGGGCATCTCCAGCTGTGGGTTCGCCAGCTCGGCGATGTGTGCGCAACCACGATGCCGAAGAAGGGCGCACACCAAGCATGACGCCACGTAGGCGCAGTGGTCACCAAAGTTCGTCGCAGCTCCGTGTGCCACGTCGGCGGCACCATGGATCCAGCGAAGGGCCCGCAGCAACTCCTCCGGGCCGAAGGCGTGGTCCAGCACCTCAGCCACAAGTCCTTGGAGATGGACTTCCAGCATTTGCAGGGCATCCCACGCAATGACCGAAGCCTTGCGCTCTGCTAGGGTCGAGGCAAGCTCGCCCTTTTCCTTCTCCAGCAAGGCGACTTGCTGCAGAAGGCCGTCCCGCTCCGCTGTGAACTCTATCCGCGCCGCCTCGGTGGTCGACTTTCGCGCCGACGCGGTAGCCCCCTCGGCGTGCGCCTTCGCCTCGGCACACTCCGCCTCAAGCTGGCGGATTCGGGCATCCTGGGCGGACCGGGCCCCAGCGGCCTCGTGCAACTGCCCCTCGGCGACCTGCAGCCTATCCTCCAGCGCCCTTTGCGCATGAGCGTACGCCGTCTGCAGGGCCTGCCCCAGCACCAGGGTCTGTAGGGCAAAAAGTGATTCAGCAAGCGCAGCGTGGCCGGGTGATTAGTCATATAACTATGTACTTACTCGCACTCCCGACACCTCGAAGCCGTCCCTCAGACGGTCCACCCCGTAAGTGGGTAGCGCTGCTTTGCTGGCGCCGGCAGCGTCGTCCACAATCTTTGTGCCATGCCCTCAGCGCCTCCGGCGGGGGGACGAAGTCCGCGGGGTTGGAACGCGGAGCGCTCGTGCCAGCAGCGCTGGGACCCTCGCGTTCCGGCAAAAGCTCCTCCTCCGAGATAAGCAACGCTGCAGGTAAGACTGCGCATGAGCATCGCGAAGCGCAGTCAAAAACCTACCAGGGTCAGCTAAAGCCACCGTACCTTCAGTAGCGGAAGGAGGGCTTCGCAGGCCCGTCCCCCTAGTCGCAAGCGGGGGAGCGGCGTCATGGGCCCGCGCGGGAGGCAGGGTCCTGCATGGAATAGAGGTCTCCGGGCTCAGAGCCAACACCGACCACTCCGGCGCAGCGGACAGTGTAGCCTGGAGGGCAGAGGGGGCGGATGCCGCCGGGACTTCGCTGTAGGCATCCGAATCCCACAAGCTCCTGATGCCCGTCGCCACGACGAATCCCCTCGTCGTCCGATGGAGCTCAGGCCGCAGGCACGGCCACTTGGCCGGAGCAAGCGGCGGTACCGCCCCAGCGGATGCTGCCGGAGAAATCCCTGCGTCCACGGCACCTCGCGTCCCGCCGCTACTATCGGCGAAGGCTCATCTCCATGCGCCCTCGCGGTGAGAGGGCCTCGGCACCATAGCAGGCACGGTCGAGGGGTCCACCTCCGCACCGCCGGCCCGCACATTTCCTGCCTCGACGACCGCAGCGGGTGATGAGGTTTCCTCCCTCCAGCTGCTCATGGCAGGCTCGGCGCCCAAGACGCCCGCCGAAGATCGCCGCCTCGCGTCGCGGCTTCAACCCGAATCGGCGTGCCGCGAATCCGACTCCGCGTCTGCCGCACCTTCGGGAGCACTAGCAGTAGTAGCCGCAGCTGCCGCACCAAGCGCGGCGGACGCTCCGCCTCGGTTCCTTTTGCGAGACGGCGCCTTCCACTTCTTTGCGCCGTCATCTGGGGCAGCATGCTCTGGCACGGCAAGGCCTAAGGCCTCGCACACGCGATTTATCCGCCCCAGCCCCGCCTCGGCGGTAGCGAACGCGCGCTGCTCGTGCTCCCTCTTGGTGTACGGCCCCAGGAACACGCGCGCGGCCAGCTCTGCATCCTCCAAGCAGATCCCTGAGGCCAAACAGGAGGCAACACTAAGGTAGTGCATTCAAGGCAAGCAAAGGAGAGATGCGATCAAGACTTACGAAGACTAGGGGCGCCGGTAGCGAGCAGATCCGCGGTGAAACATTCTCGTTCCGGTGCGTCTCGGCGGCAAGGCGCCAGTCACGGGCAAGCGGGGCCACGCCGTACATAATGTACTCTTCGGCGAGGTCACGCATGTTCAGGCGGGCCGCTATTCCTACGAGCCGTCGGGCCCTTTGTTGGTCCTCATCATCCAACATTCGTCCGGGCGAGGTCTTGAACGTGATCGGCCGGCCCGTGCATTCGAGGTCGCTCCCGCTCTCTACATGGTGGTAGAACCACCGCTTCGTCCAGTGGGACTCCCACTTCCCGCGGGTGGAGTTCGCAGGGAAAACCTTGGCGCAGCCCGACCGCAGAACGAAGCTGACACTGCCGAAGTTCGACAGCGTCCCACCCTTCTGATCCTTGGGCTAGAACCGGGCCTCGTGCAAATAGGCAAACAGAGAAGAGCGTACAGCCCAGCTGTACACGGCAAGCCGGGCCACGGCGTTCGGAGTCAACCGCGCCAGCTCCAGCTCGAAGACCCACAGCACGTCGCCTACAATCGCCGCCGTCGGGATGCGGAGCCATGCGTCCAGGAAGGCGACGAATACAACAGCTTCCGACGGCTCAGGATGCGGTTCCGTCTCGTCGACGGAAGGCAATCGCACCGCCGGGCGGTCAGATAGCTTCCCAGCTCGCCGAAACATGAGCCCTCCTTCTCCGCCGCCAGCCACCGCCTGTCCGCCTCCACCGGATCCCGTTCGCCGAGCGAATATTTTACCTCCAGGCGTGAGGGTCGCCGGTGAACGCCGCCGCCGCTCGCCGATGGGCCATGATCGTCACCGGATGCCATCACTCCTCACGGAGGAAAGGGTACGGCCGCAACAGACTGAAAAAGGAGTGTATAAGATGCCGCAAGCAACAAAGGGGCGTAAAGGGCAATGCAGGCGAAAGGCGAGCTTACGAGTACAGGGGCACGGTTGTGGGGGTCATCTTAAGCCACCCCGCCCCCGGGGTCGCCTTCGAAGCGTCGCGACGGTCCACATCTCGGGCCCAACCGCAGTGGTACAGAAGCCCATCCCGTACGATTCCCCAAACCGAAGCCGAGGCATCGTGGTAGTACACGCCGCACGCAATCGCAGAACCAAGGACAGTCAATGCAAGCGCTTGCGGTCACGCAACCCCTGGCATACAGCGGTGCCCCCAATTATGAGCCGCCGCGTGCCCCACCCACGGGACGGCACAGTACGGCACGGTGACCCGCCTTTTGGCAGGACAAGCGTCGGCACGGAGCGCGCGCGCCTCTGCCAGTGGCGCCAGCTCGCCGCCACCGTTCGAGGGTAGGGGCGGAGCGCGCGCCTCTGCCGACTTAGCGCCAGCTCGCGCCACCCGTTCAAGGGTAGGGGCGGAGCGCGCGTGCCTCTTTCGACTTAGGCGCCAGCTCGCTGCCACCCGTTCAAGGGTAGGGGCGGGAGCGCGCGCGCCTCTGCCGACTTCTGCGCCCGGCTCGCCGCCACCCGTTCAAGGGTAGGGGCGGAGCGTCGCGCCTCTACCGGCTTAGGCGCCACCGCGCTGCCACCCGCTCGAAGGTAGGGGCGGAGCGCGCGTGCCTCTGCCCGACTTAGGCGCCAGCTCGCGCCACCCGTTCGAAGGTAGGGGCGGAGCGCGCGCCTCTGCGCCGACTTCGCGCCAGCCCGCCGCCACCCGTTCGAAGGTAGGGGACGGCGTGCGCGCTTTACTCTTAGGCGCCGGCTGCGCGCCACCGTTCAAGGGTAGGGGCGGGCGCGCGTGCCTCGCCGACTTAGGCGCCAGCTCGCGCCACCCGTTCGAAGGTAGGGGACGGAGCGCGCGCCTCTGCGCCGACTTCTGCGCCAGCTCGCGCCACCCGTTCGAGGGTAGGGGCGGGCGTCGCGCGCCTCTTGCCGGCTTAGGCGCCACCGCGCGCCACCCGTTCGAAGGTAGGGGCGGAGCGCGCGCGCCTCTGCCCGGGCGGCGCGGCTCGCGCCACCCGTTCAAAGGTAGGGGCGGGCGCGCGCGCCTCTATTCGACTTAGGCGCCAGCTCCGCTGCCACCCGTTCGGAGGGTAGGGGACGGAGCGCGCGCGCCTCTACTTCGACTTGGGCCCCAGCTCTGCTGCCACCCGTTCTGAGGGTAGGGGACAGAGTGCGCGCGTGTCTATTTCGGCCAGGCTCCAGCTCGCGCCAACTCCGCTGTATCGGCTTCAGCAGCCTGCCACGGGCGAGCCTCCGTTTTGCAGGAACGTTTTGCCACCCGTCTCGACCCGACGCCGGGGTATGACGGCAAAACTGCCGTAGGTCAGGCGACCCTGGCGGCAGCTTCAACATGACCCGTGCCTCCATGGGAAAAGGGGCTGGCAGCCGCTTCGACGACAAAACCCGCGCGACAACCTCATGTCCCGCAAAGCTTGCCTCTGTCTTCCTGAACAGACCACCTACAGCGCACCACATCTTCCCCAAACGATGCGGATGGGCTGCGTCAGGAACACCGACTATAGATGGTCTGTCAAGAAGAACAAGGCAAACCTTGCCGTCATATGTAGCGGCGCAGCACGCAGAACAGCACGTGCGACCGCAGTGGCTCGAGAATACAAAGGTCAATTCGTGGCAAGCACCGACATGCTCTCGTAAACAGATATGCGTCACCACGCCAACATACGCTCGTTCGCACGAGCACAGCATGCGAATGACTTCATATCTGTATACGAGAGTAGGTCAGGTCTTGCCATTCTCACATCAAGTCGTGAAGTATTCCCACAAGTAGGACATACTTTTGTTCACCAGCGCTCGCTGGCATTAGCGTCGGTCGACGCAGTCATCAAACGCAGATGAACAAAAGTTTGGCCTACATGTGAGAAGCTAACCGTGAACAGGTGTGGGAAGCGCAGCAAGGGAGGTCTAGGGAGCGGCCCCCGACGCCAACATATTTATACCCAGCCTCACCAGGCGAAGAGTCGCCAACATGGAGGAACACCAATCGGCGGCATGTCAACCGGCGGAAGAGCAAGCGGGGGGTATCGGGCGAGTCAACTACCAAGGGTGCGTAAAGGCAACCGCCCGCATCCCACCGCATGCACGTTGGGAACCGTCGCACGCTCCACTCACGAGAAGGCGCACTACACGACGCGGCAGCCTGCCCCCTGGCAAGCCAGCCGCCATTAAAAGCGCACTACCTGTCCGTGCGGCCACGTCAGCCTCCAAACGGCAAGACCAGCAGCACGCGCCTCTACTTCAACTTGGGGGCCAGCTCCGCTGCCACCCGTTCGAAGGGTAGCGGACGGAGCACGCGCGCCTCTACTTCAACTTGCGTGCCAGCTCCGCTGCCACCCGTTCGAAGGATAGGGGACGGACCGCGCGCGCCTCTACTTCGACTTGGGGGCCAGCTCCGCTGCCACCCGTTCAAAGGGTAGCGGACGGAGCACGCGCGCCTCTACTTCAACTTGCGTGCCAGCTCCGCTGCCACCCGTTTGAAGGGTAGGGGACAGAGCGCGCGCGCCTCTACTTCGACTTGGGCGTTAACTCCGCTGCTACCCGTTCAAAGGGTAGGGGACGGAGCGCGCGTGCCTCTACTTTGACTTGGGCGTTAGCTCCGTTGTCACCCGCTTGAAGGGTAGGGGACGGAGCGCGCGCGACCACTTCGACATGACCCGTAGCTTCGGCTACAGACGCTCCGAAGCGCGTTAAGACTCTGCAAAACCGGAGAGGTTCACAGGCCGCGGGGACGGAGGGGGCCAAAGGACTCGGCAACATGGCTTCGGCCCTGTGAAGCCCTTCACCATGAGAGGCTCCTGTTGTAGGGGTGGCCCCCACCTAAACCTAGTAGGCCTGTTAGAAGGCTATAAAGACCAGGGTAGAACATGTGTAATGACTCAATCACCCCCAGCAGGGGTAAAACTGGTGTAGGGGTATAATTGTAAAGACGCATCCCATATGCATATATATAAGGAAAGGCTATGGGGGGAAAGAGACAGAACACTCCCACTCTCCCACTACCATCTCTCTCTCTGTTTGGTCTGTAACCACAACAACAACCCTATATGAATTCCTTTGTTAGCCTTACATTATTATTGTATTTATCTATGTAACTTGTGGGGTACAACTTTGCACTCACCGTTGCTATCACATCCTAGAGGAGGACTACATCGAGTATAGTTAGGATCTGGATAAGTAGGTTGAGTCTTACTGTCGTCTACCTATGGGCAAGCTCTTAGGCTTTGCTACCTTATTATTACTGTTGCCAATGAGCATTGATGTAAATTCTAGCCATAAGGCCACACTCTTTTATTTAATAAAGTTTATCATTGTACTTGATATGTATCTCTGTTACCGCCGTGTGTAGTAGCTAATCCTAGACTAGTGCAATTTACATAGAGGATCCATAGTCATCGCTTCGGGGTCCGACAACAACAGGGGCCTCGTACTTACATCCCACATGGGGAGGATGGTGGCGTTGCACCATAGGTGGTGGCACATTGTCAGCTACCACTACTAGTCTTGTCACAGACGATTCATGTGGAGCCATCTGTGCTTTGATTATTACAGACGGTTGATGGCTAAAACCGTCTCTAAAACTATCATATAGACGGTTAGGTTTAAAAGCCGTTTGTGATATACGAAGTATCACAAACGGTTTTTAACTAGAATTGTTTATGAAACTATTACAGACGGTTAGGTTTTGTTGGATCGTAAGGGCCTGCTTACCCCAAAAGCTAGCCAATGAGGTAAGGGACTCCCTCACTTTTAAGTTAGGTCTTTTGCCCTTCCACAACCAATGTGGGACTATTCTTGAGAGACCATGTGGAGGTCATCCCATGTGTATGATGAGTAATTGACATCGGTTTCGGTAAGTCGAGTTTGGTTTGGGTGGTTCGGATCTTGTCATTGCATGGTGCAACGGACTCGATCGAACTTGGTCAAACTTGGTCGTATGGGCTTAGGATGCATATTCCGATGATTCGACAGGTTTGGACTTCATCATGGTTGAGTATGATGTTTTTATGCTACTTATGCTTTCATGTGTCAAGCGGTGCTATTTGATGTGTTTCTTGTTTGTGATGGCTGCAGGACGTCGAGACGGAGTCGTGGCGAGGCACGGAGGACCGGACTAGGCGCAGGTGGTGCCGAGGTTAGAACGGTCGAGGTGTGCCGAAAACGGTGTGAACTCAAGGTGGTTGCGAGTCGTGGACGACAAGGAACAAGGAAGCTTCCCGGAAGGTGCACGAGGGGCGTTTCAGTAAAAATGCAAGGCTGCACAGGCGGGAGCGGGTTCTGTTGGATCTGGTGGGCGTAACGGGCTGGAGACCCGTTAGCCAAGGGCTATATAAAGGAGGGAGTGGCTGCATGCCCCCTCATGGCTTTGGGAGAGAGTTAAGGTTTTGTGAGTCAAAAGAGGCTTTGGAGGTGGTTTTACCTTTGAGTCTTTAGTTGGTGAGGCTTTGGTAGTGGAGAGTAGTTGGAGAGGGCAGAGGGTCTGTCCCCTCTTCGATGTGTTCTGAGTAGGTGTTGTGTCCCCTCTCTAGCAAGCATGTATGGGTGTGTGTTTTTGAGTTGGGAGAGGGAGAGGATGGATTGAGAGTCTTGTAATCATTCCTCTTGTATCAATCATGTATCTCCTTTCCTCTTCATCAATATGAGATGGTGCTTGTTTCAGTTCTTGAGCTCTCTGTTGTTCTGTTCTTCGATGCCCTCTTTTGGTGATTTTTAAGTTTTTGCATTTTCTTGTTGTTTCTTGTTGAGGAGTGGTAGAATGGGTTGCTCTATGATGGGATGTTGCCTCAAGGTCATTTGATCGATTTTTCCCGAGAGCAAATTGAATGAATCAAAGATTTTCAGATTTCTCCTCCTCAGTTCTTCATTTCCTCTTCTAGGGTTTTGATGAAGTTCTTGATTCCCTTGAGGAAATGGCCTGAGATTTTTGCAGGGATGTCCCTAGGTTATTGCTAACTTGATTGCAAAATCTCATGAGCAAAGGCCTTGTGAATCTTGAGCAATTTGGTTACTTGGTTCAGTTTTGGCAAAAGTTCAGATTTTTGTCAAAATATGGAATTCTTGTTTTTGAGTTAAAATTTCTTGGTCCTCAAGGCCCCTCTGGGTATTTGGGTTATATTCCTTTCTTTCTGGGCAGAGAATCTCAAAAGAAGGTCACAAATTTCTTATTTGAGTGAAGCCCTCAGTTGTCTTTCTGAAAAAACTGTTTCTGTTGCCTGAAATCCCGTCAAGCGGTCAGACCGGATGGGGTATGGAGGTCTGACCGGCCCAGGTATGGCGGTCTGACCGGCCTTGGCGGTCTGACCGGCCTAGGTACACCAGTCTGACCGGCCTCTTCTGCAACTTTTGTGTTGCTTGGTTTTTTTGTGAGTCCTTGGTCCTTTTTTGATCCTTTTGTCTGCAGTGCCTCTCTCTTCTATGTTTCACAAGTTTTCCAGAGAGTTTGAGGATGTCTCTTCATAGCTTTTCTTCATAGCTATAGAAGAAGATTTCTTCGTAGGTACTTGAGGGGGACGAATTTTTAGTGGTCGACATTCACCCCCCCTCTGTCACCATTTTGGTCCAACAATTGGTATTAGAGTCGGTTAGCTCTTTTCCATAGATCTTATTCGATCTCTAGAGCCATGGCGACAGACAAGTACTCGACCAAGCCTCCCGTTTTTGATGGCGTCAATTACCCCTTCTGGAAGAGCCGAATGGAGACATACATCGAGGCTCAGGGGTATGCCATCTGGCGAAAGGTCAAGGTCCGGTTTATTGTTCCTGCCGATGAGAACATCAACGCCGGGAGTATGGCTAATGTTGAGGCAAACGCTAAGGCAAGGAACATCATAATCCAGGGCTTGAGTCGTAGCGAGTTTGACCGCATATCTCATCTTTCGTCCGCTTTCAATATTTGGGAGATCCTCGATACTTACCATGAGGGCACCACCCAAATAAGACGGCGCGACAGGACCAGTTCAAGCGAGATTACAACAAGTTTGAAATGCTCGCTGGCAAGTCCCTTGATGAGTGTTTTGCACGTTTTCACAAAATCTTGAGCAACCTCCGAGCGGTCGGTCTCACATACCCCGACTCGGATAACGCTTGACAGATGCTCGCTGCACTCGACTTGCGTGTTTGGGAGATGAAGGTGACCACGATTAAAGACACGACTGATCTTTCGACCCTAACTCTTGATGCGCTGTACTCGCGCCTCAAGACTCACGAGATTGACATAGTCTCTCGTCGGTCGAAGTCGCAGCCAATGGCCTTAGTCACCGATCCCACGTTGGCTTCTGGTCTTTCTTCTTCCGATTCGCTTGGTGGTTTCTCTCTCGCTGCTCTCTGTGACGTAACTGTTGATCAGTTAGAGCAGCTGGCCCTCCTAGCTCAAAAGTTTTCCCATGCTTACAAGAGGAGGAGGGACAGGAGCAGAGGAGGACCAGTGATTTGCTTCGAGTGTGGTGGCCCCAACCACATTCGGGCAAACTGCCCCAAGCTGGAGAAGGGCAAGGGCAACTATGGCGGTTCGGGCAAGAACGACTACATCGACAAGAACCGCAACAAGAAGCCTCCAACGCATCCTCAAGGCAAGAAGAAGTTCCGCGACTTTGGGAAGGCCAAGAAGCTCTTCCACCGCGTCCTCACCGCCTTCGACGACCCGACCTCAGCGAGGTGGAGGGATGGAGCGACGACGACGGGATGGGTGATCAAGACCCCAAGAGCGGCGACGACGTCTCCAGCATGTGCTTCATGGCCCTTGAGGGCGAACTGAGCGACAGCGAGCTATACTCCGACTCCGACGAGGTATCCCCCACCTACGACCAGCTTAATGATGCTTTTCTCAAGCTAGGTGGATTTCATGCTAGAGCTAGGGATAGGTGTATCGAGTTAGAGAAGGAAGTAGATAGACTATCACTGAAGCTTACTTCACTTACATCTGCTCCCTCCCGTGATGATTGGATACATGATGTGCCTTGTTGGATGATATGGAGAAATTAAGGACCTCACATGATAGTTTGTCCTCCGAGCTTGACATTATTAAGGTGGAGAACATTAGTCTTCTTGCTGAGCTTGAGATGAGTAGGGTAGTTCCTGTTTCATCTACTTCTATTGAGACTATTGCTTGCACCTCATGTGAGGATAAGGACAATGTTTTTAGAGGTCTTTATACCATGTTGCTCGATCTGCCCGAGACTTGTGAAAATTGTAATAATTTGAAATTGAACTTAAAAAGGGCAGATCATAAAATTGCTGAGTTGCATGCTTCTTTACTTGAGCCTGTTGTTTCTTGTACCAACTGTCCAAAATTGACACTTGAGCTTGAGTCTGTTTCAAAAAATCCGTAGTGATAATAGCACGGAGTTCAAGAATTCCTACTTCGAGAGGTTCTGTGATGAGACAGGTGTAGAGCACCAGTTCTCTTCTCCGCACGTCCCACAGCAAAATGGCGTCGTGGAGAGGAAGAACCGTACCTTGGTTGAGATGGCCAGGACGATACTCGATGAGTACTCTACACCTAGAAAGTTTTGGGCTGAGGCTATTGCGACCGCGTGCCATGTATCGAACAGAGTTTTTCTTCGGGCACACTTGCATCGCACTTCTTATGAGTTGAGATATGGGCGAAAGCCTAGTGTATCTCATTTACGTGTGTTTGGTTGCGAGTGCTTTATTTTGAAGTCCAGAAACCTAGACAAGTTCGAGTCACGTTCTTGTGATAGCATCTTTCTAGGTTACTCGACTTCTTCGCGGGCTATCGGGTTTGGAACTGTGAGTCTAGTAAAATGGTAGAGACCTGTGAGGTGACCTTTGACGAGGCCAGTCCGGGGACTAGGCCCGATATCTCAGGTTCTTTAGAGCAGTCCGAGCCCATCTTCGTGGATGACGAGGACGATGGAGATGAAGGTTATCTACCCGATCCAGCTCCTCATCCACCTCTTGAGGTGCCCTCTTCCACCGCACCTCAAGGCGATCAGCCCATACCTTCTGCTTCCTCTGGAGCTAGTGACTCTGTTCCTACTTCGTCAGCTCATGAGGTAGAGGCCACTTCTTCATCTCATCCTGGACCTCCCGGACATATCCAAAAAGACCATCCTTCTGAGCAGATTATCGGAGACCTTTTTGAGTGAGTCACTCATTCAAAATCTGGCATGTCACATTTCTGTCTCCATTCTACCTTCGTTGCCTCCTTCGAGCCTAAGGATGTTTGTCATGCTCTTTCTGACGAGTCTTGGGTCAATGCCATGCATGAGGAGCTAGAGAATTTCGAAAGAAACAAGGTCTGGTCGCTTGTTGAGCCCCCTCGAGGTCACAATGTTATTGGGACTAAGTGGGTGTTCAAGAACAAGCAGAGTGAGGATGGGGTGGTTATTCGAAATAAGGCTAGACTGGTAGCTCAGGGGTTCTCCCAGGTTGAGGGTCTAGATTTCGAGGAGACCTTTGCCCCTGTAGCTAGACTTGAGGCCATTAGAATCCTGCTTGCGTTTGCAGCTTCTAAGGGTTTCAAGCTTTACCAGATGGATGTCAAGAGTGCCTTCCTCAATGGCTTTATTGAGGAAGAAGTCTATGTGAGACAGCCTCCAGGTTTCGAGAACCCCAATTACCCAAACCATGTCTTCAAGCTTTCCAAAGCGCTGTATGGACTTAAGCAGGCCCCTAGAGCTTGGTATGAGAGGCTTAAGTCCTACTTATTGAGTCATGGGTTTGAGATGGGTAAAGTAGACAAGACCTTGTTCATCCGTCGGCATGGCACAGACCTTCTGCTCGTCCAGATTTATGTGGATGACATTATCTTTGGCGGCTCTTCTCATGCTCTCGTTTCACAGTTCTCGGATGTCATGAGCACCGAGTTTGAGATGAGCATGATGGGTGAGTTGACCTTCTTCCTTGGCTTCCAAATCAAGCAGACTCAGGAGGGTAACTTCTTGCATCAAGGCAAGTACACTCGAGACCTCCTGAAGTGCTTCGATATGAGTGATGGTAAGCTGGTGTCCACTCCTACGGCTACATCAGATTCACTTGACCCAGATGAGGATGGCGAGCCAGTTGATCAGAAGGAGTATCGCAGCATGATTGGCTCCCTCTTGTACCTTACTGCCTCGAGACTGGACATACACTTTGCTGTGTGTCTGTGTGCTCGCTTTCAGGCTTCTCCTCGCATTTCTCACCGTCAGGCGGTGAAGCGCATCCTTCGGTACCTTCGAGCTACCATTAACTATGGTATCTGGTACTCTTCCTCATCCTGTCTTTCCTTGAGAGCCTATTCGGACGCAGACTTTGCTGGCTGTAGGATAGATAGGAAGAGCACTTCGGGCACCTACCAATTCATTGGCACTTCTCTTGTTTCGTGGTCTTCTAGGAAGCAGTCCGGTGTCGCACAGTCCACCGCAGAGGCCGAGTACGTTGTCGCAGCCGATTCTCAGTAGCAGTGCTCTAGATGGTCTCGACCCTGCGGGACTTTGGGTTAGCTATCGACAGTGTTCCACTCTTTTGTGATAATACTTCTGCGATTAACATTGCTAAAAACCCAGTGCAGCACTCTCGGACCAAGCATATTGATATTCGATATCACTTCCTCAGAGACCATGTAGAGAAGGGTGACATAGTGCTCCAGTTTGTGGAGAGTGACCACCAGTTGGCTGATATCTTCACCAAGCCATTGGATAGCTCTAGGTTTTCAACTCTGCGGGGAGAGCTCGGGGTGGTTTGTCCTTATGGACTGTTGTGAGGGGGAGCTTTGTGCTTTACTGCGTTACTATATTGATTATGCTCTTACTCCTATCTGTTGCATTGCATTTGGAGTGCATTGGGGTTAGTCCTTCTAGCATAGGTTAGAGTGGTCTTCCTATCTAGCGTTCAGAATTCTTGCTCTTATCTTATGATTCTAGGATGCTGCTTATTAACTATTTCTCTTCTCACTAGGTTGAGCTCACTCACTGCTTATAGGTTCTAGCGAGGGTCGGGCCACCCTCGGGTAGACAGGGTACATGTTTGCTTCCTAGTGTGTTAGATGATCAGTTGATAATCCTAGAGTCATATGGGGTAGATGAGAGTCAGTCTGAGCCATAGTTTCCTCTACATCTTATCTATGCTTTAAGGACTGCTTGTTCTGTTTTTATTGCCAGCTTCTCGTATTTACTGCTTATGTTCAGGGGGAGTTCATTTGGGAGCTTCTAGAGCTTAATATTGACATAACTCAACTTAAACTAAAAGTTTCATCCCATGTTGAGGGGGAGCTGGATTTTCTGCATTGCATTCTGCATTGTAATATAACTACATGGAGCTTTGATTATTATCCTGTTATGACACGTTTACAATGCTTTACACCTTGCCATGACTTGTGCTTATTTGCTAGATCTATCATGACTTCATATGTGTAGACTAGTTTTTGCCATGATGAGTTAATTAAACTTGCTCAAATTGAACTAAAACTTGTCATGTTAGCACTCGAGACTAGTCTTACTTGAGTTATGTTTTTATGATTCATGCCATGTCAAATAGGCTAAGTTGAGCGTTGAATCTCTATTGAGCATTAGATTGAGGTATGTTAGTTCTTGATGATGCATAAGTTAGTACAACTTGTTAAAAGCCAAAAAAAGATCTCTTTTGTGCGAAAAAACTGATTTCACCAATTCTTTCTCATGAGACGGCTTGCCATTGCACTAGGCATGAACTCAGGGGGAGTTTTGGATGATCTAGACTATCTTCTTAAGCTCCTTGCTTGGAGTAGTCGCATAAGGCTTGAGATCTAGCACCTGACTAAACAAAATTTTGGTTGGAAATAATCATGAGTTTCTCAAAGTAAAAATATGTCATTTGTGCTCAATTTGCTAAAATTCCAAAGGTTACAAGTACTTAAACAAATGTTTCACTCTTGAGCTTGTAGCACTCTAATTTGCCTCAATACTAGCTTCTTGGTTCCGCTTAGCTTATTGACGTGGCCTGCATCATCCTTAGATATCTTTAGCTAGACTCTGCTTATTGATGACTTGACATGCTCACAAAATGCACTACATTTCAGATCGTCATCTATTTGTTTTAGCTGGCTTATACATATCTTGTCATGATCTAGATAGCCTTTTATTGAGTTATGGCTTGGTGTAACACTTCTTGATCATTAAGGATAATTCTCATGGCTCTAAATGCTTAGAATAAACAAACTTCAGCCATTTCATCCATTTCCATGACTTGTTCTCTTCGTTGCATCCTTGATGTGTTTATTGCCAAAAGCGGGAGAATAGTGGTAGAAAAAACTATTTTGGGAGCTTTGAGGAAAACTTGTTCTTTCTTTTGCTCCTTGTGTCGACATGGTCATTAGCTTCATTTTCTTCCTTTGGACCATGTTTGACTTTCTCTTCAAACTCAACTTTGTGCTTTTTCGGGGTTTGTCAATATACTCATCAAGGGGGAGATTGAGAGACCATGTGGAGGTCATCCCGTGTATGTGATGAGTAATTGACAAGGGTTTAGGAAAGTCGAGTTTGGATTGTGTGGTCGGACCATGTGGTTGCATGGTGCAACGGACTCGGTCGGACTTAGTCAAACTTGGTCGTATGGGATTAGGACGCTTATTCCTTTGATTCGACAGGTTTGATTAGTCATGCGTAAGTATGATGTTTTGATGCTATTTATGCTTATATGTGTCGAGCGGTGCTATTTGACGTGTTTCTTGTTTGTGTTGGCTGCAGGACGTCGAGGCGGAGTCATGGCGAGATACAAGGTGACCGGACTAGACGCAGGTGGCGTTGAGGTCAAAATGGTCGGATGTATCGAAGATGGCGGAGACTCGAGATGGTTGCAAGGCTTGGACGACAAGGAGCGCGGAAGCTTCTCGGAAGGTGCAGGAGGGCGAAATGGTAATTTTTTGAGGCTGCACAAGTGGGAGCGGGCTCCGTTCGGGTTTAGCAGGCGTAACGGGTTGGAGACCCGCTAGCCAAGGGCTATAAGTAGGTGTTGGTGGCTGCATGTATTCTCATGGCTTTGGGAGAGAGTTAGGGTTTTAGTTGGTCAAAAGAGCCTTTGGAAAGGTTGTTTGCTTTGAGGCTTTTGTTGGTGAGAGTGGTTGAGAGTGGGAGACAGAGTTTTCTGTTGGTTCTTGTCCCCCTTCGATGTGTTTTTGAGTGGCTCTCTCCATCTCAAGCATGTAGTGGGTGAGTTCATGTGTTGAGGAGAGGGAGAGGATGGATTGAGACCCTTGTAACCCTTCCTCTTGTTCTAATGTCCATGCGTATGGGGACTCCTCTGTATTCCTTGTTTTTCTTGAATGAAATCACTGAAGTTTATTTCTCTGTCTCCTGTGTTCTTCGTTACTCTTTGTGAGATTTTTGAGTTTTTGCATTTTGAGTGATTTCTTGCTGAGAAGGGCCAAAATGGGTTGCTCTATGTTGGGATGATGCCTCAAGATCTTTTGATCGATTTTCCCAAGAGTAAATCGCATTTAATATCAAATTTTGGTTTTTGGCCTCCCCTGTTCATCTTTTGCCTTCTAGGGTTTTGGTGCAAACCTGGTTTCCCACTTTGAGATGGCTTAAATCTTGGCTTGTAGAGTCTAGTGGCTATTGCCAACATATCTGCAAAGTCTTTTGGCCAAAGGATCAAAGGATTGTTGGGAATTTGATTTTTGAGGATGCACTCTGTACCTTTTCAGTTTCTTGCCCAAATCTAAATTTCTTGGTTTTCAGTTGGGTTTTCTTAGTTCCCAGGGTTCCTCTAGCTATTTGGTGTAAGGTTATGCTTTTCTGGGCCGAGGAAACCTGAAGAAATTCTTCAAATTTTGTTGTTGTGTGAAGTCCCAAGTTCAGTTGTCTGAATTTCAGCATTGTTCTTGTCTGAACCCGATGGGCGGTCAGACCGCCAATGAGCCTGCGGTCAGACCGGACCCGGCCGGTCAGACCAGCCCACACATGGCAGTCAGACCGGCGGTGTGCAGGTGGTCTGACCGGCCATAGCACACCGGTCTGACCGGCCTCCCTTCATTTGGTTGTGCACTTTTTGATACTTCCCTGTTTCCTTTGCTGAGCTTTCCTCTTTGTTGGTTGAGGTTCCAGTAGATTCTTGTGTCCTTCTTCATAGCATTTCTTGCTATTGGAGAATAACACTTGCTAAGTAGGTACTTGTGTTGGGGGACGAATTTTTAGTGGTTGACATTCACCCCCCTCTGTCGCCATTTCGGTCCAACAGCAACACAGGCCCTGGCACCGACTCCGGAGTCCATCGTGCCGGTGCAGCAGGCAACCCAGGAGTGTAGGCCGTGGTCGCCGCTATCCCGGCCGTGCGACTAGGTGCGCCGACCGCCCCGGCTACACCTACAGTGGAGAACGCCCTCCTGGCGGCCCTCAGCACGTTTCAATGGGAGTTAGCGGATCTCCGTGGGGCCGTGCGAGCTATGCAAGAGGCTCAGAGTCAGCAGACCCCGCCGATGGCTGCGCCAGAGCCCACGCCAGAGCGGGTGGATAGCAGTGATGCCCCCACGTCCAGCCGTGTCCCGCTGTGACGCGTGGACCCAGAGTCCCCACTCTCTGTAGGCCTACAGCAGGCAGCGTGGCTGGAGGACTTCAAGTTTCCCAGCGCCGTCGACCCGTACAAAGGCGACACGGACCCACGGGAGTTCGTGCGTGTGTACAAGACCACCATCGAAGCTGCGGGCGGAGACAACACAACGAAGGTGAAGGGGCTCCCCCTCGCGTTACAGGGAGTGGCGCACTCTTGGTTTTTCACCATAGAGCCAAACTCCATCTACGCGTGGGAGCAGATCCGCGACCGACTCTACAACAATTTCCAGGTAAATTATGTGGAGCGCGTCGACGCGGACCAGCTCTTCGCGGTCAAGCAAAAGCCCTCGGAGAAGCTCCGAGAGTACTTAAAGCACTTCGCGAAGGTCCGCTGCCAAGTCAAGGATGTCAACGAGACAACCATCATCAACGCAGTGGTGCAAGGCCTCCGCCCAGGGCCACTGGCCGAGTACAACGCGCGAAAGCCAATCAAGACGGTGGTGAAGCTCTTCGATAAGATGGAAGAGTACGCCAGAGCGGAGGAAGACGCGCGGCGGCGCCAAGGTGACGACTCCGACACCAAATCAGGCGGAGGGCATGACAAAGAACAGAGACTCACCGAAGGAAGGCTCCTCAAAAGGCAAGCACAAGCAGGAGCCACCAAAGGACGCCTCCGAGCGTAAGGACACCCAACACAAGGACCCGCCGGGCGATAGGCCTAAGCGTGGCCAACAAAGGTCTTAGAGAGCCCGCTATGTCTTCGACATCGAAGGTGGTTCCGAAGACGCTGCCCTCGTCGGTCGCGGCGGTAGGGCCCACCGAGGTCGGGGCCGAGGGCGTGGTCGAGGTCGCGATGATAGGGCCCACGCGGAATACGATGATCAGCAACACTACAACCAGCAACACGGCCTGTGGTGCGAAGTACATGGTCGGGGTACCCACGACACGCGCGCATGCGCCACCGTCGCCGCACTTCGTCAGAGCGTCGCGAGGGATAGAAACCTCGAGGCACGGCTGCCCGTTGTTGCTCACGTCCAGCACCCCCTTGGAAGGCCCCATGCGGATACAGGATCAGGGGTTACAGCCTCAGGAGGGCCCCTGCGGATCCAAGCCCACGTGCAACAACCTCCGGAAGGCCCCCTGCGGATCCAAGCCGCGGAGGGAGGCTAGCACAGAGTTATAAATGTCATTTCCGGGGCTTCTCGCTGGAGTTTGCGTCAGCGCGGCAGCGAAAGGCGTATGTGCGAAGACTACACCATGTGGCGGCATACCCGGCACAGGCACCGCCAAACTGGGTGCAACATGAAATCACCTTCACACCCGCCGATGCCGAAGGTGTGGAGTTCCCCTACCAAGACCCCCTGGTCATTAAGGTTGCCATCGCGGGATGCGACGTCAAGCGTGTCCTAATCGATGGAGGAAGCTCCGTGAATATTTTATTCGCAGCGGCCTTCGACCAGATGGGGATCCCCCGAAGTCGCCTTGGCCCTTCGGGAATACCGCTATAGGGCTTCGGGGACAGCCCCTGCGGGCGCTGGGCCAGATATGCCTACAGGTCTTCTTTGGCCAGGACGATAACGTGAGGAGCGACGACGCCACCTTCAACGTCGTCGACATCCCGTACCCTTACAACGCCATACTGGGGCGGCCAACCCTCAACTCCTTCGGGGCAGTTCCACATCACGGCTTCTTATGCATGAAGCTCCCAGCCCGCGGGGCATCATCACCGTTCATGGTGACCAGGATATGGCCCGGCGCATAGAGCTTGGCACCCGAAGCCCGCACCACGAGGCTCAACGGAATCCTTAAATCGAGCATGCTAGCGCGAGGACTCGGGGCGCCCCCATGATGAACCGCTTGGATCGCTCCAGCAGTAGAGGCTCCTGCCACCCCCCACCTCGCCGCCACGGCAAAAACAGTCGCTGCAATCCCTGCGCCTGACTGACCAGTGGTTAGTACCTTGTCTTTTGTAACCGCTCACCCGCGCAAACGGGGATTTAGTAAAGCTCACCGTTTGCGAAACTTGTCTTGTTTCCTATGAAAACGCGCGGAGGCTCCCCTCCGTGCGCATTCTCCATGAGTATAAACAAATACACGCGTTCGCGTGCACTCTCCATGAGTATAAACAAATACATGCATTCGCGCGCGCACTCCAGGGTTGAAAGGCAACAAGCTCGCTCTCTGTTTGAGTATAAACAAAGACACGCATTCGCGCGCGCACTCCGGAGTTGAAAGGCGACAAGCTCGCTCTCTGTGTGAGTATAAACAAAGACACGCGTTCGCGCGCGCACTCCCAAGTTGAAAGGCGACAAGCTCGCTCTCCGTGTGAGTATAAACAATGACACGCCTCCGCGCGCACTCTACGGAGTATAAATAAGACGCAGCGTCGAGGCATACCTCCGTGCGCACTCTACGGAGTATAAATAAGACGCAGCGTTGAGGCATACCTCCGTGCGCACTCTACGGAGTATAAATAAGATGCGGATGTTGTCCCTGCGCACTCTACTGAGTATAAACAAGACGCGGAGTTCCCATGCACACATGGGCGTCATCCCTGTGCGTACTCTCTGGAGTATAAATAAGCCATGGTTGATTGTCCCACGCACTCTACAGAGTATAAATAAGACGCGGATGTTGTCCCTGTGCACTCTACTGAGTATAAACAAGACGCGGAGTTCCCGCGCACGCATGGGCGTCATTCCTGTTTGTACTCTTTGGGTTATAAATAAGCCGTGGTTGATGGTCCCACGCACTCTACGGAGTATAAATAAGACGCAGATGTTGTCCCTACGCACTCTACTGAGTATAAACAAGACGCGGAGTTCCTGCGCACACATGAGTGTCATCCCTGTGCGTACTCTCTGGAGTATAAATAAGACGTGGTTGATGGTTCCACGCATTCCACGGAGCACCGATAAGATGCAGCAGAGGCCTACCTCCGTGCGCACCCCGCGGAGTATGCGCGAGGCGTAGCAGAGGCTTGCCTCTGCGCGCACCCCGCGGAGTATGCGCGAGGCACAGCCGAGGCTTGCCTCTGCGTGCACCCCGTGGAGTAGGCGCAAGACGCAGTAGAGGCTTATCGTCGTGCGCACTCCACGCAGCACCGATGGCAGCGAGTATGCGAGTCACCAGCGCTCGGAAACCACCTCGCTCACGCGTCTACCTCGACTAGGCACCAGCTCCGCTGCCACCGCTTCGAAGGGTAGGGGACGAAGCGCTCGCATGTCTACCTCGACTAGGCGCCAGCTCCGCTGCCACCGCTTTGAAGGGGATGGGACGGAACGCTCGCGCGTCTACCTCGACTAGGCACCAGCTCCGCTGCCACCGCTTCGAAGGGTAGGGGACGGAGCGCTCGTGCGTCTACCTCGACTAGGCGCCAGCTCTGCTACCACCGCTTCGAAGGGGATGGGACGGAGCGCTCGCGCGTCTACCTCGACTAGACACCAGCTCCACTGCCACCGCTTCAAAGGGGATGGGACGGAGCACTCGCGTGTCTACCTCAACTAGGCGCTAGCTCTGCTGCCACCACTTCGAAGGGTAGGGGACGGAGCGCTCACGCGTCTACCTCGACTAGGCACCAGCTTCGCTCCTCAAGCGACAACGACCGTCGGGAGAACGCACCCTCGCTGGCTCGCTGACCATGCTCTTCACCGTGTGCCATCGTTCTCCGGGAAATAGACGACGACGGCGGCAGCGCGGCGACAGACAGACAAGAGAGCAGGGCGCAGGAGAAGGGGCTAGGAGGAGGAAGGAGAGTGCAGACGTGGTACCACGAGGGGTATTTAAAGCCCCTTCAACTCCCGCAACACCGGTAAGCGTAACCACCAGGAGCTGAACCGTTCGCCTCCCCACAATTGGAGCCGAAGCGACGCAGCCGCCCACGCGCGTCGTGACCTTTCGGGAACGGACGCACGACTGCAGCCGTGCGAGGGCTTGACAGCGTACGACGCGCCAATCACATTCCTCCACGCGTCCGACCCTCGGGAATGAATGCAGGTCGCACGACGTGGCATCCCTTGCTATGTGTCGGCACGAAACTCGCAGCCGTCAGTGCGCTATCACGAGACTCGGACGAAGTCCACCTCAACTCCAACCATGGGGTGGTCCCACTCCCGCAGGGTGGCTCCGCCTCTGACCATGGATCTGCCCCTATGAGGTACCTTGCTACGCCTCCACAAGCCCACGCGGCACGACCGAAGACCACCCCGACTTCGACAGCAACTTCGACATGGTTCCTGCCTCCACAGGGTGACTACGGACGTCCGCGTGGGCGGCTGTGGCAGCTGCTCTGGCACACATTTCTGGGGTCCAGCCAGGACTCCGGCTCAGCCTTGCACAGGGGAGCAACTTCACGTCCTGATCTCAACATTCTAAATGCCTTTATGCGCCTAACAGCTCACAGATAATTTCCGCGGAGTTTTGTCGAGTGCAGGTCTAGCTGTCTTCATGAGCTACCCCCTGGCGGGCGGAGTCCAGAGGCATGCAAACACCGGTCAAGATGACCCTCTAACCCCACCGAAGGCTACCTTCGCCTCGAATCCGTGAGACAACCCCACAGCCCCAACCAGCGGGGATCCAAGCATCTGCACTCCTCAGAATCGGGGAACATGGCGGATGATTTACAAGTTTTGACCCGTTCTCATAAATAGGCCTCCTTCAGTTCGTCAACATTCTCTGATAGTAGCGCCAAGCGGCGTAATCAAAGAATGCAGATGGACTCAAGAAGGCCTACTTGCGAGAATCGGTCAAACCTTGATATTATATGCAGGAACACAGCACGCGAGATGGACTCAAGTGTCGACCAAGTACCCCAAAAATAGGCCGCATTCAGTGCATCAATATTCCCTAAACCATGCAACGACCATCGCAGAATGTAGATGCACTGAGGAGGCCCATTTTTGGGGAACAGCACATATCTGGCTATACACTGCAAACAACGACACGACGCAACACCAGCTGTACATATATACCCGTGCCCTTCAGTTGGGGAGCTCAACCGGTGGGAGTTCAACTGGCAGAAGGTGGAGTGCCACAACGTCGTTTGACATGGCGCCTAAGTCCTGCACCGCGCCAATCATGTCTTCGCGCGCGGGCCGTCAACCATCCACTTTGGCGGCAACGCTGGTGCCAGCTTGACCCCTGTGGGACGACCTCAAACTTCGCTCACCAACGGAGGTGCACGGCGTCGGAGCCCACTGCCATTCCACGCCTTTGATCCCAAGGCCAAAAATATCTTCGACAGTAGGTCCGGCCCCATATCCTCATTGCGGGGCGGGGACTACACTAGGCGAGTCGCGCTGTCATCAAGATGGCGACCCCGGGCCACGAGTCGGCTGGGCCACATGTCGGCCCCGCGTCTATAGAGTGACCCCAAAGAGCATTTTTGCCCCGACTTCGCCATCGAAGGGACCTGCCCGGCACCTCGACATGTCCGCGACAAGAGCGCGTCTCCGCTGTGACTCCAACTCCACTACTGGAGGGCCCTGTGGGCGGGGACGGCTTCGACAACCCGCTCGATGTTGTATCCTCGCCGCGGGGCGGAAACTACACCAGGCAAGAAGGCTCCATCAAGCAATACAGAAGTTCATAGGCCGTGGGACGGAGGGGGCCAAAGGGCTCGGCAACATGGCTTCGACCTGTGAAGCCCTTCACCATGAGAGGCTCCTGTTATAGGGGTGGCCCCCACCTAAGCCCAGCCGGCCTGTTAGAGAGTTGTAAAGCCCAATATGGGACTTGTATAACGACATAGATGCCCTGAGGGGGATACTTGAGTGTAAGGGTAAAGTTGTAAAACACTCCCCATGTGGACATATATATACCATCCAGGGCATGGGGGAAACCCTAAGCATTGACTCTCCACTACCATACCTCTCTCTCTCTGTTTGGTCTGTAACCACAACAGTCCCTGTCACGATGTGATATTTGCTTTTGCGCATTATCCGATTAAATATTCGTAACCGAAACTAACCATATTCGGAGTGGCATGTGTTCACTCCGTATTAGTGACTAAGAATATCCACATTCGTATTCGTACCTGGTACTATCCATATCCTACTCTGACTTTGACAAAAAATATGAAAAAGGATATGGAATGATTAATATCCGTCCATATCCGCTCCGTTTGCACCCGTACTCTGATGCCGTGTGCAAAGCGAGACCAGGTTGGCTGACCTCATAGGCCTTGCCAGTTCGGACATTCAACATTAGCAATTTCTATCTTTTTAGAACTTGTTCAAATCAAATTTATTTTTTCTTAATCCAAATTGTCAATTACTCATGACTACTAAGTGGAGCTCTCACATGGTTTACGGTATGGTCCTGGATAGGAGTGAAAAGTGGATACAAATTATCCGCATTATCGGTTACCATATTCGATAGGATACGTATATAGTATAGATTTTCTCATCGATTAACAATTTTTATCCTATTCATATTCGTATTCAAATTTGCATGAAAAATATGGATGCAAATATGGTATAGACTTTTACCATCTGAATGTTTTTATCCAGACTATCCATATCGTATTCAACGACGTAATATGCATATTTTATTACAGTATGACTAATTAGTTGGATAAGTTTTATTTAATTGAATATGAATTCGTGTTTCTTTAGGTGAAGTAAATGAATCAGAATGATTAAGCATGACTGTATGAGGATAAAGTATCATTAATATCTTTATACTACATAAGTTATGAGGATATCTGGATCCGACCGAATTGAGTAGATATTCGATTCGAATTCGTATCCAATGTTTGTCCAATCCATATTCGTATCTAACGTTTGTTTGATTCGTATTCAAATATGAGAAAAATATGGATGTGAATATGGTTTGAGTACTATCCGATATGTATACGATCCATTTTCACCCCTAGTCCTAGACTTTGTTTGTAGCGTTCTTTGTTAAAGCTACCTTTTGCTGTACCTCCAGCACAAAGGTCCCATTGTAGGTGCATGTATAATATAGGAAGGAATTTTTTATGAATATTCTATTTTTTATTCAAAATTACAGAAATATACCCATGACAACATTTTTTTTACAGAAATAGGCGACTGGAGTCTATCGCCCAACGACCAGGCAACAACAACACTGTCTGCAAGCTGTTGGGCGATAGACTCCAGTCACCCGACCGTTGGGCAACTGGAACCAGTTGCCCAGCCACTGGGCAACAGCATGTGGAGTCGCCCACCCATAGGGCGACTGCAAAGCAACCCCCTGTGAATTTTGTAGATTTTGTGAATTTTGTATATTATTATAACTGTAAGATAATCTGCTGGATTTGTAATAAAAGTTTATGATCATTTTATGTTGTTGGAGCATAAAAAATTTGTGAAACCTTTTTCAAGAACGATTGAACTTAGAACGATCAGTAAGTACGATGGTAAGTGATATTGTGATATTACCGGGAATTCATACACGGAAGAAAACTGCCATGTTAATATTGTTGGATGACTTACTATGTAAATAATTGAATGTGAAAATACGAAGAAATAAGTTTGTCTGAATTTAAATAGACTTCATAATACAGTTGAGAGTAATATGCCGCGTACTTTTTGATTACATGCATAACATAGAGTATCATGTGCGACTAACCCACCTAACTGCTCGTACAACCTACTTGTGGACCAGGGCTATTTTCCCTTCCTTGCCAGCTTGGCGTTGAACTCCTCGGTGGCCTCTTTTGCCTTAGTCACCATTTTCCTCTTTTTCTCACGCTCCCTCTCACGAGCATCCCGCTCTCTATTCATGCACGCCTCGAGATGAGCTTTTGTCTAGCATGTTATATGCATGGTTTGCTCCTCCTCCCAAATCTCAGAGGACCTTGTGGCATTCCACTCCTCAAAGTTGAGGGCCCACTAGTCCTCTGGGTGGATCTCAAGATCGATCCATTTGCGGTAGCCACATAGGGGTTCCGGGGACTATGAATACCGAGGGAGGTTGTTAGTATGTACTTTGAAGGAGAAAAAGTAGGGGAAAACGGTGCACCTAGTTCTTACCGGCTGCCGATAGGTTGCGGTGTCTAGACGGTGGTCGGGATAGTCACTAGAATAGTTTGCGCAACCCAGTAATGCATACCTAGGCTGAGGCATTGCTTAGAGTTGAAGAACTTGCATGGGTCCCAGAACCATCAAAGGGGGCGTCTCCCCGTCTTGTGGGTGTTGCGGTGAACGCTCGATAGGAACGTTCGGGATGGGGTTGTTGCTACACGGCGCGTCATTGCGGGGAACTGACCTCGTAGCATGCTGGGCTTGTTCTGCCCAGGCCGTAGCAGCCCTTGCTTTCTCATCGTGGGCAGTAGCTAACTGTGCTAGGTCACGGGTCTCCTCCCATTACTTCATCATCTTGTCCCATTGCTTCTTCTGCCTCTTGTCTATCCTGGTGTGGTGAAGCAAGCGCTGGTGTAGTGTGGAGTTAGCTTATGCAGTGTTCTCTGAAAAATCTCTTTGACCTCCTTTTATAGGGCCCATTATTGCCTTCTCAATACATGAAGATGCCTATGTGGTCCTGTCACTGTGCAAAGCTACCAAGTGTGGTATTGTTGGCACGCGAAAGCTGCCCAGTCAGATCTTCGGACTATGAAAAGCTGCACTCTTTAGTCTTCTCGTTGCGCAAAGTTGGGCCATGAGGTCTTATCACTATGGAAAGCTGGCCCGTGCGGTCATGTCACTGCGGAAAGCTGGGTCGTGCTATCATATCACTGCGAAAAGCTAGGTCGTGCTGTTATATCACTACGAAAGGCCCTTTCTAGAGTGCCTGCTTATATGACCATTTTGTTGGTACTTTCCAAAC
The DNA here is from genome assembly GCA_036346575.1 of Dendrocalamus sinicus. Classification (NCBI taxonomy): domain Eukaryota; kingdom Viridiplantae; phylum Streptophyta; class Magnoliopsida; order Poales; family Poaceae; genus Dendrocalamus; species Dendrocalamus sinicus. The sequence goes on from CM070671.1 coordinate 23,163,719, forward strand.
GAATAGTAAGTAAAAGGAGATTTATAAGAGGCGGTCACTCACGCGTGCACGCTCTGCGGCACCGGTGTGAGGACTGGTACCGGAACCACTTGACATAGGCCAAACTGCCGCATCACACGCTGCGGCACTTAGTCCTTGACGAAGATGTCGTACACGAGCTTCCTGCGCGTCAGCCAGAAAGCCCAGTCGTGCTAGTAGAGCATGGACAGCCCGTCAGGAGCGTGGTCCTACAGTGCCGTAGGTGAGTGTAGCTCCTAGCGCACATCGCTAGTTATGAGGCAGTCAAACTGCTCCACAAAGGGCCGATACGCCCGCGTGACCTAGGCGCGCGCAATATACATGCCCGGGTTCCTGTCCAGGAACACCTTAAGCATACGAGGAAGATTATTGTACGCTGCCTCGAAAGACCCAAAACGTTTTTCCAACGCCTTCTACTTCGCACGCCACGCCTTTACGTAGCTAATATTGTACTTGAATTTCTTTTCGATAACTACCATGATGTGCGTGGCCTCCATGTCTTTCTTCTCCACTATCTCTCCATACATCGAATTGGGTATAAAGACGACGTTAGGTTACGATGCCTCGCCAAAACACTACTAAGAGTGCAAGAGTGCGGCTCCACCTTCGACACAATCCAGTGAGTCTCATACTTGGGTCTACGTGTGTGCACCCTCCAAGGACAACTGGCCTGCTCGCACTTCACGGTGTACTGCTCCTGGCTAGATTTCACGACCCAAAAAGTCTACTGCATTGAAAGGGCCCACAACTTGATGGCATCCTACAGCAACGCCTTGTCAGCAAACATTGAATGCAACTGAACCGCTATCCTATGATACTCCCACGGTGATTCATGCTCATCATGTGCGGAAACACCCTCAGCATCAAACCAGTTCCATTCATGTGGGACGGAAGCTTCATCCTCATCCGAATTGTCCTCGTCATTCTCCTGTACAGCTTCCTCTTCAGCCCATGCTGTTTGGTCATCACACTCCATCTGCTGCACTGTGTACTCAATATGCTTTCCTTCATCGACTTGTCCTTTTCCCTCGCCACGGCATGACCATTCTACCTCTTCTCCATGTACCGCATCAACCTCGTCACGAGCATCTTCCTTCCCTTCACCAATATGCGGGCCACCCGAGCTGCTCACACCTCCTGGAGCAAGGGCGTACACACAACCTTGCACAGCTTCTAATGGGCATGTTGCACAAGCAGCACACACTCGTATCCATAGCGCCGACACCTTTGCACAAACCCCTTCCACGCAACAGTGCGCAGCAATGTTCTCAACTCCCATGTGATGTCCATGGGAGACCGGCTCTAAAGCCCTTGTACGACGATGTTGCACACCTTGGGATCCAACGAAAAACTCCGAGTAAGCCAATGCATCATATCTAATATTAGAGCATTCTCACCATCCGTGTGTACTAGAGTGTCTTGTGGAAAACCACTCAAATCCACACCATTCAGACCTTCACGGATGGTTCCAACACCGTAATGTACTCTCAATGTAGTGGGTATCAACATTGCTGATGTCTGCCTGCATACATGTTTTAATTTTGCAACATGTCAAATCGCATCGCACACTACAAGTATGGACGTACTACAATTCACATTTCACCGATCGTTCACCTATCGTAACCAACTACACTAACCTCGTAGTATGAACTTCCTATCGGCACCCTACGGACCGACGCCGCACTTTTCTCGCTACTCGAGCCGTCCCCTACATGAAACAATTCCTAATGGTTTCGACAGTTTACATGCCATATCGATTTAAATGCCTTTATACCAGTTATAATGGTACACACGCTTTTCCAACGTACTAACGACATTACATTCATTTGTATTTAATCATAAATATTACGTATTATTGTTTTTAAAATACCAAAAATTGAAATTCTAACATAAATATTGACTGAATTTTGTAATACCTACAAATTTCTACGGACGATTAATTTGTACGTAATAGTGACCGAATTTTCTATAACTACAATTTTGTATGCATGCCAATTTGCTAACGATGCTAATTTTATAAAACTATGTTCGCTAAATTATACACAACTACACGCTTCTACGGCTGCTAATTTCCTAAAACTAAATTAACTAAATTTTCTATACCAAAAAATGAACTATTTCTATCTACATCTACAATTTTCTACTAACACTAACAGTAAATAATATATGTACTGCGTATACAACATTGCAAATACAAAAAAATACCTACAGTTGCTTCGTACATTCCTCTCCGCTTCTACGGCTGCTATTTTTCTAAAACTATATTAACTAAAATTTCTATACCAAAAAGTGAACTATTTCTATCTACGTCTACAGTTTTCTAGTAACACTCACAGTAAATAATATATGTACTACATATACAACATTGCAAATAAAAAAAATTAGCTAGAGTTGCTTCTTCCTCTCCTCTCCTCCCCCTCCTCTTTCCTCTCCTCTCCTCCTGCTCTCCCTCTCCTCTCCTCTCCTTTTCTCCTCTCTCTTTTCTTCCTCTCCTCCTCTCCTCGACCGACTTCTGTGTGTTGTGCTCCTCTGTTGAGAGCGGCAGCCGAGCGGCCTCGCCTTTTTATCCCCACCTCCAGTCGCTTGGCTGTTGGGCGACAGAAGTTTCAGTCGTTCAACGGTTGGGCGACTGCAACAATTCACCCAACGGCTGGTGGATTCCATGCATGTTGTCTGGCCATTGGGTGATAGGCTCCAGTCGCCTAACGGTCGGGCGACTGAGGCCAACTCTCCTCGAATCCCTCCAAGATCAGACTGTTTCAATGTAGTTGACGGGATGTACGCATCCTGTCGATAGGAATATCAATGTGCGTATATATGTAACGTGATAAGTATATAGTAATTATGGGAAGAGTGACAAACCTTGTGATTGGTGAGCCTCGAGGAATCGAGGAGTAGTTCCATATGTTGGCAAACGTAGTATCCACATGTGTTGCCCGACTGCTACTGATGGCACTGCAAAAAATGGAATGTGTTAGTTCAAGAGGCATTAGTACCAACTGTTGCATAGGATTAATTAATGTGAAATAGCGAATACCTTAAAATCTCAAACATGTGTCAACAGGCCTTTGGCCCCGCGCTTCGAGTCACCTCCCATTTCAATGTACATCGCGAACGCCCTACGTAATTCGAAAAAGTTAACCTTAGTCATTTGGAAGGAAAGAAAGAGTACAATGTAGATATGTATGGGGAATATGTGCTTACCTATCGATTACTTGGCTGACAACTGTGAAGTCCATTTTATTCTTACTTAGGGAATCAAGGTAATATACCTTGTTCCATTTTGGTACAATTACTATTAAAAACCAATGAAAGTTCTGATGGAAGGGCATAAGTACATATTCCTTATTGCGACAACCCAGCAGTCCTGATGCAATGTACCTCTCGACGAGGGGTGTATCCCGGTCGATGGTATCCTTGGCGACCAAGTGTGGGTCCAAGAAACCAGCTGATGAGTTGGATAATCTAGCTCTAGTCAGCATGTGTCTATATATACACACATGAAAGCAACAAATTAGATATGGCATTTATCGGTATGACATTAATGGAGACTGTGATTGTACACACTTACAGCGTCCAACATCGAATGATTGAGACGTCAAGAGCGTTGAGCGTGAACAGATCGAATAAATCCTCAAAGGCAACCACGAACATACACTCTTGAAGACTGTGGTGTAAATCATCCGACGTGAATTTGACAGTGATACTTGAAGTCCGTTCTCCCTCTAGCTTATTGGACTGCTGCATATACCACGTGTGCAATTGCATGCAACTATATGGTAGCTTTTGGAGGTCTTTTTGCTCGAGCAACGGCTCGCCAAGCACGAATTTGCGGGCCAAAGGTAGGTACGGCATATCATGAATGGTCTTCTTTGCTTTGCCCTTGCTGGCCTTGCTGCCTCGGCTATAGGTCGACTTCACGGCAGTCGACTTTGAAGGTAACAGCGGTGCAAGTTGCTCTGGCGAGAATAGGACCCGTGGAGATAGCACTGGTGCAGTATCCGGTGGTGGAACCGACTGGTCTTGTAATGGAGATAGCACCAGTGCATGTTGCTCTGGCGAGAGTATGACCCGTGGAGATAGCACCGGTGCAGTATCCGGTGGTGGAACCGACTGGTCTTGTAATGGAGATGGCACCAGTGCATGTTGCTCTGGTCCTACCACCGGTGAAGAAGCCTCCAGGGAGATGTCGCTTTTGGGCCACTGGATGAATGTTCCAATGGCCTGTCCTAGAGTCACGATCTTGTTGTTGGGGGGCTTCGGTAGCGGGACCACCTCAAAATTGACATGCATACCATCCATATTAACTTTTGCGAAGCCTGGCGCTAAAGCTTGACCGTGCACCATGGCCCCGATACTGCATTTAATATGCAGCCCAAGCAAATGCACACGGAATAGAGCCATATCTCATTTGGAGCCTGCACTTCGTAGGCTCCTACATAACGATACAAAATTAGCTACTCGAATAGGCCTATCAATGGAGCAAGCATTCGAGAGGTAATAATTATTACCAGGATGTCATCCACAGGAAATTTGGCCGGGGTTTGCGTCGGATTGGACGCGCAGCTACTCGAACGGTTGTGCGGGCTAGCTAGCACAGAGCGCGTAGCGGCTCTGCGACTTTCTGTTTGTTTCGCACCTCATCTCTCGATTACACTAGCCACTCACCCATTAGCTCCTCTCTAAGAGATTCCTTGATCTCTTCTCGTAGCTGTGCGTCATGCTCGGCTTTGTTTCTCTTCCTACGCCGATACATTTCGGAGTCATCTTGGAAACCATGTTTCCAAGGAACGTAAAGCCCAAGGCCTCTCGTGCGACCCGGTGCTCCTTGTTTCCCGGGGCCACGGAGAGCATATCATTCTCCCTTGTTCCTGGAATGATCCTGTAGATTCAAAACTCACTCTTCCCGCAAGAGCACGAAATGCCATTTCAATTAAATGCGAAGTTGTGGAGTAATTACAAGCTACGTAGTTCTATCGATATCTTACGGTATTTGGGACACTTGCTGGTCTGCAGGGTTTCAAAGGAGACGCCCTCGATGTCGTTGTAGATGACCTTGCTCTAATCCAATTTCGAGCGCGGTCATCCGGATATTGGAAAATGGCGGGCGATGTCTGTGCAGCTGCCAGGTCATCCTCCTTCCTCCACTGCGGGATTTTACCCGCATACCCAGCTGTGCCAAGTCTGTGGGGGTGTGTGTTTTTTGCCTGGAGGGCCTTGTGCGCCACACTTGTACTTTTGAAATCTTCGGTCGTTTTCATCGCCTTGAACTCTTCCTATTGTGGTTCCAGGAATGGGTATTTATGAAAAGGCATTTCGTCCATCTCCACGTATTTCCTGACAAGCGTGCTCTTGAAGTTCTTCCATGCTTTGCACGTCGCTAGGTAGGTTTGTCGTTGCATAGGGTATAGGTGTTCTTCTGGGAACTCGAACGATGCCAAAATTTCGGTCCACAACTCACATTTCCGAGTGTTAGGCACGTTCTTCCATGAATTGTATGTGATCTCAATTCGTTCTTGTGCAACTATTCCAACCATGCTTCGGAATGCGTTTACCGCTTTTTGAGGAAGGATAGGGACCCCAGGTGCGTTTACCGCTGTGATGTCTGTCGGCCCTCAGGCTTCTTCGATAGCCCTCTTCCTTGGCGTCTTGATGTTGGAGCGGACGCCTCCGGCGATGATGTTGAAGAATGCGCGGGTGACATGTTGCTTATTTTGTGGGTCTATTAGGATAAGATGAGAAAGTGCCATACCATAAGATAAGAAAGTGCAATATCTATTGATGGGAATGGGGTCCCGATCTTCCAACAGGTTCTGGATACGTTCGATTTGGTGGAGGCGCGACACAAATCGATCCGGCTTCCGAACGACACGCCCGAACCCGCAATCGCAGCACCACGCCTCCTCAGGTTATCAACCGTGCGCAGCGGTTGACCTCGCCAAGAAGGCTAATCCTTGCCTGCGAATCAAGAACACAAGCAAGAACAAGGAAGAACACAACTGAATTGCAGATGTATTGATTCAGCACTCGAAAGTTGGGGTCTCACAAACCGATGAACGGCGAAACTGTTCAAAGACAGAATTGATCTAAGCAAAACCCCAAACCCTAATGGTGGGGTGGCGGCTGGATATAAAGGAGTTAGGGCGTGCAAAACCCTGGACGCGCCCCTAATGGGCTCCAACACGATACAAAGCCGATCGGCCCAAAAGACGGTGGCGCAGCACCCTGACAGATTCTGAACGCCCATTTGTTTCGACGATTCCCGTTGACTCAGAAGGAATTTTGACATGGGACCAAAGCCATTGGAAAGGTGGTCTTCTCATCTTTCCATACATATGTGGAACGTCCAAAACGGAGTCCGGATGCGATCTGGGCGTCCGTTTTAGTGCGGTCTGGTCCTGGACTCCGAATTGGATTCGAAGTCGGTTTGAGTTGGGCCTCCAACATGATTCGACCGCCCTTGCTGGACTTGTGCGTCTTGTAGCCCTTCTCCAAGTACTTCCAGGTCCTCTCCATGGTTCCTAATCATAATTAAATCATTAGGTAGCAATCTATTCTCGAATGAACAAAAGGAAGTACTTAGGAACGAGCTCACCTGTAAATTCAATTGTCGGGCGCGAGCTCTAGTGATTGGTCCTTGAATGTCAAGTGGAGGAGTGTTGTATGTATCCGAAGAAGTGATTTCCTCATCATCCTCCCCTCTTGAAGCGGAGTTGTCCTCAACTCAGCCTCATCTTCTTCTCCCAAGTATGGCTTCAAATCTGAAATGTTAAAGGTGGGACTAACCCCAAACTCGGGAGGCAACTCAAGTTTATATGCATTATCATTTATCTTCTCAATTATCTTAAAAGGACCAGCAGCTCTAGGCATCAATTTTGATTTTCTTAACTCAGAAATCGATCCTTTCTCAAGTGCAACCAAACAAAATCACCCGGTTCAAGTGTAACTTCCTTTCGACCTTTACTACCAGCAATCCTATATTTTTCATTCATCTTTTCAATGTTTGCCTTAGTAGTCTCATGCATTTGGACAATAAAATCAGCACGCTCCTTAGCATCATTATGAACTCTCTCACTAGTAGGCAAAGGTAAAATATCAATAGGGGCACGGGGATTGAATCCATACACTACCTGAAAAGGACTTACCTTAGTGGTAGAGTGTTCCGCTCGATTATATGCGAACTCAACATGCGGTAAACACTCTTCCCACAACTTCAAATTGTTCTTCAAAATAGCTCTCAACATGGTAGACAATGTGCGGTTCACTACCTCGGTTTGGCCATCGGTTTGTGGGTGACATGTTGTAGAGAACAACAACTTTGTACCCAACTTGTTCCATAGAGTACGCCAAAAGTGACTCAAGAACTTGACATCACGATCTGAAACAATAGTAGAAGGCATACCATGCAAACGAACTATCTCTTTGAAAAAGAGGTCAGCAATATGAACGGCATCATCGGTTTTATGACATGGTATAAAGTGAGCCATCTTAGAAAAGCGATCCACAACAACAAAAATGCTATCCCTCCCCCTCTTAGTCCTGGGCAATCCTAAAACAAAGTCCATAGAAATATCTGCCCACGGAATAGAAGGAACAGGAAGAGGCATATATAAACCATGTGGATTCAAGCGAGACTTAGCTTTTTGACATGTAGTGCAGCGAGCTACAAACCGCTCAACATCTCGCCTCATCTTTGGCCAAAAGAAGTGTGTGGCCAAAACGTCCTCCGTCTTTTTAGCACCAAAATGTCCCATCAAACCGCCTCCATGCGCCTCCTGCAACAACAAAAGACGAACGGATCCAACTGGAATGCATAGACGGTTAGCTCTAAACAAAAAACCATCATTGATCATGAATTTATTCCATGCTTGTCCCTCTTTACAATGCAACAACACATCCTTAAAATCAGCATCAAGAGCATATTGTCCTTTAATAGTTTCAAGACCAAAAATGCGACAATCAAGTTGAGACAACATGGTATAGCGTCGAGACAAAGCATCAAGAATCACATTATCCTTCCCTTTCTTGTGTTTAATGACATAAGGAAAAGATTCAATAAATTCAACCCACTTAGCATGTCTACGATTCAAATTGGTTTGACTACGAATATGCTTAAGTGATTCATGATCGGAATGAATGACAAATTCTTTAGGCCATAAATAGTGTTGCCACGTCTCTAAAGAACGAACAAGAGCATACAATTCTTTATCATACGTGGAATAATTAAGAGCAGGACCATTCAATTTTTCACTAAAGTAGGCAACAGGTTTGCCTTCTTGCATCAGAACACTACCAATACCAATTCCGCTAGCATCACATTCCAGCTCAAAAGTCTTACCAAAATTCGGAAGTTGGAGCAATGGTGCGTGTGTAAGCTTGTCCTTCAAAAGATTAAAGGACTCCTCTTGTGATGGCCCCCAATGGAACACGATGCCCTTCTTTGTCAACTCAATCAATGGCGTCGCAATGGTGCTGAATTCCTTGACAAAGCGGCGATAAAATCCTGCAAGGCCAAGGAAACTCCGCACTTGGGAGACCGTCGTGGGCGTGGGCCAACTCCATATCGCCTCCACCTTGGCTCTATCAACCTCAATTCCCTGTGGAGTCACAACATAGCCAAGAAAAGAGACTCGATCCGTGCAAAAGGTGCACTTGTCAAGGTTACCAAACAAACGTGCATCTTTCAAAGCATTAAAAACAGCACGTAAGTGATTCAAATGTTCATCCATGGACTTGCTATAAATCAAGATATCATCAAAGTAAACAACCACAAATTTGCCAATGAAAGGACGTAAAACCTCATGCATTAATCTCATGAAAGTGCTAGGTGCATTAGTTAAACCAAAAGGCATGACTAACCACTCATACAAGCCGAACTTAGTTTTAAAAGCAGTTTTCCATTCATCGCCAAGTTTCATTCTTATTTGGTGGTATACACTACGCAAGTCAATCTTTGTGAAAATTATAGCACCACACAACTCATCAAGCATGTCATCTAGCCTAGGAATAGGATGACGATACCTTATAGTAATGTTGTTAATGGCTCTACAATCTACACACATACGCCAAGAACCATCTTTTTTGGGAACCAAAAGAACAGGAACAGCACAAGGACTAAGGCTCTCACGTACGTACCCACGGTCCAAAAGGTCTTGGACTTGTCGCTGAATCTCCTTAGTCTCTTCGGATTGGTCCTGTATGCCGCACGGTTTGGCAAACTCGCTCCGTGGATTAAGTCAATCTGGTGTTCAATCCCTCTAATGGGTGGAAGTCCTGGAGGTATCTCATCGGAAAACATCTCTAAACTCCTGCAAAAGGTTAGTGACAGGAGCAGGCAAAGTGCAAGGCATATTATCAAGGGAAAATAAAGCATCTTTGCACACAAAAGCATAGCATGTACCATTAACATCATCAATTTCAGCAAGGTCTGATTTTGTGGCAAGCATAACAGAATTTTTCAAATGGATTACTTGCTGTTTTTCAGATTTATCATGTTCCTTTGCATCATTAGCAGCAGCAACTCTCTCCTTATCGGCCTCTATAATCTCATTTGGGTCAAAGGCGTAAAGTAACTTTCTTTCCTTATGCATAAAAGTGTATTTGTTACTACTACCATGGTGTAAAGCATCATTATCAAATTCCCAAGGTCGACCCAATAAAAGAGAGCATGCTTGCATGAGAACCACATCACAATCAACATGATCAGCATAACCACCAATGGAAAAATGGACTCGGCATGTTTGCGTTACCTTAGCTTTTCCGAATCATTTAACCACCGAATATGGTATGGATGTGGATGCGGTCGCGTGGTCAAGCCAAGCTTCTTGACCAAATCAGAACTCACCAAGTTGTTGCAACTTCCTCCATCAATGATGACACGTGCACGCCGGTTCTTGATTGCGAAGAAAGTCTGAAACAAAGTATGGCGTTGAAGCTTGTCGGTTTGTTCTACCTGTGCCGAGGACTCGCTGCACAATGATGCTCCGTAGCGTCGCTGTGGGCGCCCACCAAGGACCAGTCCTCATCACCACCGCCATTGTCATCCGAGGCAGCGGCATCATCATCCTCCTCGACATCCGAAGTGCTGATGTAGCCTCCATCTTCGTGGCGATGTATGCCCGTTGGCTAGGGCAATTTTTCGCACATGACCAAGCCCATGGCAGCGATGGCACTGAATGTCGGAGGAGCGACCCGTTGAAGCCACGGAAGAAGAACTACTCTTGGCTGGAACGCAAAGAATTTTTGAAGGTGGCTTCGGTGGCGCCGCTGCAATCTTGTTCACGGTGGTGGAGGAGAACGAAAATTCAAGAAGACTTGGGCGATCCGCCCATGTAGTCGTTCGCGGCGTGTAGAAGGGTCGTTCGGTGCGTGCCTTCGCTAATTCCTTGCGTCCTGCAATTCTTTTTCTGCAAGCATAGCAAGGTGGAACAACTGGTTGATGAGTAAATTCTTTATAATCAACAATATCCTGAATTTCACGCCGTAACCCCGTAGAAACGACAAATCTTATCCTCTGTGTCCTCAACAACCCCACAACGCATCATACCCTTTTGAAGCTCAAATAATAGTCCCGAATGAACGATCACCTTGTTCTAAGCGCTGCAATTTTTTCTCAATTCAAGTTTATATGTGGGAGGAACAAAGCGATTACGCATATCTTCTTTTAACCGCTCCCATGTATCAGGTTGTAGCGCATGTTACTTAGTTCATTCCACGGATAATAGCAAAGTCCTTAAACTCACTAGTAGCTTGTCTAACTCTATGTTGTTCGGGAACCAAGTGAGAATTAAATTTCTGCTCTACCGTCATCTCCCAATCAAGATATATTTCAGCATCATAAATACCAGAAAAGATGGAATGGTAAACTTAACTTTAGCAAAAGGGTCGCTGTTACCATGACGAGTGCAGTTATTACCTTCCATACCATGTCGGTTCTGGTTATTACCTCCCATACCTTGTCGGTTTTTTGAAGACGCCGGCGTAGTCGTGCATCTTGTGTCGCCGCCGATCAATGTTGCCATCTGCATCATACACTATGTCATCATCGGGGCGATGGCCGTCATTGACAGTGGAAGACGTGCCTCAATTTGTCCATCCGAGCGGTGAGGTCGACCAACCGCCGCTCCACCCGCTCAATGCCTTCCGTGGTGTTCAACTTGGCAATGGCGGCGGCGATGGTGTCCATTCTCGCGCGAGTGAAGCATTTTGTTTGTCGAGCGCAGCTTGTAGCTGGCGCGACTAACACACTCGTTGAAATCGACCGTGACCCATGTCCTTCGTCTCTGCCATGGTTAGTGGAAACACAGGAAAACAAAAGGATTATCCCTATCAACTACAAATGAAGGGCGGTGGAATCTCGCAAAGGAAGTGGCTTACCAAGCTCTTGCAAGTGTTCTTACCAAAGCAATGGGTGGTACAACCGTGGGTGGTTCGTGAAACCATGTCGGCGTGGATGCGATTGCAAGGGTCAAAGCGTGTTATCCCAAGTAGATATATGGAGTTTGGAAGGCCAAATATATCGGTGGAACACAAATCAATAACAGATAGTAATGCTGAATAAATGTCCAAAGCATCGGTCCTAGTTGCTGGCCTAAATGTGTCCTATATCGGTGTTAGGATATGATGAACAAGGAATCACGGCGAAAAGTAAGCGAAGACAAGAACAAAGATGGCAGGGAATGAGAAACTTAATTCAGCATAAGCACAAAACAAATGAAGCTCTGTCACCTAAAACGTGCTCTGTCTGGTTTTTCTCTCTTTTTCTTTTTTTAAGGCACGTAACTCGTGTGCCTTTGCTCATGAGCAAAACTAGGTGCCAAAATTTTTCTTTTTTTGTTTTTTTTTCTGTTATTTTTTTCACAAAGCAGATCACAGAAATAGGAACCACACAAAGTTTCAATTCAATCTGATGTAAGGTGTGGCCTACAGAAAATAATGAATGTGCTGGAAATTCGGTGAATCAATTTCGGAGCTCGAGTACTGCACTTTCCAGGCCGAATTTGGGGAAAATAAAATCGCGGAAACCTGACAACGTCAGGTCAGTTTCGGATGCAAAATTTAATTTCACCCAATTTCAAAAAAAAATCGCCTGATTTCGAGTCCGTATGCAAAAGTTATGGCCGTTTGAAGATAGAACTCCGAGTTATGGTTTCTGTGGAGGCCGAAACGAAATCGGGTGGGGAGGAAATTGGTGGAAATTGGTGGCGGAAGCTCGGGGAAAGGTGGGGGATGGTGTTGTGTGATCACGAGACACGAAGGATGACTCAAACAGCGGGTGGGATATGGGTGGGAAAACAAAAACAGAGGGTGGAATACGCGATGGATGACAGCTAGGGTTTGTATGAGAGGTGGCAGAAGCAAGATAACCGGAAACAAAACACGATCTAAACCAGCAACACAACTCGACTAAGGACACAAACTCAACACTACGGACTCTGAAATTAAATTGTGCAAAAGGCTAAACAAGATCTGGGACAGAAACAACCTACGACTACAAAATTTTTGTAGGGCTTTTCTTGGACTCTAGGATGAAACGAAAACAACAAAGGTAGGGTATTCTCGAACTGAAGGAACACCAAGCTCTGATTACCACTTGATGGGAACGGGTCCCGATCTTCCAACAGTTCGGATACGTTCGATTTGGTGGAGGCGCGACACAAATCGATCCGGCTTCGAACGACACATTCGAACCCGCAATCGCAGCACCACGTCTCCTCGGGTTATCAACCGTGCGCAGCCGTTGACCTCGTCAAGAAGGCTAATCCTTGCCTGCGAATCGAAGAACACAAGCAAGAACAAGGAAGAACACAACTGAATTGCAGATGTATTGATTCAGCACTTTCGAAAGTTGGGGTCTCACAAACCGATGAGCAGCGAAACTATTCAAAGACAGAATTGATCTAAGCAAAACCCCAAACCCTAATGGTGGGGGTGGCGGCTGGATATAAAGGAGTTAGGGCGTGCAAAACCCTGGGCGCGCCCCTAATGGGCTCCAACACGATACAAAGCCGATCGGCCCAAAAGACGGTGGCGCAGCACCCTGACAGATTCTGAACGCCCACTTGTTTCGACGATTCCCGTTGACTCAGAAGGAATTTTGACATGGCACCAAAGCCATTGGAAAGGTGGTCTTCTCAGCTTTCCATACATATGTGGAACGTCCAAAACGGAGTCCGGATGCGATCTGGGCGTCCGTTTTAGTGCGGTCTGGTCCTGGACTCGAATTGGATTCGAAGTCGGTTTGAGTTGGGCCTCCAACATGATTCGACCGCCCTTGCTGGACTTGTGCGTCTTGTAGCCCTTCTCCAAGTACTTCCAGGTCCTCTCCATGGTTCCTAATCATAATTAAATCATTAGGTAGCAATCTATTCTCGAATGAACAAAAGGAAGTACTTAGGAACGAGCTCACCTGTAAATTCAATTGTCGGGCGCGAGCTCTAGTGATTGGTCCTTGAATGTCAAGTGGAGGAGTGTTGTATGTATCCGAAGAAGTGATGTCCTCATCATCTATCTATTTCGCTCAATATAGGCGATTACAATACATATATATGTGAGTATACATACATATACATATATATATACATATATACATATACAGTAATCATATACCATAATAGTAAGCATATACATGAATGCAACTAACCATATACATAACAGTAAGCAACTAACAGTAAGCCCTAAACCCTAACACTAAGTATGAAGCATCAAGCATCAACCCTAAACCCTAACAGTAAGCATGACAAACTTGAATATACAATAAGCATATACCATAACAGTAAGCATATACATCAATGCAACTAACCATATACATAACAGTAAGCAACTAACAGTAAGCAACTAACAGTAAGCCCTAAACCCTAACACTAAGTATGAAGCATCAAGCATCAACCTTAAACCCTAACAGTAAGCATGAAGCTCGGGGAGGGTTTTGATGACCTTAGGGTTTTGGTGACGGAGGAGGAGGCGGCGACGCAGGAGGAGGAGGCAGCGGCGACGGAGGAGAAGGAGGAGGAGGCGACGACGACGGAGGAGGAGGAGGCGACGGCGACGGAGGAGGAGGCGACGGGCTCGGGGAGGCGGCGACAGAGGAGGAGGAGGCTGCGGCGACGTCTTCGTCCGGGGAGGCGGCCGGCAAGGGCTCGGGGAGGCAGCCGGCGAGGGCTCGGGGAGACGGCGGCGACGACGGGCTCGGGATTTAGATCTAGATCGAATAACTGCAGCGCACACGGAAAACCCTATCGAGAGGGTATATATAGGGAGGTTATCACAGACGGTTCTAAACTTAGAACCGTCAGATATGATATCCTGAGCGGTTCTAAGTTTAGAACCGTCTGTGATAAGCCTTTGCAACTGTTGTTATTAAGACAACACCAATAACTACACAGCTGCATTCATATCAACCACCAAACAGCTGCATTCATATACAACACCGACCAGCTGCATTCACACAGTGTATTTCTTGATACATTTTGTCATTCTCAAATACATCACACTGCAGCATTGTTCTATACATAAATGCATGCCAATTCACATGTACATCACAGATATACATCACATATACATAAATGCCAATACAATATACATTTTCACATATACATTTTGTCACACATTTTCACATATACATCTCAAAATTGACTACATCAGATATTTTCACATATACATCTCAAAATTGACTACATCACACATTTTCACACATACATCTCAAAATTGTCACACATTTTTACATATACATTCTTATTGTGCTTGCTTATTTCCTTTAAAAATTAGCCCTTCATCATGATCAATGTGTACGTAACTAGTTTCGTCACGTTGTTCATCGTCGACCCTTATGCCATTTCCAAAAGGAGGTAACTCGTCAAATTGATTGTATTCCTCCTCGTCCACTACATTCTCCACTCCGACAATTCTCCTTTTTCCATGAAGAACTACATGGCGTTTCTTGTTTGCCGGGTCTGTTACATAGAAAACTTGAACAACTTGATTGGCGAGTACGAATGGTTCGTCTTTGTACCCGACACGTTGGAGGTCCACGATCATGACACCGTACTTGTCAACCTTCACCTGTGGGAGATGCACACAATGGCACCGAAATAAGGGGATCTTGAAAACCACATAGTCGAGCTTCCAAATCTCTTTTATGAAGCCATAGTACGAGTTTCTCGACCCATCGGTACTGAATGCATCTATGCGGACACCGCTGTTCTGGTTAGTGCTCTTGATATCCTGAGACTGCGTATAGAATGTGTACCCATTTCTGTCATATCCTTGCCATGTCACAACTGTAAATGTCGGCCCTTTTGCCAACCATGTCAGCGTCTCACTCGGCGAGCTCCTAGCGATTTGCTCCTTCAACCATTGGTTGAACCAACGGTTGTGTTGCCTCATGATCCAAACATCCGGCCGCTCCAGATTCTGTTGCCAAAGCACATCCTTGTGCTGGTCCACAAAAGGCACCACTTCAGTCATGTGTTGCAACACCGCGAAATGGGCTTGAATATACGTGTCCATATCTGGAGTGATTGCTTTCCTTCTTATAGTTCCGAGACCCTTCAGCCTCCCCTCATGACGAGATTGATGGACACCTATTGGTTGAATCTGACCCATATAATCGACACAAAACTCAATGACCTCTTCGCTTACATAACCTTCGACGATGTTGCCCTCCGGCCGAGAACGATTCCGTACGTAGGACTTGAGAATTCCCATGAACCTCTCAAATGGGTACATGCTACATAGGAATACGGGCCCGCACATTTTTATCTCCCACACAACGTGAACAATGAGATGGACCATGATATCGAAAAACGAAATGAGGGAAATACATTTCAAGGTGACATAGAGTCACACCACCTCGTCCTGCAGAGCATCTAGTCTTTCGGGATCGATGACCTTCTGAGCAATTGTGTTAAAGAAATAACATAGCCTCATGATTGTCTCTCGGACTTTGATCGGCAAAATATTTCTAATTGCAATAGGGAGCATCTGTGTCATCAGCACATGACAATCATGAGACTTCATGCCATTTAACTTCATATCTTGCATCTAAACAAGTTTCTTCACGTTGCGGAGTAACGGACGGAACTTTGACACCATGCAAATCTTGCACGATTCGTTTTACGAGCCTTGGGCGAGTGTAACACGCAAGGGAAGGTACGTTCGTCCATTATCGGTGCGTGTCGGTGCTAACTTAGGCCCGATGTCCATGTCGGCCAAGTCAAGCCGTGCGTTGACGCCGATCCTTTGTTTTATCACGGATGTTCATGAAGAGACCAATCAAGCCGCCGCATACATTCTTTTCTACGCATGGCGTCGATGCGATGTCGAACATCTAGGTACTCCCAATAAGGTAAGTCCCAAAATATTGATCTCTTCTTCCAGGTGTTCTTCTCATGAGCCCTCAATTTACGTCCCTTTCCGAGGACAACATCTAAATCCTTAACCATATCTGTCGTAGGGGTGGCCCCGCCAACTTGTGAGCAGCACAGTAGGAAGGTTATAAGGCCAGAATAGGCCATGTGTAATGACATAACTGCCCCAGAGGGGATAACCAGATGTAAGGGTATAACTGTAAAAGCACTCCTCATGTGCATATATATATGAGCACAAGCCATGGGGAGAGGCGATTACACACAACTTCATTACTCTCCACTACCATCTCTCTCTCTGTTTGGTCTGTAGCCACAACAGTTGGCGCCGTCCGTGGGGAGGGACGAAGACAAGCCTGAAGACCGAAGAAAAAGATGGCACCGAAAAAAGCTTCCTCAGCGGCGGCGAAGGCAAAGAAGGCGGCCGGGCCGGAGCGTCGTAGGGGCACCAGAGCTTCGGCATCGGCAGCGGCGGACTCGGCGCGCGAGGCGAGCGGCGGCGGAACGTCGGCGTTCGCGCGGTGACGACCAACCCCGTCACCGGCACAGCGACAACCGACCCCGCCGACGCTGCGATAGCCGACCTCGCCGCTCCCACTACAACCCTCGCCGGCGATGTGGACCGGGCGGTCCGAGGTAGCCGCGACGGAGCGACCGGCAGCTCGGGACCCCGCGACGTGGTCGTCCCCGCGCCGACCCGCCCGTCGGAAGCACCGGTAACTCCGCCAGCACCGGGGAGGGAAAGCGCCCTGCTGGCGGCCCTCAACGCACTCCGGCGGGAGATGGGGGACCTTCGCGGAGCCCTCAGAAACATGCAAGAGGCTCGGAGTCAGCCGGCTGCGCCAGCAATCGTGTCCGAGCCCGTGCCGGAAAGAGCGGATGGTCGCGAAGCCCCCACGTCCAGCCGTGTGCCGCTGCGACGCGTGGATCCAGAGTCCCCGCTCTCGGCGAGGCTGCAGCAGGCGGCATGGCCCGAAGACTTCAGGTTCCCTAGCGCCATCAACTCGTATAAAGGCGACACGGACCCCCATGAGTTCGTGCGCGTGTACGAAACCGCGATCGAAGCCTCCGGCGGAGACGACACCACGAAGGCCAAGGGACTCCCCCTCGCGCTACAAGGGGTGGCGCTCTCTTGGTTCTTTACCATAGAGCGAGCTCCATCTGCGCGTGGGAGCAGCCGCGCCCCGCCTTCATAGCAACTTCGGGGTACTATGACGAGCGAATCGAGACGGACCAGCTCTTCGTTGTAAAGCAGCAACCCTCGGAGACCCTCCGGGGCTACTTCAAGCGCTTCGCCAAGATTCGATGCCAGGTGAACAATCTTAATGCAACCACAGTCATTAATGCAGCCATACAGGGCCTTCACCCGTGTCCGATGGCGAGTACAGCGGAGACCAATCAAGACCGTCGCTAAGCTCTTGACAAAATGGACAAATGCGCGGGCGGAGGAGGATGCGCGGCGCACCATTACCGCCCTCGGTCTCGCCATGAGGAGCCCCGCGCAAATCGGGCGGTGGTCCCTCACGGCCGGGCGTGGCCGAGAGCCTCAGGCAGCCCACCCCGAGGCGGTGAGGTGGGTGCGAAGGCTCTTCAAGGAGCAGCCTAAACCTCGGCGCCGCGCGCGGCCGCGGCGGCCCATCACGTCCTCGACACCAAGCGCGCCAAGGACCCGACCCCGCCTCACGGAGGGGGGTCGGGGATTGCAAGGTGGACTAGCTTACGGCGACCAGCCCGCGCGAGCAAGAGCTCCCGCACTATGGCGGTGGTGCGAGGTACACGGCTCGATGACCATCGCACAAGGGCATGCACCGAGGTGATGGCGCTGCGAAGGGCAACGGCCGGATCTCGAACTCGCCTCCTCGGCCCCGCGGAGCTCAAGTAGGGCACCAGGACAACCCCATCGAGCCACCGCAATGGAAAGTGCGCGATCGTACCATCAACGTCATCACCGGGGCTCCTCCTCAAAAGCCCCGGGAGCAGCCGCGGTGTGGATGCCGCCCGCAACATCACCTTCGACTTGAGCGACGCCAGGTGTGGAGTACCCCACCAAGACCCTCTAGTCATTCGACCCACATAGCATCTTTGTGAAGTCGGCGCGTCTGGTCGACGGGAAGCTCGCGAACATTTTATTCGCGAAACCCTCGACCGCATGGCAATCCCGAGGCGGCTAGAGCGGCCGGAGCTCCCTTCGAGGCTTCGGGGTCAACAGCTGCAGCCCACGGGGCACGTGTCTCTTCGGTCACCTTCCGTCGGGAAGGCAACAAAGGTAACATCCGACAGAGCACATTATTTTCGATGTTGTAGACCTCCCACACCCCTACAACGCCATGCGGGCGACCCGCCCTCAACTCTTCGAGGCGATCCGCACCACGTCTTCTTGTGTATGAAGCTCCGGGCCCCGAGGTATTATCACGCCGGCGACGGGACTCGGCGGGCGTGCCGGCGGCGGCGCGTTCGCATCGCCGATGCACGCCCTCTCCGGCGCACTCGGGAGGGCCTCGGCCCCGGTGGGCGCCAAGCCTCGGCCGGCGGAATCAAGAAAGTGCAGCTCGAGCGGAAGGGCGGTTTGTGTCCATCGGCGACGGCTCCCACCGGGGCGGCGAGATCTGCTCCGAGTACTTCGAACAACGTCGACATCTTCGCATGGTCCCGGAGGACATCAAGGCGTGGACCGAGCACTAATCGAGCATCGCTGGCGGTCGCCCGACGCCAAGCCGATCAAGCAAAGGCTTGGCGTATGTCGATGGATCGGCGGGGCGGCGCCAAAGCGAGTGGCAAAGCTTCTTGGCGGGGTCATTCGCGAGTCCACCATCGAGTGGCTCGCTAACCGGTGCTAGTCAAAAGGCCAGCGGGGCTGGCGCATGTGCGTCGACTTCACGGCACTCAACAAGGCGTGCGAGGACAATTACCCTTGCCGCGCATCGATCAATTGGTTGGCGCCACGCCGAGTGCGAACTCATGAGTTTCTGGGCGCCTACTCCGGCTACCACCAGTGTACATAGCCGAAGGCGGCGAGGAGAAGACCGGTTTCATCACACCACGGGGACATTCGCCGTCCGAATGCCCTTTGGCTTGAAGAACGCGGCGCTACCTTCACTCGCCTCGTCGCCATCGCCACAGCTGCCCGGCTCGGGAGGAACATCGAAGCCTATGTCGGCGGCGTGGTGGTCAAAACTCGTCGGCTCGCCTGCATGGCGGGACCTCCAGAAACCTTCACAACCTCGGAAGGCGGGCATCAAACTCAACCCGACAAGTGTGTCTTGAGTGCGGCGAGCAAGCTCACAGGTTTCCTCGTCTCGGACGGGGCATCGAGCGAACCCCGACAAGGTAGACGCTATCTTGGGCATGGAGCCGCCCAAGACTACGAGGAGGTCCAGAGGTGGCGGGCAGCCGCATGGCGCGCTAAGCCGCTTCCTATCGGTGGCGGGCGGGGCTGCCATTTTTCAAGACACCGGCGGGTGCGGCGGATTCAGTTGGGACGAAGATTGTGCGAAGGCCTTCAACGAGCTCAAACAGCACCTCGCAAGTCTCCCCACTCTGGTCGCCCCAGCACCAGAGGCTCCCCTCCTGCTCTATCTGGCCGCGTCAGCCACCGCGGTCAGCGCCGTCCTCGTCTTGGAGGAAGGCGCCATGCAGAGGCCCGTCTACTTCGTCTCTGAAGCCCTCCAAGGCGCCAAGACAAGATACACGGAGCTTGAGAAGCTCGCCTACGCGCTGGTCATGGCTTCCAGAAAGCTTCGGCATTATTTTCTGGCCCACCCGATCACAGTACCTTCCTCATTCCCCCTGGCGGAGATGCTGCACAACAAGGAGTCCACAGGGCGCATCGGCAAGTGGGCTGCCGAGCTCGCCCCCTTCTCCCTGACGTATGCTTCGCGAACGGCAATCAAATCCCAAGTCTGGTGGATTTTCTCGCCGAATGGACCTCGCCGCCCCGCCCCTCGGACGCACGATGACCCTGCTCGGCGCTTACAATCGACGGAGACTTACAGCGTCGCGGCGCGGCGTAGGGCGGTGATCGTCACACTGAAGGGCAGCGTTTGCTGTACTCGGCGCGCTTGACTTCCCGCCACCAACAACACGGTGAGTGCGAGGCACTACTCTTTGGCTGGCGAAGCTCAAGGCAATCGGCGCGAGCGGGTCTTTGGTCCGCACCGACTCGCGCTTGGTGGCCGCCATGTGGACAAGTCATATCAAGCCAAGGACCTAGAGTTGGCCAAGTACCTCGGCGGTAAGGGCGGCGAAAGGCACTTTGGGTGTCACCATCAAGGCCTTCCCAGCGGAGAATGAGCAGCCGACGCCCTCGCGAAGGCAAACCAAAGAATCGCTTCCCGAGGGGTTCTCTGAGACATTAGCAAAGGCGGCCATCGCGCAGACACCCGGGCGGCACTCGTCCACCGCATTGGTCGGCGGGAGATTGGCGAGCCCATTTTCAATTTCTTGCGAGGGCATCGCCGGCCGGAGGACCTGCCGAGCTGCGGCGCTTGCGGCAAAGACTGCACGGTCCTTCCAGTGTTCGAAGGAATACTCTACAAGAGAGGGTTTGCGCCCGCTCTGCGCGCCTCTCAGCCGAGGGGAAGGAGCTCTTGGCGGAGATCCACGCGGGCGTATGCGGATCCCACTTGGCACCAAGATCATTAGTCGGCAAGGCGTTCAGGCAAGGCTTCTACTGGCCGACTGCCATCACCGACGCCCAGGACCTCGTCCGTCGGTGCCAAGGGTGCCAGTGGATGGCACGCATTATCCGTAGGCCCCCGACGCGCCTCAACCCCATCCCCCCGGTGTGGCCACTGGCACGCTGGGGGCCTTGATATAGTGGGACCACTTGCCCGAGCCCCAGGAGACCTCCGGTTCGTGGTAGTCGCGCTAGAGTATTTTTCCAGATGGCCGGAAGCGGTCGCTCTGGCCAAAGTAACTTCGGCGGCCATACAGCACTTCCTATGGCAAAATATCATATGCCGCTTCGGTGTGCCCCGGGAGCTCACGGTCGACAATGGCCTGCAGTTCGACGCCACCCTCTTCAAAGATTATTGTGACAGCATGGGCATTACCCTCCGATTCGCCTCGGTGGGACATCCCCAGTCCAACGGGGCGGTCGAAAGGGCCAATGGCGCCATCTCCGCTGCCATCAAAAAGCGTCTAGTTGGATTGCCAAAGGGCAAGTGGCTAGGCGAGCTTCACAGCGTTTTATGGTCGCTTCGCACAACGGTAACGCGCCCGACGGGGTTCACTCCATTCAAGCTCCTCTTCGGTGACGAGGCGGTGACACCCGAGGAAATCAAGGCCGGCTCGCGGAGGGTCCTCGTCCAAGCACCCGAAGAAGAGCGCCGTGTGTCCTTGGACCTCCTCGATGGGATACGAGCCGACGCAGCCCACCATGTCGAGAAGTACGCGCGGCAAACAGTGCGTACTCGGGACCGCTCTGTATGCCCGCGGGGGTTCAGTCCGGGGGATCTCGTCCTCAGAGTGGCGCTCCAGGCGGAGACCGCTGGCAAGCTGGAGTCCAAGTGGGAAGGCCCGTACATCGTGACAGAGGCATTGCCGAAGGGGGCGTATCGCCTCGCCACGCTCGAAGGACAAGCCTTCCGGCACACATGGAACGCGGACAGGTTGCGGCGGTACTACGCCTAGAAACAGGACAGTAGGCGTACAGCCGTCGTCTTGTTGATCGGGCGATGCTCGCCCGCGCAAGCGGGACCTCAATAAAGATTGCTGTTCCCAGCACATCCCCTGTCCACGATGAGCAGAACCCGCACGCACTCAACGGAGTATAAATAAGACACAGCGGGGGGACGCCTCCGCGCGCACTCTCCGGAGTATAAAGAAGACGTAGCGTCGAGCCTAGCTCCGCACGCACTAGTCCACGGACTTTAAGTAAGACGTAGCGTCGAGCCTAGCTCCGCACGCGCGCACTCTCCGGAGTATAAAGAAGACGTAGCGTCGAGCCTAGCTCCGCACGCACTAGTCCACGGACTTTAAATAAGACGTGGCGTCGAGCCTAGCTCGCACGCGTGAGTCTCGGACTATAAAGAAGGCGTGGCGTCGAGCCTGGCTCCGCACGCACTAGTCCACGGACTTTAAATAAGGCGTGGCGTCGAGCCTGGCTCTGCACGCGTGAGTCTCGGACTATAAAGAAGACGTAGCGTCGAGCCTAGCTCCGCACGCACTAGTCCACGGACTTTAAATAAGACGTAGCGTCGAGCCTAGCTCCGCACGCGTGAGTCTCCGGACTATAAAGAAGACGTAGCGTCGAGCCTAGCTCCGCACGCACTAGTCCACGGACTTTAAATAAGATGTAGCGTCGAGCCTAGCTCCGCACGCGCGAGTCTCCGGACTATAAAGAAGACGTAGCGTCGAGCCTAGCTCTGCACGCACTAGTCCACGGACTTTAAATAAGGTGTAGTGTCGAGCCTAGCTCCGCACGCGCGAGTCTCCGGACTATAAGGGAAGTCGTAGCATGGAGGGTCGCCTCCGCACACGCCACTCCACGAAGTATAAACGAGATTGTGCGGACCTACCCTCTGCGTTCGGCGGCGGGTAAGACCAAGCATAGAGTACTACTTGGTTCCAGTGCAAAAGCAAAAGGGTTACATGGTAACAAGCCTAAGAACCCGTACATCATCCCCGCCTGTCTGTCGACCAAACACTCGGCCTTGGCGCGGTGCGACGGCCGCGTGCCGTCATCGCCACGACCTGAAGGACCCTTCAAGCCACTGGAGGAGGTCCCCCTCCCCATGAAGCGTCTGCTACACGGCAACCCTTGCAGCAGCTTCCCCGAACCGGCCCCACACCCGTTGGTGGAAGTTTTGCAGGCTAGGCCCGACGGAACGGATGGCGTCCGACATAACCCCTGCTTGGCCGGGCGGATCCAGTTGCGGATTCGCTAGCTCTGGTATGCCTACACCCACGGGTATGAAGCAGGGCGAGGGCGAAGCACGCACCAACATAGCCGCAGTGCTCGCCAAAGGTTCTGGCGCCATGAAGAGCAACGCCGACCCCTCCTCGATCAGCCCGAGCGTCTCCAACAGGGCCTCCGGCCTGTGCGTAGTGTCCGGCACTCGGACGCACAGATCTCGGAGGGTCTGGTTCAGAGACTCCATGGCCCGCCATGCCGGCATGGACGCATTCTCCAGGGCAAGGCGGTTCTCGGCAACAGACTTCGCTAGCTGGGCGTTCTCCCCTTCTAGGGCGGCGATCTGCTGGAGGAAGGCGGCGCGCTCCTCGCGGCGGCGTCGAAGCTTCTATAACCGTCTTTGTCGCGGCGCGTGGCACCCCAGCGCGTGACATTCCTCATCCTTCGCGGCGAAGGCAGCGGTTGCTTCACGAAGGCTGGCTTCCAGCGCCCTCCGCTCCCGAATGCGGGCCTCGTCAAAGGACCGGCTGAGGGCAAGCGTCTGGCAAACACAACGAAGTCAGCAGGCGCCTAGCAGTACGTTGCAAGCCCGAAGCGCGCATATTTACCCTTATTTCGGACGCCTGCAGTGCAAGCGCTAGAAGTTCCCCCTCGCATGACGACAGCGCCGCCCTGTTGAGGCCGTTGTCGGCACGCTCGGCGGCTGCGGCAAGGTCGTAGAATATCTCCGGTCGGGGGAAGAAGTCCGCGCGCGCGAGCCCCGGCCCCAAGGCACCAGGATTTACTGAGGCCACAGCCACGTCGACGCCGGCGGGCACCTGCGGGGCACCCTGCACAAGGCTTCTGACTTCGCGCGTACCTCCTCTGCTCGATCCTTCGCCACGTTGGGGAGACTTCGTCTCGTCGATGTTGGCGTAATGAGCGAGCGATCGAAAAGTCTCGCGAAGTCAAGTGAAGAAAAGGACTCACGCCTACCTCCTGCGCCTTTCGTCGCGGTGGGAAGGGGCGCGGTTCGACCACCCGGGAGGCGCGCCTCAGGGGGAGAAGGTCTTCTCGGCCGTGCGCGACGGCGTGATCCCGCGGCAAGGCCCCGCAACAGTGTATCGACTCCCCGTTGGCGGCGGGGACTGCGTCCGAGGGCGTTTCACCTGCGGGGGCACAGGCGATTCTTCCATGGCGGGACCAGCTCCGGTCACTATCGCCCCCACGGTTTCCTCTGTAGGAGGCACGCCCTCGATGGCCGCGGCGGAGGATAACACACCTCCCACTGTGGTTTGCCCGCCAGGGACGACGTCACCCTTCGGGTTGACGGCTTCCAACTCAACGACGGCTGCAAGCCCGAGCACGGGCTCGTGGGCGTCGACAGCAGGTACCAAGGGACCTGCGGCGGTGCGCTCCTTCGAAGCACTATGGCCAGGCCCACCGCCGGTTGCACGCCCCGTCTCAGCTGGGCTGGCCGCCGGAGGGGCTGCCGCGTCGCATACGGCAGCCGGGGAACGGGCCCGGCGTCGTGAAGATAGCACCCCCGCAGGATCATCACCATCCTGAGCGTCCGGAGTCCCGGCGGGAAGCTCTTCCGGCACCACACGCTCGGGCACGGCAATGCCCAAAGCCTCGCAGGTGCGGTTTACTCGCCCCTGCTTAGCCGCCTTAACTGCGGCCTCGCGAGCCCGGTGCTCCTTAAGCGTATACGGGCGAGGCGCTGCAACGCGCGCTCGCATCTTCTAGACGAGCAGCTGCGCAGAGATTGCGCCGATTAGGTGAAAGAAAGGCGGATCTGATGGCGCGTAAAGTGTCTTTGGCGACTTACAAGGGGCGGAGGCGGCGAGGCGAGACACAGAGGGGTCGAACCCGTCCTCGCGAGGGCCGTTCTGTTGAACATACTTCCCCCGAGAGGACAGTGGCGCTGCCCCATACATCGTGAACTCCTCGGCTAGGTTGCGCACGCTCATTCAACGGGCGACACCGACAAGGCTCTGTAGCTTCCGCGCGTCGTCAATCTCCGCCGTCAGACCCGGCGTGCTGTTGAATGAGATCGGCCCACCTCGGCACTGCATTCGGCTCTTGTCGGTCACGGTGTAATAGAATCACCACCGCGTCCAGCCGGCCGCCCATTGCCCAGACGAGGCGGGCACAGGGAACAACGTCGCGCACGATGCCCGGAGCACGAAGGGTAGGGGACGGAGCGCGCGCGTCTACTCCGGTTAGGCGCCAGCTTCGCTGCCACCCGTTCGAAGGGTAGGGGACGGAGCGCGCGCGTCTACTCGAGTAGGCGCCCGCCGCGCCACCCGTTCGAGGGTAGGGGCGGAGCGCGCGTCTACTCGAGTCGGCGCCGCCGCTGCCACCCGTTCGAAGGGTAGGGGCGGGCGCGCGTCTACTCGGTAGGCGCCGGCCGCGCCACCCGTTCGAAGGGTAGGGGCGGAGCGCGTCGTCTACTCGAGTAGGCGCCCGGCCGCGCCACCGCTCGGCGTAGGGGCGGAGCGCGCGTCTACTCGCGTGGCGCTAGCCGCGCCACCCGTTCAAGGGTAGGGGCGGAGCGCGCGTCTACTCGAGTAGGCGCCCGGCCGCCACCACCGCTCGAAGGGTAGGGGCGGAGCGCGCCGCGTCTGCCGACTCGGCGCCCGGCCGGCGCCACCCGTTCGAAGGGTAGGGGCGAGCGCGCGCGTCTACTCAGTAGGCGCCACCGCGCCACCGCTCGAAGGGTAGGGGCGGAGCGCGCCGCTCTGCCGACTCGGCGCCGCCGCTGCCACTCGTTCGATGGGTAGGGGCGGAATGCGCGCGTCCACTTCGGCGGCGCCACCCTCGCCGGCACCATCCCGAGCTTCCGGCTCCCACCCACAAGCCGGAGACATTCACGAGCCACGAGGGACGGAGGGCCAAGGACTCGGCGACATGGCTTCGGCCTGTGAAGCCCTTCACCATGAGAGGCTCTGTCGTAGGGGTGGCCCCGCCTAACCCAGCAGCTGGTAGGAAGGTTATAAGGCCCGAATAGGCCATGTGTAATGACATAACCGCCCGCAGGGGATAACCGAGATGTAAGGGTATAAGCTGTAAAAGCACTCTTCATGTGCATATATATATGAGCACAAGCCATGGGGAGAGGCGATTACACACAACTTCATTACTCTCCAGTACCATCTCTCTCTCTGTTTGGTCTGTAGCCACAACAATATCATAAACCTCGTGTCCCTTTAAATGCCTTGGAGCTGAACCGTCTTCCTTCTCTCTGTCAAATTGTTTCTTCATCTTGAAGTATGGGTGAGCCCTCCGAAGGAACCGGCGGTGACGCATGTAGACGGTTTTGAGTGAGTGTCTCAGCCACACACTCTCGGTACCATCTAAATAGTGAGTACAAGCTTTGGCACCTTTTGTACTATAGCCCGATAGGTTACCAAGGGCAGGATAATCATTTATGGTGCAGAACAATAAGGAGCGCAGAGTGAAGTTCTCTCATTTGTATGCATCCCATACCTGTACCCCTTCGTTCCACAGTACTTTTAGATCTTCCACCAACAGTGCTAGGAACGCATCGATATCATTCCCTGAGTTGTTTTGGCCCTTGGATAAGTATCGACAACAAAATGTACTTTCGCTTCATACATAACCAAGGAGGAAGGTTATAGATGCAGAGAGTCACGAGCCATGTGCTATGTCGGCTGCTCATGCTATCGAAAGGATTCATTCCATCGTACTCGGTCAAACCTTATATTCCTTGGTTCTGCACCGAACTCTGCAAAACTCCTATCGATGTTTCTCCACTGCGCGGAATCAGCAAGGTGTCTTAACATTCCATCCTTCTTGAACTCCTTCGAGTGCCAACGCAGCAGTTTTGCCTACTTTGGATTTGCAAAAAACCTTTTCAAACGGGGAATTATAGGAAAATACCATGCCACCTTAGCAGGAGGTCCTTTCTTCGCCTCTGTTCCCTCGCCATCATCTGATTGATTGTTACGTTTGTATCGGGATGCGTTGCACACCGGACATACATGCATGTTTGCATACTCTTTATGGTAGAGGATACAGTCGTTCGGGCATGCATGTATTCTTTCTACTTCCATTCCCAACAGACAAAGAACCTTCTTGGCTTTATACGTGGTTTTAGGCAACTCATTTCCCTCCGGAAGCATGTCCGCTAAAAGACCTAGCAGCGCCGTGAAACTCTTGTCGGATCAACCGTTGCTTGCCTTCAATTTCAACAGTTCAAGCACGGCCGACAACCTCGTGTACTTGCAGCCCGTGTATAAAGGTTTCTCCGAGTCCTCCATCAAGCCGCGGAATTTAACATACTCTCTCTCATCATAGTTTTCTTCTACATCGCGAAGTATCTGATCCAGATTATCATCGTGCAACCTATCCGAATCCGAACCACAATCGACATCAGCTGGCGGCATGTCATTCACTTCACCGGCGATGTCATCCGGCGGCATATGATCATTCATTTCGTCATGACTGGTCCAACACGTATAATCCTTTTTGAAACCCATCCGAATCAAGTGCGCTTCAATTTGCCCTCGGTTCTTAAACATCTTCAAATTCTCGCAATCAGTGCATGGACAGTACATATATTCCACCCCTTATTCAACATATCCTCCTCGGCAGCTCTTATAAAAGCAGATATGCCATTAATGTACTCTTCACTCACACGGCTCGCGGCATACATCCAGCTTCGGTCCTACGTTACGTACATATATAACAACTTAGTTTTAAAATCTAGATTAACTAATTATAATTACTACATATATACCGGCCACATTTATTATATTGAGACTTAATTTGCTAGCTCAATTCATATTATAAACACAATAGCTATTATATAACCAACAATTTTGCAAATTAACCATCTTCAATAACACTCATGGATTACTTAGACCTAAATTGTAATGCAATTAAAGAAAAAATAAATTTCATTACTAACCATATCTAGAGCAACCAGGAAAGTCTGAATCTTCAAAGCTCAATCTCTGCCTCTTCCCACCAAATTAATCGGCCCGAAATCGCCTAGCTTCCTCCGAGTGAAAAAGTGCGCAGCGATGGCTAGATCGGATCGAAATGAAGATAGATGCGATCCGAGCAGCGCAATAAATGCCTTAGAGCCATTATCACGAGCGGTTTTAATTAAAAATCGTGCGTGATAACTGACTTATCACGAGCGGTTTTTATTAAAAACCGTCTATGATAATCTGGGATTATCACATACGGTTCTTAATATAGACCGACCGTCTGTGATAATCCTTTTTCCCACCACAAATACCACAGACGGCCTCCAAATTACAACCGTCTGTAATAGTGTTAATCAGAGACAGTTTCACAAAACCGTCTGTGATGAGGCGTCTACTATGAGGTTTTCTGTAGTAGTGTCGTAACCAAAGCGTACCCTTACTCTCGCACCTACATGTGGGCCTTGGACAGATGGAGCCCCACATGCCATGTCTTGTTCGTGTTGGTTGGGCCACATTTCCCTTCCACAGGCATGAGGCACGGCCTAGGCAGGTCGGATTTGGATTGCGTGCGATCTGACATGACATAATGTTTATTCTTCGCATTTCACTCCCAATAGAAGCACGGTTCTCAAAGCCGACACGAATAGAATTGGAATATGGGTAGATTCGTACAGATTAGAGGGTGATTTGGGAGGATACAGGGAGGATTTCAGAAAGGATCAGGGGGATGGGAGGAAAACAGCACTGGGGAGTGGGAATGAGAAGCGCTGCCGATCGCATTATGGGCCTGTTTGGCAGAGTTTCACCATTGAAAAAATGAATCTGGAGCAGCAGATCCACCAAAAACAACTCCACCGTGAATCTAGGATCCCACCATAGAGCTAGACAAAAAATTTTGGCTTGCATAGCAGCTCCAGATCCACGAAACTGAGCTTTTGGTGGGAATGACATGTTTTGCCTATGGGTTTTATGGTGGTATGGGATGAGGTGTGTAACCAGTGGCAAAAGGTGGGTAATTACCACCCAACTCCACGAGTAGATACGAAACAAGGTTTCGTAGAGCACCCCTTGAGGTGCTCCATGGATTTCATGAATCTGGAGCTAGATTCAGTATTTTGGTGGATCCAGATTTCGTGGAGCTGGAGTGTTTGGGTAAAAATTCGTGGAGTGGAGCTATTTTTGGTGGATCTGGAGTTGGTGGAGCTCTACCAAACAGGCCCTATATTGCCATCCCTTCTCACCTTGTTGGGCCACAAGTCGGCCGAAAGCCGACATTGGGCCATGTACGAGAAAGTCCATGACAACCACTCCCTGTATATAAGTAGTTTCTTTTTGAGTAAAGTCCATTACCGGTCCTTAAACTTTTTATGCTGTATCATTCCGGTCTATAGACTTTCAAAGTGTGTCATCCCGGTCCTTAAACTTTCAAAGTGTGGCAATATCCTATGTAGTTGTAGTAGTGAACTTTTTATACTGTGTCATCCCGGTCCATAGACTTTCAAAAGAAATTGCCACACTTTGAAAGTCTATGGACTGAGATGACACAGCATAAAAAGTTTAAGGACCGGTAATGGACTTTACTCTTTCTTTTTTCTCTACTTGATGAATGCCTTACACAGTCATCTCATCAGTTGCTACTCTTTACTTTGCCTGGTAAGAAAGATTTCAAATTTAGAAAAATGCAGAACCATTTTAGACTAATTTCACTTGTTTTATTCCAACACTACCGGCGACACAACACTACAACAGTACAACTAAATCCGAAGTCGGATATGGATAATGCCGAATATCTATTTCTCCATTTCGTATCCGTTCCATAATCTTTTAGACAGTCGGTCGGACAGAAATTATCCATTTCTTTGCACAGGACATTGGACAGTATGGTACAATCAAAGCAAATATGGAAAGATTAATTACTGGGATGTTGAAGAAAGAACACTTAGTACTCTCGCCTATTTAGATGTGTCAATCTGCCTATATGTTATCTTGTTCCTAGGTGAAGTCACAACAGACTTCGTCATATCACTTGACATACGGATATATATGGACGGATATCGCTTATCCCATATCCTATTCTATATTTTTTCTCTGATGAATCGATGACGGAAGACGATGTCGATCGGTTTTTGGGAAAACTCGATTAATGATGATTCCCTACACAAAAATGAAATTAAATTGACATGTAGGTTGATGGGGCTCCGGAACATGATATGACACAAAAATGATTGCGAAAAACTTCACCGGAGTGCTCGGAACGTGAGTGGGGGCAACGAACAGTTTTGGGAGTGATGGCTCGCGGTGACGACGGTGTTTAGGAGCTCCGAAAAGTTTAAGGAAGGTTTGAAGGGGTACAAGGCATCACGGGAATCCAATTTGAAGGCTTGTGCGAAGGGAAAACCTACGAGGATTCAATGGCACGTTGGATGATGGTTTCTGGTGTTCAAGATGAAAACTGAAGAATAAATTGAAAGAATGGATTAGATGGCATGGGAAACAGAAAGGATTGATTGCTTGTGTTAACCGGGACGTTTCCATGTAGGCATTGAAGAGAAAGGAGGCTTGGCTTGCTTGCTATGGCCTGGGGCTGTTTGGTTGAACAGAACAAAGACGTGGCCAGGAAGAAAGAAGAGAGAGAGAAAGGAAAGAAAGAAAAAGGAAAAAGAAAAGAAAAAGGATGGGCCTGGGCCGAAAGAAATTTAGGTTGGGTCTAAGGAAAAGGAAAATAGGGTTGGCCCAACGAGTAAGTTAGTTTTAGATTTCTGGACTCAGATTTTTGAATTAGAAGTTGAATTTGAATTTAGAATTTGGATTGGAAATAATTTAAGATAAATTTCTAGTATTACACATTAAGTCCAAATATTTTAAATAATTAATTTAAAATAAGATTTAAGAGAAAACCAAATTTTGGGATGTTACAGCCGGCCGAATAGGTCGAAGGCTGATGGGCCTGGGGAAGGAGAGAGTAGGAAAAGAAAATTAGGTAGGGTCCAAAATTGTTTTTCTAAATTTTCAAATCCATTTTGGACTTTAAATTTTGAATTTGAACTTCCATTTGATATTTGAGTTTGGACTACAAATTTAGTTTCAATTTTGAATTTTGTTTTTGCCCACAAATTTGAATTGAGTTCAAAATCAACTTTATTACCAACATTTCAAAATGACAAAAAGTTGGGGTATTACACCTGTACGGAATAGTATCTCTAAATGTAGAGTATGAACTAGGTAGCACACATAGCAGATAATACCCAAATTTTTATCATCATATTTTACCTCCATAGATTCGAGGTCAAATACAACTTTCTTGAAATCTGTCAGATGGTTCAACAACAAGGCTCCTTGCACCATCTTGTGAGAATAAAATCTTATACTTCAAGTGCATCTTACTGGTTAGATCCTTAGTCATACAAATCTGCTCCACCTTCAACCATAATATGACGGCGGTTGTCTCCTTCAAAACCTCCTGGATAATACTATTTGATAGATGAAGATAAATTTAAGATAAGTCCTTAAGTTTTTTACGTTGCTTCTTATCAACGAACAATGTCATTGGAATTTTGCTGATCTCCAAAAGTGCATCATGTAAGTCAAGCTATGATAAAATAACTCACATGTTAACTTGCTATATATAAAACCTTATGTCTTCACCAAAAGCGAAAGATCATACTTTGAGTCGTCATGCGGAAGAAATCCAGAATCTACTGTTATGTAACATGATAGCACGAACTCTTGGTAACCCTTTCTTGTGTGAACGTAACGAGGTAGTATAAACCCTTGATTACCTCCCTTGTGCACGTAGCAAAGATCACTAAAATAATCAAACCACGAACCAAACGGGCTGGCCAACAGCTGTCCTCGACAAACAGGACAGCAAAGATCACTAAGGGTGTGTTTGGTTGCCTGCATTCCCTTCATCTATACGTGATTTAGATTCTATTGCACAGTGAGCGCACTTGGGCTTGGCAAGAAGGTTCCTCTGCCTTGCCTTTCACTCCCTTTCCTTTCTTCCTTCGGATATCAAAAGAAAAAAAATCCTTTTGAGAGACCCCCTTGTGTATGAGAACAATTTGAGTTCCAGCAGCAAACAGATACCTAGCATAGCCAACGTAGATCGAGATGGCCGGATTGTTTGCATCCATGGCCGTCAAATGGGCGCTTGACAAGCTCTCGTCCTTTCTGCGAGCCAGCCGGACGTCCTCCTCGTCCTCGTTGGCAATGCAGGACGACCTGGAGGACCTAAGGAGTCTGGAGAGAACCATGCGTAGGATCCGCGCAACGCTTCAAGACGCGGAGGAGCACTGGAACATCCGCGAGGAATCCGCTAAGCTGCGGCTCGAGGAGCTCAAGGAGGTGGCGTACGACGCGGAGGACGTCGTCGACGAGTACGAGTACGAGGTGAAGCGGTGCAAGCTGGAGGCTCTCGAGCGATCTGCAGGTGTCCAGAGCAGCGACAATAAACGCAAGCGCCACGAGGTAACTCCACTCCTATAACTATTTGTTTCGGCAATTTCTACTGATATCTGCGAGTGTTGTTAATTAATTGATTCTAAGTTAAGCCCATGCTAATTAAGTGGTTAATTAGCTCCACTCCTATAACTAATTTGTTCCGGCAATTTCTACTTATTTCTGCAGGTGTTGTTAATTACTTACTTCATCCAAATTTGCAAGACGTATTTTTGGAATGGTCTATATATAAATATATGATGTATTTTATGTTTTAATATAAAATTAGTGTGATATTCCCACCCTTAATAAATATATAGCTTTATGTGATATTCTCTACATGTATGCATGAAATATAGTGTTTAGAGATAATAATTAGAGATAATTTAGCTATTTTTACTATCTCATTGATCTATATGTAAAGAGAAAATACGTTTTATAAGCTTAGACGAAGCGAATAATTAATTGTAAGCAAAGCCTATGATAATTAAGTGCTTAATTAACTCCACTCCTATGACAAATACAACCTAAATAAATCAAAATTTCCCCACAACAACATATGGTAACTAGTAGACAAACTGACACCGATACCCACCGGGAAAACTGGTAATCGGCAGTAACTTCCAGTTTTTTAAACCATGGCTGAGATCTTTTAGCTTTCTCTCAAAACAATAATTTCTTTTCATAGGTTTAAAATGGTGAAAGTTAGGCCCTCACATTCTTAATCTTCGTCGAACTGAAATTCGAATACATACTTTTTTCCAATCCCCACTATTGAAATTCCTCTCACCAAATCCCCCCAGCCAAACAGGTCATTAGTACGTGATATATAGGTAATAGACAAAAGTAGCCACTACACACACACAGATACACACACACGTACGTATGTATGTATGTATATGTGTATGCATGCATACATATATACGTAGGTATGTATGTATATGCATGGGTTCAAATATTACAGGTGTTTAACATGTTGTTTGCATTTTTTTACCACAAGAAACATGGAAAATGGATCCATACTGACTTGGCATTTTTTGTGTTGGAAAAGGGAAATGGGACCAATGTTATCGATACCGGTACAGTAGCAATTCTAAATGAGTTGGTGGTACGAGCAAGGCAAATTAAAAAGAGATATGATGAGATTATTGAAGATTATGGCAATCTCACTTTAACAGAGGATGATGGCGAGAGACGGTTCACTCCTGATACTAGTAGTTTAAGGTTGGTTGGTTCTGATGTATGCGAGAGGAGCATTTTTGGAAGAGAGCATGACAAGGACAACATTGTGGAAAAATTATTGTCCATAGAAGATGAGAGGAGCATTTTTGGAAGAGAGCATGACAAGGACAACATTGTGGAAAAATTATTGTCCATAGAAGATGAGCGTATCGGAAATCCAATTACTGTGCAGGCTATTGTTGGCATGGGAGGATTGGGGAAAACAACACTAGCACAACTTGTGTATAATGACCTGAGGGTGCGCCAGTCTTTTGACAAGCTTGCATGGGTCTATGTGTCAGACCAATTTGATGTTTGTAACATAACAAGGAAGATCATTATATCACTAACGGAGGACAAAAAATGTGAGCTTACAGAACTTGCTAATCTTCAGGGGAAACTGTTAGACAAAATTAGGGAGCAGAGGGTTTTACTTGTGTTGGATGATGTATGGAATGAACGAGGAGACTGTTGGGAGAGGCTGTGTACACCGCTGTCAAAAACAAGAGTCTGTAAGATCATAGTAACAACACGTAGTGAGGTAGTCGCAAGACTGGTGCAAACAATGCCCTTCTACCGCATAAACCTCCTAAGTTCTGATGAGAGCTGGTCGTTGTTCAAACAAGTTGCATTTGCTGTTCATCAAGAAAATGACACCCCAGAACTGGTTGAGATTGGCAAGAGTATTGTTAAAAAGTGTGACGGCTTGCCATTGGCAATCAAGACATTAGCAAGCATGTTGCGCTACGAAACTGATGAAATGAGATGGAGACATGTCTTAGAAAGTCAGCTATGGAACTTGGAGCAATCTCGGAATGAGGTTTTACCGGCCTTAGAGTTGAGCTACAAGCACATGCCTATATACCTGAAACGATGTTTTGTCATCCTTTCTCTATTTCCAAAAGACCATTTACTTTCAGAGATTGAGGTGCTTCAGTTGTGGAAAATTCTTGATCTACTACAATGTGATGGAAGTAATAAGGAGGCTGAAATTGGAAGGCTATATTTCCGTGAATTAGTTCAGCGGTCTTTTCTTCAAGTAAGTTTTGGTAACCACACTATGCATGACCTTGTCCATGATCTTGCATGCTTTCTTGCTGGGGAGGAGTTCTTTAGACTTGAAGGAGATACACCAATTGAAATTCCGTGGAATGCTCGGTATATGTCCGTACTTGATGTTGAAACATCTGTTAAAATTTCAACTGCCTCGCATTCTCTCAGGGCCGTCATAGTGTTGGCGGAAGAGGATGTCAACATTGAAAATCCAGAAGCATTATTTTTGGGCTGTAAGAAGTTACGGGCCCTTAGCTTAGGACGGAGCAACCTCTCAGATGCATTACCAGACTACATGGGTAGCCTGAAACTACTACGCCATTTGAAATCTAGCAATGTCGCAGGTTTTTATGAAATGCCTGCACCAAGTGGAATTGGGCACCTAATTGAACTGCATACTTTGCCTCCAATATATATCAGCAGATGTAAATGTGATCGCAACTGTAACATAAGAGAGCTGAGGAACTTGAACGAGATTAGGAAATTGAGTATACATGGATGGGGAAGTGTATATCTTATCGAAGATGCAAACGAAGCTCAGCTACTAAGAAAGAAGCACCTCCATCACTAGAACTGTACTTTTATGGTCAACATGAGGACTGCGACTACTGTGAGCAGAGATTGCAAACTGGACATGTTACAGTAACTCAAGAGCAACTACTTGATAGCTTGCGACCACATGACGGCCTAAGAAAACTGACCATACGAAATTACGAGTCTGAGAAATACCCCAATTGGTTGGGTAATGCTTCCTTTTACAACTTGACCAAAATAGTGTTACGCGGAAGTAGTTCTCAGCACGTTCCAACGCTTGGTGAGTTGCCTTCCCTCAAGTTCCTCAGAATTCAAGATATGCGTTGTGTGCAACAAATTGGCCGGGAGTTTTGTAGCCACGCTCCCGGTAGGAAAGGCTTCCGATCATTGATACGTTTGGAATTTTATAATCTCGTGAAGTGGTCAGAGTGGTCTGGAGTGGATGGCGGTGATTTCCCATGCTTGCGTTTCTTGTTGATCAGCTTCGCCGATCAACTGCGATCTCTTCCGTCGGCTCCCTTTCCTTCCTCGGTTCCTGCGTGGCCCACCCTTCGTGAACTACTCATTCAGGGGTGTGCAAGTCTAAATGAGCTTCCGACCCTCCCATCAGTTTTGAAGCTGGAGCTAAGAGACTGTCCGAACTTGAGTGCAGTCGGTTCCCTCCCCTCACTGACCACCTTGAATCTCCAAGGTGCACTGCCGAAACATGAGACGCTGCACATCCTGAAGGCTTGCCTTCGCTCTGGAAACTCCGATTAAGCTGTCCCACTCTGCTCTTAGTGATATGCTCTAGAGACGATCATTGTTATGATTGCGTTACTTATGTAATTATGATCTTTTGAATAATATGTTATTTTATCTCTTAAATAAATGTTCTTCATATTGATCAACAAGTATGTGACTCGTTTATGGAACTCTTTATTCATATTTTGATATTATGCTAAATTATCACCGATCTTATATCATTGTGTGCAACAATTATATTTATAGATCGGCACATGTATTGATTGGTAATCATGTTGCACAGATCATGGATATGGGGATATCAAATAAATAATACGGACATTCTTAAAAGTGTGAGTTGGTGGTCGTCGATGTGTTCTCCACTTGTTTCTTCGTAGCCGCCTGATCTTACCAGGAAAGAATCTAGGCGCTCCTTCCTACTCTCGCAGCCAGTCTCACATCACACATCACCTTCCCTTCAAAAACTGACTGCACGACCGCATGTTCCTTCTCTTCCCCACGCTGTGATGCCCAACTGCCCTCCCCTTCCCCCACCCCTCCCCCACCCTCATGCCCTTACTCCTCATGCCACTCCACGCCCTCCGCCGCGGCCCCTCCTCTCCGCCTCCTCCGCGCGATCCCAACGCTCCCCGCCTCCTTGACACCACCTCCACCATCGTCAACCCCTGTCTCGGCCTCCACAACCATGTACATTCCCTTATCTGCTCTAGCGACCTTGATGGTGCATCCCTCGCCGCCCGCGCTGCCGTCTCCTCCCACATCTGCCCCACCATCTTCACCTGCAACGTCATCGCTGCATCCATGGTCCACACCGAGCGCTACGACAACGTCTTCTCCCTTTTCGACTTCTTCTTCTGCAGCTCCAACATTGTCCCCAATGTCATCTCCATCAACACCCCCATCCTCGCCCACTTCGAAGTCACCTACGTCAACTCTGTGCTCCACGTCTTTCGTGAGGTCCTTGACAGCACCCCCTTCTCCCCCGAGGCCATCGCCTACCGCCACCTCACCAAGGGCCTTGTCACCACAGGCCGTATCTTTGGGTCAGAGGTTGCATGTGTGGTGAATTTGGGGGAATGCGATCCATGGAGGAGGAGAGCAACCAGGATCACACAACTCGCTCCAATGGATGGATAGGTCTCTCTCTGCCTCCCTCCCCGCGCGTGTGCTTGTGTTGCATTGGATTAGTGTGGTTGAAATTGCTTGTGTTGACATGCACCTCCTTGCTGGGGAATGAGAAGGAGGCACCAAGAAGACAGTGAAGATGTGTAGAGACCCGAATATACAAATCCGGACTCTCCTGTGTATTCCGCACTAGTCCAGGATCACGCTAGTGCACACAGTATAAACAAAGATGTAATATCGAACATATCACGATTTACTAAGAAAAGACTCAAATATTATTAATAATTATCAGAGTACGACCTTATGGCCAAGCTTACAATAGGCTAGCCCGAAGGGCTTAACAAAAACTAGCAGCGGAAATCCAAAAGAAAGCGCAGTAGCCAATCGACACGCCCACAGGCTATCGAGTGGAGAACGAAGCCTAATCCGCGAAGACGTCGAAGTACTCTCCTTCTGGAACCTCCTGCTGGTGATACTCCTCCTCCTCAACTGAGCAACGGGGGCGTAAAGCTGTGAGTACATTGGTACTCAGCAAGCCGTTTGTAACAAATGAATGCAATATAACATGCAAGGCTTAACAATGGATGACTGAAAGGTTAATTTTGCAGAAAGCAGTAATTTAAAGTAAATACAATAAATAGATTGAAAAGCAAACTTCGAAAATGACAATAAATAAATAACCAAAGGAATTGAGACCAACCACAAGTGAACTGACCATTCACCCAAGGAATCCACCATGAACCAAGATCCATGAAATGAACCACTAGTGAACTAACCATTCACTCTCCAACATAACCCAACCAGGTTTTTATGAAAACTCTACCCCTCGTGTGAAATCACCGAGCATTGTCCATGACCGAGGACACGGCTATTTGAATAGTTTTGCACTCTGCAGAGGTTGTACAACTTTACCCACAAGACATGATCATCCCGGATTGCCACGCGAGTTACACACTTCCTTAGGTGTGCGGCGAGGAGATCATGACAAGGCCTTTACAATGTTCAATCTCAACCCAGTTCCGCCTCGCTAAGGTTTCGCCTCACACCCCCTCTTGCGCCAATGTGGATCCATGGCTCCGACCACACCACCCTCATCCCAATGACGGAACCAAAATTGAAACATCCCAAATTAATCAGCCAGGTCCATCCCATACTGGACATGTGGTTGTACGGTAAGGCTCAGATCAATGGCGCACAAAGTTAAGTCCTTAAATATTACCCAGGCGAAGCATCCACATCCCAATATGCAACCTGCACCCCCTTTACTGCACGAACATTCGCCCGAGTGAAAACCAATTTTGTATAACCAACACCAATGACACACCAATGTCATGGCACACAAATTTTATAACTGTGGCTACAACCACGATTTAATATCTCATTAAGTCAAAATTAATTATTTGATCACATGTGATGATAACCCAACGTACTAGTAATAAGCATGGCTAAGCAAATTAAACGCGCAGCCCATGTGACAACTAATATTGCATCACTAAGTAATTTCCCATCCTATGGTGACAATAGAATCATGGTATTCAAATTATCAAGGAGGAAATAATCAATTAGGTCGTTAACTACCAATACAAGGGTTTTATAATAAAATAGCAATGCATGATAATTTAAAGCAAAGTAATACATAATAGATTTGAAAACTGGGTTCAACATGATCAAAGGACACGACTTGCCTTGGCCTTGCTCAGTTAGGAATTCTTGATCTTCGAATCCTGCTTCAGCTCCTTCGAACGCGCGATCTAACGAGAGAGAAAACAAGACGGAACACAAAAATGAATTCAAATAAAATCCAAATAAACTCCAAAAACTTCAAAACCAGAACCAAAATATAGAGCTCAATTTTAGATGAATTTAGGAAGAAGAATCGGATCAATCGGAGTTCGGACGAAGGAGAACGAGCGATCTAAAGTTTGCCGGGGCGAGAAAATGCTGGAAATTTACTGTTCACCCGAGAGCAATTTTTGGAAAGGAGGTTAGCGCTGGCGAGATGAGGCATGGGAGGTGAATCCAACTAGCAAAATGGGTTGCTAGGGACCTAAGGCACATATAGGAAGTGATGGCACGCCAAACGGAGACCGTTGACGGCACAGGCGGCTACAACGACATGGGTAGGAGAGAGGAATAAAACCCGGGCATAGGACATGGAGAAGTAGGGTGAGCACGGGTTAGAATACGGCTTGATGAAGCTAGGAAAATTGTCGGCTCAGCCGGAAACCCATCGGAAACGGCGCAATCGACGTTTGAACGACGTCGGGAAGGGAAAAGGAAAAACTTAATATCTTGGTGCTCGGTGAACGAAATCTAAAACCACTTGTAGGGTAGCTACCTGGGATGGTTTGGCATGAAGTGATGCGAACGGATTGGTGAAAACATCACCGGGTAGATGGGGGACACGAGATGCCATTGGCGGCCATGGCGAGGTTCGGAGGCGAAAATTTGTGGAGGCTTTTCGGGGAAACGGAAGGAAGCACGCCGTAGAACGCGGTGAGGTAAGGCTAAGAAAAATTACGGCAAGGGCTAAAGCTTACCGGAGGCGACGAATCGACGTCGGGAAGCGCTTTTGACCTAGATTGGGGAAAACTCGATTCCGGAAGATTGGCTGCACCAAAATCAAATTAACTTGGCTAGAAGGTAGATGGGACATGATGGCACAATGTGACGCGAAAGGATCACGGAGAAACTCACCGAATAGCTTGAGACATGACGAGCAAATTCAGGACCGGAGGGGCTCGGTGCCGACGGTGTCCTGGCCTTTGAGGGACTTAGCACGGCTTGGGATGGGTTTAGAGGAGCCAAGGGGTCGTATTTATAGGCTTGGAAGAGGTAGAAACCAACTCCAATATAATTCGTGGATTTCGGTTTAGAGTCCATTTCAGAAAATTGGAGATAAAAGGCAAACGGATGAACGAAACGGAAAGAGACCAGTTGGGATGGATTCCTTGCGTGATTTGGCACAACTTTCCTTTTGGGAAGATATTGAGATAAGGTCCGAATTGGAAGTTATGAAGAGAGAGAAAAACGGAAAGAACTGTGTACAGGCTGGAGATCGATCGGGGCTCGGGGGAAGAAGACGGATGAACAGTACCACGCGGTACTGTTTATTCTCTCTTCTAATTTGTTTTTTTTTTGGAAATTTCAAATTGAGCTCAAACAAACTCCGAAAAATTCCAGAAAATACAGAAAAATTCCTTGTGACACAAGGAACACAAATAAAATATTTTTGGATGAACAGTACCACGCGGTACTGTTCATTCTCTCTTCTAATTTGTTTTTTTGGAAATTTCAAATTGAGCTCAAACAAACTCCGAAAAATTCCAGAAAATACAGAAAAATTCCTTGTGACACAAGGAACTCAATTGTTATTTTAACTAAGGTTCTTGTGATGCTTGGACATTTCACCAAAGCCATCTTTTATTAATGCCCTTTTATTAATAATTAAACTTTAAATAAATATTCAAGCCACATTAGTTTCTCATATATGACAATTAATCCAATATTAAATCTTAAATAATCTTATTTTCATACTAATCAAATTTATTAGCTTCCGTGGATTAATTTCTAATTTTCCCTAGCTCTCCTTAATCGAAATGGATTGAAGCATAAAATAAAAAGAGAAAAAAGATGTGGGGGATGGGATTCGAACACGAGAGCTATGCATTAACCATCGACTTAGCTGACCAACTAAGCGACGTGGTTTTGGTGATTGGAAGGGGGAATTGAATTAGAAGAGGCGAGCGTAGAGACTGAGCTCAAAACAGAGCACCCAACCGACGCTTAGTGTTGGGCTCGCCGATGGTAGACAGTGGCCAGAGAGGGAATGGGAACCACAAAAATGGGTCAAGGGAGAGATGAGCAAGCCACAGGAGGCACCATCATGAGCCGAGGTGAGGTGTAGAGGGCTGAGCGGTGGCTTCGGTTGGCTGGAGCTGGGGAAGGAAGGCATGAGAGAAACTAGTGGAGCTTACCCAGGCAGTTGGCGTGGCCAGAGGGATGCCAAGGAGGGCGGAGACCAGGGCGGCGCGGGGAGGCCACTATGGAGGGAGGAGCTCAGACGATGAGAAGCTCAGCTGGCAGTTGGAGAAGATTCAAGGCATCGAGGAGATGCTCCCAGAGCATGGAATCCAGGGAGAGCTATCGAAGAGGGAGGAGCAGCGGTGGCAGCGCTATTTCGGCCGGAGACGAGGAGGAGAGTGTTCCAACGTGTGGTGGTGATGGAAATGAAATTAACTGGGAGGGGAGAGGAAGCACTCCTGGGACACATTTTGACGCACTCACACTTGGACAACGGTCACTGGAGGGCCGGGACATCGGTAGCTTATGGCAGCTGGCGCACAGATGAAAGGGGAAGAAGGAAATAGGGGAGGAAAGGGAGGAGTGCAGGTGCAAAGGGAGGTCGGGGCTGCTACTTATAGCTGGAGAGGGAAGTGCTGAGGCGCACTGTGGCAGCTGACCAAGTAGCAGCGCACTGGGTGGTAGGGCATGGCTGGGTGACGTGCGATGTGACATGCGCGTGGGCGAGGCGACAGCGAGTAGGGGAAAGGAAAGAGGGAGGAGATGGATGGTCTCGGGCGGCCGTGCAGGCGATGGCAACGTGACGAGAGCCGACTAATGGAGACGGCGCACAACCAGTAGGGCGACATGATGGCTGCCATAGGGCATGGTAGAGACGTGCAAGGTGCAGGGCGGCTGACGCTGGAACAGGGGAGGTAAGGCTGGGGTGACGCACGGGCAGGGAGCTGGTCAACGATGTGCATGAGGAGACGGGAGAAGAAGAAGAGAGAGGGGCGGAGGAGAGAAAGAAGACTAGGCCAAGCACGACGGGGACCGCGCGGCGTCAGTCAGCCATAGGGGAAAAGTGAGAATGGAAGGGAAAGGAAGAAAGAGGAAGGAAAGAGAAGGAATGCGGGTGGAGATCAGGCCTAGCGACAGAGAAGAAAGAGAGAGACGGAGGAATAGAGAGAGAGAAAAAGGTGGGGGCCACATGTAAGAGGGAAAGAGAGAGATAGTGAGTAAGAGAGAGGAAAAATAAGAAAAATTTGAAATTTGGATTTTTAGTTTAGATTTTAATTTACATTAGTATTTACTGATTTCATGTTTTGCATAATGTTCAAAATTTGAATTTTAATTTCCATCTTTATCATTCCTTTAGCCATTGCATTTCATTGCCGAGTTAAATTGAATTTCAAACCTTTATTTCCATTATCTAATGCTTGAATTTTAGTTTGTGTGTAGATCCTTGGATTTTCCATTTCTTTTATTAATACCATTATTGTTTTTACTTGGATATTATTTCTCAATATATTTATTTGCATGTCACAAAACTCAAAATATTTCAAATAAATGTTCAGAAGAAATTTGAATGCCAGCAAAATGCAAGAAAAAAATTTAAAAAATTCCATATGTTTGAACATCCAAATTTTGGGATGTTACAAATAGACCTTTAAAAGCATTGCCCTTATCCTCATATAAGGTACAAACTGTAGCCTCAACAGAATCAGATGAAAGAGAAGCAACTCTAGCCATAAATCACACTATCTTGATAGATCCTCAGCTTCTCCATATCTCCCAGCAAGAAGTGTAATGGGAGGAAGCAGATCTAAGTGAAGTAAGCTCCGTGATAAACTCTCTATCTCTTTCTTTAACTCACCACACCTAGTCCTAGACCTAGCATAAAACTTCCCTAACTTGATAAAAGCATAATTGAGATGGTCATAGGAGGGGCATACCTCATCGGAATCACTGTAGAGATTGTCATCACTGATGCCATTCTCGTCAGCCATGAAGCACATGCCGATCAAGTCGTCATCGTCCTACGTGTCCTTGTCCAGATCATCCTTGCCATCATCGTTGCTCTAGCCCTCCATGTCACTAAAGTTGAAGTTGTTGAAGGTGGTGCGACGCGATGGAAGAGATTCTTGGCCTTGCCAAGGTTGCAGTACTTCTTCTCTTTACCTTGGTCACAAGCTGGGGGCTTCTTGTTGCGGTTCTTGCTGATGTAGTCATTCTTACTCACATCACCGTAGTCGTTCTTGCCCTTCTCCAGCTTGGAGTAGTTCGCTCGAATGTGGTTGGGGCCACCACACATGAAGCAAATCACTGGCCCAATCCTCTTTCTCTTCCTAATCCTCTTGTATGCGTGTGAGAATTTTCTGGTTAAGAGGACTAACTCACTCTCTAGGAACTGCTAAATTGATCATCACTCATCCCACACAAGATAGCCAAAGAGAAACAAGACGCACAATCAGAAGATGCTCCAGAAGTAGAATTGGGATTGGTGACTAATCCCATCGACTGTGACTTTGACTTGTGAGAGACAATGTCAATCTCATGAGTCTTGAAGCGTGAGTACAACGCATCAAGAATCAAAGTCGACAAGTCAGTTGTGTCCTTGATGGTGGTCACTTTCATCTCCCAAACCCTAAGGTCTAAGGCAGAAAGCATTTGGTGAGCATTGTCCGAGTCTAGGTATATAAGACCAACAGCTCGGAGGTTGCTCAAAATCTTGTAAAATCTGCCAAAGCACTCATCTAAGGACTCACTAGCGAGCATCTCAAATTTGTTGTAATCTTGCTTGTATAGGTCTTGTCGGAGAGCCTTGATTTCGGTGGTGCCCTCATGGTATGCATTGAGGCTGATGAGAGATGTAACATCCCAAAATTTCGCTCTCTGAAAAATTTAATTTCAAATTAACTCATTTAAAGTATTTGAACTTTATTTGGATTTATCTAAATTTTATTTCAAAATCTAAATCAAATTTAATTCTTAACCTTTCTACTCGGCCATCATGTGTCGCTCCCTGATTCAATCCATCCTCGCCAGGTTTAACCTCAGCCAACCGCCTTCACTTACCCCTTCATTTTAATTTGATGGCCCTGATTTCTCTTCGCCTCGTGGCATTCATCCGACCATCCACTCCTTCCTCCTCTCTCTTCCCTCTCGCCGACAGCCCAACCCCGCCTATCAGCTTCTTCTTTCTTCTTGCCTTCTTCAACCTTCCACCGCCACCATTAATGCCCCGCCTGAGCTTTTAAATTTGGTTGTTTCTTCTCGTTAGCCCAAGCATTTGCTACAATTGAAAGCATAATCACTCCCACATTCAACCTCCACCATTTTCCCACTTTAAACCCCGCTATCTCCCTCTTTACTCG
The DNA here is from genome assembly GCA_036346575.1 of Dendrocalamus sinicus. Classification (NCBI taxonomy): domain Eukaryota; kingdom Viridiplantae; phylum Streptophyta; class Magnoliopsida; order Poales; family Poaceae; genus Dendrocalamus; species Dendrocalamus sinicus. The sequence continues at coordinate 23,208,171 of CM070671.1, forward strand.
TCTTTGCACCGACCTTAACTTTGGTGTAACCGATAGCCGTTCATCGCCTCCACCTTCGCCAGACCCGTGCGCGCATCCCCGCCCCTCCACCGAGTGAATCCACCACCGAAGAGCCCTGCCGCCAACGCCCTCACTTCGCCACCCCTGCATCCTCGTCGCCGGCTACCACCGAGAATTTCCGAGTGTCGTGCCAAGGGGCACTTAACTCCCCGTGTCCTCCCTCCTCTCGTGCACCCCTCGCCGACCCCAGCAGCGTCGTCATCCGCTGATGCCCTCAGTCCCCGTGCGCCACCTCAGCAGCCGTGAGCTACGCAAGCGCTACGCCAACTGCGTGCCACCTCAGCCTTCTCCCCGGTTTATGGGCCTAGTCCACAAAAGCCGATCCCACCTGTCAGTGAATAAAACCCTTTTTCCTATTGAAAAATAATTCGGCCAGAAAATCAAAATCTCTGCTGACGTCACCCTAACATCATAAATTCCTTTTTCCACGGAAAAATAATTCCTCCGAAAATCATTTCCCTTGATGATGTCATTTCAGTTCAAAAATAATTCCAGAAAATCAGTTTATTCTTTTTCTCTAAATTCATCTAAAATAATTCCGGTTGTGCCCATTCAAATTTCTAAATTCATCTAAAATTCCAATCTATCCAATTCTATCCTCTTTTCAAATTTTTAGAGTCTTTTACAAAATTATTTTGATTAAATGAAACCTTAGCAAATAAAAATATTTTTAATGGTTAAAATATATTTCAAATAAATCCGAAATTATTTTATTTAATATTCTCGGATTCCAAGGATGTTTGTGGAATTTTTTCTTATTTTTATGAATTTATTTTTTTTGGAAAAAAACTATTTCTTATTTTTTTATTTTTTCTCTCTCCTCCACTATTCATCTTCAAGGTAACGATTCGTTCTCCAGTCCAGAACACACGCACGCACAGCGCCATTGCCGTCGTCTTCAAGCTTCTAGAACTTTTGCTTTTCTCAACAGTTTTTCGTGAAACAAAATGCATTCGAATTCTCTCATCAAGAGCATTCCATTCCTGGCCTTAGCCCTCAATTTCATGCGTCCATTTCGCGGGAATATGCCATGCCACCGAAAGACATTCCCTCACAGATCTCCCCATCCGGTCCACCTCCGTGCCTATAAAAGGGAGCACCGGGTGCCCCTCCTCATCCTCACCAAGCCTCTGAAATCTCAAGACCTCTCTCCCTTCCTCCTCGCCGCAATCGGCATTTTTCTCTCGCCAACAAAATGGCGTTCTTTAGCCATTTGCGCCATCTACAGTTGAGTTCCACCACATTTGACCACACCATTGGCTTCACCTTTGCACGTTCTACGTGGTGCTCCCCTCGCCTTCGTCGGAGCTTCGCCGGAGCACCGTGGCCAAATCGCGCCGTCGCTTCTCTCCTCGCTGCGAGCCGACCGTGCATGTTCCATCATAACCTAGGTGAGCATTGTGTTCCCCACATTCTCCTCTTCGTTTCGCCGCAAACCTTACCCGCTAACTCCTCTCCGTTTGCCCGGAACACGGATGTCAACCCGATGGTCACCAAAAATCTTTCCCGCCGTGTTTCGCCACCATCCGATGTCCTTTGGCCGAGCCGTTTGCACCGTTGAGTTTGCCTCAACGCGTTCTACATCGTGCTTTCATCGCCATCACCTGAAGATCCCCCGAGTCCTCGTCGACCTTGTCAGGCCCAGACACTAAAACTGTACCTTCGGGCGTACACCCCTTTTGGTAAGCGCTTCGATTTTTGTTCGCGTCATATTGTGTCCTAGCCTCTAAGAAATTTTTCTACCATTTTGTTTAATTTTTCGTGGAGCCTATTGTCAGGAATTGAGCTTTCCGCGAAAATGGCCGTTTGTGACTCCTGACGTCGATTCGTTGCCTCCGGTAAGCCTTAGCCATGCTGTAATTTTTCTTAGACTTGCCTCACTGCATTCTACGCCGTGCTTTCTTCCTATTCCCCAAAAAGCCTCCACAAAATTTCACCTCTGACACCTTGCCATGGCCGCCAACGGCATCTCGTGTCCCCATCTATCCGGTGGTGTTTTTCCCAATCCGTTCATGTCATATCGTGCCAAACCATCCCAGGTAGCTACCTTTCAAATGGTTTTGGATTCGCTCCACCGAGCACCAAGACATCAAGTTTTTCCTTTTTCTCTATCGTCTCCGTTCAACTTTCAGCTTAGCCGATAAATTTCCTAGCTTTATCATACCATGTTCTACCCCGTGCTCATCCTACATCTCCACATTTCATACCCGATACTATCTCTCTCTAACCTGCTGTTGTCGCTACCGTGCTGTCGGTACCATTTTTCTCTCACTACGGTTGATTGCCGCCGTTCCTCGTCACCGTACACATGTCACCACCTTCGCCTCATCGCCAGGATTCCATTTTGCCCGTTCGCCAGCCACCTCGCAGCCTACCGACATAATACTTTTCAAAAAGTAAATCTCAGATGTTGTTATCATTTCATGTGATGTTCAAACTTTCAGATATTCATTCTCCCTCATACGAACTCCGAATCTGTTGATTCTTTCTCCTAAATTCATCTAAAATCATAATCTATCCGTCAATATATATTTTCTAATTTTTAGATTTTAGTTGGGTTTTATTTGAATTTATTTTGTTTGGTTCTTCGCGTGTAGACTACGACTAATCCGGAGAGTTCGATTTTGACGATTCGCAACATCAAGTCTCCGAGCAAGGCAAGTCTCCTTTGATCATTTTGAACCTATGTTTGTGAAATGTTTTAATTATTTTAAATTTAAGTGCATCGCTATTTACATATAATCTTAATTTTGTTTTAGTAAGTTAGTTAATCCAATCATTGCTATGCCCTCAATTGAAGTTAAATGTCATGTACCTTTGTAACCCTAGGATCACCTTTGTCTCAATAATGAGAATTATATAATTCTCTGGTAATATTAGAACGGTAGTAAAATGCTTAGTCATGCTATTTAATTCTTTAGTAACTTTGGATTGGGGAAATCATATTTCATTCAACTGGTATTTGTATTTAGAAATAAGTGGTGATTGGTGTTGCCACTATTCTTTTAAAAATAAATGAAATGTAAAAGTTGGTTTAGACGGGGCAGATGGTTGGTTTGGGTTGGTGCGGCAAGCACGAGACCTTGTAAAGTGTATGTTCCTCCCTAGTCGATTAAGGACCGACGCTTGTGATTGTCCAGACTGAGCACTACCGTACAACCCCAAGTCTATATGGGTACGACCTAGCTGATTAACTTATGATAGTTTAGTTTAGGTGCCACCAGTGGAAAGTGGGTGCCAGGGATTTACTGGTTATTCACAGTGAGGGACAAGGATTTACTGTACTCATATGGCGCAAGAGGGGGCTTCGGACTGGGTGGATTTAACCCTTCTGCGGTGAAACCTCAGCGGGTGGTGTCTAGCTAGACTAGAGTAAGGAGAAGGCTTTGTGATATTTTATCTGTGTCCATGCCAAAGGAAGCGTGGTGACTGTTAAGATAATTTATCTCTTGGGGATAAAGTTGTACAACCTCTGCAGAGTGCCAAACTATTCGAATAGCCGTGCCCACGGTCAAGGGCGGGCAAGGAATGCATTCACATGGTAGATTTGTGGTTTTGGTTTTTAAAATCAAAGTTTTGAGATCGCGAGAGTGGAGGGAACTCTCGAAAGGGTATCCTGGCGGTTGCCAGAGTGTGTGGATGTAACCCGCAATTTTAAACTTTCTCAGATAGAGCTGGTTTATGTAGTGTTGGTGGATAGAACCTTCACTATAAATTGTTTACTAGTTTCAGCTAAAACAATTACTTTGTTCAAATTAATGCCTTCGAAAATATTTACTGTTATTTAAAACAAAACATTGCTTTGTGCAAAACAACCATATAGCCTTCATTTGTTAAGCCTTGCATCTACTGCATTTCTTTCCCAAGACTTGCGGAGTACTTTATGTACTCACATGCTGCACTAAAATCAACCCAGAGAATATGAAGCTCAAGAAGGAGACTACGACTACTTCGCGTGTGGATTCGACGAAGGTTTTCCCGGAGTACTAGGTCGTGCTTCCCCAGTCAATTGCTTGTAGCGTATTGATGGGTCTTCGCTGGATTTATCTTTTGCTTCTGTTGTGTTTTGTGTGTGTGAGGTCTTGAAACCTCAGTTGTAATAAAGAGACCTTCCGGTCTGTACTCTCTATTATTGTAATAATCATTGTTGGTTATGTAATCATCACTGTTTGACTGTGTGCACTAGCTTTGATCTGGGACTAGTGCTGTATTACACAGAGGTTCCGGGTTCAGAAATCCGGGGTCCCGACAGAGATGGTATCAGAGCCAATTTGACTGTAAGACGTGACCTAGTTAGAATGGTCGTTAAATGAAGAGCTTCAACACTTATTTTATAAAATAAAAATTTAATAATGTGCTATCCTTGTCTTTCCTTGTCTTTCTATCCTTACCTTCGTCATGGCATTCTCCCTTATCTATCTGCTTATTTCCTTTTTGGAATGGTAATTGTACCCCCTTCCCTTTGTAATTTCTATAGATGGCTCAGTAAGGCTGCGTCTAAGAAGCACTTGGAGAAGCTCGTCATCATGAAGGAGCAAGGACTAGCTCTTTAGTTGTAATACCCAAGTAAAGTCTTACGATTTTAGAACGCTTATATATTACTTGCTTGTGTATTAGGTGGACTGTACCAAGTCTTTGAATACTTGTAGTACAGTCATCCTTAAAAAAACTATTTTGATTTCAACCTAAGCTTCTCCTAGTTGTTGTTTGTTTATCTCTTGTGTGTTTTTTTGGGATGGTGTTTAGTTGTTCCCCTGATCTCTTATCTGTGCTACTTCCCTCTTATCTTTTGCTAACCCCAGTTACCGCAATAGTGCAAGCTCCAATTCTTTCACCGCAGTCCAAGTTTGGAGAATCCTTGGAGACCTAGAGTATATGGAAGACAACAAATTTATGGAAAGTACTCTTGTCAGGAGAGCCGTCATAATCAGTGCATGTCAAGTTAGGTAATTTGGAGAACTGTTGCTAGAGTGGTATATTTTGGATTTATAATTGACAAGATTGAATAATATTCAAGAGGATTGAGATAAAAGGTATACTTGTGGATACCAATTGATTATAAATAAATCTAAAAAGTGTCATCTTTGTGGGTTGAGTAGAGAATAAATACAAAGTTGAACTTGGGGGAGCTAATTAGATCATGGGAAGAGTCTAAACTTTGCCCTGGATTTATTATTTAGGATTGAAAGGAGCAATTGGATATAAAACAAGATTTTGTTAAAGGGATTATTTGTGATCGTTGGAGAATTAGTATTAAGAGATTGATCCAGTAAAGGGAGCTTAAAAGATTAAGAAGTTGAATTATCATAAACAATTCATGGTATCAATTTTTGGTGATTTGGTTGAATCATGAAGAGTGGATGAATTTTGTGGAGTGAATTGATTATCAGAGTTTGGTGGACCTATTGATGATGAGTGGATACTAGTGGAATTCCAGAAGATAATACCCTTAGATATCTTGGTGGATTAATTTTATCATTGCAAAGTGGACATTGAATTGGTATGTCAAGTTGAATTTGGGGGATTTAGTAGATCATTGCTAGGTAATTGGATTTTAACTAATGGGATTAACTAGCTCATTTAAGGATGTTAAAATGGATAACCTGGAGGATTTAAATTAATTATGGAAGATAGATTGTCTGATAAGAATTAATTGAGAGATTGTCCGGTAAGAATTAATTGAGGTACTTGAATTTATTCAAATTTGGTGGAACCAAAATGATGATTCTCAAGAGATTGATACATTAATGAATATTAAATTATTGTTTAGATGATCTTAAAATTGATTGATGATTACTAAAAGGTTGGATTATTGTTAGAAAAATTCTATGGTTGGTCGTCGATTCAAATTAGAGCAGAGAATAAAAGTTTATGGGGTTATTTGTTGAAATCAATGTGAATTCAATAAGGTGCAATTGGGGTATATGATCAAACATTTTTGAGAAGTTGAAATAATTATGTCTTTCTCGGATGAACACTTGCGGAAGTTAAGCCCTTTTTGGTGGAATTCTGAATTAATCGATATGATAAGGGCAATTGAAGTTAACCCAGAGCTTGCAGGCAACTAAAGATATACCAATCTGATTTGTTGTTCTCTTCCGTGTTTCTCAGTTAAGGGAATACTTCAGAGCATCGACCAACAAGATAGAATCATGAAGGAAGCTGAACGCCGCGCAAGAAGCATGACCATAAAGTCCTGCAAAGTACAGTAGAGCAACCATTCGAAGTCAAGCAACTTGGGATCGTGAAGAGGACCTAAGAGCCGAGTTTTCCTCTCCTTTCTTTTTCCTAGTCCGTCCGAATCTGGGGGACGAGATTCTTTCTAAGGGGGGTAGGTTTGTAACATCCCAAAATTTCGCTCTCTGAAAAATTTAATTTCAAATTAATTCATTTAAAGTATTTGAACTTTATTTGGATTTATCTAAATTTTATTTCAAAATCTAAATCAAATTTAATCCTCAACCTCTCTACTCGGCCATCATGTGTCGCTCCCTGATTCAATCCATCCTCGCCAAGTTTAACCTCAGCCACCCGCCTTTACTTATCCCTTCATTTTAATCCGATGGCCCTGATTTCTCTTCGCCTCGTGGCATTCATCCGACCGTCCACTCCTTCCTCCTCTCTCTTCCCTCTCGCCGACAGCCCAACCCCGCCTATCAGCTTCTTCTTTCTTCTTGCCTTCTTCAACCTTCCACTGCCACCATTAATGCCCTGCCTGAGCTTTTAAATTTGGCTGTTTCTTCTCGTTAGCCCGAGCATTTGCTACAATTGAAAGCCTAATCACTCCCACATTCAACCTCCACTATTTTCCCACTTTAAACCCCGCTTATCTCCCTCTTTACTCGTCTTTGCGCCGACCTTAACTTTGGTGTAACCGATAGCCGTTCGTCACCTCCACCTTCGCCAGACCCGTGTGCGCATCCCCACCCCTCCACCGAGTGAATCCACCGCCGAAGAGCCCTGCCGCCAACGCTCTCACTTCGCCACCCCTGCATCCTCGTCGCCGGCTACCACCGAGAATTTCCGAGTGTCGTGCCAAGGGGCACTTAACTCCCCGTGTCCTCCTTACTCTCATGCACCCCTCGCCGACCCCAGCAGCGTCGTCATCCGCTGATGCCCTCAGTCCCCGTGCGCCACCTCAGCAGCCGTGAGCTACGCAAGTGCTACGCCAACTGCGTGCCACCTCAGCCTTCTCCCCGGTTTATGGGCCTAGTCCACAAAAGCCGGTCCCACCTGTCAGTGAATAAAACCCTTTTTCCTGTTGAAAAATAATTCGGCCAGAAAATCAAAATCTCTGCTGACGTCACCCCAACATCATAAATTCCTTTTTCCACAGAAAAATAATTCCTCCGAAAATCATTTCCCTTGATGATGTCATTTCAGTTCAAAAATAATTCCAGAAAATCAGTTTATTCTTTTTCTCTAAATTCATCTAAAATAATTCCGGTTGTGCTCATTCAAATTTCTAAATTCATCTAAAATTCCAATCTATCCATTTCTATCCTCTTTTAAAATTTTTACAGTCTTTTACAAAATTATTTTGATTAAATGAAAGCTTAGCAAATAAAAATATTTTTAATGGTTAAAATATATTTCAAATAAATCCAAAATTATTTTATTTAATCTTTTCGGGTTCCAAGGATGTTTGTGGAATTTTTTCTTATTTTTTTGAATTTATTTTTTTGGAAAAAAATTATTTTTCTTTTTTATTTTTTCTCTCTCCTCCACTATTCATCTTCAAGGTAACAATTCGTTCTCCAGTCCAGAACACACGCATGCGCAGCGCCATTGCCGTCGTCTTCAAGCTTCTAGAACTTTTGCCTTTCTCAACGGTTTTTCGTGAAACAAAATGCATTCAAATTCTCTCATCAAGAGCATTCCATTCCTGGCCTTAGCCCTCAATTTCATGCGTCCATTTCGCGGGAATATGCCATGCCACCGAAAGACATTCCCTCGTGGATCTCCCCATCCGGTCCACCTCCGTTCCTATAAAAGGGAGCACCGGGTGCCCCTCCTCATCCTCACCAAGCCTCTGAAATCTCAAGACCTCTCTCCCTTCCTCCTCGCCGCAATCGGCATTTTTCTCTCGCCAACAAAATGGCGTTCTTCGGCCATTTGCGCCGTCTATAGTTGAGTTCCACCACATTTGACCACACCATTGGCTTCACCTTTGCGCGTTCTACGTGGTGCTCCCCTCGCCTTCGCCGGAGCTTCGCCCGAGCATCGCCGGAGCACCGTGGCCAAATCGCGCCGTCGCTTCTCTCCTCGCTGCGAGCCGACCGTGCATGTTCCATCATAACCGAGGTGAGCATTGTGTTCCCCACATTCTCCTCTTCGTTTCGCTGCAAACCTCACCCGCTAACTCCTCTCTGTTTGCCCGGAACATGGATGTCAACCCGATGGTCACCAAAAATCTTCCCCGCCGTGTTTTGCCACCATTCGATGTCCTTTGGCCGAGCCGTTTGCACCGTTGAGTTTGCCTCGACGCATTCTACATCGTGCTTTCATCGCCATCACCTGAAGATCCCCCGAGTCCTCGTCGACCTTGTCAGGCCCAGACACTAAAACTGTACCTTCGTGCGTACACCCCTTTTTGGTAAGCGCTTCGATTTTTGTAATACTTGTCCTTATATAGGACCTGTGTACTTTGGTATTGTAATATTATGACCTGTTTCGTGTATGAAATGAATCAGCAATGTATCTGTGGGCATTATCTACTAATCCAGGGAATAGTGCAATGAATTCACAGAGGATTCTGGGTTGGTTCAAACCCGGGGTCCGACACTAGGACAGTCGCACGGGGTCCAGGGTGCCCGGGGGTGGTTTGGGCGAGCTCGGGAAGCCCTGGGAGTGGCTTGTGAGGTGCTTGCGAGGGTTGCCAAGGGCTTGTGTGGCTAGAGATGGGACTGAGGGAAGGTGCTAGGGATTGAGGTGGCCGGTTGAGTATTTACGCCCTAAATGCTGGTCCGCCATGGACCTAACCCACCAAGCCACTCGGATGGGGCATTTGCTTGGTTTGTAGCCTATCGTGGACCAAGTTTGTGGGATGGTGTATGACATCACTGTGATCTATCGAGCCATTAGTTTTTTGATTGGATCTCTCCTGTGCTCTGATACAACTTATTAAAACATAGAGACAGGGAGACATTGATTTTATGTGGAAAAACATTACGACAAAAACTAGAGAAGCACAAACACGAAATTCACTATATGAGAACAAATTACAAGCATGAAATAACATGTGGCAAATTAACACAACAGCACATTCTATTTCCATTAATATTAGAATCCACCATTACAACATAACAAAATAACGAACCCAACTCTTTAACATGGCAAGAATATATATGTAAGAAGCAGATATCCTAGTAGATAGTCGAAGCTGGATGCATCGGATGGTGGCCGGATATCACTGACAATAGAGAGACGGCGGTAGCGCCACCTTTGTGGCACGACAATGGCACGACGGAGGCGCTAGCTCACGGAAGTAGTCGGCGAGGTTGAGGAATAAGCTAGATGCATTGGATGTCGACCAGATATCACCGGCAATGGAGAGGCTGCGGTAGCGCCACCTTTGTGCACAACGGTGAGACTGCATAGACACTCTTACGATACTTATGAGAAGAGTGTGTTATGTAGTCGACCGTGGTGTCACAACGGAGGTGCTAGCTCACGGTGGTAGTCGGCGTCGTTGAGGGGGATATAGAAAGCTATATAGTGGATGGACTCACCCGTGACTGCCGGTGAAAATGTAGATGGGGGTAATTAATAAGGCCGAGCGGTGGGAGGAACCGATACCTGCCATTCGATGTGGAGAGAATGGACGGGTGAGATCGAAATCCTGGGTGACACGCCACAGATCGGTGATGTGTCATTATCAGAGACGGTTTATTATATGAACCGTTTGTGATAACACATATCAGAGACGGTTTGTTGTATGAACTGTCTATGATATCTCAAATATCAGAGATGGTTTGTTATACGAACCATCTGTGATAACTCACATATCAAAGATGGTTTGTTATACGAATTGTCTGTGATAAGGTATACAAACCATCCATGACATTAATATCAGAGACAATTTGGTATATGAACTGTCTGTGATAATGCTTAAATATGTGTGCCCTAATCCACCTCTTCTAAACTGTCCTATCATCTTCACCAAATTTCTCAATAATGGCATCTAATATTCTTTTGATCTCCTTTCTCTCATCTATCCATTATGAGTTGTTCGGGTGCAACCTTACACAGACGGCCAATAATTTACGTCTGGAGCAGCTCCTCCACTCTCCCCTGCTCTCCTTCCTTGACTCGCTTCCAACCGTCAGCTGGACCTCATCATCCGCCGTCGACGGAGGTGTCTCGTTGCCGCTCAGCTAAGGGAAACCGCTCTTAGCCTTGTTCTTCTCTACAATGTGCACAAAGAGGAAGAAGCTCTTGCGACAGTGGAGAGACACATGGATAACATTGCCGATCAAGCAAAAGTGGCCGATTCTGAGGAAGCTTATCATGTCATCCTCTATAAGATTATGGATCGTGCTAATGATTTGCCCAGGCTGGAGGAGGAAGTGCATAGGGCAAGAGCAAACTTCACGGCATTCGAGAACTCAGTGGCTAATCCTCCAACTCCAAAAGTCGAAAAAGAAGCATATGAAGCTCAGAAGACTAAGATCTGGGAATATCTTTTTTTGGGACTTTTGTAATAAATTTGCCTTGAATTTGTCTCTCGTCTTAGTAGCTTCTGTAGTTCATATGACAAACGACAAAACACAGATGGTTGTATATAAAAACCGTCTGTGATAGTTTCATAGACGGTTCTAGTTAAAAACCGTCTGTGATAATTTGGATACAACAGATGGCTTTTAAACCTAACCATCTGTGGTAGTTTCATAGACGGTTCAAATTAAAAACCATCTATGATACTTCGTATATCATAGACGGCTTTTAAACCTGTTGGATCAAAGTCTGCAACAGAGGGGGGGTGAATGGTGCCTTTTAAAAACTTGCGCCCAAGTATCCACGATCGACTCTTATCTTCGATAGCTATAAGGAGCTATGAAGATGATTTGTGTGCTTACTGGAAATACAGAAGAACATCGGCAAACAACACGACAAGCAAAACATGACAGTAGAGAACAAATCAGAGGAATCAGCAGCTAACTCAACCAGGCCGATCAGACTGCAGTTATTGGGCCGGTCTGACCGCCGCCTTGCCGCCGGTCAGTCCGCCCGGACCACACCGATCTGACCGCCGGTTAAGAGCCGGTCTGACCGGCCGACCCACACCGGTCTGATCGCTGTGTTAAATCCGGTCTGACCGGCAACCGTGGAGCGGTCTGACCGCCTCACGAAATTAAGAATAGGCATCAAGCAGCCAAAAGCACAGAAATGACTGAAACTTCAGATTTTGATGAAAATGGTAAAAGGAAGATGATCTCCTCAAACCACAAGCACAAGAATATGTTCCAAATAACAAAGAGACCTCAGAAAACAAATTAATTTATTCCAAAACAAAGGAATCAAGATTTTTGCTGAAATCTGAAAATTGTGTAGATGAAGATGATAATTTTCAGATTTCTCATGGCTTATCCATCCTTTGCTTAAGAACTTTTGCAAATAGATTAGCAATGAACTCAGGACTTTTCAGCCCAAATCTCATGCCATCTTATGGAGGAAAACAAAAGAACCCATCATCCCCTCTCACAAGCCATGCAACAACCAGGAGACACACCTCCTATTTATAACCTTTGCATAATGGGTTCACATTTGCTTTGCCCATTAAGCTTTTGTACTTTACCCAGTAACTCTAACCAAATCCACTTCCTTTAGTGCAGCTTTGCGTATTCACCAAAACGCCCCTCCTGCACCTTCCGGGAAGCTTCCCCATGCTTTGCCTTCCAAGCCTCGCAGCCACCTCGAGTCCTCGCTGTCTTGGGCACACCTCGACCTCTCCAACCTCAGCACCACCTGCACCTAGTCGGGTCATCCCTTGCCTCATGAGCTGACGAGGTAGGAACAGCCACTAACTCCAGAAGTTGTGGAAGGCATGGGCTGATCTCCTCGAGGTGCGGTGGAAGAAGCAGGCACCTCAAGGGGAGGAGGAACTGGATCGGTTAGACAACCCTCATCTCCATCCTCCTCATCATCCACAAAGATGGGCTCGGACTGCTCTACAGAACCTGAGATATCTGGTCTAGTCCCCGGGCTAGCCTCATCGAAAGTCACCTCGCAGGTCTCTACCTTCTTACTAGACTCGTAGTTCCAGACCCTATACGCCCGCAAAGAAGTCGAGTAACCTAGAAACATACCATCACAAGAACGTGACTCGAACTTGTATAGGTTTCCGGACTTCAGAATAAAACACTTGCAACCAAACACGTAAAAATGAGAGATATTAGGCTTTCGCCCATATCTCAACTCATAGGAAGTGCGATGCAAGTGTGCCCTCAGAAAAACTCTATTCGAAATATGGCACACGGTCGCAATAGCCTCAGCCCAAAACTTCCTAGGTGTAGAGTACTCATCAAGCATCGTCCTGGCCATCTCGACCAAGGTATGGTTCTTCCTCTCCACGACGTCATTCTACTGTGGGATGTACGGAGAAGAGAACTAGTGCTCTACACCTGTCTCATCATAGAACCTCTCAAAGTAGGAATTCTTGAACTCCGTGCCATTGTCACTGCGGATCGCTCGTAAGGCACCCGGAAGCTCAACAGAAAGCCTACTAAAAAGACCTCAGAAATGTGTGAACATCTCATCCTTTAAGGCTAAGAAAAACACCCAAGAGTACCTCGAGAAGCCATCGACCATGACAAGAACATATCACTTCCCTCCTGCTGACTGCACTCGAGCTGGTCCAACTGTGTCCATGTGGAGCAGCTGTCCCGGTGCATCGGTCATAGTCACTGTGACCGGAGGGTGAGAAGCGGAAACCATCTTGCCGTGCCGGCAAGGAGCGCAAACAAGATCTTTGACCATCTTGAGTTTTGGTAGACCGCGAATGAGATCGTGGCCGCTAACTCAGGTCAAATGGTCAAATCCGATATGACCAAGTCTCCTATGCCAGAAGGTAAGGTCACGAGACTCAAAAGCAACTAAACACCTGAGAGGATCACCAGAAAGACTCAACAAAATCAGCACGAAAGATCCTCCCATATCTAGAAATCTCGCAAACAAGACTCCCCGAAGAATCAATAATTTTGCAAGCATTTTTCTTAAGGCTCACCTCATCACCTAGAGCATGGGCTAGGGAAGAGAACCAACGGAAGTCTCCGGTCATATGATGAAAACAACCGGAGTCTACGAGCCAAACCTCTCCCTTCCCTGCCCGGCGAACCTGAGTCAAACAGAGAGAGAAGCCTCAGCACTAGGATAAATCAAAAGACATTTTGGCACCCAATACTGAGTCACACGTCGAGCAGAAGAAGTAGTCACACACAACTGACCTCTAACTACCCTACGCTCTCTGTCGCTCAAAGAAGCAGAAGGTCTATGTGCAGACCTGAAGCTGTTATTGGGCTTGACTGCTACGAAGGAGCGAGTCAAGGCACCAGCAACATGCTGATCACGCCGCGGGTAGCTATCTCGACGGGGGAAACGAGATCTACCCTCAGGACGGCAGATATCACGAGCAGAGGCAAACCGAGGATGAAAATCAGAAACACCATAAAAGCCAAGTCCTCAATGCTGCCTAAACACATCAGTATGATCAACCCTGGACCTTGTGTTGGTCTTAGGTGCACTCAAGGTCTGGGGTTGACCCTGAATACGCCTAAGATCATGAACATGATCTCTCCGCGCGATCTTGGCGCGCTTGAAACATCTCTCGATCATATGCCCATCCTTCTGGCAGAAGGTACAATGAAACTTCACCTTCTGAGAGGTCGAAGCACCAGGTGTTACCACCTTACTGTCAGAGATCCCGTGGACAAAGCCCGCAGATTTGAACTCAACCTTTCTGTTCTTGGGCTTGACCTCGATCATACCTGCTGTTATGGGTCTGAGAACAGCAGGTAGATGCTTCCTAACATTCTCAAGAAAATCATATCCTAGACCTTGATTGAACTTGCAAATCTTGGATTAGTCTAGAATAAGATTGAGCTTCTTCTTGCCTTCTACAAATCTCTCAAGAGTGTTCATAAGATACTGACACTCCTGAAAGAGAGAGGTGCAAGAAGAACAGGGGGAAGAGGAGACAGCAGGAGGAGAGGAGGAAGAACCAACAGCAGAAGAAGGAATGGCATGTGCATGCACAGCCGCCTCAACTTGGAGGTCTTCGCAAGGATTAGGAGGGACAATCCTACCTCTAGATGTTTGGTCATCGTGTCTAAGCGTCTCTACTCCTTTGGGCTTCTCCCCCACACCAGCACGCACATCACAACAAGATTGTGGCTTCTCTAGTAAGTCCTTAGTTAGCTTCACACACTTATCATTCAAAGCAATGAGTTCAAGTTTTAGTTTTGCACAACTATTACATGGTGAGCTAACAGGGTCCTTAGTCGCATAATGAGCCAATCTATTGTTGTGGTCAATTATTTCTTGAAACTGTTTTGAGACAGCTTCTAGTTCAGCAGTTAATTTAGAACAATTGGTGCAAGAAACAATAGGCTCTAGCAAGGAAGCATGCAATTTAGCAATTCTGTGATATGCCTTCTTTAAGTTCATTTTCAGATTATTGCAATTTTCACATGTCTCAGGCAGATCAAGAAGCATAGGTAAAGACCTCTAAAAGCATTATCCTTATCCTCACATGAGGTGCAAGAAGTAGTCTCAACAATAGTAGATGAAAGAGCAGCTACCCTACTCATCTCTAACTCAGCAAGCAGATTAACATTCTCCACCTTAATCAAGTCAAGCTCAGCAGTCACACTATCATGAGAGGTCCTTAGCTTCTCCATATCACCAAGCAGGGAGGAACACATGTCACATTCATCACGGGAGGGAGCAGATATAAGTGAAGTAAGCTCCCGTGACAGTCTATCTATTTCCTTCTCAAGATCACTACACCTATCTCTAGATCTAGCATAAAACTTTCCTAGCTTAAGGAATATATCATTGAGCTGGTCATAGGAGGGACATACCTCGTCGGGGTCGCTGTAGAGCTTGCTGTCGCTGACATCGCCCTCATGGGCCATGAAGCACATCCCGATGAAGTCGTCACCGTCCTTGGGATCTTGATCCTCCTTGCCGTCGTCGCTCCACCCCTCCACGTCGCTGAAGTCGATGTCATCGAAGGCGGTGAGGACGCGGTGAAAGAGCTTCTTAGCCTTTGCCAAGGTTGCGGAACTTCTTCTTGCTTGGGCATGAGCTGGGGGCTTCTTGTTGCGGTTCTTGTCGATGTAGTCGTTCTTGCTCACACCGTCGTAGTTGTTCTTGCCCTTCTCCAGCTTGGGGCAATTTGCCCGAATGTGGTTGGGGCCACCACACTCGAAGCAAATAATCGGACCACTCCTCTTTCGGTCCCTCACTCTCTTGTATGCGTGGGAAAACTTCCTGGATAGAAGAGCTAACTGGTTCTCTAGTAGCTACTCTAATTGATCATCAGTTACGTCACACAGAGCAGCAAGAGAGAATCCACAAATCAACTCGGAAGTAGGTCCAGAAGCCGAACTGGGATTGGTGACTAAGGCCATCGACTGCGACTTCGACCTACGAGAGACTATGTCAATCTCGTGAGTCTTGAGGCTTGAGTACAATGCGTCAAGAGTCAGGGTCAAAAGATCGGTGGTGTCCTTGATGTTAGTCACCTTCATCTCCCACACACACAAATCCAGAGCCGCGAGCATCTGTCGAGCATTGTCCGAGTCAGGGTATGTGAGACCGACGGCTAGGAGGTTGCTCAAAATCTTGTGGAACCGCGCAAAGCACCCATCGAGAGACTCACGAGCGAGCATTTCAAACTTATTATAATCTCGCTTGAACTGGTCCTGTCGTACCATTTTAATCTGAGTGGTTCCCTCATGGTAAGCATCGAAGGTCACCCAGATGTCGTAGGCCGACGTCAGATGAAAGATGCGATCGAACTCGCTTCAGCTCGAACCCTGGGTTATGATGTTCCTTTCCTTAGCATTCGCCTCAACATCAGCCATATTTCCGGCATTGATGTTCTCATCGGCAGGAACAATATACCGGGTCTTGACCTTCCGCCAGATGGCGTAGCCCTGAGCCTAGATGTAGGTCTCCATCTAACTCTTCCAGAAGGGATAGTCGATCCCATCGAAGATCGGGGGCTTGGTCGAGTACTTGTCTGTCGCCATGGCTCTAGAGACCGGTTAAGATCTATGAGGAAGAGCTAACCAGCTCTGATACCAATTGTTGGATCGAAATCGGCAACAGAGGGGGGGTGAATGGTGCCTTTTAAAAACTTGTCCCCAAGTATCCACGATCGACTCTTATCTCCGATAGCTATAAGGAGCTATGAAGATGATTTGTGTGCTTACTGGAAATACAGAAGAACATCGACAAACAACACGACAAGCAAAACAAGACAGCAGAGAACAAATCAGAGGAATCAGCAGCTAACTAAACCAGGCCAGTCAGATTGCAGTTATTGGGCCGGTCTGACCGCCGCCTTGCCGCCAGTCAGTCCGCCCGGACCACACCGGTCTGACCGCCGGTTAAGAGCCGGTCTGACCGGCCGACCCACACTGGTCTGACCACTATGTTAAATCCGGTCTAACCAGCAACCGTGGAGCAGTCTAACCACCCCACGAAATTCAGAACAGGCAGCAAGCAACCAAAAGCACAGAAATGACTGACTTCAGATTTCGATGAAAATGGTAAAAGGAAGATGATCTCCTCAGACCACAAGCACAAGAATATGTTCCAAATAACAAAGAGACCTTAGAAAACAAATTAATTTATTCCAAAAGCAAGGAATCAAGATTTTTGCTAAAATCTGAAAATTGTGTAGATGAAGATGATAATTTTCAGATTTCTCATGGCTTATCCATCCTTTGCATAAGAACTTTTGCAAATAGATTAGCAATGAACTCAGGACTTTTCAACCAAATCTCATGCCATCTTATGGAGGAAAATAAAAGAACCCATCATCCCCTGACATGAAACCCTAAATTTGAGCAAAACAGAGGAAGAGGAGCGAAGGATTCAGATTTCACGGGAGTCATTGAATGTTCCATATGCTCTAGGAAATGGAGTGGTCATAAGGCCATGAATGTTTTCCCACCACAGAGCTATCAAGAATCATTCACACAAACTTCTAAATCATCACAACCCATTGTCAGCAAAGAAATAACAGAGAAACTGCAGAAATGGAATCCATCACAAAAATAGCAAGAATCGAAAGCAACTCAACATAATCCTTCTCATATTGAAAGGAGATGATTACAGAGGAGTCCCCATACGCAATTGATACAAGGGAAACACACTACATGCTTGCACTAGAGAAGAACTTGCAAGAAGCTCAAGCACGCAGGAGACACACACACACACAACAACCCTCTGCTCTCTCTCACAACAACTCTCAACAACTAAAGGAAAAAGACTAAAGCCATCAACCCCTTTCACAAGCCATGCCAACCAGGAGAAACACCTCGTATTTATACCCTTTGCATAACGGGTTCACATTTGCTTTGCCCATTAAGCTTTTGTGCTTTACCCACTAACTCTAACCAAATCCACTTCCTTTAGTGCAGCTTTGCGTATTCACCAAAACGCCCCTCTTGCACCTTCCGGGAAGCTTCCTCATTCCTTGCCTTCCAAGCCTCACAACCACCTCAAGCCTCGTCGTCTTCGGCACACCTCGACCGCTCCGACCTCAGCACCACCTGCGCCTAGTCCGGTCATCCCGTGCCTCGCCACGACTTCGCCTCGACGTCCTGCAGCCATCATAGACAAGAAAAACATCACAAAGCACCGCTCGATATAATGTAATCAATAATAGCATTAATGAATCGTACTCAAACATGAAGTAGCCCAAAAGACCAGTCGGGAAGAAGAATATGCCACAAGTCCGTCTAACCAAACCCGACTGCTCCAAGTGCCGACTTAGCACGAACAACACAAACCAAACTCAATCTTTCTAGAACACTCGTCAATTACTCATCACAAACATGGGGTCACATCCACATGGTCTTTCAGATGCGTTCCTTATTTATGGAGGTGAGGAAGAGCTAGTCATAAATGGTTACATTGATGCTAGTTTCCAAATCGATAAAGATGATTTTTGGTCGCAGTTTGTATTTGTGTTTTGTCTTAATAGAGGAGTTGTGAGCTGAAAAAGTTCCAAGCAAGAGACGGTTGCCGATTCTACAATGGAGGATGAATATATTGTGGCTTCTGAAGCTACAAAGGAGGCTGTTTGGATAAAGAAGTTCATCTCTAAGTCGGATGTAGTCTCTAGTGCTTCTAATCCAATGAATATCTATCATGATAATAGTGGAGCCATTGCAGAAGCCAACGAGCCTAGATCGCATAAAAAAACCAAGAAATACTTTGTTGTTTTCACCTCATTCGTGAAATTGTCAATAGAGGTGATGTTAAGATATACAAAGTGCATACGGATTTAAATATTGATGATCTATTGATAAAGCCTCTTTCGCAGCAAAAGCATGAGGCACACACAAGAGCTATATGTATTAGATACTTGCATGATTGATTCTAGTGCAAGTGGAAGATTGTTAGTGATATGCCCTAGAGGCAATCATGGAGATGATTGTATCACTTCTATGTTTATGATCTTTTGAATAATATGTTATTTTGTCCCTTGAATAAATGTCTTACATATTGATCAATAAGTATGTGACTTATTTGTGGAACTCTTTATTCATATTTTGATATTATTCTAAATTATCTCTGATCTTATATCGTTATGTGGGATAATTATGATTTATAGATTAGCACATGTATTGATTAATGATCATGTTTCACGGAATCATGGATATGGGATATCAAATCAATAATATGGACATATGTTAGAGAACATGATATTGGATTGACCCACCAGAGACACTACGGGAATTGTTATTTTATTAAGTGTCATCAGTTGGTCTCATACATAGTGTATGTAGGATCCTTAGACCTGAGATCATCATTGTTTCTTACATGTGTAATAGTTTACTTAGGGGTTACCAAACACTACTCTGTGACTGAGTGGTCATAAAGGTAGCTTTTGCGTTTATTGTGAAACATGCAGAGGAAATGAGAGATCAAGATGGAATTTGCCCCTTCTATATAACAAGAGAGATATCTCTGGGCCCCTCGATGCGGTTAGATTAAGTAAGTGCATGGCCAGGCCGAATGTGGTTGAGGAGTCAATCACAACTGAGTAATCCACTATAGGTACAAGTGAAGGATCGAGCTATCATAGGATGGCATGCTTCTCACGTTGAGTTCGATCTGGTATCATGAGGTAAAAGGATCAGTACATGAGAACTATCTAGATTTATCCGATATGATCTTTATGTAATTTGGGAGTCATTATGTTCTACTAGAGACCGGTATCGACTTATGGACCAAAAGCGAGTTTTCGGCCCATGGCCAAATATACATAAATATATAGGGTCACACACTTAATGAGTTGGAACGATAAAGGTTCGGATGATAGTCTTCGAGTAAGATATGATCTCTACTCATATCAGATAAGGATCTGATTGGAGGCTATGTAAGGAGAGATGCGAGGCTGAGGGAGGTATCCCGAAACACACCTGTCGAAACCCTAGCCACCACCTCTCATAACTCCTACTGTGCGCACTGGTGCTAGCACACCAACGTACGGTGTTCCATCCCTGGACGTGTGGAGCTCGGTAGAGGCGTTGCTGTGAGTGCAGTGCTGATCGGGACAATCGGAAAGGAGGAGACGGTTGGCCGGAGGATGATCGACTACTACCACTACACCGATGCACTCTTCATTGAATTGGCTGTTTCAACTCTATTTCCGCTGCACTGCGCGTCTAATGGTAATGATCCATAATCTCTTACTCACTTGGCTTTCTGGTTTATGCGATAGAAAATTTTAATTTGCGCTAGTGTAGCCTACCTGTTTCGCACTGGGATTGCGATTCAACTCGTAAAATTGTAGGATTGGGTAGGATCGCAGTGGATTCATGATCCCAACAAAAACTATATTAACATATAAAATTTTATATTACCTATTGCTAGTTTAATTTGCTTTATTTTTGTTGTTGACATGTTGTTTTAAGGTAAAAAGGTATTTTCTTTGACATAGTGTACTTTTAGATTATTAGTTTATTAAAATATAATTAAATAAGTTTCAAAAATCAAGCTTAATTCAGTATAACATAATAAGTGTACTTAAATTATAAAATTAAATTGAAAATTTCAAAATTCTATGATGGCTTATATATTTAGAAATATAATTTAATTTTTATATAAAATATATATGTTTTTAAAACTTTAATAAAAACGTGGTTTTACTTTACGACCCTATAAGGCAAAAATGTTCCTACTTAAAATCGCGATTCTACAACCTTGGTGTACTATACACTGCTGGCTCGTTATGTATGGACCCTCTCCTCTGATTTGTACAGTATTGGCAAAGGCAGATGCATTAATTAGTTGCGTACATGCACATGCATGGGTCGTATCTGTCGTACGTGTTGTTGCCGCACGAAATTGATCCGTACGTCAACAAGGTAATTGATGGAGAAACAAGAACTACTTTAATCTAAAGACTAAGAAAAACAAAGGTACGAAAATAATGTTGTATCGATTGTCTGATGATCCTTCTGCAATCGGCCTTACCCTTCATATTTATAGGGTGCCTGGTCTATGGCAAATAAAATCGGCATCAAATCAAGATTTATGGCAAGTAAAAACAAATTAATCACATCCGCTAATGAGCCCGATTTCTTTCTCTTCTTTGCTTCTCATTGTCGAATCCTCTGCAGATAACTTCCCATAACGATTCAGTATTCCCAAATTTTTAACCGCTTTCGTTATATCATCCGAGTTTCCAAATCGTGATCGAACTCCTTGCGACCACCTTTAGTATGGTCGTAGCCTTCAATGCGATCGTGGGCTTCTACGTGGTCATATACTCCAACGCGTCGTAGACCCCAGCGTGGTCGTGAGACCCCACCGTGGTCGTAGCCTCCAACGTGGTCGTGAGACTGCGCCGTGGTCGTAACCTCCGACGCGTGGTCGTGACTCCAACGTAGTCGTATACTCCACCATGGTCGTAGACCCCACCGTGGTCGTAAGTTCAGCTGCCGACTATCAACCTTGATGTCATCGTGCGTGAACCAAAGCTTCGATCATGGCCAATCGTAGTCGTAGCGTCCGATCCAAAATGGTTGAGCCACTTTTGACCATGCCAACGTGGTCGTAACCGCCGACCACGGCCAGCGTGGTAAATGTCGGTCCACCGGCTTCCGATTAATGGTCGTAAATGCTGCAACGTGGTCGTAAAACCACCCGCGACCGCCAACATGGTCGTGCGCCTTCGACCACGACCAGCGTGGTCGTGTCGGTCCACCGGTTTCCGATTAGTGATGACAAGGTCGTAAATGCTGCAACGTGGTCGTAAAACCACCCGGCGACCGCCAATCGTGGTCGTAACTGCCTTCGACCACAGCCAACGTGGTCGTAATCGGCCCAGCCGGCTTCCGACTTGCTTTGCCGTGATCGTAACTACTCACACCATGATATCTGCACGGCGTTTCCTTGTTAACTTGCTTTCGGCTTTACGATGATTGTCAAGCCAAATTTGATTATCAACACATGCCCCCCTGTTTTTTGGCAACACTTGTGTGCCAAAAAATAAGAATTACTTGCTCGACCAACAAGGCCAATGTCAACACATCCATTGGCCATGTTTATATGTCTAAGGGCGATAATTTATTATCGGCCATGTTATAAAGTCTAAGGGCGATAAGCAGTATCGACCATAAATAATATTTCTCGGACGATGACTGCAAACACCGCCATATTTTCTCATGCATTTTGCCACACACTTGGATAGTACCTTTTAAATATTTTCCATTAAGTGCTCTAGGCAACCTTTCTCCATGCAAATTTTGCACAAAATAACTATTTCCAGGAACAATTTCTATAACTTTATACGGGCCATCCCAATTTGGAGACCATTTTCCAAACTTATTATCCTTTGACCCAATAGGTAAAATCGTCTTCCATACTAAATCTCCAATTTGAAACGATTTTTTCTTTACCTTCTTATTATAGGCCTTAGCTACTCTTAATTTGTCTTTCTCAATTTCTCTCAAAGCTTTTATCCTCTCATCTGTAACTTCGTCTATTCTATCCATCATTAAGTCATGATAATCCACGGCCGACAAATCATTTTGCCTGGCCAACCTAAGAGCGTCCAGATTCACCTCAACTGGTAAAACGGCCTCCTGCCCATATACTAACTCATATGGTGTTACTTTTGTAGCACCATGCTTAGATATCTGATGAGCCCATAATGCCTCGACATGAACCTCATGCCATCTCTTAGGATATTCTTCTATTTTCTTTTGATAAGTTTAATTAAAATCTTATTACTAGACTCGGCTTGCCCATTAGCTTTGAGCATAGTATGGTGAAGAATTAAGTAATTTAATTTTCAATGATTCGGCAAACTCACGTACTTGATGAGACATGAAAGACGACCCTTGATCGATCGTTAAAGTCGTGGTATGCGAATCTATGAATAATATGCACCAAGATAAAATAAATTACTTCTTTATGTGTCATATTTTTAAGAGGAACAGCTTCTGTCCATTTTGTAAAATAATCTGTAGCTACTAAAACAAAACGATGACCTTTAGAAGATGCAGGGCATATCTGGCCGATAAAATCTAAACCCCACCCACGAAAGCGGCCATGGTTTAATAATAGGGTGCAACACGGCAGCTGGTGCCAATTGTATATCACCAAATTTTTGACAGGACTCACAACCTTTATAATATTTAAAACAATCTTCTAACATAGTCGGCCAATAAAAACCAGCTCGTCTCAACAACCATTTCATCTTATGGGCCGACTGATGTGTGCCACAAATACCTTCATGTACCTCACCCATAGCAATTTTAGATTGGTCTGAACTTAAACACTTTAAAAGCAATCCTTCTACAGATTCGCGATATAATTCTCCATCAAGCAATGTATACTTTAAAGCTCTGTCGAATTTTTCTATCTACAGATTTACTGGGATTTTCTAAATAACTAAGTAAAGGTTTTCTCCAGTCATTGAATTCAGCCATATTTGCCGTTTCTAAAACATCCGAACTGCTGCCTTGCTGTTCGGCCATATAAACAGGAACATTTTTGTGCATCGGTTTTTCTATCACAAATAGCTTGCCTCTACTAACATGATAACCAGATGCTTGTTGCGCAAGATCATTAGCTCTAAAATTATCTCCTCTAGATATATGACTGATAGTAAAATCATCTAGGTTTGATACGATCTCTAAACACTTTTCTAAATATCTATTCAATGAACCATCAAGGCACTCGATAAATTCGAAACTTGCTGCACAACTAATAACGAGTCACCAAAAGCTTCTATATTTTTTACTTCCATGGATTCTAAAATTTGCAATCCTAATAAAAGTGCTTCATACTCGGCTTGATTATTAGTACAAAAATATTCCAAACGGACCGATGTTTCAAAAATAGCACCTCTAGGTGAAATTAAGACAATACCAACACCTGTCCTTCTTTACAGCCGAGCCATCAAAATATAGCTTCCATGGAGATACGGACAAATAACTAACCAGCTCCATACCATTATCAACTCTATGATCTACAATAAAATTTGCTACAATTTGGCCTTTCATGGATTTTAAAGATTCATAAGCCAAATCATATTCTACCAATGCATAAGCCCATTTTCCGATTCTACCACTTAAAATCGGTTTGTTGCAACATATACTTAATAACATCGGTCGACAAGTTACCACACAAGTCTTGGACAATAAATAATGCCTTAAACGGGTACAAGCATAATACAAGGATAAACACAATTTTTCAATAAATACATACCTTGTCTGCTCCCCGTAAGACGTCGGCTCAAATAAGTGATAACAAATTCTTTGCCTTCTACCTCCTGCGTTAATACTGAACCAATAACACCATCTTCCGCAGCAATATATAGCCAAGCGGCGTCCGGCTTTAGGCGCCCTCAAAGCAGGAGGAGTAGACAAATACTTCTTAATTTCATCAAAGGCTCTCTGTTGTTACGCTTTAAGTAAATTCGGTTTCCTTCTTTAACCAAGTATGGGTGTAAATGCGTCAATTTTCCCAGACAGGTTAGATATAAATCTTCTCAAATAGTTTATTTTTCCTAAGAATTTTTGCACGTCTCTTTTACATTCTGGCACCTTTATTCTTTGAATGGCCTCTAATCTAGCAGGATCTATCTCTATTCCCCTCTCATGTATGAGGAATCCTAGAAACTTTCCAGCCGACACGCCAAAAGCGCATTTGAGTGGATTCATTTTTAAACCATACCGACGCATCCTTTCAAATACTAATGTCAAATCGGCCAAATGATGATCCACGTTATCCGATTTAACTACTACATCATCAATATATATTTCTAGTATGATACCGAGTAAGTCATGAAAAATTAAATTCATAGCTCGTGGATACGTAGCGCCGGCATTTTTTAAACCAAATGTCATGACAACCCACTCAAATAATCCTACAAAACCAGGACACCTAAAGGTCGTTTTAGACATATCTTCTTCGGCCATAAAAATTTGATTATAACCAGCATTGCCATCTAAAAAGCTAACAACTCTATGTCCCGAAGCATTATTAATCAACATGTCGGCTATAGGCATGGGATATTCATCTTTTGGAGTAGCTTTATTCAAATCTCTAAAATCAACGCAAATGCGTAATTTGCCACTACTCTTCTTCTCAACTGGCACAATGTTGGATATCCACTCGGCATATCTACATGGCCTAATAAAACCACTCTCAATAACCGGTCTATTTCCTCTTTAATACGGTCATACATATTAGGATTAAACCTTCTAGGTGGCTGTTTGTGAGGCCTAAAACCAGATTTAATGGGCAACCGATGCTCTACTAGCTCTCGGCTAAGGCCTGGCATTTCGTGGTACTCCCATGCAAAGCAATCAACATAATTTCTAAGCAACTCAATCATTTTGGCTTTGCAGTCATTCGCCATGTTTTTATTCACAAATGTCGGCCTAGGAATATCACCACTACCTATGTCCACTTCCTCTAATGAATCAGCGATGTAAAACCATATCCTAATTTTTCTACTTCATCAAAATCATCAATAGCTTCACACATATCGTTCTTACTTGACCGATAATGCTCGCTCGTTCGCCAACCAATCCAAACTATGCTCCTTATCCATTTATAACATCATATTGCTAAGCCGGCTGCACAAGCCAGTATCTGATATACAGTACAAAACCATCCTTAGTAACACTAACATAGTCATAATCGAAAGATCTATGCCCGTTAAACACTGAATATTACCATGCTGCCAATCAGTGAAGCATCGCCAAAGCAACATAAGCCGATGTGTGCGCTGAATGACTTCTATATCATCATCTACCCACTGTACTAAAGTTTGATGCAAGGTGGAAGGAATGCAACGATTAGCATGAATCCAGTCGCGACCCAATAAAACACTATAATTACCTTGCACATCGACGACAAAGAAAGCTGCAGGTAAAGTTTTGCTCCCAACAGTAAGCTCCATTGAGATGACGCCTTTGGCTTCAGTTGGCTCACCGGTAAATCCATTAAGCGTCAAATTAGTCTTCATAAGCTCACTGTCCTCTTTGCCTAATTTCTTAAAAACTGAATATGGCATTAAATTTACAGTAGCTCCACCATCTACAAGCATCCTAGAAATCGGCCTTCCGTTAATATGCCCCTTAACATATAACGGTTTCAAGTGTCGGCACGATTCATCGGGTTTTTCAAAGATAGCTTCTTTGGGGCCGAGACACAATTGTGCAACCTCCTCATCAATAGCTCGAAATTCAGAAGGTAGTGTAAAAACCATATTAATATCCATACCTTCCGGAAGTGGAGAGCCATCTTTAACTAGTGGAGACCCCTCATAATCTAACAAATCATGCTCATCATCACTATTTGTCTGCACTGACTCTTCAATTTTCTTCAGCTTCCATTCTTTCTTAGTAGGTATCATAGGCTTGATTTCATTGAATAAATCATCCCTCATTTCTTCAGCCTGAGCCTCTCTCAATTCTTCTCTACTGAGCATTGCAACCTCCTTTTTGTGAATGTGAGAGCCACGTGGACACCATCCGGGCTGCCGTTCCACACCGCTAACAATGGAATCTTCTCTTTATTTTCGTGAGCAACCACACTATTTTCGCATCTGTCCACGGTACTGTTCATCGGTGCAGCATTATTCACCTCTGAATTTTTACTCGTTTCACTTCCTTCTTTGATGCGGTAAATTCTTCTTGGAGATTTATCATCTCTCTGCTCACAAAACCGATTATTTTTATTAAATCGGTCATTTCTAGGCCATGACACTGTCAAACACCGCCTTCTTGGCATTTCCCATCCTGGATGAAATGGCTCAAAAACATTGGAGTTGGTGGTATCCATGGACCGCAAAACCCCATGGTGGACAAGGAGAAAAACCACCGGAGGAGGACCCCATGGCACAGCAATAGCGGCCTAGGCATAGGATGTGGTGCGGCTACAGGGAAATTTTCCCATCGGTGATTCCAACCACCGAACTCTTGCCTTGGAGGAGATCTTGGTCGCTTCAAATTATAGGGCCGACTAAAACTGCTTTGGCCGGTCTTACCATCTTCATATTTGGCCGGAAGCTCTTTAAATGTGGGCTTGGTCTCTCAACCCATTTGTTTGTCCTATTCTTTCCCTCATTAATTTTCCAACGACCCACTTCCGGGCTTTTTGGTTTTATCATCCTTGTCCTCCCATTCTCATGCACCCTAGGAGTTGCAGAACCTACTGTAATTTTGATGGACTCATGGCCTTCAGGAGTATTTTCAATTTGGACTGTTCTAACCACACCTCTACTTTCTTCAGTAGATTCACTACTATCCTCACCAATCATCACATTTTTCCTCTCGTTGATTCGCCTGTGATGGCGAACTAGCACCTTCTTATTTTTGAAATCAATCACATTGATGGAAAAGGTTGAGTGTCTAACGCATTTTTGAGCTCTCGGCAAACTTCAATCGTCCTTCGTTTATGGCGATTGAACTGTCGACGAAAAATATTGCGATCGTTAGTAGCATGAGAATAAGAATTATGCCATTTACAATATGCACGTCTTTTTAATTCTTCAGAGGTGGTATGACATGTCCGATGGGCAATTTTATTTGTTTCTCTTGCAACAAATAATCAAAAATCCTATCACATTTAGCAGTATCAAAAGTATATTTTATGTCTTCATGCCGATTTTTCTGTAGAATCGGCCTCAAAGCAGAGCAAACGAATGGTTTAGATTTTGAATCCCATGCCCATTCAGCTACACACATATCCACACTCTCATCATCAGATGACGTGGAGTCATGTTCTACTAAATTAACAGGATGGTTTGTTTTATGTTTTTCATTGGTCCTATGGAAATTTTTAGATTCTCTAGCCCGGCTTTCTTGAACCAGAGCCCTTTGCAACACTTAACTCACATCTAAGAAATCCTGCCCTTCTAGTTTTTCCTTCATATGTGAAAGCAACCCAGAATAGGCTAACTCAGCAAGATCCTTATCAGATATTACTAGATTAAAGCATCGGTTTCTTGTATCTCTAAATCTCCGATATATTCAGCAATGAGTTCATTATATTTCGCTAACCGATGTCAAGTGTGATAATCTAAATTCAGTATCTCCGTATAAAAATACTCATGAAATTTTTGTTCTAACTCGTGCCATGAATGAATAGAATTAGGTGCAAGAGATGTGAACCAAGTGAACGCAGATACTAGACAATGACAAAGGAAACAATCTTAATTTTAAAGCATCACTAGCATGGCTTCACCGCATTGTGCAATAAATTGACTAACATGCTCTAAAGTGGTTCCGCCATCATCCCTGTAAATTTAATAAAATCGTACTCAATCCACGGGGATACGGAACCGTATCATAGAAATCAGGATACGGCTTTTGATAAGTACGCATTCTACACTTAGGCTCTACCCCAAACGTTTCTCTGAATATGTTAGCTACTTGCTCTCGATATTTTCATGCCTAACAAATGGCTCACCATAGGCGATTATTCGCCACATTAGTGGTCGTGGCCTAAAAGCATTAGGTTGTGGCATGTCACAAATTTGGGGCTGTGGATAGGGAATATTAAGCACGGGAGGATTAAAATAAGCTTCGGTGTTGGCCCATATGGTATTCTGATCCCTGTGGTGGTATTAGAGGTATCTTGTATGCTACTGATTTGATATGGAGGTGCATGCATTCGAGTTAAATTTTCAGCAACTCGGCCGTAATTGGAGTGAGACGAACGCATTAGTTGTGACAAGCGATGACGTAGCAATATTGGCGAAGTAGGCATGTGGTTTCGGCCACCATGAGTGTCACTCAATAAACTGTGGTTTCGCGGTGCACCAAATTGTGTAATAAATGCAGATGAACCATGTGGCAAAGTTTCTTGTTCTACAGAATGACGAAAATTTAAAGCACTAGCATCACTCGTCATAGGTTGTTTTTTATTGTGTTCATCCTGAACTTGCAACATCACGGCTCTAATACGATTAGTCAAAACATTATCCATAGCAACACCAACAGTTTGATTAATCATATGAGCAATATCTTCATAAGAAGGAGAGATTTTACTTACAATGTTTTTTACCTCAGGGTTGGTGGAGACAGATGGCAGTGCAGTTTCTTTCATAATAATGCCTTGTCTTGTCTTCTGGAAACACGCCAACATCGTCTTCTCACACTCTAACTTGCGTCGCTCGATCTCCTCACGATGTTCTTCCGGCAGCTCGTCAAACGTGGGCGTAATGACGTTGTTGGGATCTACCTCAGAACCGTTTGACACCATGGTCTGAAGCTCTGACTAGGTCCCTTGTAGATCGCGTGTGATATTGCACCTCTGCTGCTACGTTGCTGCCTTCGGTTGCTACGTGCGAAGCAGGCCGGTCGCCCGAGAAGGATGCAATCGGCTCTTAGCCGATTAGCAGATTGATTCACCGGCGAGATGAAGAAATCGATCTTTCGGCCGAGTAGATTGATTTCAATGGAGAAGAAGAACCGATTAGAAATCGATTCCCAGTAGTCGCCAATTTTGTTGCCGCACGAAATTGATCCGTGCGTCAACAAGGTAATTGATGGAGAAACAAGAACTACTTTAATCTAAAGACTAAGAAAAACAAAGATGCGAAAATAATGTTGTATCGATTGTCGATGATCATTCGCAATCGGCCTTACCCTTCATATTTATAGGGTGCAGTCGATGGCAAATAAAATCGCATCAAATCAAGATTTATGGCAAGTAAAAACAAATTAATCACATCCGCTAATGAGCCCGATTTCTTTCTCTTCTTTGCTTCTCATTGTCGAATCCTCTGCAGATAACTTCCCATAACGATTCAGTATTCCCAAATTTTTAACCGCTTTCTCGTTATATCTGTCAGAGTTTCCAAATCGTGATCGAACTCCTTGCGACCACCTTTAGTATGGTCGTAGCCTTCAATGCAGTCGTGGGCTTCTACGTGGTCATATACTCCAACGCGGTCGTAGACCCCAACGTGGTCGTAGACCCCACCGTGGTCGTAGCCTCCAACGTAGTGATATACTCCACCATGGTCGTAGACCCCACCGTGGTCGTAAGTTCAACTGCCGACTATCAACCTTGATGTCATCGTCTGTGAACCAGGCTTCTGATCATGGCCAATCGTAGTCGTAGCAGCGTCCGATCCAAAATGGTTGAGCCACTTTTGACCATGCCAACGTGGTCGTAACCGCCTTCGACCACGGCCAGCGTGGTCGTGTCGGTCCACCGGCTTCCGATTAATGGTCGTAAATGCTGCAACGTGGTCGTAAAACCACCCGCGACCGCCAGCGTGGTCGTAAATCGCTTTGACCACGACCAGCGTGGTCGTGTCGGTCGGCCGGTTTCCGATTAGTGATGACAAGGTCGTAAATGCTGCAACGTGGTCGTAAAACCACCCGGCGACCGCCAATCGTGGTCGTAGCGCGCCGACCACAGCCAGCGTGGTCGTGTCGGCCCACCGGCTCGACTTGCTTTGCCGTGATCGTAACTACTCACGACCATGATATCTGCACGGCGTTTCCTTGTTAACTTGCTTTCGGCTTTACGATGATTGTCAAGCCAAATTTGATTATCAACAGTACTCACGTACGTACGTTGATTGACCCGTCGTACGCGCGTCGCCGGCTGCCCAGAGAATCTCTTGTGCGTGTATCATACATCGCATCGTTAAGCGAAGCATGCATGTGTCGGTCCAACGGATTGGTGTGAGCACTGGCGGAGCTACAGGGTGGTCCGTGTGGGTCGCGGACCACCCTGCGCTCGGATAATGAGACCTTCATGTATTTTATCATAATATAAAAACTTGTTGAATCACAGCTACATTTTACCTCCCACTAAATCATTTAATTTGCTCTATATGTGTCAAGCTAATGACACGCAACTTGGGAATCTAGATGTACAGTAAAATCGTTGGCTAGCTTGGCATCTAGATGTACAATAAAATCGATGACTAGCTTGGCATGTTCATATTGAACGACAGTTGATGGTTTTTAGCTAAAATAAATAGTAAGGACTAAAAAAAGCTTTTAGTGGGAGGATATAAGTGATGGGGAAAATAAAAAAGAGATGCGTGTGCGAGACAGGAGCGAGAAGAGTGAGGTAGTGATATATCTGTGTCCCATAACTTATTTTCAGGATGAGAGAAATAGAGAAATTATTTTAGAAAGTTAAATATCTATATTACCTTCTTTCTTCTGTGAACAGAAGTCGGTGTAAACGGTCTCGTAAATTTGCCGAGGTAGGTATTTGTTGTCTTAGCTTGCGTTTGCTCCAAATGCGGTTTTCAGGAAGTTACCCATGCAAGCAAACTCTTCTAATATACTCCTTTATAAAATGTATTTTTTAAATAGTTTTGTCCATAAATATAGAATGTATTTAATGTTTTAATATAAAATTAATGTGATGTTCTTTTTATATCCTGACAAGAAGAAGAAGAAGTAGTGACGTACTGTTCTTCAACTACTATGGGTATGTAATATTTCAATTCTATGTTAAGAAAGCTATATTCGTCTATTTTATGAAGTTTGTATGTCCTTTTTCCCTTAATTGCATTTCGTAATTCATATACTTGTGTACCGACATGTTAAATTTATAGCGGTTAAATAAATTTTAGACAATGGACCACCATAGCTACAAATCCTGGCTACGCCACTGGGTGTGAGTTTAATGTACGAAAGAACTTCCAGAATATGTTACTGTATGGATAGAGTACGCACTCGGTGAAGCAGAAAAAACATATACATATCTTGAAATGCATACCATGGTAATCAAAGCATACCATATACCAAATAATTGTTATAATGAAATAAATGCATGCATATACTTTGTGTCTGGGCATCAAGCCTCTCTGTCTTTGAATTGCTTTTAAATATGTGCAAGTTCAATGATATATAACATATCAGAAAAACCCGTTAACATTATATATATATATATATATATATATATATATATATATATATATATATATATATATATATATATATATATATATATATATGCATTTATTTCATTATAACAATTATTTGGTACATGCTTCGTTTTCACTCAACCAATCTATTTCCGTACTAGGCTGGATATCAACGTGCCATGCCAATGAACAGAATAATCGAAGCTAATATTAGTTCTGACATGCCATCACATGCGAAGCAAGGTGAGATGCCATATGTTAGGTACCTTGGGTCCCTCTTGCACGGGCCACACGTTGCTTCGTGTATATAATTCCGTCTGGCTTGGCATCTCTCGCTAGATCTTGGAGTGTGAGTACTGTACATGCAGTTGCATGCAGTACCCATCGAACAGATCTGCAGAATTGCTTCTGCTCCCTTCTGACGTATAGCCCAGCCAGTTGAACTTTCGGAAGGCTTTCCAGAGGTATGCTACTTGCTACTGCCATGCATACATGTTTCAAAAGCTAATCAGCTCAGCGCATGTAGGAAGCAACGTGACACCATAGATCTGCTGCGGGTTCAATATTTCGCCTGACATCTTGCTTGTGTTTCTCATGCCCCGGGATATCTAAATTTTGTTCATGTCTTTTGTGTCCAAAGACTGATAGGAAGTTATACAGTTTGCATTTTCATGGTTTTGATCTAATTTTTCACAGTTCCTAGTTTTTTATAAATGAATAATACATTGTAAGAGCAACTCCAAGAGTCTTGTTAAAATAGAGACACCCATAATGTATTTTGAAGAGTTATCCCAACCCTTTTTTTATATTTTGTTCCTCCAACTCTAGCAGACTCTCTATTTTAGCTATCTTTGAATACAGGGGCACATATATGTGCCGTGAATTGTCATCGCGGCACATAGCATGTGCCGGCTTTCATTAGGAAATAAAGGCACATATAAGCGTGTGGTTATCTATGTGCCCTCAAAAGCATTCAAGGCACTTACTTAGATACAAGGGCAAAATATATGTGCCGTTTATATTAGTCTGCATCAGTAGTGTTTTACACATCACAAGCTTGCGAGCAAGCGAATGTCGTGGAGCAAGCGAAGAATGGGATGCGACCCGCCGGGAGCTTGCGGGCCGGCCGGGCACCGCCGGCGCGCGGGAGGGCCGAGCCGC